>CM040913.1:16519243-17179243 GCA_023029165.1 Gobiocypris rarus
CTAACAATGTGTCTGTGCCAGTGTAGTCCTCCACCACATGATGAGCCTGGTTAAAAACCATACTGTAATCAAAAACACGGAATTTTTTTTTTTTCTTAAATCAATAGAATAAAAGCAGCACTTACCTTTAATATACCTGAATCGGCCCAATGAAGCACAACTTTGCGTTGCATAAGCATATCTATGAGACCTTTGGGCAGCACCTGCTCATGTATGTCTTTATGATGTCTACTGTCATTGCTACGGATGGACAGATAGTCCTCCAACTCTGCTTTGGACCGTGGACATTCAGATACGACAAAAAGGACATTTCTGTCCAGGCTTAACATGTCATAGTCATGGAGAGGGACATTTCTGCCACTTCGACTGGACCTCCTTGGTCTCAGTGTCACCTTGGTGGGAGATGTCAGATCAGGTCTGTCCCACTGGAAGTCTAGGAGGATCTCTTTCAAGGCATTCTGGACACAACTAGCCGGGCTGGGTTTGAGTTTATGTGACCTTTCCCGAGTTCTGGGTGACTTTCCTTCTATGCTGAATTTGACAAGCAGCTCCTCTTCGAAATCACTGAACGCCTTCTCCTGGAGCTCCTTGAAATCAGATCCCCTGGTTATAAGTGTTGCACTTTTCACAGTCCTTGAATGGAAGAATTTATACCCCCATCGCACTTTTTCCAGTCCATATTTGTGTCCCAAACCGAGCAGGACTCTTAGTATCCAGTGTTTGAGGTGGTTTTGATAGGCAATAGTCGAGCTGTTGGTGTCCTCTGGTCGATAATCCACATCGATAGCAAAAACAACATTCTGAGAGGCCATTACTGCACTTTAAAAGCAGTCATGCACAATATTATCGCCTCCAGCGATCAAGTGGTATACGTATAGACGTTTAGAAGTCGATAAAACAGAGAAGACAAAGGCGAAACCAGTCATTTAAAATGTCAATAAACTCATTCGAAGGCTAAATCTCACGAGCAGCTGACGCGTATGAACGCACACGTACGTTATTTTTCTCAACACGAGTCATGATTCCTGTCGCTATCCGAGCTAAAACAACCCAGAACCATTTGAAATGAACGATGTCTACCTAAAATAAACGGTTAGAAATACCGGAAAATATATAAAAACAGCATTTTGAAAGTATTGTTTTGTTAAACTTTGGAGTTTCCGTTAGCCATTCGCTCTCTTCTCTGCCTTAAACTCTTCGCGCTTCAGAATTCGCTGAATGTCATTGGTTGGAGCAAACGAACTTTAAAAACGTCATTCGTTTCTCGTCATGTGATAGGTCTAGAGAGCTCTAGCATTAAAAAAATACAAAGACGTCAATCGTTTCTCGCTCTGTTATTGGTTCACAGTCAAGTCAATAAAAAGAGCTTCTTCTCGTGTGTAGTATGCAGCGCATTGTTCACGTGTTACTGGCATCTACTGGACAGAAGTCAAAGTTTGTTTTATTGTCATATTAAAAAAATATGAGCATCTGAACAATATCAAAGAAAAACCTTAAAGTGAGCAGGAATACCACAGAAAATTAGTTTAGTGTAATAAACGAATATAACGTGTGCAACTATGTGCTTATTAATGTATTGTTTATATATATATATATATATATATATATATATATATATATATATATATATATATATATATACATTAATACAACACATTAATACACATAGTTGCACATATTATATTCATTTATACTGTATATATATATATATATATATATATATATATATATATATATATATATATATATATATATATATATATATATATATATTAAACTAACTGTAGGTGAAATAAGAAGAAGAAGAAGAATTTCCCCTACAGCAACAGCCATGTTGGCCATGTTACTTTTAGATAGATATAGTGAGTTCATTCCAGAATTTTTGTATGAAACAGTATTAAAAGGGGTCTTTTTTATATATATATTTCTCAGAAATGAGTCTTGTTTCCCCCCTCAGCCTCTCAAATGATTGTATACGCAGGATGCAGAAACCATTTATGGCTTGAATTGAAGTTCTTATGTTTTTTATCTTTAGATGATCAAGACACACACTTAGACGGTTGCCTGGACAGCATTAGTCATTGGGTCTGTTGAGGATAAAAACATAAAAGAGAACAAGTTGTGCCGACTAATGGCTCTTTGGTCCAGACACACTGTTTAAAAAACATATAACAAAGGAATGCTGTTGCTTTTAATGTTTCTCCATCCACAAAACCAAAAGTGACAGCATACAGTTTTTACAATCCATCTGAATTAAACCAAAAACATGCCTTTTTTCATCTTTAATACAACTCTATAATACAATAAACTTAATTAGCGTAAATGTGCATTATAGATTTAAGATGAATCAGGTCAGTGATTTTAGATTTAATCATTTTGCGCATGCAGAATTCCCCCCTGGCACTCGCCAAGAGAATATAACTTGCAGTGTAAACGGCAGGATAAAATAAGAAAAGATTTTACATCCTATCAAGCCATTGGAGAATAGACATGTTTACTTTGGCAAATACAAAACTCTCAAACTAGGTTATCTCTGTGTCAGAGCACAAAATAGAGATGTCAGCAGAGCATTAAAAAGAAGGCCCGATATGTTCATAATCACAGACACAAGATAGTTTCTGATCAACATTTTCAACATTCTCACAAATGTCAGAAACTAGACAGCATCGAAAACTTCTGTGCATCTATTAGAGCAGAATTAGCTGTTTATATGGTAAAAATGAAGGACAGCACCATATATCATGCTCACAGTTGATCAATTTATTTATTTCCCCTGACAGATATATTAATAATTCTTTGCATGTCATCCATTGCCAACCGCCTCATTGATGGTTTGAGGAAATGAGAGTGTGTAAATAGGTTACCCTCTGCTCATTCAGTATCCTTGTCTCTCAGATCAATGAGGGAAACAAACAGACACTGGGAGAACAAGGGCAACATGGTGCTTCCAGTTATGTGCTTTTTGGTGCTGACCCAAATCCCAAAGGGTTCTGCTTCATGGCGTATGAGAATGTAGGTCAGGGTTTCAGCAAACTAATGCTTTTGCAGACAGAGCCCAGACAGCCTTGAACAGGCAACAGCAGAATGAGAAGCAAAAGTCAGGTGAATAAGCAATAAAATGCATTCAAATGAATATAAAAAGACCTCTAATTTGTACAATTTTCCCCAAATCTGACTTCTGATCTTCTGTCGAGTGCCATGTGGTGAAAATGGATCTAAAAGTTTCCAAAAAAGGGACAAATCCCTCATTTACCTGAGCATTTACTCTTTTTTGCCCATCAGCCCAACTAACCCTCAGCAATCCATTTAACTCTTTCACTGTCAGCGTTTTTTTTTTAACAAGTTGCCAGCCGCCACCAGCTTTTTTGATAATTTTCACCAAAAATTCATGGCCCCCAGAATATTTTGTTGTATGAATATCTGAATATGCAAAATAATAAAAGAAATAACAGAACCTTTGTTTTTTTCTATGTTTTATTCTAGCTTCATGCATTCTTTTTTTATCAACACATGCTGTTTGACTAAACGAGGTTCGGGAGGAACATGTCAGATAATTGACACAGGTGGAAAGTACTCATCAAATCAACAAAGGAGGTGTATATAGACACGCAGCCCTCTTACCTCCATTGCACCGACAGCTTTTCAGCATCCCTCCACCACCCCTGCTCCACATTTTGCTCTTTTTCCTTTTTAAGTTCAAAACCACTTACATACGGGGTACTCTGGGTTCGGGCCGTAGTCCGAGCTCAAAGCCCTCGGACAGCACGCCAAATACGCAATTAAATGTACTCTATAAATTATATGTAAGTGTGAACTTGTGAATTGAATGTGGATAAATGTAATAAAGCAACATTTTGAACAAAAAGCTGAGAAAATTGTGTAAAAACAAAACAAAAAAAACATACATATAGACAATACTTGTTTCTGCTTCTTTTTACCTGTGTTTTGATCCGGAGATTATGTACTCTTTCAGAACATGTGTCATTGCACCCCCTACAGTATAACAGTGAAAACACAGAGAGACAGAAAATTCTGTCAATTGTGGAGAAGTGTCTCATAAATGATGAAAACTTCCGTCAATGGTGGGGAAACGATGTCTCAAAAATGACGGAAAATTCCATCTGTCGATGGCAGTGAAACGCTGTCTCATAAATTATGGAAATTTACGTTGTATTGTGGGGAAGCATTGTCTCATAAATGACGGAAAATTCTGTCGATGGCAGGAAAATGCTGTCTCATAAATGACGGAAAATTGCATCAGCTGATGGCATGGAAGCGTTGTCTCATAAATGACGGAAAATTGCATCAGCTGATGGCATGGAAGCGTTGTCTCATAAATTATGGAAAATTCCATCCATCGATGACAGGGAAACATTGTCTCATAAATTATGAAAAATTCCGTCGATGGCAGGGAAGCATTGTCTCATAAATGACGGAAAATTCTGTCGATGGCAGGAAAGTGTTTTCTCATAAATGACGGAAAATTCTGTCGATGGCAGGAAAGTGTTTTCTCATAAATTACGGAAAATTCCCTCGATGGCAGGGAAGCATTGTCTCATAAATGATGGAAAATTCTCTCCAGCGATGCCGGAGAGGCGTTCTCTCATAAATTTTGGAAAATTTAGTCAATGGCGGGGAAGCATTGTCTCATAAATGATGGAAAATTCTGTAGATAGCGGGAAGTGTTGTCTCATATGGCAGAAAATTCAATGGCAGGAAAGAGTTCATAGCGCCTGTAAAATGAATCACTGTTTTCCTCTAATGATTCAGTCACGTTTCAAGCCCACTCACTTGAATTATTGCCAGGTCAAGAGTGAAATAAACAGTCTACATAGAGTAGGATGACATACATATATTTTGTGTTTTAAAGATGCAAAGGATTCATTGCAAAGTACAATTCAGTCATGTTATCCTTTACGCACTCTCTTCTCATGAACGTTTTCATCAGATCTTCATTCGGCAAGGAATAAGCAATAAGTACAATCTGTTATATAACCAAGAACAGTGGGGCCAGTCCGAATGCCTGCTGAGAACATTATGTTTTTAATTAAAGGCTGTTTTTGTTCAGCGCACATTACGCATTCGGCAAAGCTCCTGTATTCAGATACATTTGCAGTGTCATATTTATATTTTAAAGTTCATGATGTTCAAAAAGGATGTTAGTTCTGAAAAGAATCCAAAAATAAAGCTTAAGAAATAATGCAGCTATAAAGGGGTGTATTTAGCTTGATGAAAGAAGCAAGGCCTAAATGTAAATAGACTGATTAAGAAAGAGAGAGAGAGAGAGAGAGAGAGAGAGAGAGAGAGAGAGAGAGAGAGAGAGAGAGAGAGAGAGAGAGAGAGAGAGAGAGAGAGAAGACGGTCTGGTGGAAATGAACACAAAATTTGTTTTCCCAACATTTCCAAAACATCATATTTCACTGACCTCACTATCACCATGGCAACCACACCACGCAAAGTAGGTTACTGAGGCGCTTCACTGCAGAAAGGGGAGATGGACAAGGATATTTCCTCTAAGGGGAGATGAACAAGGAAAAAAAGGTGATTTGTTTATGTTTAAATGTGTTCAGATTTTACAGTTTAATATGCAGTGACATATTAAACTGGAACAAATCTTGTGTCGGAAGCCGTTTCACTCGAATGTGTCACAATATGGAAGACAAGAAAAGACTTAATGATTATGCATGTAAGTTATGCATGTTGACATAATCGCGCTAAATAATATTTTGCATAGTCAAGCAACATTCTTCATTAGTCTGTATACATGACACCAAGTAAATAATTTTGCTCAAAGTCTAACGTTACTTCAGTTTTGACACGAAAGCTAAGTGTATGTGTACAGTCGAATGTATAGCCTTTAAAAATGTAACTTAGCCTAACGTTAACATTACTTGATTTGATAGCGTGCACGAACACAAGCACTCCACATACGTAGGCCTACACTATAAAGTTTAATTATTATACAGACACTCTTCAATGTCTGTGCTCTTTAAAGTCAGCATGAAATGGAAGTTGTGATAGTCTTTTCCTCCCTATTGTGACGTCTGAGTGAAACAGCTTTTTAAACGAGAAAAAATGTAGGCCGGGACTTGATTTTCACTTGAAACCATAGACTGTAAAAAAAATATGGACGTAGTGTCCGAGACGTCAACCATAGGATTCTGAAGAGTCGTTTTGAAGTGTAAAGTAGGGACGACCTGGCCGTTGCCATCTTAGCAGTGCGTCATCGGGTGTCACTCCTGGTAGAAAATGGGCAAAGAGGCGGGACGTGGGCAGAGCTGAGGTGACGCGATTACTAACAGACAGCAGAAAAATGGCTATCCACCTGCCACTCAGAGGGGCCATGCCCTTAAATATGCAGAACTTTAAGGCTTTATATATAAACGAATGAGTTATAAAAAAATTCAGACATGAAGGTCAAAATTAGCTGTTTAGACCAAACCTAGAATTTGTACCAGACTGTAAACATTGCTGTCTGTAAAGTTGGGCATTTTAACATGTGGCTCAATGAGATTCTGCTCCCTTCTGGAGCCTGTCCTTAGCGGCTTGTCGATGAACTGCAGTTTAAATCACTTCCGTATTGGCTTCAAGAGAGACCGTGGGAGGTTGCTACTTGCTTGAAACGAGTCAACCAATGGCGCGAGTATGGAGGTGGGGTTATATGTTTGTCTAGCCAATAGCAAATGGGGGTGTTAAAGGGAAACAGAAAGCATAGAGATGATGAATTAGTCTGACACAGTGGGTCAAAGGGTAATCCCTCAAACATAAATAAACTCAGTCACACAGTTTTGTGTCAAGCATAGCCTTTCACAACACTGAACAATCCCCAGTTGGATGGAGAGGCAAGATTTCCTATAATGTAACTAGATCAGAAGGCAAGTCATGGGATGCTATTTTTACATGCCATCTGTATTGGCTGCTAGAAATCAGACGTTGAGGAGGGAAACCAGATAGAGACCACGAAATGTGGTTTTGTAAATGTGGATGTGGACAACATGTAAACATGCTGTCATCTGAGATAATAGGTGATCATTATTGCGAGAAGCCATAATAGTTCATTATTATATGTAATGACGAGTCCCGACTTCCTACACTTTTCTTTAACCCCTTTTACTCACTTTATTTCAATTTGCTCACTTTTTTTTTTTGCTTTAGCATTTGGATCTGTCAAAGGACAAACCCAATTTTATTTGTATATTCTATAAGTATGAAACCAATAAAGAAAATAATGAGATAAATAATGATATAAAGATAATGAGAAATCATTTATTTTCTATAATTTCATATTTAGTTCCGATCTCTGAATGTGACAATAAATGAGACAATGAATTCAATGTTATAAAGTTTATTTATATAACTATGAAAGAAAGTATGAAACAAATTAACAAAGATAATAGTCAAATTGAAGTATAAAGGCTTTTTTCTCTTACATACAGTGATAGTGACTTTACAAGTCCACAGTGTCAACAGAACAATTCTCTAAAAACAACTATGTTATAACAAAATAATTCTGTGAATAAATATAAGATACATTTAAAAAGTACAATAATTTGCTCCTTGTCGAGTTCGTTAGTAAGTTCAACATTCTGGCAGACATGGACATCAGGGTTTAAAACCTTGTCTGAATGCGGATTATTTTCTGTAAAAATACATCTCAGTACCTCTGTTGTACCTCTTTTAGTCTGTTCGTCAACTCAGCAATGAATTATAACAAAATGGGACAGTCTACATCCTGCCCAGCAGTGGAGGACCCATTCGACTGTGCAATCTTAAGCAGGCACAAGGGACATGAGTCTATTAAAATGGAATCGGAATCATGTTTCTTGTCAAGTCCATTACAGATGAAACCTCACCGGTCCTTGCTTCTCATACGATAAAAAAGGAATTTGCGTAAGCATTTGCGTGGTTTCTGATATCTTCCAATGTGCTACAACTTTGCTCTTGCAGAAGAGGTAAACAATTATTGTGCCAGTGTTACTCGACTGCAATCATAACTACTATAGATTAACGGATGGGAATGAGGAATTTAACAGGAATATATGTGCGAAATGCATTGAATTCCAGTCCTGTCATCCTTCAGACCTTCCTCTCTTCTCATTGCGCCGAGTCTGAGTCACTGGAGTCCAGGCTAGCCTGTGCAGACGCGGTGCGGCAGCTCTGTGTGGATTCCGCGTTGTGCAAGGTCTGTGTGCTTCTCCTGAGACTCTCCAGCGACTGAAGGAAGGACCGTCTGGCCCGTTCTTCCTCCAAAGGTGAAGCCCCTTCCTCTTCCACTTCCGCGATCTCTGCAAAAGTCACCGGCTGGGTCTTGAAGCGGGCTTCTCGGGGCCGCCGGGGACGGTTTCGGCCCCTAGCCAGACACTTGGGCACCGGTAGCTGCTGGGGAAACTCCTCCATGGCCGATGCCAAGATGTGTGCGGGGAGAACGGCGAAACCTACCGTCTCCATCGGACGGGCAGCCATGTATCTGGATGGCAAGGGCTGGCCGTTCGTCTTCTGAGATGTTAAGAGAGCCTTGCAATTCTCCAGGTTTCCCTGTGGTGAAGGTTTTGAAGTAGCTTTCTTTTTTGTTTTTTTCTTGTATCCTTCTTGACAGAAGGTGACACTAACAAACAGCTGGAGACGGCAACTTCCAGAAGGTACTCGAGGTGAATATCGGTTCCCTCTGTCTGTGTCTCTGTCGTTTCTGAGCGTGCCACTGACAGGGATGAACCAGCTCTGGCTTTTATACCGCTTCACTCCCCTAATGTCTCCCCGCTCCACTCTGGCTCCGCCCACCCTCTGTGAACAGTCATGGTTCCGGCTGCCATACCAGTTCCTCCAAATCAGATCCTTGAAATAAATGCCAGCCAGAGAGGGAGTTGGAAAAGGAGAGGTGGGAGGTGCAGGAGAGAAGAGGATATGTGCGGCTCTAGCAGAGGGAATCAGAAAAGGGAGAAGTAAACCAATGGCCAGGAACAGAAAAATGGCTGTTCAACTTTAGAGAAAGAAAAGCTTTGGAGAAATCTGCACATCATACTATACAAATACATATGGGGTCAAATTCAGGTCACATCGCAATATAATGAAGGCAGTCATTTTGCATAAAGAAAATTAAGCTGTTTTATGAGCATTATTGCATTAAAATAGTTTATTTAAAAATGTAACACATTTTCCTTGAAATATTCATTAATGTAGGCTACTGTTTCTGGTCTTTTTTTTACAAAACCCATTATTTTCAATTACTGTAAAAAATATTTTTCTTTTCAAAAATGTAATCCAGTACCAAACCTACTAACGTAAAATGTACTTTACAATTTATTTAAAAAATAGAAAAAATTGTTTTTTTCTTCATTGTACAATTCTGAGAATGATTTTTAGCATTGCAATAATTTAAACTGCAAATGAACTCAATTGCCATGAAAATGCAATGCAAAAAGAAAATTCTGGTTTTGAATGGTTCTGAAAATAGGCTTCGTTTTATGCACAATAATATTTTTTTATGTGACTTGGACATGTTTGTGTGAGATTCACTTGTACAAGTAATTTTTGTATTCATTCATTCATTAATTTTTAAATGAGCATAAAAATTAGCAAAAAATCATATATCATATATATAGCATATATATAGCATATATATATATCTCACCACCATAATGAGTTTCATCAGCTCTCGCTTTACTCTCTATTTTCTCTATTTTCCTGTGCCATTCAAATCTGTCATTAACCCTCGAATAGTCCATGTCAGGCATGTCTGATGAGCCCAGAGACATTTTGGGAGCCATGTGTAAAATTATAGGTACTGGATATTGTGACGTAACGCACCGTGGCAGTTCCCGTTTTTGTCATGGACCCTGATGATGACCCATTAAAAGCAAAACAGGAAACTCTAATGGTGCCACCTCACCGTCTGTCACACTCCTACTCATCCCATATTTCAGACGTCAAGGGGTTACCGTAAATTCTACTCAAAGTAACATCTATTTTGGGCAGAGAGGCACTCAGACACTTGCAGACATGCACGATCATCCACCCGCTAGGGTATTATCAATCAGGTGACCTCATGTAATGATGTCAAGGACAACTACACAAACCACGTGTTGCAGGAACACCTTGTCAAGTTGATTAATAGCTTGTATCTGGACTAAGCAGTACAAAGCGGAGAAAGAAATGTACTTGACAGCAAAGAGGGGTTAAATAGCACGTACCATACCCTCTTTATGTACTATTTTTAGATCTAAACAATACCAAAAACTATATAGAAATACATTAGCCTCCATCAGTGATTTGCCAGTCAAAGAGATGAGAGATATTTTAGTTGTAACCCTCTATACCTGCATGATCAGCAACAGCTGCTTGTATTTTGAATACTTTAAATAAATACAGCACGGGACAGCTGGGTAATCCTGAACAAACTTTACAGACTGGATTTTAGGAGCCTCTCTTCATCCTCAAGCTCGAACCCCTTGCCAATGACACTGATGTTACAGAAGCAAGCAAAAGATTTACAAATCAACACTGTCTCATGACTCCTTTTGCCAAATTGGTGCTAAATGTGTACATTAATTGCACGTTTTTGCACTGGTGGTTAGTTAGTAGGGTTAAAGTTACCGTTTTATTACAAATTGTTTTCCTATGAATCACATTGCATGAATATGTATGGAATATAAACTTACATTTTCTTGTGATAATGGGACACAATAATCTCTTTAAAATGTCTTTAATTATATTCTTTTTTTATTAGGTGTTCAAGTGCGTCACTGAAACACTATTGTAATTGTTAGAATTTCCAAGAATCAACATTCTTCGGGGAGACCAAACTGTAAGTCCTAGAGACTTGAAACTTTGAAGGATGGTAGTATTCACCCCGTCTACAATGTCCCCAATGCTCGCCCCAATCGGACTGATGATGGCGCTACAGCGGTCAGCGGTAATGGCTCAAGTGTCTTATATCATTGGAATCCTTGGTTCAAGACTAACAAAAGCACATCTTTGGTTCAATGGTTACTGGCAAAATTTTGCAGGTGAAATTTTCGGTTATTTTAGATATATATATATATATATATATATATTTTTTTTTGGTATTTTTCTTTTCTTTAAAAAAAAATGCTTCAACAAATTTAAGGAGTTTTGGTTCACTCAAACAGGTAGGCTGTTTCATAACTGTTGAGCTGTGATGATAATAATTTTTATTTATTACTTATTACTGGGCATTTTAATGATAATGATAAATTATATGAAATTATATTATGGGCTAAAATGAACACATTTCTGGTTTGGTGTCTAGCATTCTCATGGTCTTGAAAAAAATTGATTTATGAGGGAATTTTAAAAGTTTCATTTCTAGATCTGGGATAAGTCCTGTTAATTTATAAAATCTTAAACGGATTTTAAAAATTGCTATTTGTATTTTAAAAAATTAAAAATTATCACCAACAACTGGAAAAGTTATGTAAATTCATTGGTAATAAAAAGTGTAAACCCTCAAGAACATTCAGTTATTTAAACAATTCTGGACGTTTTCACTTAAATTTTTGTTACATTTTTATTTACTTAATTTAAATATTGTCTTTGACAGTGAGTGGCCTTGGAGTCTACACGGTTGAGAATCACTGGCTTTACTGATGGGGTTGAGGGTAGGGGTAGGCTATATAAGACAAAAAAAAAACAGTTTTATAGAACACGTATTATATAAAACATTTTTACATACCAATATCGTTTGCTAAAACAAATTGGACATACATTGAACCATTACATTAAATGATAACATACAGTGACAAAGCAACATCCCAAAACAATAAATCCTCATGCTGCATGGCTCAGGGCCACTGTGGCTTGATTTGGTTTTCCTGTGTTTATAAGAAGCATAAACAAATTTGTTGTCACATTAAGAGGTCTGTCTGTTAACATCATAAAAGAAAATACCACCGAGCCACTTTCTTTTCCTTGGACTTGGCCTCATAACAGGGGCCGAAAAGCCATATATTTATAGCACAACATAGACACATTCCCATGTAGGCCACTTGCTCAGTATAACATCCAAAATTAGCAGAGGCATAACATACTGACTTCTCCAACTCGGACCAAAACATTCCAGTCCTGTAATGGATAGCACATAAACATACGTTACTTATATTACCTAAACAGGTTATTTTTTATTTTACAACCAACTCAAATATGTCAGCATATATGAGGATGAGAAGTATAACACTTTGGGTATGCTAGAATTTGGTTTAAATGAATACAAATAAAATCAGTTTTAAATGCTACAAGTGAATTTATGCATCAAAACATTATAATGTACTTTATGAAAAATGGACAATAATTGTGAGAAAAATAAATAAATTTAAAGTAATAGTTCACCCAAAAATGAAAATTACCCCATGATTTACTCACCCTCAAGCCATCCTAGGTGTATATGACTTTCCTCTTTCAGATGAACACAATCAGAGTTATATTAAAAAATGTCCTGGCTCTTCCAAGCTTTATAATGGGAGTGAATGGATGTTGAGATTTTGAAGCCCCAAAAAAGTGCATCCATCCATAAATGTAATCCATACGGCTCGGGGGGGTTGATAAATTCCTTCTGAAGCAAAACGATGCAAAGAAAAATATCCATAATTAAACTTTTAAAAACTAAAATAACTAGCCTCCGTCAGACGGCCATACGCATCGATTTACGGTGAAAGACTGACCTCTGACCTAACGCGTTGACGAAAGCAGAAGCGCAGACGGATAGAGTTCATTGCACAGCCCTATTTCTTTGAACCGCGAGAGGCATCAAAGCTTAAGCTACATACATTACATACTCCGACTTGAGTAGTGTCTGGAAGCTATAGTTATTTTAAATATGAATATTTTTCTTGCACAAACGTCTTTACCCCCCTGGAGTCGTATGGAGTACTTATATGATGGATGGATGCCCTTTTTTGGGCTTTAAAATCTCAACCTCCATTCACTGCCATTATAAAACTTGGAAGAGCCATGATATGTTTTAATATATCTCCGATTGTATCCGTCTGAATGTCATATACACCTAGGATGGCTTGAGGGTGAGTAAATCATGTGGAAATGTAAATTTTTGGGTGAATTATCCCTTTAACAAATGTATTATTATTAGGTATTATTTAAAAGCATTATTAATGCTTTTAAAGATGACGGAAAAGGTAATCGAAATGTAAAAATAGAGGAAATGAGCATAAACAATTGAATATCCATACTGATAATGATAAATCTGATTACTGATATATTGTGCATGCCCAGACGTAAGCAGTCAGAAATTAGACATACGTCAAGCTAGATAATATCAGTGCATAAAAATGGATTCCTAGATATGCCTCCACAAAGCTAGTCCATCTCTTCCTGTTAGTAATGTAACAAATTACAATGAATTACCTCTTTTGGACTCTGTATTGTGGGAGTAAACATAATACTGATCTAAATGGTGGTGAGTGCAATGTACTTGGAAGAGATGTTGTTTTTGTTCCAGAGTTCTGCTGGGAAAAGGAGGAGTTTTCCCCTAAGACAGACGGAGACCTGGGTCTTAATATTGGTGGGAATGAAGACAGGCCTTGACTTCAAAAGACACAACACTGCCAATGTCTAATGGATTTGTGCCGATGCCGCACATGTTTCTGTTAGGCTTCTGTGTCTAGACTCGTGGCGCAGCTCTCTGATCTGAGAATTAGGAGGAGCGGGAACGTGTCTTCATGAAGCTCAAGCACAGGTCAGCCAAGCGAGACAAAAAGTTGTGTACTTTGTAAGTAGTCATTCAACAGATGCTTCAATCCAAAGCAACTTCAAGCATGTTTGTTACCTCTAATCTCTCATTAAAAAGAAACAACTTCCACCCCTTGGGTTCGAAGTCCAACTCATATGACAAAGAGAGGACGAGAGGCATGGTTTGCATGACTCTTATGTAACATGACAGCCTTTTCGGTTGGACCGTTTCCAGTTCTGAGGCAGGTGCTGAAAACAAATCCATGTAGTCTTGCTAATGAAGGCCACTGAAAGGCTACTGGGAGAGAGGATTCTGGCAGGACACGGGTCATTGGACTTCCCAAACAAGCTGTTTTTCTGTTGGTTGATCTTTCGGTTATGATCCCAGTGCAATTGAGAAACGTTGAAAGCATACTGGAAACTACGCCAAAAGTTTATTTAAAGGTGCTCTGGTTTCAAAGAGTGTCATTTTGAAAATCCATCTATGGTTAGTTCACCCAAAAATAAAAATTCTCTCATCGGTTATTCACCCTCATGTCATTCCAAACCCATAAGACTTTTGTTCTAACAAAAAATATCAGAGATTTCTGTCCCACCACCAAAACAAAAGAGAATCCATATTTTATTTGAGCAGTTCTTGAACGTTTGAACAAACCTCACAGGTTCTTGTTGAAACACAATCGTGTTTGTGTAACACACAAGAATAAACCTAACTTTTAGAGACTCAAATGTGTTTGCATGATACATGAGAAGAAACTAGAACATGTTTGAACAAACCTTATTGGTTCTTGAGGAAACTCAAAGGTGTTTGTGTGAGTGCGACACACAAGAACCAAACCTTATCGTTTTTGTGGAAACTAGGGTGTGTTCACACATGGCAAGATAGAGCGGTTTAGTTGAATGTGTGTGAATGCTACAATCCGAACCCTGGTGCACATCAAACAAGCGGGCCGAGACCCCTAAAGGTTTGGTCAGGACCCCCCCTCCAAAAAAAACATTTAGTCCTGATCTTGCTAGCGTTCAGATCTGCACCGAACCTAAAGATACAGAACCTAAAGGCATAGGGATACATTCACAACCTGATTTTTCGCGATGGAACTTGTTTTGGAACCGGACATCCAAAACAATGCTGTTTTCTGGGCTAATGCTCTCGTTGTATGTGGTTAGCCTATATGATGGTATTTTGACCAGCTGAGAACTCATGGAGAGCTTATAAAATGTGTAAAGGAGTCACAACAGCAGCAGAATTCCCTCCGCCTCACACACACAATCTGTGATCTGCTGCGAGGAGACGCGGTTCTGACGCCTGTACCGAACTGTGATGGGCAAGATTACAACTACGACGAGAAAAAACAGGTATGCGTGAGAAGGGTTTTTTTAGGGTCTTATCTTCACATTTGTTTGTTTGCATGTCTTTGGTCCGTGTTGCGTTGATATTTCAGTTGAACCGCATCAGAGTTCGTTTGGAAGTGGACCGAGTTCTTTTCAGGGGTCTCGGTCCGCTTGTTTGGTACGCTCCAAGGTTCGGATGGTAGCGTTCACACTTATTCAAATGAACCGCACTAACAGAGCAATCGCACCTTTTCGCTTTAATTGAACCAATCATGCCAAGTGTGAACACGGCCTAAAAAAATGGGTCTCGGTTCGCTTCCAAACGAACTCTGGTGCGATTCGAATGAAGTACGCAACATGGACCAATGTAAACAAACCCGAAAACAGGACATGATGTCACAAGATGCAACCTTAAAAAGGGACAAAGCTCAAGCATACCTGTTTTTTCCTCGTCATAGTCGTGAGTTTGTCCATCACAGTTCGGTACAGGCATCAGAACCACACCTCCTCGCAGCAGATTGTGTGTGTGCGACAAAGGGATTCCTGCCGTCGTTTTGACTCCTTTACACATTTTATAAGCTCTCGATGAGTTCTCAGGTGGTCAAAATACCATCATATGTAGGCTACGCACATACAACAAGTGCATTTATCCCCTCACACAACATTGTTTTAGATGTTCCGTCTCAAAATATATGCAATAAAAGCCAATTCTGTACTGTTTCTATATAAAAATGTCAATACAATGCAAAGTATTTGCGCTGGCTCTTGTTTTAAATTAATTTGTTCTGTTATTATGCTGCTTCTTGTCATCTGTTGATGTTGTACAAGCAGAATGTGGTGGTTGGTCAGTGTTGTATTTATTCCGCCCCTCCTCCACTGTGATTGGTCGGCTGGGTAAAAAGTGACAGTGATGAGTGCTGCGTTTTACTCAAAGTTGAAAATTTTTCAACTTTCTGCACTCCTCGTTACGCTCCTGGAGTTTAAAAAATGCGGCACTCCCATTGAAAACAATTCGAAAAATACGCCAGCCACATGAAAAAATGCTTTGGTGGACAGGGTGTTTGTGCAACACACCAGAACAAACATAATTGGTCCTTGTGCACCAATCAAGCATGTAATGCTTCTGTTTATAGTATTTGATTAGCTCTATGGATGTGTTGATCATTGTTTATATGTGCATAAAATTAAATCAGTTCATCATATTAAGCAATCATATCTTTTCAGAAGACTTGGATTTACCTGCTCAAATCATATTGGTTTCTTTTACAATGTTTTAATGAACTTTTTATAAATATTATGTTAAGTTTTAGTGCTGGACTTTCAAACACACCGAAATCTCTCTATTTATTAAAAATATCTTAATTTGTGTTTCGAAGTTGATGAATGAAAGTTATACAGGGTTTGAAACAACCTTAGAGTGAGTAAAAGATGACAGAAGTTTCATTTTTAGTTGAACTGTCCTTTTAACTGTGAGCACAGGATATTTTTCTCAGTAAGAGCTGAGAAGAGTTGTTGCACACACAACAGATCTCTCTGCACACTCTGGGAATGAAACTTATAACAAAGTTAATTGTAGTGGAAAAAATAATGGCCAGTGATCCCATTACACAGCGAGGGTCCCTGCATTCCAGAACAGAAGCCCCATTTCCAGGCGCAGGTCAGTCTTTATGGTGAAGATCTGAAAGGCATTGCATTGCCAGCGGAGTAGAAAGGAACACCAAGTAACTCAAATTAAAGAGCACCGACAAATCACTGGACGCCACAAGCAAGAGCAAGAGATTTACGGTTTGCAGTTTCTAAATATTTTGCAGTTCTCTGGATAATATCTTAGGCAGCGTTCCCATATTTAAGGATGTTTTCTTTAAAAGAATGACATAACAGCCCTATATCTGACCCTATGTGCCTTGAACTCCAGGGAATGAATGTGCAAAAATTTTAAAACACTCAAGAAAAGTTATAAACAGCGAGTTATATAATATTCGTGTTCTCTTTGATAGTATTGCTGCTCAGTTGCCACCAAGTTAACACGGTCTTTGTCTATCAAGGTTGGTGGGAATGTGGGTGGACAGAGATATCCATTTAGCTCAACCAACCACACAAGGACTCGACCGTGACTCATCAATAATGAGAAGAGGCTAGCAGTCAGGTGCGTATCTTACCAACCATCTGCACAGAAAATGTGTTGTAAAAACAAATGTCTTGGAAAGACTAGCAGCAACCCTTCAAAATATAATAAACCTCGCTTTAAAAAAAAGGGACAGGGATAGGTGTTTGTCGAAAAGATAAAAACAGATATACACTATGGTTCATTAAGTGAAAAATGATTTTATTCAACAACGACATGCAATTTTTCGCCGCTAGAGGTCGCTTATTAAAAAAAAGGCGTAGCTTGATGACTCCTGAATTTCATGGAGCTTTTATTATGCTTTTATACGCTGTCTAATAAAACACATCATATATTAAAGTGTCTTAGGTGTTTCCATGGTTTCTACAAAATAAAACCGGATATCATTGGTAACGTGGGTATGATGTCATTGATAGGCGACGCATGGACACAGTCCGTGTTCTGGTAAAAAAAAATGGATTTAAACATTCCTGGAAACATTTGGGATAATGTAAGTAAGAAAGTCAACAACATTTTTTACATTGATCTAGTGGTTTTTGCATATTTTAATCCGAAAATCTTACATATTGTGCCTTTAAATTGATTAAAAGTGAAATATCTTTTCGATTTTAAAGGGCACCTATTATGCCCCTTTTTACAAGATGTAATATAAGTCTCAGGTGTCCCCAGAGTATGCCTGTGAAGTTTCAGATCAAAATTCTATAACAGATCATTTAATATACCATTTTGAAAATGCCAATTTTGGGGTTGAAGAAAAATGAGCTGTTCTGTGCGTGGCTCCTTTAATGCAAATGAGCTGCTGCTCCCCACCCGAGAGGGCGGAGCCTACACATCTCGTTCACAGCAGTGAACACGGAATGAAAACTGAACCATGGTATCTGTGTGTTTTGATGATCAAATATATCGCAGACACGTTCATGTGACATTGCAGTTCTTCATGAAATATTATCATCTGTGTTTTAAAGCCTTATTGCTCTCAACTTAAACACACACACATGTCCCTGCCGCATGCGCACAGAGCTGGATGTCAGCACATCCGTGAGTAGTCTATTAAACTAGACTAGTTCTCTATTAAACAAGAAATTCACTCACTGCTCTTGACTGACTGAACTTTAGTAGCTTTAATAAGAACACATTTCTTACTTGAATGCTGCTGTTAATGCTCTGGTAAAGGAGATAAACATGGCGGACTGTGAACAGCTCAGCCCTCTGAGGAAGGGGTCTGTGCTAGTATGTCAGTGTCCATCAAGATGTGTGGGCGGGGCCTCTGCAGTGTGATGTCACTGCTTTCATGACGTTCTGAGACACTACTTATGATTTAATGGGGATTTTAAAAAAAGGAGTGGGTTGATTTTTACCATTATAGGGTGGTTGTGTACACACCCTGCCAACACACATTTATTTTCAAACACCTTATAAAAGTGAATTTTGCATAATAGGTGCCCTTTATATAAATGCTGAAGAATCCTGTTAAAATGTAGCATGAGATCCATAAAAATATTAATTTTCAAACTTTTTAACAACAAGAACATTTACAACTGAGAATCAATTGAGCATTTCTGAAGGATCGTGTGATACTGAAGACTGGAGTAATGATGCTGAAAATTCAGCTTTGCATCACAGGAATAAATTACATTTTAAAATATATTCAAACATTAAAACAGTTGTTTTTAATTGTAATAATATCTAGCTGTATTTATCAAATAAATGCAGCCTTTGTAAGCAGAAGATACTTCTTTTTTAAAGCAAAAAAAAAAAAAACCTTACCAACCTCAAACTTTTGAATGGCAGTGTAACTAAACCCCATAATGACACTGAACAAATGTTTGTAATTCAGGTTTATTCACTACAAGCTATAAATGAAAATTGGCAGAACATGCAATATTTAAACAGCAATTTACCTATAAAAAAAAAAAGAGTCTCTGGGGGACTGTAACTGAAACATAGTCCACTTGGCACCATTTATTTGACGTACATTTTCCAAACATCATAAACAAGTAATACTTAATTCTAGTAATTCTTTCTTGGAACAAAAGCTACTTTGTGGACAATTTCTGTGAGAAAATAATCATTTATGTAAACAGAAATACAATAATGCCAGTCAAGTTTATCATCATTCAGGTCTTTGACTGGAAGTGAACCGAAATAAAAAATTGAGGAGTATAGTCTTTGAATGAGACAGACCTCTTCTGCTGTCTCTTCTCTCAGCGATCATCTCACAGATCTCCAACCGGGATGCTCTGGCTCTGGGTATATGGTGCGGAAAGTGAGATTTATCCGAGATCCACGGTCATGATACTCCTTTGCCACCTGGTGCTATTCAAAAGAACATTAATAATGTTAAAACTGCACTCACAATGAGGCAATGTAGCAACTAAACCAATTTAAAGAAGGTTAATCGGCCTTGGTGTCCACCATGAAAGAGGTAATTCATGGTGTATTTAATAATTCAAATACACGATTACACATGGTGTCGTATATTTGGACAGACAGATGATGTAGAATGTAGCTTGACTAAGCAAAAGCAGTATGTTTACATGCACAGATACAACGTTGAATTGGAATATTTTTGAAGCAGGACATCCCTTTGACAATTATGTAACCACTTTCAAAGCCTATCAATATGTTGTGGTCATTTTTGAAGGAAACAGCCATACATGTGAGTTTAGTCAGCTTTATTTTGACAGGTCAATGAGAGTTATGTCAACCTAATAAGACCGTCTGAAAGCTTTTTGGCACAATCCGTGAGTGACCTTTCTTAAACTGTTTTCAGATGTCGCCATAAAATGTTTTTGACCTTTATCTATTCTTTGTGCCTCACCAAAGGCCTGCGGTTCGCCTTGGAGTCGGAATACAAAAACAACTCTTAAACAGGACAAAAATAACTTCCAACAGGTTTTTACATTAAAACGCAAAAACAACACAAAGATCATTATTTTTTTAAATGCAAAAATGTATCATCTACACTGTCTGCAATGGATATATGACTAGATTTTTCTTAATTTGATCGTCATTGATGATTAACTGCTGTAATGATCAATAGAAAATATACAAAATCGCTAAATAACCCTGTTAAATAAAAAAAAGTAAAATGAAATTTTAAAAATGTAAAATATCCTGTTAAATAAAACTACGATATAGTGCAAAAATCAGTTAAATTGAATTGCAGAAATGTATTGCGATTAATCACATCCAAAATAAAAGTTTATGTTTACATAATATGTGTGTACTGAGTATAATTATTATGTACACTCACCTAAAGGATTATTAGGAACACCTGTTCAATTTCTCATTAACGTTTAGCATCTGTTTCAACTTTTCATATGAATTCCTATGAAAGTTAAGCTTCCAAAGACATGAAAATGCGCCAGACTGATCACGCGCTGTGAATGCAGCAAAGCATTTGTGAAGCCACAACACGCACAACCTTGAGGCGGATGAGGTGTTTATATATACCTTGAGGTGTTTATATATAAATAGACACACATGCATCTATATATTTAAGTATTGATGATGCTGATCGGCCAGTGATGGATACTAAATCCATCAATAAGGTGCTTAAGCAAATCAATGTCAATAAGGCCACAGGTCCAGACGGCATCTCTGCTTTTATTAAGAACATCTGCAGATGAATTGACACTTGCATGGTGTCCTATTTTGTGTGTAACCACACAATTCATTATACCGGTCAAAAAGAAATCCTGCCCTTTGGAGAACAGTGATTTTAGACCTAGTGCTTTAACTTCTGTTGTGATGAAGTGCATGGAAAAGCTCATAATGAGCAAACTACAGATGGATGTATGCCCACAGTTAGATCCCTATCAGTGCGCATACAAACACCAGAGAGGCACTGATGACGCAACCAACAGAATAGTGCACCTAGTGACTTAAACATCTTGAGAATCCTGGGGCCTATGCTAGATTATTGTTTGTGGATTTTACTTCGGCCTTTAACATTCTGCAGCCTCATGTTCTCTCGGAAACACTGCAGCGGATGAGTGTCAACCCTTTTATTATTAAGTGGTTCCACTCATTTCTGACCAATCGTAGTCAGCAGGTCAGGGTAAACGGGACGTTGTCTGAACCTTTGACCATCAGTACTGGCGCCCCTCAGGGGTGCATTAATTCCTGTTCACATTCTACACTTATGCACTGCATTTACATTTAATAGAAGCATGTTTACGCTGAAAAGAGAGACTATAATGAACTTAATTTCCATGAAAAGCATTGAAAAGCTATTTTAGAGCATTTAGCTCCCAGCCAACTAGATTACGAGAGTGTAGGTTTCTGCTCTTAAATTTTTGTATGTTTTGTGAATTCTCCCCAGTGTCTGTAGTATTTTATTGCACTGTTTTGCAAATTCTTTCTTGGAAACACTGTCCGCTTCAGTACGCTGTGAAGAAACACGTTCACTTTCCCCCTTCACACTATTACACATCAACAGAAAACAGCATCTGCACTTAACAGACTCTCCACAGCAAACCGTGTGACCGTTCCAGATCATCCCAATCATGTGTGATCAGTTTTCCAGAATGCACTGTAGAGCCAAAACAACCCCTCCTCATTGATTTAGCCATTTTCAGCCTTTCTTCACAGTCTGGCTTATTTAGCAGCGTTCTAACACAGACTGTTATTAACTGCCAGCTTCACCACTCATATTAAACTAAACAAACGCTCCTGCGCAATACGGTTTGCATAAAAACAAATTTTTTCCGATATTTGCAGCTCAGGGATTAAGTAAGAAAGCATTGCCTTGTCTTAATGAGGCTTCTTCTGCTAAGTTTGATGAGCTCTTAGGGCTTGGAAATGTGGTTAGTCACTTGATTTCTCTACTTTATAACTCACTACTATCCACATCTTCACCTTTTACACAGGGTATAAGATCACAGTGGGAACTGGGATTAATTCCTTATTCAATAACAAAGCTGAATAGAATCTTTTCATATGTTTCCCCAATATGGGATAAATGTCAGACAGAGTAAGCCACTCTACTGCATAGTTAGGCTCTTTGCTCCAAGTTAATTCCATTCTGGACTAATATTTTTCATATGCTGTCAGAAATGTTTCATGTTAAATTAGAGCCTGATCCACTTCTCAGATACTCAGATAACCTCACTTCTTTTAAAAAATCTCAACAACGGTTGTTGTCCTATAGGCTTATTATAGCAAGCTTTGGAAGAACAGTCCCTACTGTTAAATTTTGGTTGGATGAAATGGTAAGGTTATTACATTTGGGGAAAAAATTTTTTCTTTGTTAAACAAGCTGGATCAATTTGATAATATTTGGTTTCCCCTTCTCTGTTACCTTGATAGCGTATCTTAAGTAACAGTGTAGCATTGACTGTCCCATTAACGACAAAAGTCTCTAGGGTGGGGTGGGTGGTATGGGAATTGTTTTGCTTTTGTTTTTTATTGTATTATTTTTTTGTTTGTTTCTTCCTTATGTTTATAATGAGGAATCATAAAAGCTATGTACAATGATTGTCAAACTGTTGGATTCCCTAATAAAAAAGGATTTTAAACACAAACAAACACTCCTGCCAGTTCTTAGTCACATTAAATCTGGCTCAGTGTTTTCTGCTGCCGTCTGAGCTTGTGGTGCAATTTAGCAAGAAAACAATGCTTAGATTTCTGATTCTGGTCTACTGACTCTGTCGTGATTATCAAAATCAGATCACTTCTTCAGAGCAGTACCTGCCAGTCCTCCTGCGTACAGCCCTCCATGAGCAGGAGGGTCCCGTGGGTCAGCGGGACGCGTATGCGCTCCACATAGCTGTAGTCTCCGTTGTCCTCCTGGAACACATACACCGAATCTACCATGACCTCAAATTCAACTAACATGATGACAAACATTTTCCCTTCAAACAAAAAATGAGACACATAATGGAAAATAATCAGGGTACGCAGACGTCAGAGGCAAACGCAGTCAGGGCTAAAAATAAGGAGAAAATGACTCAATTACAATAGCGCCAGACACTTTCACTAACATTGTAATCAGGATTCTGATAAAAGTATTAAGATTTGCAGTTTTACATCTAGGGTTGCACTGATATTAAAATTTTGGCCGGTGCTGATAACTTGATAATTATTGCTTCTAGTGCTGTGAAATCGATTAATCGCATCCAAAATAAAAGTTTGTGTTTACATAATATATGTGTGTGTGTGGTGTGCATAATTATTATGTATATATAAATACACACACATATCTACATGTATACATATACACATATATACATGTATGTGTTTGTATTTATATATACATAGTAATTATACACAGCACACACACACATATATTATGTAAACACAAACTTTTATTTTGGATGTGATTAATCGCGATTAATCGGTTTGACTTTGACTATTTGATTATAACTGCAAAGTGTATTTAGGCAATAGAACACTATAATGTACAGCATGAAAAATGGATATTCATTTTGAGATTTGCTAAACACTAAAAACACATATTAATGTTTTTTCTGATAAAAATGTTGTCTTGTCTGTTGGTACATCTGCACAATTCGGCGAAAACTTTTGTGATTCTATATATAAATTAATATGACTATAATAATAATAATAATAATAACAACAACAATAATAATTTGTATTATGATTAATATTATCATTATTACTAAATCAAAATAATAAATATTACAACTGAACACTGTAAAATAAAAAAATGAAATTTAAGAAATTAATAATAATAATTTGTATTATTATTATCACTAAATGAAAATAAACAAAACAAAAATATTACTATTGTAATATTTTACTGTATAGTAAATTAAATGTAAGAAATTTGATTTTATTTATTTATTTATTTTACAGTACAATTGTAAAGTTACAATATTAATATTTACGGCTGTCTTCATTTTTTTTTTTAGTTCAAACGTAAAACCATCAAGGTCTTGTCTGGCGGGAAACGGCAGGGAGCCCATGAAGCTGCCAGCCATGTGATTTTTGTTGTATTATGATTAATCGCGCCGGCTTAATGCATCGTGCATCCTTATTGTAAACACCATAATTCCCATCATTTAAACCCTAGTATGACTGCGACAAGTTATAAATGGCACATTCGCAGACTCACAGGAAGTGGCTGCTTTCGGAGACTGAACACTCTAGTGTCACCCAGACTCAGAGAGGCAATGGTGGGCTGGGGTCCTAATGAAGGCTCGCTGTCACTGTGCCAGCCAATACTGTCTTTACCGTCCCGGTACAGGTTACACAGCAATGAGTTAAACGTGTGGCCACTCTTCTGCTCAACAGCCAGACGCAGAGTGGTAAGAACTGGATGCCACTATAAGAAGAGAAATATGGAAAGAGTTGCTTCAAGATGTCATTTTTATTTGCTCACTTGCTAATGTAAAAACAGGAGATCCGATACGATATACCTGAGCATTGGCCTCCATAGTGGAGCGTGAATATGTATACGGCAGCTCTCCATACCAACAAGTGAGTCTAGGTTCCTCAAATGCATCACCTGAAGTGCAAAACACACGGGATATGAAGTATGTTCTGCTTTTTGTACTTCAATACAGCTTAAAATCTATTGGGGTTTAAAGACGATTCATATTCAGTAATACTCAGTTAATGTTAGTGACACTAACGGCTGAAAATAAAACCTGAACTGAGCTGGATATTGAAATTGAACTGAATTGAGTTGAATAACGACACTAATGTCTTCCAAAGAGCTCCAAGAGTTTTACTTTCATAAATGAGGAATTTTGCAACATCACTGTTATTACTTATTACTGTGAAGCTGCTTCAAAACAATCTGTATTGTATTAAGCGCTATTTAAATAAATGTGACTTGACTTGATGAAGTGTCGATCTTCAGCGCACCCAAATAAGGGCCGAAAGTTTGCGGAACCACAGCATATTTGTCAAAACATGTCTCGGTCAGTCACAGTCAAACGTGAACTACTCCTGTTCCAAAGCAAATGTTTAAACATTTGGTATATTTGGGACTTTTTCAAATGATGTCGGTCCTGGAGAAGGTAAACAGGGAACTGGAGGCAGTGGCATTACTGCCAATTTACTGATGAAAAGGTCTGGAAAGAGTGAGTCACTGTGGGAAGTGAACACGTCTGAGTGAGACAGATGCTAAATATCATCATACGTGTGCAAGAACAAGCACATGCTTATTTTCTCCTGTTTTGGTCTCGAGTCAGATTCGAACCCGTTTTTCCACATTAACACCAAAGCTCAACATATGCCCATCTGCTGCTTTTTCAATTTGCTTTATTAAAATGCACTAAAGCAACATTTTATCACATAACTTAATTTCCCTGTGTTCAGTCCACTTATATTTGTAAAAAAATAAGGTTTACTTAAATCATTTGTGTTTGGACTACATTAGTCATTTCTGTTGCATTAC
The DNA here is from genome assembly GCA_023029165.1 of Gobiocypris rarus. Lineage (NCBI taxonomy): Eukaryota > Metazoa > Chordata > Actinopteri > Cypriniformes > Gobionidae > Gobiocypris > Gobiocypris rarus. The sequence continues at coordinate 16,544,770 of CM040913.1, forward strand.
TTAAACTGCATGGGTGGATTATTAGTTCCCAGCATGCTTTGCATAGAACAGAATTGAAAGAGTAAATGTTGAAATTAACTGTTATTTATGCATTTTTGAGAGATGTGTTAGTACTTAATGTTACTCCTGTTATGTTGGACATTTAAAAGAGTTTCTAACTCACTTTTTGCCCTTTAAAGCCTACTGTCTATCATATTTAAGACACATTTTTAAGGCCTCTAAATAATCAACATGTTTCTCACAATCTACTACATGCCTTCTGTCGTCTGATTGATATATATATATATATTTTTTTTTAGTAAGTAAAAGGCCTTTTATTATAATTATTATAAAACGTCCACCTTCAAGTCGTGGTTCATGTGTCTTTTAGCTGCGAATTCTTTACTGATTTTCATAAAGGAAATAACTTTCATATTGCAAGTATTTCAAGATTTCAACAACTCATGTTTACTTATCTGTACATATTTTTTTTGTGAGTATAAAATATGATCCATCAGGCTCTTGAGAAACCTTTATTTGTTCATCTCTCAATCATCATTATATTACATTGCATTGTATGTTTTGCCTCCTACAGAGCTTTGATCATAAAACTAAGTATTTAATTATCATCTTACTAAAACATATTATTCAGAGATACAATGACAGCTGATATTTATATGCATTTTAAGTAAGTATTTGGCTATGCTGTAGATCTTAGTGATTTACATTACAAGCTATCAGAATATTATCATACTTTTTGACCTAATAAATATCAGCAAATGCACCAACTTGCATGTTTTTATTTAATTTGGGCCTCAGAATAAAATTAAGGTGTTTTTCATTCTCAAGTATGAGCTCCATATTCTCACTTTCACACTATTTGAGCCAAAAAAGCCTAATGCAGCACATTTAAAAAAAAAAAAAAAAGAAAGAAAAAAAAAAGATAATTTTAATATTTTCTCTAAAGGTTCAATAAACTGATCCACTTCAAAAAATGTGATATTCTGACAATTATTTCATACGTCAGGCTTTACAGGGTTAATCTTGGACATCATGTCCAGAGGTCAAAACACTATTTTCCCCTCCCCAATTAACATGCAACTTACCCATCATCCTGTAATTGGTCTTTTGAGACCAGGGCAGTTCAGCCAGCAGCTTACTAAACATCCAGTCTGCCTCCTCCTGCTGTAGAAACCCCGGTATGAGCCGCAGTCTGGGCAGAAACACAGTAAACAATTACCTTAAATGCAAGAAATGTTCTTTTTTCAGTTTATGCTACTTAAATTCTTGAGTATTCTTACCGGGATACTCCAGTAGGCCCCTGACTAATCTCATAGTCACCGGCATTTCTGAGGAAAGAAAAAACAACAGAGTGAATATATATATATGTCAATAAACAGGGTTTTATCGCTTGAAAGTGCCTGGGACTGAGTCACTCACTCAATCACTTTCTCTGCGGGAATCTCTCTGATGGGCTGGAAAAAAGACACAGGATAGATTAGAACACGCAGATGTAAGCACTGTCAAAGAAAACAGCAAATAAAACCTACAGAACGGCTCTTACGTCAGCTGGCTGATTGAACTCAAATGATCGTGGTCCATACTTCCATGACCCCGATTGGGCATCTTGAGCTGAAACACAAAACAGAAATTTTTTGTTTAAAAAAACATTTCGAAATCACACTTATCACTGTAACAAAATGAACAGAAGCAGAAAACAATACCTTTATTTCCTGTTTTGTCTTCTGAAGTCCATTTATGAAGTTAGAAGTTTTTTTCAACAAAAAAGCCATGTGATTTAGTTTTTTATAACCTTTCATCCTCTCTCTGAACCTTGCATTTAAACAGGCTGTTTTTGCTACTGTACCTTTAAGATTTATATATGTAAATTATCTGTTTATGAGGATTGTACTGTATTAACAAAAGTTTACAGAGTGGGTATTCCAGGGTTCTTTTGGACAATACATTTTTTTATAGTAATTTTCCAGTCATGTAATCTTTTTTTTTTAATCACAAATAGTCCATAACTTCACAAGTTATTTTATTACTGCATAAATATTTTGGAAATGTATTTATTTAAAAAAAGTATATTACAAATAATTTTATGAATTTCCATGACTTTTCCACAAATTTTCAACTCATTTGATATTACTGCTTAAGGGAAAATCATTTATTTGATTAATTTATGAAGAAAAAATATAACTTAATCAATCAATTTAAATAGAAAATGAAGTTTCAATTACTTTTTTTTTCTTTAAAAAAAAAAAAAGTTACAAAACATTATCATTATCAGTCTCTATGCTCATTAAGTCTGCATTTATTTGAATCCTGAAAAAAGTATCACAGGTTATAAAAAAATATTAAGCAGCACAGATGTTTCCAACATTGATAATAAATCATCATATTAGAATGATTCCTGAAGGATCATGTGACACTGAAGACTGGAGTAATGAAAATCCAGCTTTGAGTCACAGAAATAAATTATATTTTAAAGTATAATAAAATAGAAAACCATTATTTAAATTGTAATAATATTTCACAATATAACTGTTTTACTGTATTTTTGATCAAATAAATGCAGGCTTGATGAGCACAAGACTCTTCCAAAAACATTAAAAACAGTAATGTTTCCAAACTTTTGACAGGTACTGTATGTGCCATAAAAAAAACATTCCAATAAATTGAACATAAGATGTATATTTAGCTGTACATGTATTATAATAGGTCAATTCTTGTTGGCATACCAGTTGGCTGTTGTGGTTTGTGAAGAGGTTTGGCCCAGGACCCCTGGACCCTCGCTCGCTGCCTTTTATCACTCATCAAAAACAAAACTTATCTGACAAGACAAAAACACATGACGTCTGTGGGCTTAAGTACCTTAGAAGGACAATAACAAAACTAATATATATATATATATATATATATATATATATATATATATATATATATATATATATATATATATATATATATATATATATATATATTTATATATACACACACACATACATATATATATATATATATTATTTTTTTCAGTTTTAAAAAGGATCAAAGAAGGATTTTGCTGCCATCTTCAGGTATTTTTTGAAAACAACTCATTAAATCATAGCACTCCTATTTCATTCTCGAATGTGGTTATGGGTCAGTTTTTAAAATCACACACTTCCTAGACAGAGACAGTCAGTTTTTTTAATGACCTGATAACTGTCCCAAACATTAGCATCTTCAATAATACTTACAAACATTCGTTTCGAGTCGAATTATATCGTTCTTCTAAGCGTTGAACATTGTGTTATGTAATACAAACAGTTCTGGTGTTCATCGAAACGTGTCCGGGTTACTACAGTGGCCAGTGAAACATTTCCTACCTAGAGATAATCGTTCCTACCCCGTCCTCTGTAAGTACAGCTATTTGAATATGAACAAAATATACACCATCAAATGTGTATAATACAAATATAATATTGTATATTTGTTTAAGATGCGATACGTATGCTATAGATAGCCTACTAGACTATTTCTATTAGTTTTGTAATATTACAAATAAAGTTATTTAGGAAATATTTAGATATCTACATAATGATACTGAAAAAATAAAAGTAAATAAAAAGACTTAACCGTTAATTACATAAGGAACGTTGTTGCTAGTTTTTAAACATACATTTTATTTTAGGCAAAGGCATATATATATATATATATACACAGAAAATACCTGACAAACAAAATGAGCAACTGCATGCAAGTGTCAGGCCTTTAACGTTACACAAAGACGGTTATAGGTAAATTAAAAGAGATTATTAAGGTTTTAAAAAGGAGATGACTGTAAAAATGCTTGGCAAAGCTTTAAACCACGAAGCTTTATATTTACATTTGTAAATTTGTGCTACATTCAGGAGAAACTAATGTTCTTTTAGCAAATTTTTCTGTAGGCCTTTTTCACATACTGTGATGACGCGTTTAAACTGTCATCAGAATCGTAAATCCTGCAACTATATATATTTTTTTTTTTGTATGTGCATTTATAACACTATGTTTTGTATTGTATTACCTTTGCAACAAATTACAGAAAAAATTCCTCTGAGTGCCGCTAATTTTCTCTTCTTTTGAAAGTTGCGAAAACACTCGTGTGGATTTTATTTTTCTACTTGAGTAAATGAGAACACAACCAAATTGCGTTCTGTTCAAGAAAACATTTGTTTCAAGAATAACAAAGCAACATTTATATAATTCTACCATCCTTAAGTATGCAAAGCTCTGAGCACCTCAAAACTATGTTTTTTTACAAATAGACAAGTACTGACTTGTGGACAAACATATAGAATATAATAGCAATATAATATATATATAAAAGAGGAAACAGTCACAGTTCTATAATATTTATTTTAAAAAAGACAAATAGAAAATAATTACAGAAAAGTCATTTTTATTAACAAAGAAGCACTTCAGATTGTCACGCATCAGTAAAGCAGCACATTGTGTTCCACTCTTCGACACGACTGGAATGAGAACATTCAAGTTAAACCAGGGGCGACTAATGAGGATCAACCACCTGGATGTTTCAACTTGACTGGCACTGGTCCATAAACGATCAGAGATCCAAGCTATGGAGGTACTCCTCAAATCCATATTTGGATGAAACCCAAGACAAACCGGTGACATTTCACCACACCTTAAAGTCTTCAGCAGAGAAAATCATGTAAACGTGCATTAGATCTCCTTTCAATAAATGTGACCAAGTTATGTTCTATGAAAAGGCACAGTTTTTAAATAAACCACAGTTGACAGGTAAACGTCCAGCCTGAAAAGGCCAATGTACAAAAACACACTTAAATCAGACCTTTGGTTTTATAGCGATACAGTACAGCATTCAAAAGTTAGCCACCATTGATTTGCTAAATATGTTAAATTAATGATAAGAAAGGCCAGCACCCATTTATCACTACAAGGCATGATTCCAAACAAGTTTTTGGCAGTTAATAAGAAGTGCAAGTAGATTATCCCAGATTAAAGGAAATATATATGCAATTAAATAAATATAAAACCACCACCACCAGATAAATAGCCCTCTGCTTACAACAGCAGTGGGCACAGAACCCTCCCTCCAAAATGTAATACTTTGTTCACCCTAGAAAGATTGGTCCACCCATTTCAGCAACAAGTCAACAACGAGTCATTGTGGAACGTGAGCATGTCCAGATATTTATCAAAAACAAAACCACATTTAACACACACAAAACAATTATGCGTTATAAGAGGAAGCACTTCAAAGATGTAAGATTCAAAAGGAATCTCAAATCTCAGCACATATTCTATAAAACATCTTGTCCTGTTTTTTTTTCCATCAGACAATGTTCTCCACCTATCGCAGCTTTCTCCTCCTGAGGTAGCCTCCACGCTGGGACTTGTTCAAGCGCAGGCCCAGGCAGATGACCAGCTTGATGGGGGCCAGGACGGCGATAACCCAGCCCTGCGGGACGCAAAGATAAGAAACAAGGTTAGGTTTCCTTCACCTAGTTTTATGAATATTTTGGGATATCACATTTTTTTAAAAATTTAAAAAGCTGCATGGAACCACAAAGATGCACATAAACTACGATAGAAACACATTTACCCAACACATTCTTCAAAGCGCATAAAATAAAAAAATAAATTAAACCACTTTGCAATGGGACAGCATAACTGGACCGATCTCGTTGAACTGCATTTGAAATGCTGTTTTGGTCAGTCTGAAATGCCTGAGCAAAGTCTATGGTCAAAGTGGTTTGGTATTCCCTCCCAGAACTCTTACACGACTGTTCCCAAACTCAGTCTCCGAAAGCAAGATAACTTGACCGAGTTTATTGCATTCGGTAAATAAATTATATTTTAGTTTAGGGCTCAATTCCCACTATTAACTAGTTGCTTATTAGCATGCATATTACTAGGATATTGATTGTTTATTAGTACTTATAAAGCACATATCACTGCCTTATTTTGCATGAGCATTTTCTATCTACATTACTTAAAGGATTAGTTCACCCAAAAATGAAAATTCTGTCATTAATAACTCACCCTCATGTCGTTCGACACCAGTAAGACCTTCGTTCATCTTCAGAACACAAATGAAGATATTTTTGTTGAAATCCGATGGCTCAGAAAGGCAGCAATGACATTTCCTCTCTCAAGACTCATGAAAGGTACTAAAGACGTCGTTACAAAGTCCATCTCTCTACAGTGGGTCTACAATCATTTTATGAACCGACGAGAATAGTTTGTGCGCTAAAACTAAATAACGACTTATATATAGATGGCCAATTTCAAAACACTGGTTTCGGAGCTTTATGGTTCGGATCGCCAAAGTCACGTGATTTCAGCAGTTTGGCGGTTTGACGTGTGATCCTAATAATGATTCGATACACTGATTCATAGCGCTTCGAAGCTTCAGGAAACCGTGTTTTGAAATTGGCCATCTCTATACAAGTCGTTATTTAGTTTTAGCGCACAAAAACTAGTCTCGTCGCTTCATAAAATGATTGTAGACCCACTGTAGAGAGATGGACTTTGTAACGACGTCTTTAGTACCTTTTATGGGTCTTGAGAGAGGAAATGTCATTGCTGTCAATGGAGGCCTTTCTGAGCCATTGGATTTCAACAAAAACATCTTCATTTGTGTTCCGAAGATGAACGAAGGTCTTACTCCAACGCAATCCGAGATCTCTCTGACCCCTCTATACAGAAATGTCATGGAACACTTTCAGGGCCCAGATTTGTAAAAATGGTCCATGTGACTCCAGTTGGTCAACCTTAAATTATGACGTGACGAGAATGAAAAGTTGTTTGTTTTAGCGCACAATTTCAACAATTTTGTCTAGTCTGCGTCAGTCTCCTAAGCTGTTATTTTACACAACAGTGCAGCGATTTTTAGTTCTAAGGCAGCCGATGGGGTTAACGTGAGCACCACTACGCATGCGTATGACGACGCAGGAACTGCACTGTTTTAACAACATGAACTGTGTAGGAGATTGACACAGACGTGAAGAAATTGAATGAAGTTATTTTTGTTTGTTTTTGCGCACAAAAAGTTGCAGTCGTCGCTTTAAAATTAAGGTTGAACCGCTGGAGTCACATGGGCGATTTTAGCGATGCTTTTACTACCTTTCTGGGCCCTGAAAGGGTTACATTACATTGCTGTCTATGGAGGGGTCAGAGCTCTTGGATTTCATCAAAAATACCTTTTCATTTGTGTTCTGAAGTTGAACGAAGGTCTTATGGGCTTGGAAGGACATGAGGGTAACCCTTTAATAGTGAGAATTGGACCCTAATCTAAAGTTAGACCAAAATTATATAAAGTGGCTTCTCCTACTGCTGCGACTTCCATTTGACAAACATATTTAGCGCTAGTTTATCAAAGATTGACAATTTTGTTCTTGACGTAACGTAACGTGCGGAAAATTGGAATAATTGCAAATAAAGCACACGTACCATGACGGCGTGAGGGAAATAGCCGTTGGTTTGGTCCTGCAGTCCCACAGTGTTTAGTTCAGCAGCTACGTAGCGTTCAGGGGTGGGCTTGTCCAGGGTCGGCTTCCTGATCCTAGTCATCTTGGTAGCCACAAAGAAAGGCAGCACACTCTGTGGCAGGGACATTGTTAATCATTAAAAGAAATGTCAGCTTTCAGTGTAATAGGCTTATGCATGTATCGATTACATTATATAGCAGAAATTAATATAAAGAATGTGTTGCTGCAATTTAAATAAATGTTTCACTCTGTAATATGGCACATTACAGAAGTAGTGTAGCATTTAACAGTCTCACCTGGATGATGATCCCTTTGCACTTGTACTCTGCTTGAAGTCCACGTGAGAAGAAGTCCACAAAAGCCTGTAGAAACATGGCAAGTAAAAGTCATCCTCAAAAAACAAAAACCCTAAAATAAAATTAAGTGCAGCAAGTGAATTTAGACAGCATAACATTTTAGTGTACAGTATGGAAATTGAATACTCACTGAGATTTGTAAATGTAATAGTGTTATTAAATTAATGTTTTTAAAAGATTCACTTTAAAAAGTGAGTGTTAGATGATGGCAAAGGTAATCTAAATGTAAAAATACAAAAAAAAAAAGTGCACAAAATATACATTATTGACTAATACTAATAAACAAATACCACAGAATTTTTAAACAATTGTGACCAAGTTCAATACAGATTCTCTCTTTCTGAAATGATTAGGAGCACTATATTTGTGAAGAATGTTGTGAAGACACTTGCCTTGGTGGAGGAGTAGATGGTCAGCAGTGGGAGGGGGAACATGCCACTGGCAGAGGAGATATTGAGGATAACACCTTTAGCTCTGCAATAATAAAAAAAAGGGCAAACTTTATTTCAACTGATCATGTTTCACATTGCCATCCAATAGGGTCTTTTTCCAACTGCCGTCACCCACTGTACTTCACATCAACACTCGTCTAATGATGGTCGCCATGCGTGTTGCCATGGCACCAGCTTTCTCATGCAGTACCCCTGCAGCCGCAGCAGAGTGCTGGGGAGTGCAGAGGGTTGGACCTATTTGTACAAAATTTGCCCAGCTCCGTCATTGGCCCCAGAGTTGCATGTGACTCCAGGGTACCCAATCAGATCGGAGCATTGTTGCTTTTCAATTTTACACAAAGAGTAGGGGGAAAACAGGAGGGGAGCGAGAAACCCTGTTTTAAAAAGCTGCACTAAATTCCCTTTTAGTGACAGTGGCTGTGTTAGGAATTCCAGTCACAAGCTGGAAGGATGCTTTAATAATAAACACCAGTTATCGTTTCAGGACTCACCTCGCCTCCATTCTGGGCAGAACCAAACGAGTCATCTGGCAAATGAAAAGGGGACAAAAAAAAGAAGAAGTGTTAGACTAAGACTCTCATGCTCCAATGACTTGAGACAATATGAGAGAGAGAGAGACGTGGGTGGTGAACACGGGAAGCGTTGGTGGAGATCAGCAAAACATAGGGAGAGAGAACAGGTACAACAGGAGGAGTACATCAAAGTGGTCACGTTGCAGTACTTTTACTTTTTAAAATTAAAATGTACACAATTAAGAATTACCAAGCCCGTCCTCATCCCAATGTGTTGTTTGTGTCTACTTACTTGGCACACTGAGGTGATGTTCACATTGATCATGGTCGTGATGAACTGCAAAAGGAAAAGAATTGGTGAATATTTCTTAACGGCATTGTGGCTCCTAACATTTAAACCTCCTCAGATGATGAAGTTACTCACGTTTTCCAAATCAGGGATGTGGAGGAAGAATTCAGGGTATGTATAGGAGATTCCCACATTGTTAACTATGGAACAAGAGGCAAAACAATAGAAGATTAGATGTGATTGAGAATGTGTATCTGAAATGTTCCAAGAATCACCACTATGTGGCGATAAAGCATCAGGAAGGAGACGTGAGCGTTAAAAACACAGACATAAAAAAAAAAACCCTCAATCACGATTTCAGGTGAACGAAAAAAAACCTTCTGAGAAGATGAGGCAAAATAAATGGAGTTTCAAACACTGACAGGGAATCGTGAATGAAAGTTGTGTCAAAGTCTTTCCAACTTTGAAGGTTTGTGTTTATTTCAAGGCTCCACGCAGAAGAAAAACCCTTACCGAGGATTCCAATCTCCAGTCCAGCAAGACCCTTTTCGATTTTAGGATAGATATCAGCCCGACTGTAGTCCACTGCGATGGTTTTTGTTTCCACATTATATGCGCTTTCTGTAATAAGAAACATTGCACGTTAAATGCAGAGAAGACACAAATTGCTTAAACGTTTTATCTGCAGACCTAATAGGCATTGGAGAACCCTGTCCATGATCAGGCATCCCTGCTATTGCTGCTGTTCTAAAAATAACTTCTCTGGGACTTTGCCCATTGCACCAAAACACAGATTTCTGGCCAGCAGGGGGCGCTGCGCACCAAGAAAAGGCTGTCAGAGGAACTTCCTACATCTCCCCTCCCCTCCTCTGCTTGTTTGAGGTGCCTGCAGCAATTAGAATTTATTGTCCAAAGGCTCATTTGTCTAAACACTGTTCCACTGAGTTATGAGAGGAAAATTACTCTCAGGTCTCGCAGCATATATATATATGGGTTATTTTAAGAACTTGAACACATATTAATGAGCTCCAAAGTCTTTTGTTCTGGGGACTTGTGAGATACAGCTCTGTGACTTCGAAAACCACAAATTGAGGGTGATCAATGCAAATGTGAGGTTTGGCAAAATGACATCCTGGTTCGTGACTTGCTATAAACTGCCCCCTGTTCTGTGTTGCCAGCATGACTGTGGTACTGGGTTCTTTCCCCTTCTAACCTCAGCAGTCAGGTGCTTGCATTTAAGACAGCCAAAAGGTTGTTTTTAGCTGTTTGCATCAGCATTGAGCTTAAACGATTCCTTACCAGAGCTGATCATGGGTGAGTTGAACTAACAATGCCTTGATCGTCTTATTATTCAGTATTTGGGGCCAAATAAGAACTGGAATGGAGGGTGTGGATGTTTTTCTTAGCAAGTTAAGGAATATATTTAAAAAAGCATATTGCTTTCACACCAAAAGCCTCAAATGATGATCAAATTCCAATTAGATGCTAAATTTAATTTCATGTGATCGTAGAAAAAAAACAAGTCAAAACAGTCCTGCTCCTTCACACATCTGACTGGTCTAAACGTACAATGTTTGGTCATTTAGCACTTGGTCAGACAGACAAAGGACCTTCATTCTATCTGTACATCATGTGAGCACTGATCGAGTATCCAAGTAATTCACATTTACTGGAACAAGAAAGGCAAACAGTGGTTCGGCCTTCTGAGAAGTGTCGTGCATGACCCCTGGAGCTTGCGTGGACCTTTGACGGTGCACTCCTGCCAGGCTGCATCAGCTCTCCGCCCAGTCAGTGAACCAGGCCCCCACCCTGCCTCTCAGGCCAGGGCTAAAAATAAACCCTGTTTCATTAACATCAGGAGGACTGTCTGTCATTCACAGAGATGAGCACTGCAGTTTGCGAACACACACTCACACACACACACACACACACACAGATGGCCGAACACTGACCGAGAGACTTTGCCACGTCATCAAGCTTCTCCTGAGAACGGCTGATGAGCATCATGGAGAACCCTCGTCGAGCAAGCTGAGAGAGGAAGAGAGTTTGAATCATCTCATTTATGACAACATTGCAAAGCATTTGTGTTAATAATTGTCATGAAAACTCCTAAAAGTGATCCATGTCAGCTTCTTTGGCTACTATCAGGGCAAAAAACATTTGGTTAATTTAAAACAGAAATTACATAGGAAAATTTAGACTATTTTTCATGACTAGGTTAAAAACCTTTCCAAGGGTGTAACTTTTTTTCCTTAGAGAAGTAGAAATATAACACCGCAACAAAATGTCTGACAGATTTCAAACTTAATATTTACAGCATAAAATCAATGTTATGTTTTGTTAAAATATTCTCTCCTATTCAAGTTTAATATGTAAAAACAACCAAGTAAGTTAGAAGCGTTTTCAAAATATTTCTGTTTGAGAATTCTGAACAGCACTGAGACAGTGGCTCGACCAATGGTAAGGGGTTTGGGGGCGGGGCAACCTGTTTGTTTGACCAATGAGAAATGAGGCTAGCGTCTGAGGGGAAACCAGTTTGAAGGCAGTCATGCTTTTACTTTTTGCACAGTGGTGGATTACTTGCATTACTTTTAAGAGTTATGAAAAAGCTAGAGACGACACTTGTTAACTTGAGTGACAAGACGGTATTTTAACTGTACGAGTTATGAGGTAACAGGTCTTTTCACCAGTAGTCTTCTAGTCACCCTCCTTCTCTTGGCCTCAGAGTGAAACCTCTGTCTTGTGATGAGTCACTGTGCTTTCTGTGGAGCGAAAAGATAAATAAGAAGAGAAACCCTTACCTCCTCCGCATAGGATTTCCCAATCCCATCCGTGGCTCCCGTCACAACTAAAGAAAGTTGAAAGAAATAGACAGGATCAGTTTTTGCAGCAGCTCAATAACTCATTTTTCACTAAAAACTAACTTATCACAAGGTACATTCAGGTCAAACAGGTACTCAGATACGCCAGGTTTAAAACAAAACCTTATACCTGCTAAACTGCCATCTAAGGGACGCTTAAGTTGTCACTTTATTGGTGTCAGAATACTTCCTATATTTAAGCGTCATAAGCAAAGACTTTATTTGTAGGTTGATTTCCCTGAAAAGTGTAAGCACTGGCTCGTTTGGAACTTGTTTGAGAATCCCAAACAGGAACCATCCCAACACAGTAACACTGGCTCAACCAATGGCGTTGATTTGGGGCGGAGCTATGTTTGAATATTGGCAGACAGGAACATGGTTCAGGAAAGCGGTTTCTGCTTTTAATAAGATCTTATAAAAATAATTTAAAATGCTCTCCTATCACAGCTTAATATTAAAAACTTTAACATTTGTTAAAGTAACATGGTTTTGTTGCTTTTAATAAGATCCTTACAACTTCAGGCATATTTCACGCAATGCAGTGGTTCTTAAAACTACAGGAGCACAATTTGACGATAAAATACTTGCATATTAGCTTGATATACAAGTATGCCATTTCTAAGTTGACGACCTCAAAGTGTACAGACCGACTCTGGCGTTTTCAAAACATTTCTCTGTTGTTTGAGAATACTCAACACTAACAACGGCACAACCAATGACGTGAATTTAGGGCGGAGCTATCCGTTTGACCAATGGCAAACAGGAACAGTGTTCAGGAAATCTGGGGCACGTTCAAGCTCAAACCAGCGCGCAAAGTTTTGATCATAGACTGTATAAAAATATGGACGTAGTGTCTGTGACGTCACCCATTGGATTCTGCAGTGCGGTTTTGAAGCGTAAAGTAGGGTCGAGCTGGCCGTAGCCATCTTGGCAGCGCGTCATCTACCGTCACTCCCGGATAACAGAAAATGGGCAAAGAGGCGGGACGTGGGCAGAGCTGAGGTGACGCGATTACTAACAAAACAGATAAATGGCTACCCACCTGCCACTCAAAGTGGCCACACCCTTAATTATGCAGAACTTTAAGGCTTTATATAATGTAAACAAATGAGTTATAAAAAAATTCACCCCCCTCAGTTATCATGAAGGGCAAAATGAGACCATATAGACCAAAACTAGAATTTGTACCAGGCTGTAAACATGTTTTATTTCTGCTGTAAAGTTGGGCATTTTAACATGGGGCTCACTGAGATTCTGCTCCTTTCTGGAGCCTTTCCCTAGTGGCCAGTCGATGAACTGCAGTTTAAGTCACTTCCGTATTGGCTTCAAGAGTGACGGTTTTCAGGATGAACGTCAAGTTTCCTGGAAACGGTGCACAATGGGGTTTGAGATACGTTTTCTCTTGTTTGGTGGGTGTCAAATGTCAGCCCAATCAGCAGCAACATGTATATAAACGGTACGGTGTTAAAGAGACAGCTCAGCACAATGGGTCCAAGTAAAGTCGTTTACAAATGTGTTTGCTGCAGCTCGGTATACGCAACAATTGAAGATATTAGAAGACCTGTGTCTTTTCATCCTGAAATGCAAGGTGAATGTTGGAGCACAATAATTAGGAGCCACAGTTTCCACAAATCCCTTCACTCTTATTCTGGACAGCAAGGGCAGTGACTGTAACGTCGAGCGCGTTTTGCAGTATTAAACGTGTATTTATACCGATTTCGTCAGGCTCCAAAAATTATTCAAAAAGAACACAAAGAATTGCCTTCCCAGCTGCCAAAGTTGCAACTCCAATGTTTTTCAATGCACCGTTTCAGTTTTAATTTTTTTTTTTGCAATGTTTGGTCGGGGCTGAACGCAGCCCTTATGTTGCTTCAAAAATGTTAAAATGCTCTCATATCACAGCTTAATATTAAAACAACTATAAGAAAGCCATTTGTATATCGATTTCCTCAAAGTATAAACACTGTGACTTTAAAGACACTCAAATTTGACAATTTCACAATTCCAACCAACAACACTGCCTCAACCAATGACATGAGTAGGGGGCGGGGCAATCTGTGCAACTAACGTATACATGTTTGACATTCCATTTAGTGATGCTAGCAGCACAGAAGTGACACCCTTCACATTAAGGCTTTTAATGCACAATGAAATATTCCTAATATAACCAGGACCATCTTTTTTTTTTTTTTTTTACAAAACATACATGGAAACACAAAAAGCAAGCAATAGGACACCAAATGGGTGATGTTGATCAAAGTGTGGCATGGGCAGTGGTCACTGGCAAGAACAGGGCTGTGGGGGAGAGAATAGGGGGGTTATGACGTCTGTAGAGCACGACTGCACAGGAGGGGTGAGGAGGGATCCTGGGGGGCTGCTAAAAATAGAAACCAGAGGGAGACTGCGCAAAGTCAGATGTGGGTAGAAAGTGAGAGAGCACGACAACGGGAGTGGAGAGCACTGGATCGAACGGGAGAAGGAACAAAAGAAGGTGATTCACAAGCTCCTTTTCAAATTCATCCCAAGAATGAAGCCCGCTCTGGTTTGTCTCAATGGGACAAATTACATTAAAGAGCTAGTTCAGCCCAAAATGAAATTTCTGTCATTTACTCACCATCATGTTGTTTTCAACCTGCCTGATTTTCTTGTGTCGAACATAAGAGACATTCTGAGTAATGTCTCAGTGTTTTTTTTTTTGTCAATGGGAACCAACATCCTTTTGTGTTTTGCAGAAGTAATTCAGGTTTCGAACAACATGAGGGGACAACAGCAAGAGCTTGTAAGGATATGGATGAAGAACAAAACTCATGTTATGACGATCTAAAATCTTGTATACACACTTCCTTTTAACATTTTTTTTTTTTTTTACCTCTATTCAAAAATGTTAGAACAATAGTCAATTCTGCATCAAGACATCAATAAGAATTGTTCTTCTAACAAAGAAGCATTCAAAAAGCAAACATCACCAAAAGTTACAAGATGCCGTGCCTGGGACTGCATGTCACAAAAGATCAGGTATAGGCGTTTCACATTTCCCCCAAACTTAAGGAATTCCACGCTTAAAGTCACACGCACTCTAAAACACTTCAAACATGAAGTGAGGAGAGCTTGGGGACAATTCCCAGAATTCCACACACGGATAGACATGAAGAGGTTGGCCATCAATCCAGCCTTTCTTCTAATCAACAACCATCAAAATTTCATACAAAATCCAAGACTAATCAACATCTAGATTATCCGGGGACCATGGGATAATTTATGCAGAAGAAAGATCTGCCACCCATCAAAACCCAAGTCTATCCCACACAAACACCTTCATTTGACTTTTACCTTTATTTCCAAACGGTTTCTGACATTGATGCAATAGAACCATTTCTGCTTTCCCAAAGAACCTTTCAGTGAGCAGTTCTTAAACTATTTTTTCTTAGTTTGAAGATTTCTATATATCTATACATCTCTTTCTACAATATAAAGGTTCTGTGAGTGTACAGGTTCTTTATTGGTATCAATGGTTATATGTAGAATCCTTTTTTTAAGGATGTAGCATGAACATTATTAGCAAGATGCTACACAAAAGTATAAAACAAATTATTAGAAGCAAGCTTTACAAGGGAGATGGCACGAACAGTGCAGTCGTGCTCAGGTGCGTTCACGAACAGTACGTCCAGAAATACTGAGCGCACATGCGCACTCGCCCTCTTCCGACTATATTCCAGCGCTAAAAAAAGCACACGAGTGAGTAAAAATAGCTGCCTCGTCTGGAACAGCCGCAGCACTTGAATACCAACAAGATGCTGCCCGCTCACCCTCAATCTCGCTCTCCTCCTCTCTCTCTCTGCATCCCCCAGCAACCCAGCTCAGTGTAGAGCCTTCGGTACAAAAAAAAAAAAAAAAAAGAAAAAGCTGACCGGCTCTTATGGAACAGGGGATTTTATGCTTGCAGCGAGGACAATCGTGAACGAAAACAGTGTTTAAAGGGACAGTTCACCAAAAAAAAAAAAAAAAAAAAAAAAAAAAAAAAAGGTTGTTATTTACTTACCCTCATGTTGTTCCAAACCTGAATGAGTTTCTTCTCCTTTGAACACAAAAGGAGACATTTTCAAGAATGTTGGTAACCAGACAGCTGATGGCACCCATTGACTTCCATTGTAGGAAAAAAAAATACAATGGAAGTCAATGGGTGCCGTCAGCTGTCTGGTTACCAACATTCTTCAAAATCTCCTTTTGTGTTCAACTGAAGAAAGAAACTCGGACTGGTTTAGGGTGAGTAATGACAAATTTCATTTTTAGGAGAACTATCCATTTAGTAACCAGGGAGGAAAACATTGGATGCCAGTGTAGTGTAATTAAAATTAGGGATTCGGCCATCCACATTCAGACCGGCTACTGTATGCAATCTGTCGCATCACTTTCTCTTTCTTTCTCTCTTCCTCCATGAATGAACCGTTCCCGTTCTTGGCTCTGTAGCACTGCAGAATGCGAACACCTCCGCCCACTCCCCCCAAAGCAGCATCGTGCTTTAAATAGCACAAGCCAGTCACATGGCCAGCAGGAAAAAACTACACAGCAGAGCAGTTCAGCACCCAAAATAGTATCTATACTCGGATAAAGGTGGATTGAAGAAAAGAAAAAGAGGCGATGCGGGGGTGAGAGGGTGCAGTATCAGAAATAGCAGCAAAAAGTCACATGCGTGCAAAAATAAATAAATCAATAGTTCCCCTTGCAAAAATGTAATTAGAACAGAAAAGGGCAGAAATAATTCAAAACATCTAAACATAGACATGGTATATTTTTGGATGCTGATGCGTAGACTTTTTTTTCCCCAAGCAAGGAGACACAAGTGTAATGGACGACTATGGTATATGAAATGTGTCTTTAGGCATTTTTGCAAGCTGCATTGTAAAAGCAGGGGAGAATATAAGTAGCATCTACATTTTTTATATATACATATTTTGGCCAAATAGATCCAATTAAACGTCTGCTACATGCTGCTCACGATAGCAGGTCAGGATGGGATGTGAATTGTAAGTGTAATGTTAAACGCCAGATGGAAGATTTCCTTTTCCAGGAAATAAATAAATAAATGGAGCCGAGTCGTGACAGAGAAGAGAACCGGGAGGGTGGGGTTCGCAGAGGGCGAGCAAACAGATTCAGGATGGGGAGAGGGGTTCTTAGTGAGGGGATGAGAAAGAGATGGAGGATGGAGATAGGCTTAGACAGAGAGAGGAGGAGAGGGAGGGAGGGGTTGAAATTTTACCCAGCATCCTCGGTTCTGGCACATGGCGACGAGCGTGTTAGTCACATGAACAGCAGCGTTCTCTTTGAAGACCCCCGCCTCTTCAAAGAACACAAGAGCCAGTCACACGCTGTCATCATTTACGCCGCACAAGGGCTCACACATTCACTAGTTGCGCAGCCGACATTCACTCTCTCACACGAATACCTTTCATTCACATCATTTGGCTAGCATGAATTGGCTAACGTTGCTATTCACAAACTTGTGCATATACAGTAAACAGGACAAGAGCATTAAACAAACCAACATGCTTGTAAGTTTGACAAAGGCTGGAGCCAGAAGTGGTTTTAAACCTTTGATTTGAATGTCAAAGCGAGTTTGTGAGACACAAATCACCCCCATCCCCATGAATGACTGCAGCTCTATTACATAACTGATTTTCAAACACATTTAGTGTTTTAGGAAGGATGAAGTGAGCCACTGGAGGACAAGGGGGAGTGGGGGCTCTAATTCTGGCTTCTTCGCGCTGCTCGGTCAGCATCACAACTCGGCTGAGAGAAAGGCCAACCCACCTCGTTCACACAGTACACTGCACCAGTCACATATAAACTAGCACTGAAACCTGCCAGTTGGAACCAAAAAGACCCTCTCAGTCCTCGTACACTGAGGGCCCGGAAAACATTAATGTGGCTTCTTAATGTAATTTATGTTGAGTCTGAGACGGATGGAGGTCTCTTCTTCAACATTCAGATGCCATGAATCCTGTCAAAAACATTTCTGGGTCATACGTCACCCCTGAATTAAAAATAAGAAATGGGTTGTTCTTGAAAAAGATAATTGGTTATTTTACTCTCTCAGTTCTGTTTTTTTTTTTGTTAAAAAAGCCTACATTTAAATTTATAATACATTGATATAAAAATTCAACCCATTACACAATATTTCATACATGTACCTAAAAAACTGACATTGTGGTAATGTTTGTACTGCCTTTATACTATTATAAAGTTTAAATAACTTATCCTTTTTATGGCACTAAAACGGTTTGAGAGGACGAGAATCACCAATGAACAAAATGAAAAAACAAACAAACAAAAAAAAAAACTGAACTTGGTAAAATGTTTTTCATTTTTGTAATTTCAATGCAAATAAATCTTATTTGAGCTAAGATAAATGTCCTTTATGCAAAATATGAATTTCCTTTTGATTTTGAGGCATGAGATTCATCTTGAGAGCATCAGATTGCTTATGGTTTAAAAAAAAAAAAAGATTAATTGAATTATTTTAAGCCTTACCAGTTCTATCACACCTTTGATTCCTTATAAAATATTGCTGTCTGGGTTTCCTTTCTCTCTATAATGCTGAAAGAAATCGATAGAGAAGCCACATCTGACTAATAATGTTAGTCAAAAAAAAAGCCAATGCTTCAAATGCTACACGATCATCATGCACAAGCTTACAACCATGGCAATGCAGTTCCCAAGAAAGACACCAGGAGTCTCCCGTAAGCATCTCAGGCCAGGAATGCCTGGTTACTTCAGGAAGACACCACTGGGCCTCTCTCATACATTCCACTTCATGATTCACCTTCAAGCTACAGCATAGTCAGCATATTACACCTTCAAAAACACATTGTTTTTGACTTTTTTGACATCATGCCATTAACATGCAAAGATGTATGTCTGTAAGATGATGCACTTGGCAAGAGTGGAGGTGGGGGAGACTGCAGACGTGTCAAAGAATCATCAGTTATACACGTGAAAAGAGTTTCGAGATCTGGAAACACACTCTTGCTCAACCTGACAAGACCTGTGTTTCTCGACTGACAAGAAGAGGAACTAGTTTCCCCATCTCCACTTACCACCTTTAACCTGAGAGAGACAGCGCACGTTAAACTGAACGAGTCCGACTGGTACCCTGTTTTTTTGGTTTCAGGGAGTGGCATTCATCAGCACCGTATTTGACATCACCCTTACAAAATGTACGAAGGAAATAGTACAAAATATCACTGGAAAAGGGAGTGGTGTTGACTAGCGAGCTGCCGAGAAAATGTGCTGTCATTTCAGTCCAAAAATCAAGACATTTTGCTTAAAATTAAACTTATGAAATTAAAGTTGCCACAAAAAAATGCAAAAAAATTATGTAATGCATAAAAAAATTAAAAGTTATTTGAATTGTGAAACGTAGACATGATGGTGTAAAATAATGGGGAGAGTTGAAGTAAAAGATAAACATACATTAATAAGAATAAGAATGTGTAAAATGCATTGTTCTACTGAAAAACAATGTAAGTTTAAAATGCATTGTTTCTATATAGGCAAATTTAGTGATCCAAAAAAACAATAGTGTTATTTATTGATATACACACCTTTTCCACATTTATGAAAAATTGTCTCTAAAACTGGTAGATTTGCTCACCTTTAACCTACATTCAACAGGAAACCACATTGTTCACAGGTGATGTCATTGACTGGTTATCAAACTGTTAAAATATCAGTAAAAAAATAAATAAATACATATACAGATACATATGCTGACGTTTACTCAACATAAAATAGCTTTTTTGGAGTGAGGTATAACATAGAAAAATTGACAGGTGAGAATAACCCCAAAAAACTAAAGGGTTGTAAAGGGTTCAAACCTGCTGACAAGTGATACTTTAAAAGCTAATGTCATTTGATAAAAAGACATTTTGCTCAGAATCGCTCGAAGATATTGCGACCATAAAATCGCTTTGAATGTGCAATGGCCAAGTCTACCGCTAGGGGCGTCGAGTGCTGCTGGTGCACCTGCTGCCTAGGCAACATCCTAGGCAGTGAAAGACTATAGCATGATGAGCCATTTCAAAATCTGTAACAGTGAGATGAGTTTTGAAGTAACAGTATTGCAAGTGCGATTGTGACTACAGGAAATCTTTGCGCTGGACCTCACGGCTTTTGTACATTTCAGCATCAAATACAAGTCTCCCCTCACATGTCGCACGTGGTATGGACCCGCATTATAATTAAGATTGGCGTTTTAAACTGCGTCATGTTGCCAAAAAACAACCTCAATGCCCTAGTAAGGGGATGAAGCGGAGAACGGCGAGCAAAAAGACATCAGCTAAAAAGAGTAGACCGCATTTTACCCATAAAAACTGTCAAAAAAAGAGCGTTTGTCGGGACACATTGGCACGCGCAGCCGGGAAACTGTATAACTGGGTCAGGTCAGGCATATACGATTGAGGAAAAACTAGAAATGTGAAAAATCATAAATAAATATATTGTTTATATCGAAATATCTTGTTTAATAATAGGTATGCGTTTGAAATAAAATAGCCTGAATGGTTTTGTAACTATAAACTTATTTAATTGGTGGTATTTGACCGAAAATATTAAGACCAAGCTTACTGAAAAATGTCAGGCTCAAATACCTGAATGACTCATAGTGACATGCAATCTGCGCATAATATATGAATGTATGGCGCAATCAGTCAACCTGAGACACAAGTCGCCTCCATTGACCATACGCATAAAATACTAATGCCTCAATTAGACAATCTTTCCTCAAGGATTATAAATGTATGTGAGTGGTATAAACATTCGCCCTTCACAATATTGTGTTCAATTTAATCTGATGCGCAAAAAAGTTACAAATATTATTTATTAGCTCCCCCCAAATCCATGAAGTTGAGCTTTATTTAGTTTAAGGCTGCGCCAAATGCGCACTACATCTATCCCACCCAAGTCCTGCGTTACAATCGCTCATTCTCAAAGCATGTCGTTCAACTTACCTGCCCATTTTCCCAGTTTTGGAGAGAGCAAATCCCCGTTTCCCAGCACCCATATCCTAAATCCAGTGATGATCATGTACAACAGCCACAACGCCAGCGAGGCCGTGGCAAGTGCACCGACCCAGAAGATCGCTCTGACGGCAGGCTGTAGCGTCTCCACCACGGTAAACGACTCCATGTCTACGGCTGGCTGGCTGTGCGTGGTGAATGACCTGCAAAACGAGTCGTTAAGCACTGCTTTATAAGCTTCAATGTGTGCGCCCCTTTATAAGCAGGTTGTGGCATCACACCCCTACAACTCCTCTAACATACTAGTCTATCCAGATTTAAGTGCACACCTCCCACATACTCCATCGCCGCCCATGCGAGCCCACATCCATTGTTGATTGGTCGAAACTCGCATCCGTCAATCGAAAC
This sequence comes from Gobiocypris rarus, assembly GCA_023029165.1. Lineage (NCBI taxonomy): Eukaryota > Metazoa > Chordata > Actinopteri > Cypriniformes > Gobionidae > Gobiocypris > Gobiocypris rarus. The sequence goes on from CM040913.1 coordinate 16,566,143, forward strand.
TTACCGTTTATTGGCCACTGTGTGCGTCAATCACAAAGAGCCTATTCTCATTCATTCGGTTGCTCGTTTCAGTGGGGCGGGGCGAAAACTCTTCTGAGTGAGAAGCGATTGGACAAACATTGTGGTAACCTCCATTCAAATAATTTCATTGGTTGTGATTCAGAACTGGTTTTTCTGTTTTAGTCAGGGTTATGAAACCTCCAAACCCACGCGTCCAACAATCACCCCCACACTATTTTATGAATGAAGTTTGTTGCTTATTGGCCACGAGGACTGCTATCGTCCCGCCCCCGCTGAGCAGTCACTAAGATTCTATTGGTCGGCACGAACGCCAGTCACGTTCATTCACTGGCGCTGTCACACCAATGAGTCATACACTGGGAAAAAAGACGGGCATGCTTATTTGCTGCATTTAGTTCGAAAGGCACATGTATGAGTCGCTTTGTTTTTTATTTTCCTGGTTCCCCGAAGCACATAAAAAGGTCTGTGAATTAACAAAAATCCCGCAAATCCGCATTCCGCTTGTTTTACACTGTGTATCAGAGACAAAGGACATACAACAAACGCTATTAATGTATTTTGAATATTGCAAAGTCATTGTATTAAGAATAAAAGTGTGAATATACATACACTGGATACATACAAAGGCCTACATTACATATGCATTTCTAGGCTATATGAGGATATATGGATATCATCCATTCATCCATATGTACATTCATGTAATGTAATATATTCATGTAATAAACTTATCCACCACGTTTAACATCTCCATGTCAGCGGTTGGCTGTGCGTGGTGATGAATGACCTGCAAAATGAGTTGTTATGCATTTTTCACCGGTTTTACGTAGTGACAATCGTTTTACGCGGTTAGATTTGTTGTTTAACATCGTACTAGCGTACACGCTAAGTTAAGATGATTTGAAGAGTGTAATTTGTGGAAACTCTGCTTATTTTATAATGTAGACACGCGTATTTTTCATAATTCTCACGGTGAACAGCCCCCGCATGAAACTACAATTACCATACGGCGCTGCACCAAAACATCGCGAGAACTGCGAGCAGAGAGGAAGGGACGCGGAAGAGAGGGTGGTTATGTAAACACAACATAGGCACGTAGTAGGTATGCAGCTGAGAAACCTGTGAAAATACATCTAACCTGTTGCGAAACACGTTTTAATCGACTCAGACATGCACGCAGGTATGAAAGCGATAGGCGCGTGTTGTAAGCGTTGAAACTCGTGTTTGGCTCTTTGCTCGTGCCTAGCTTGCCAGGTTGACATTCAGTCAGACTGGATCACTCCAACACATCCATGCCCACTGTCGCCATTCGGTTCACTCGCGAGCCGAAACTTAACATAAAATATAAGCCCACCGATACGTGCACAATTCAAATAACGCATGAAACATGTAAACCACATAGTGTTTAGTAGAAAAAAGCACTTGATGCCGTCAATAATTTTTTTTTAATGTCAGTATTTTGAATTGTAAGAAATACTGTGGAAACCCCATCTCTATGTATTGCCCTCACGCTGCTTTTTGTCTTTATATATTTTATATATAAGGCTCTAATCACACGGAAGTTTTCAATATGTCACAAAGTAGGCTTCATTTTGCAGATTATTTCCCCCCACACTTAAAAGTAGAAAAATAAGCAGACTCTAAAATAACGCCAAACATTTTATTTGCACTGGCAGAGAATAGCCTACATATTGATTACAAAATGCGTGATTCATCACAACTTTTCCAGCTTTTTGATTTTGCAATATACACCCATTTTAGTCACACCATACACTACTCACACCACACGTGCAATGTATTTCATGTAGTAAAAAAGCTAAACAATTTGTCAAATAGTTCATTCGGCATATTTTTCTCAGTGCACCATTATATACAAATGCACAGAAGTGCAGACGTGTTCTCACGTCGTCCACACTGCAGCAACCACATGTAACTCATTTAAACACAATTCAACTCAAACTGTTAGGAACATGGGTTGCATGACAGCTACATAAAACAACAAAGCAGAAAAATAGTACAATTATAAATCAATACAAATATAAGACACGTAAAACACAAATAACCCTTTACATAGAGCACTACAACTGTATTTTTTCTCTTTATTATGCTATAATGTATATCATATAATACTGTAATAACTGATGCACATTTTACATTTTTATCATTTGCTTATATACACCTTAAAACATACCATTACCTCAAACGCGCGCGCGCACACACACACACACACACACACACACACACACACACACACGTGTCCTCTCTCCCTATCTCATATAGCACATTATATCATGCTTTCCGTCCTAGACACTCACAGATCTACATCTTAAGATGAACTCGACGCCTATAATCTTTTTTTATTATTTAAACATATTTGTTTCTACCTTTTTCTGCACTACCTAGAACCTTTGACCTTTTGCCAATTCCAACAACACAGTCCACATTAATTGTGCTCAAAATGGTCCCTAAAAACTAGTTATTAAACATTATACGATATACTCAACTCATCTATGGAAAGAACGTATGAAACACAGTGTAATGGGTATCAGCTGAGTTGGGCCGTGTGAGTGATCCGTCAGCAGCAGCGGCGCGTTTCAGCACCACGTGCAGTGGACAGCTCCGACTCTCCCTTCAACCGTCTGCACATTAAACAATTTCAACAAACTATGGGAACCCAGAAATATGCAACCTTCGTAATTATAAAGCAGCACAAGCTTAAAAAACATCCGTGTGCTGCGCCTGTAATTTTCATGCTCTTCTACAGAAGCGGGAGTTTCCCGCGCTCACGTTCTTATTATCACAGTCACAACATCTCCATTTCAAGCTACATATAGACTATTATTTATATAAGCACACATAAGATTAAATCCGACTACGTTTCCCTCCGCGTCTTTGCGAATTAAAACAACATAATACAACACAAGCGTTCTCGTGCGCAGTTTTCCTCACTTAGGTGAGTTACACCAAATGTACTATATTTATGTGAATGTATGTGCAAGTATATTTTTTTATTAGATCAAATACGTTATCATTTTCATATCCCCTTACTCACGCAGCTCACACGTTACAAACGTCTGGAGGTGACAACGTAAGCAACGTCCAGCTCATTTAATAAAACCCAGATAGCTTACATACAAATATTGCAAATACCTGACTGTGTTATTGTATTCCTACAAAGTATTTAAGTTGCTGAATATCCATTAACAGGTGTGAAGCAGCCTAACAGACGTTGGTCTGACGTTGGTCTTGTGGCCAGGATACAAGGTAAAGTTTCCCCAGATTTTCTTATCCTATGGAGGAAAAATAAAACACGTTTTAGTATTTTTTAAAAGATCATATTTTCTGAATCATGCATCATTTATGTATCATTTGGCAATAAGTTGCACTAAAATATATTTTTAAAGCATGTATTTCATTTTTTTATCATTCAGAAAATATAATACTTTATCCATCAGTTTATAGTACATTTATAAGGTGAAAATCATACTAATCTCCACTATAGCATTTATTGAGGGACATTCATATACTGTCAGCTTGACGCAGGCCACGTTACAAAAATACAGACACTGATAAAATACCTTTTTTATTTGTCCTTCCCACGTGTGAATGTTCTGGATCAGATGATTAACCGTAGGACCTCATCACGATTTTCTCTCGCCTGAGGTCTTTGGGCGGGTTTTGAAAGACAAAGGGTGCAAAAAAGATAAAGATTTATGATTTCAAACACCAACAGGGATTTGAGAACATTTACAGTAATATACAGTAATATAAATATTTGCTTAGGGCGTGTTCTTTAACAATACATATTTTTCACATATTTCACATAATAGCATATTCACATATGCTGCACACACACACACACACACACACACACACACACACACACACACACACACACACACACACACACACACACACACACACACACATACACACAGTCAAACGTCATGCACATCCACATGTATCATGTTCACTTCCATCCTTGTGCATCATGTTATTCGACTTCAAAACAACCTTTTCATATTAACCACGTCTGTACAGATAGCAGTTATTTAAAACAGACAGCATCCTACATTCTACACTTGTCCTGCTTTCTTAAACATCTACAGTGAATGTTTTGAAGAAAAACTGCTGTAAACAATTTAAGTTTGAGTTAGATTCAAATTATATAGTGTTTATAATTATTCATCATCATTTTTATATTATGAAAAGGGTGCAATTTAGCAAACTGTCTTGTAAAGTACATTGCTTTGCTTATTAAACACACAACAAACCCTTAAATATAAGATATGCATTAAATATATTTACAAAACTGTACATTTAGACTTACAATGCTTTTAAAAGAAAATATAATAAATCAGATTCTAACTAAATTATTTTAAACAATGCATTCTGATGTATCTATATAATATGTAATATGTGTTTGGCTCGTCTGCTCATGTCGTCTCTTTCTCAAAGCTCATGAATATATTTCACAACCTCTCGGCCATGTGCTCACTAACACACACACAGACACACACATCCGAGCCTTAACATGTGCGCAGACAATCGTACGCAAGTATTCTGTCCGTATTTACACACACACTCGCACTTATAGACTCATGTATGCATGCATTCACACACAAGCGGTTTTCGGGCCTCTAAACAATCACATAAAGTCTTACAACATTAACACACACATCCCTGTGTGATCTTCTAGTACACAAATATACACACACACACATCAGTTCAACTGCCAAAAACGCACACACGTACGTTCATATTCACACAAAACATTTCGCAAACACAAATGTGCAGAGAGAGAGGCCTTGCGATAATGACACAAAGCTTTCTGATATAAACGTACACAAATATAGATATTTTGTTCAAATGCAAATGTCACACACATACTGTCTGTAATAACAGCGAAAATGAACGTGCTTTATATTTATTTTCAAACACACAATCAGAATGCTTTGTATCATTATCGCCTCTGGCCTCGGCCATGTGCTCACTAACACACACACACACACACACATCGGGCCTTTACATGTGCGCAGACAATCGTACGCAAGTATTCTGTGCGTATTGACACACACTCTCGCACTCACACACACATGCAAACATTCACACACAGCGAGGACTTGCGATAATGATACAAAGCTTTCTGATATATATTCATTTTCAACACACACACATACAGTCCTGCTTTTTTAAACATCTATGATGAATGTTTTGAAGAAAAACTGCTGTAAACTATGAAAGTATGCGCAGATCTGTATTTTAGATTAAAATGAAACAGTGTTTAAAATTATTCAGGGTCATTTTATATTACAGAAAAAGCTGCAATTTAGCAAATGTACTTGTATGTTGCTTTGCTTACTAAACACGCAACAAACCGTTAAATATAAGATGCACATTAAATAGTTTGACAAAACTGTACATATAGACTAATAACACATTTTAAAATAAAATATTTCAAAATCGAACTAAACAATGCATTCTGATGTATCTTTATAACTGCATGTCTTTGGCTCGTCTGCCCTGTCGTCTCTTTCCTAAAGCTCATGCATACGTTTCACTCTCAGCCATGTGCTCACTAACACACACACACACACACACACACATCCAGCCCTTTACATGTGCGCAGACAATCGTACGCAAGTATTCTGTGCGTAATTACACACACACTTACACACTTTTATATACATGCGTTCACACAAAGTCTTACAACATGAACACACACATCCCTGTGTGCTCTTCTAGTACGTAAATATACACACACTCATATCATCAGCACAACTGACAAAAACACACACACACACACACACACATCGGGCCTTTACATGTGCGCAGACAATCGTACGCAAGTTTTCTGTGCGTATTTACACACACTCTCGCACTTACACACACACATGCAAACACATCACACACAGAGAGGACTTGCGATAATGATACAAAGCTTTCTGATATATATTCATTTTTGCAATTGTAAACTTGAAAAGTACGTTGCTTTGCTCACTAAACACACAACAAACCCTTACATATAAGATGCACATACTATTGTTTTGTAAATATATTTACAAAACTGTACATATAGACTTATAACACATTTAAAAGAAAATATATCAAAATCGAACTAAACAATGCATTCTGATGTATCTATATATCTGCATGTCGTCTCTTTCTTAAAGCTCATGCATACGTTTCACAACCTCTCAGCCATGTGCTCACTAACACACACACACACAGACACACACATCCGACCCTTTACTTGTGCGCAGACAATCGTACGCAAGTATTCTGTCCATATTTACACACACACTCGCACTTATAGACTCATGTATGCATGCATTCACACACAAGCGGTTTTCGGGCCTCTAAACAATCACATAAAGTCTTACAACATTAACACACACATCCCCGTGTGATCTTCTAGTACACAAATATACACACACACACTCAAATTATCAGCACGACTGACAAAAACACACACGTCCCTTTAGACACACAATCACTCGTTGAACATTTCGCACACACACCGAGGCCTTGCGAAAACCATATAATGACACAAAGCTTTCTTACACAAATATAGATATTTTGTTCAGATGCAAATGTCACACACATACTGTCTGTAATAACGGTGAAAATTAACATGCTTTATATTCATTTTCAAACGCACACACCTATTCATAAATATCTATGCATGCACTCCTTTGTACAAGGTTTTGCCAACACTAAATAGCAATACAAAGCTTTTTGACTCACACTAACACACACACATACCTATACATTCATATTAAAGTGCACACAGACTCACACACACTCGCTTCATCTGTCATATTCTCAAACATTTACACAATATGTATATAAATGTGCATAGATTTACAAAGCACCACTTTAGAATGTTATACTTGAACATTTCACACACACCACAACTTATACACACACATATATGCATACTTTTATACACAAGATGCTTTACACTCACACACACCAACACCTTAACTAACACATGCACACATTTCTTATTTCTGTCTATACTGACAAAACATACACTTCTGCCTCTACATTCTCTACCAGACGTATACATATATATTCACAAGACATTTTACACACACACACACACATCCATGATAAACTGACACAGACTAACACTTACACACACATTCCCAGAGCATTTTGAGTGGGTATGCGAACATATGACACAAGCAACACATCTCACAGCTATATATGGTACTGGATACACACACACACACACACACACACACACAGATTTGGCCCAGACAATGAAAATTTGCTTATGACAGGCATAAAAAAAAAATGTTAAATGTGTCTCCTGAGACCCCCATGCTCAATACATACAGACTAGTTAAGGACTGACTTGGTACAATGTTAAGTTACCGAAGTACGTCTGACATTTTTCTTTTAAATGGACATCATGTTTAGGTTCAATTATTTCACTTTAATGGCAATGAAAAGTTTATTAATCAGTTATTGACTAATTTGCAAAAATGTCACTGATAGAGTCAAATTAAAAACATAAAAATGCTCATTCATAAGAAAAATGTCAGACGGACAGGTTTTTACAACTCAAGTCTTCTTATATATATATATATATATATATATATATATATATATATATATATATATATATATATATATGTGTGTCTGTGTGTAAAATGATAAATATATATGTATATGTGATTGTACGTCTAATGTTGTTATACGTCAGTCGCCTGAGTCTTTCTGGTTCTACATTTCTTATAAACAAACACACACACACACACAACTATTTTTACCCTCTAAAAACGTGTGTGACGGCTTAAAATATTGAGGTGAATCTGAGTGACAGTGTAGATTAGTTCACTGGTTTCTACAACTTTCCTCATGATTAGTATGAAACTGGTTTTAACTGTTATTTGTGACCCTGGACCACAAAACCAGTCGTAATGGTCAATTTTGATGAATAAATAAGCTTTCCATTGATGTTTGGTTTGTTAGGATAGGACAATATTTGGCCGAGATACAACTATTTGAAAATCTGGAATCTAAATATTGAGAAAATCGACCTTTAAAGTTGTCCAAATGAAGTCCTTAGCAAGGCATATTATTACTAATAATACATTTTTGATATATTTACCATAGGATATTTACAAAATATCTTCGTGGAACATGATCTTTACTTACTATCCTAATTATTTTTGGCATAAAAGAAAAATGTATCATTTTGGCCCATACAATGGACCCAACAAACCCATACAATGTATACCCGTGAGACTGGTTTTGTGGTCCAGGGTCACACTTGTCTAATTTTTAATATAAGTTTTTGTATCACTAAAGATAAACTGTTTAATACCAGATCAAATACATCTTTTTAATGTAAGTTAGTTGATGTATCATTAAAAAATATCTGTAATACCAAAACTCATATACAAAAAATATGTATTGCATACACTTTAACAAAAATATTGTGTTCATTATAACTCATTTGTCACGTCTCATTTTTTATTGCATCAATTGTGTACTGCTGGTTTTAAGAGTTTAATAAAACTGATTAATACTTTTTTATATAAACTTTATAATAACTTGTATAAAAATCTATAATAACTTTTATTTATATGCAGTAATATAATAAGTGTCTCATACGTTGTCATCTTTTTATGTGCCGTTGGAGCCTGTACTTTCCTCACGTCACTATCAGGCCTGACCTGTTATATCTATATTACGTTTTCAACATAATACACGATTGGTGACAACTTAAACACCATATATTGTTCTTTAAACACATTTAATAGGGGTCACACCTCTTTTGGAAGATATTCCAATCAGAGCAAACCACCCAAACACGACTAAATGTGAGCATTGACGTTTTTTTTACATAGAGAGAGTTATTTATGTCTATGGTGATGTCTAAAGTGATTTTATGACATTACACACTCAAAAACTGAATACTCCTTATTTTCTTGTTCTTGCTAATTACAGTGCTTAAGTGTTCTCATTACTATTTTTAAAGATTCACTGTAATTGATTCACATTTGCAAATGTATTACTTGAATGACACATTTGATTAGTCACGATTTGCTGGTCACTGAGTTTCACCTCTTAGCAAAGCCTAAGGTCTGAATGAATGTCAGAAAGTGTGTTTTGCATTACAACTATTTCAAGTGCGGGACACTCCCGTGCTTCCCTGTAGGTGTGTTTGGGTCTAAACAGGTGTCGGCTGATACCTCGTTTATTGGCCAACTCCCTCTTTTTCCTCCGTCAACTTCCATTCCCGTCTCTTTTCATGAGGAACAGTCAGTTCAGCTCCGCAGCTCGCTTCTGCACAGATGGACATCAGCCGTTTTTCTACAAATAAAAGACAAACAATCACCAAAGAAACCCCACAAAAAAACAGCATCTGCATTCATTATTTGTGCTAAAATTGTTGAATAAATTAAATACTTAATAATTCATGTTTTTGTAGTTGATTTTATAAAAACCCCACAAAACATGCAAACATGCTGCCAAACACAAACACCCACAGCATCTGCATTCTTCATTTGTGCTAAAATTGTAGAATAAATTAAATTAATACTTAATAATTCACATTTTTCTATGGTTTTAGTTGATTTTATAATATTAAAACCCCCACAAAACATGCAGCCAAACACAAATACAAACACACACACACAGCATCTGGATTCTTTATTTGTGCTAAAATGGTTGATTAAATTAAATGAAATACTTAATAATTCACATTTTTGTATGATTTTAGTTGATTTTAAAGTATTGTATTTTTTTTAGATTGTTCTGTACGTATATAAATATGTTCTAACATTATAAAGTTACACTTTCTTCTCCATTCATGGTGAAAATTACAATCTTCACTAATTTCATAAAGTTAACTCTAACACAGTTTTATTTCAACATACTTTATATGATGAGCTGTGGAATATTAGAGGATTTTCATCTTAGTGATATATATTTGTAAAAAAAAGAGCTAGATTTTGTTTTTAATGAGAAGTCATTTCTCGGTTCTATTAAGTGCTGTTTGCTAAGGTAACTGAAAATTTCAGATTTACCTTTAAATTAATGTATTTTACCAAAAGATTCAGTTCAAAATGAACTGACCATGTTTAAAAACATTATCTAACATTAAGTGAAAAATAACATATCTATAATTTATATCTACCTTTACACTGCTAATGTAGAAAGCAGATTAATGCAGAGTGAATGTGTGAACGTGTATTTCTGCGGCAGTGAGGTCGTGACATGTTCGCCTGACGGGACCACCCTCTTAGGTACAAGCGGACACTCCCCATCCCTAAAAAATCTGCCCGGAACTGACTCATCCCTCACACCTTCCCTGACTCATCCATGTACGGATGGAGGGAATGTGAGAAAAGAGGAAAAGAAGGGACCGGGAGGGGTGCATATGCATATATTCCTCTTTTTAGTCCATGCGACAAACATTTGATAAGTGTTATGTGTTGTTGCAGGAGGCTAACGTTGGCATCATGTTCCTGTGGACTGCTTAGAATGACAGTTCAAAGTTTCAAATTTATCTCATATGTCATTTTGCAAGCAATTCAGGAAAAGCCACTGATTTCTTGAGATGGTAAAAAGGCTTTAGGTGCTATTTAGTGTCACCATAGAGATGAAATAACACAACATGTCAAAGACCGGCAAATAATATGTTAATAGAGATGAGCTAAGAGGGGCAAACAATGAACAACTTAAAAAAAAGTGTTTTGTGATGTTAAAAACTTGTTTCTTTTTAACACTGGAAGTAACAAGTTGCTTGTTTGTCATGCTTTTTACAAATGTTTTAGATTGTGGTTATTAATAGTAAAACATTCATTTGTGAGTGTTAGAGATACATTTAAAACTCAATACTATTTAAAGATAAAGTAGAGGAGTAAATATAATTACACATCAATTGTTTAGAAAAAACAAACACAAGTTTAAATTCACTATACGCTGAACAACTGACTTTTCCCTGAGACGTGCATCTTTAATAAGATAAAACTGACTGGCTGAGAATCCCGGGTGACATCTTTTGCTTACCCAGTTAATCAATGAATAAATGTATAGCTAATTTATCAAAAAATATCACAAATGTGTGTATGTTTGAATTAATCTTTCAAGGGAGGAGACTTATAGACGTGAGTGGGGGAAAAAGTACCTACGTGAATATCTGAAAGTATCTAAAATCTCAGACTATAGGTATGAACAAACAATATAAAGGATATTATGACAAAACATTTGTAATATTTATTTTTAAAGGGGTTAAAACTTCAAATTTAATAAATTGCTAAATGAAAATAAGCCATCGTAGGCAGTGCTGCATCTCTATCCTCACTAAAATTATAATATAATGTCAGTAGAGTATGACTTGTATATACAGAAAAGGTATAAAATAGTATTTATGATTTTACAGTAAAGCAATCCGTAACTAAATATGTATTAAAACACTTTTGTCTCAGCATCTCAACGTCATGTTGTGAAATTTCTGCTGGGAGGTTTTTAAAAGTTAATAACAGTGTTTAAAGACCAAATCAGACAATATTGTGGCACTAATTCCTTTTTAAAAAAAGACAGAGAGAAAAAAAGGTTTAGCTAATTTGTTTTAATACTGTCCCTTAAATCAGCAGTACTGTCTAAATACTGTTAGAAGTCACAAACTAAGATCTCTAAATCTAAAACTGTTGACAAATATCAGATTTTCCACAAACCTGGAATTTGCATATCAACATATCTCAAATAACTTTAGTGGTCATTTCCATTAAGATTTGCAATGCAAGTCAATAAAAGTAAAGGCATGCAGTGAAAGCTACTTTATTACAGATTACATATTTAATGTCCTTTTGTCGCACTTAAAAAATGCTTAGCCACATTTTCTTCCTTTATAAAATAATCTACATATGCATACAGATATGAAATCTGTGTGCGTGTGTTCTTGATGTGCCTATGCACATATCAAGTATATTTATAATTGTGAGAATGTATTTGTATTCTACCAAATTGTTATATCAATACATATTTAATTTGTATGTATTTGACATAAATATACAACATAAAAAACAGAGTAGTGATCCAATTCACTATAGGAAAAAAAAAAACATTCCATATTTTCCATAAGCAAGACCAATATTAAAAGTATTCATATGTTTTTCTATTAAATAAATTACACAATTATCACAGGTTAAAGTAAAAGAAAGATGTGAAAATGTCCATCCAATTGTCCTAACACACGGTACAGGGCGCCACACCCCCTTTAGTGACTTTCAGGCCGATTCTCTGTAAACTACAACCGGAGCACTTAAGACGTTACACCGGCCTAAAACCATCGATTCCCACAGTACATATTTATAACAGTAACAAAGAAAAACCCTTCAACGGTTAAAACCTTGTAATTCTGACAAACCCTGTCCTTGCTGTAGTTTCAAACGGTCACTGACAAACAATGACAAAAGCAGAGGCCACTCTCGCAAAGGACTGAGGCGGAAAGAGTACACTTACGAAGGCGATGACGTCACGAACAACACCGTTTGGGAGCGTTCGGTGACTCGAGCCGTTCATTTCACCTTCTGGACTTGACGTGATGGATATCCTTTAAGTTATGTCCTGCCCTGTGCAGAAACACAAGCACACAAGGTTTTGCATAAATACCAGTGGGTCCGTGGGAAGTTTGCGCAGTTTAACGGCTTCTAAAAAAATATGCAACACATATTTAGTGAGTTGAAAAGAGTTGGTAATAATAAATAATGGGGAAAAAATTAAGTTTGGAAAAGCCCTTCGTGCCATTCAAACAACATAAACACGTTTGGTGCACTTTTCAAATAAGTTTAAATACGCCGAGCACGAGAACACTCACTTTAGAGTCAACAAGTGATGTAGCTACACGTGCGTCACGTAAACATACGTCAAATGAATTAGACGGCACAAAAAGCCACATAGGCCATGAAACACTGAGAACTGATGGCATACACTGAGAACTGACTGCACTTTTTGACCACTTGGAATAAGTTACTCATGCAGAAAACTCGTGAAATCGAGTAGAAATTACTTGTACAAGTTAAATAGGTAGAAAAAAATATGCTTTTGTAACTTTTTAACGCTGCACATGCTCGGAGGATAGGAGCGTCCCACTGACGCTGTTTATGCAACATTGTAATGTTTCTAACCCTAAATTCTATTCCCTTAATTATGAAGTCCTCCAGTCAAACATGTTATAATGCAATGTTTGAAATGATAAAGCCACGAAAATCCCCGTTTCTTTAACCTGACAACCTGTAAATCCACCTTCTGTGTCCGCTGCTCACATTGAGCGTCAAATGAGTCACGTGTTCAAACTCAAAACGAACACATACATGCTATTTCAGTTTAGCATCAGCAAAGAGGTTTTTAATATAGTTTGACCACCGTGTTCTTGAAGTATGGATGACTTTTTTCAAGCCTTTATAGTAGAAAACGTAATGTTAAACTCCATAAAGTTAAAGTTTTCTACTATATACTTTTAATTGCTCTATTTATTAGCCTTATAATCGAAAGAAATACATCTAATCTCTAATGCAATAACACGGTTGAGACGGAGATACTGATAGTCTGACCTGAAGACATTTGGGGTTGTCGTCACTAAGGGACTTTGGAGACCTTTCCAAATGATGTAGCATATAATGGGGTGCATTTGTTTTTGCACTTCCTCTCGCATATATAGGACAGGGGACAGGTGAGAGTCACCGAAAACGGGAAATGACTTATGAGGCACACTTAGGGGACCTGACTTCAAGATTGTAGTGACACGGATCGCGTCACTTCTCAGCTGTTGAGAATTTCTCAATGGACTGTGTCTGCATGGCATAAAAACTTTATCACCCAATGTGTCTACATGTTATATCCTGGGTGTGCGTAGGTGTGTCATATTTCATCGAGGTGTCATATTTCCAAAATACTGAGTGTGTGTGAGAACGAGTGTATGTATGTGTGTGTGTGTTTAAAAAAGGGGTGAGAGAAGAAATAAAATAAAATAAAGCAAGGAGGTTGGGTGAAACCTTGTTGTCTTTGGGCACCTACGGTGACGTGTTCTCTTACACACACACACACACACACACACACACACACACACACACACACACACACACACACACACACCTCTCTCTCTCTCTCTCTCTCTCTCACACACACACTCTCTCTCTCTCTCTCTCACACACACACACACACACACACACACACACACACACACACACACACACACACACACACACACACACACCATGACACTCTGTCAATGGGCTGATATTTTAATTTTAAACCTGTGTAGAACTATAACTGCGTCCGAAAGGGTTATACAGCTTACATGTTATTGCGAACAGGGTGGGGTCATTTCAACATTGTTTGGCTTCTAAGTGAATAGCACACTAACGAGATGCCCCCCACCCCTCCTCTCTCCTCTCTCCCCGAATGGACCACTGTGTTTTCCCACGTGCAAACTGGGATGCTCGTTGGTGGAACTGTGGTTTTTGTTTGGGTGACTTTTTGTAATCGTATTAACGAGAGCAAATATTCTGGCAATGGAGACGCCAGATAACTCTCGACAGGGAGGGATCTCAGACTTTGGGGACGTAAGTGGAAGAGAAGTTCGGCTTTACATTTGAGCCGCAATACAGTGATGACAATTTTTTTTTTTTAAGAAAAAATTAAAGTATTTGTAGAAAAAAATACATTAATAATAATTAATTAATAATAAAAATGCAAGCATTTAATCCACGCAGCGTTTGGAGCATCAATCGGTGAATGCGCCTTCCGCAAATGCTTTTTGGGGTAAGGGCTTCCCAGCTAGATACTTATGAACAGCAAGCCCAGACCGCAAAAAGATTCGCGAAAGACAAATCGCAGTCTGAAGTCCGTGACATCAAACAGTGACATCCAGGTGGCTTGTGCATGGCTCTGGTTTCCCAATCCTATTGTGTCCAGACATCGGGAAAGCGAGACAGCGAAGCCCTTTTCCGTGGCTGAACTGTATCCAACTCATTCACATTCTACGAGCATGGGAAGCTTTGAGAGCAGCCAGCATCCAAATGCCTGTATTCTGCGTGCGAGCGCTGTCCGCGGTGCTGAATTCACTCCTTCCCAGTAGTTTATTTTCGCTGTCTTTTCTCGTCGCTCGTGCCTAACGATAATTACATCTAAACAAAGACACACATATGATGCAGCGACCATTGAGCTGGTTTCTTTTTGCCTCGCCGTTTTGTTGCTACTATGAAATATATCCTCTGGTTCGCGATGCCGTTTAGTGGAGAACTGAGCAGATGAAGCGCTCTTGGTGAGGAGAGAGCAGTCTGTAATCTGCTTGCAATAAATAGAGAGCAGCGAGAGATCTTATTGGCGCAAACAAAAAATCGTCATCCACCAATCGGTTTCTTGCTTATATAGGGACCCCCCTTTTTGAAAAAAAAGAGAAAGGAAGAAAGAAAGGGGAAACCAAATTGTATCCTCGTTGGCGCAAGTGACCAGAAATATTCCATGTAAGACAATAACATTTAATGTTTTTTTTTTTTAACCTTTTCTGTTTTTAAGCCAAATTCGTTCGCCATGTCACGTTTCAAAATGTCTCTCACACAGAGTGTCGGCGTGGCGTGCATTCATGTCTGCAAGTACATCGTCGTGTATGCATTCAAAACAGAGATATACACACATTAGGGTCATTTTTTAAAACGGCTGGAGGCGTCGCATATAAAACAAAACGCGTCGCCAGCACGACGACAACAACACGACAGGCTTCTGAGGCAATTTCATTTCATGACCACAGAGAGTTCATTGGCTGATACCACTTAGTGAGGACACGGGGGTCTCTAAACTATCAGCAGAACATAACAAATTCTTTACATTACAGTTGCATCACATCTGACATCGCCTGCAGGCACAACAAACAAAACACTGGTGCGTTAAGCAATATTGACGCTAACTTTACAGCAACAACATTTTGCAAATGCATCAACAGCCGTCTCACAACTTAAGTGAGAAATATTAATAATGGCACGACAACACCAAACAAGGTGATCCCTCTGGCACATATTTTGGCCATACACTAGAAGCCTAGTCCAGCTGTGGAATGTGACTTCATTTCACTTACCGGTGAAGTTCTTGCATCCACGCGATCATTTGTCAAATTTCACATGAGTGTCTCTTCTTGGAACTAGCAAGAAACAACACGAAGTGGGAGGGTCACGATCTATATCTGGACAGCCCCCACCACCACACACACACACACACACACACACATCCCTCCCCTCCCCAGTCTAAATTCATCCCGA
This sequence comes from Gobiocypris rarus, assembly GCA_023029165.1. Lineage (NCBI taxonomy): Eukaryota > Metazoa > Chordata > Actinopteri > Cypriniformes > Gobionidae > Gobiocypris > Gobiocypris rarus. The sequence continues at coordinate 16,582,444 of CM040913.1, forward strand.
ACCAAGACTCCCCCCTCCCTTCCTCTTAATCACTGATATTCTTCTTGCGCCTTCGTGGTGCAAGGGGAGGTTGAGGTGGCTAGGCAAAAGAGATATGGCTGGAGATGTAACAGGTGTAAAAGAAAGAAAAAAAAGAGGGGGTAAAAACAGATCAAGCCCAAATGCCACCATTATGTGGATTTTATTTGGTGGTCGCATCATTTGCGGACGTCTCCAGTCAGTCACGATTCTCCCCCTTCTGTCTGCACCGCACAGCGACTGCATCTCCTGACGCAGCCAACGCGCACATATTACTCACTATAGCAGTCACGACTCGGATAAATCCGTGTTTCCACTAAAATTACAACGCGAGCATTGACTTAAGAAGATCGTGCTATGTCTGGGATAGGTGTAGAGAGCCACAGTGTCTTTGAAAAGGTCAAGGTAATGAGTTTTTTTCTGCAAAGATCCGCGGTCATTCCTGGACTCTACTCTGGCATGTACGATTTTAAGCTTTTACGCGAACTCGCATGTACATTTTGCTTTTGAATGCAGCCCCATAACATATAAACGACAGTTTAAACTTGCGTAACGATCCTTCTGCTGACGCGTAATGCACTTGTGCACGCTTTTTAGACATTTATAAGAGGTTCTTTTATTAAAACAACACCAGCGATTACAACGTGATTGTTTTGCGCAACTGCACAAATGCCGTTGAACGCGTTAGTTCTGGCACAGATCAGTAGTATAGTCCACAGCAATAGAAAACAGTCGATTGCAGTACTGTATAATGAAAATGACGTGGGCGGAAGAGTAATCCATGTGAATCCGCCTATAGCTACACAGTCTCGAGCAGATCGGATGGAAGTGTTCAAACAACGCACGCGGGAACATTGCGCGAAAAAAGTCCTAAAACTTAAGCTGCATTAGTGGCTTCCCTTTCACGGGTGGTGGCCAAAACCGAGCTGACCATTTAAGGGCGATTTTGGATGCACGGAACCCCTTGACGCCACACCAGGGTTTCCCCTCGTCGGATGTCGCTGGTGTTTTTTCCCTTTTGGCGCGGCGTCTTCCACCTATATTTATTAGCCTGTTTTCCTCTTCACATATTTTGAGATATATCCCCTCACTCTTATAGTGTTGTCGGTTTCCATTCACACTTTCAGCTGTAGCGAAGAGGCAAAAATTGACTCAACAGCGCCGTCAGACAAAGGAGTTTGGATTTGCTTTTTTTGCTTCACTTATTTACCATTCGGTTCCTGCTCTGTGGAGAGAGTGGTTTATTGCATTTTTAACAAGTGGATGAAAACAACAAGGCACCTGTTTGAGAAGTGCGCGCAGTATACATGAAGCGAATGGTTGCACTCTGTTCGGTGGAGGGAATGGCACGTTACTCAATGCATGCAACAAATCGTGCAAAAAACACGTAATCGAACCAAAAATCGCCGTGATTGTGTACTTACCAGTGCAGCAAGCCAATGCTGAAAGCAGGGAAAACACAGACATGAGTTTAAACAATCATACGTGACTGTGTCACACAAAAACAAGCAACATGAAAATCAAATACTGCCCTTGATACACATCTATCCTCAGCAACACGTCCAAGTTTTCTCAAAATCGCAGTCCTTTTTATACAAGTGATACCCTCTTCCTATTTCTGGACCACGATCAAACACTGATGCTATTTTTAGCGCCCAGTAAGAAAAAAAAACACTCACAAAGACATCGCTCAGGAGCGTTACGTGGAGTGCATGTAATGTACATTAATTTTGCCTCTCCAACTCCATGCGAGGGCTTCGATTCGCCTCCGATGCATCGCTGCAGTGTTTTTTTTTTTTCAAACGAACTGCTTCAGTGCCCTTCTCTCTTATGGGCTAAATATTTCTAGCGTTCGCTTGAGAGTCTCTTTCATAGCACAAGTTGTTCCCGCTCTCCTCGTTCCTTTATGTCGCTCACCATCCTCTTTATTATACGCGTCTTACGCGGTGTGTCTCCATGCAACTTTCGCTTGGAAACTCGGGACGGATTCGCTGCTCATAGAGAAGAAAACACACGCACGCACTCACTCACGCACGCGCTCACTCACTCGCAAAGACACATACACGGAGTCGCGCGCGCAAACAACCATAATCAGTTGCACTGCGAGCGGAATATGTTTTGTCTTGAGAGCCGTACACAAACGACGATAATTAAAGCTTGCAGAATCTCTCTCTTTTTTTTGAGGGCTGCGTCAGTTACTAGGCATTGACGTCACGTTTAGGTTCTCCCACTTCACAGTCTATGGCTGCTGATTACAACCGTCCCTGTTGTGCTCGCAGACAGCCTAACGCTAATGAAAATGGCTCGGAGCAAGCGAAAACGGGCTAAATAGGTGAGAGACGTGAAGTGTCCACGTTGCAAGTGACCACAGCCCCGGTTTCAGAGAGGGAAACCACTCCTTGCTGTCGCCTGGCATCGTGAAAAACTCCCTTGCCAATGGATTCCGTGGCACACACGCACCATACCCTACACATGATGTAGTTGTCCCATCGGATGATTTGCACATGTACATTGTGTAAGGAGATCATTAAGGGAGACTTTCATTAAGTTGGTGTTGCTATGGGTTGCCTCGCACGAAGAGATGCGCGTGTTTAATATTTTCGATTTCAGTGAAATGCAATGTTGCAAACGATCGTGCAACCACGACAGAAAGACCATGACTCCTAAACCTGTCGAACTGCAAAGCACACCACTAAAAGTGGACGTGCAGAACACAAAGTAATTTGACCAGTGCGTTAGAAACATAAGGGGGGGGAATCGGACCATCTTGCCGCATGGTGTCGCCACACTCCATTCGAGAGCTGCTAAAACTAGTCGCAGTTCACTTAAAACTGCTTTTTGAAAATCGCCGTAAAATCGTTCTTCAATTCTGTGGTTATGTATTAAATAACTGGTTTAATTGGCAAAATCAGATGCCCGAAGTCACGCGATGGTTTTGCGACTCGTGCGTCGCTGTCCGTGGTGCTGACATATGGAGTCAACTACAGAGCACGAACTTATAATAGGCAACATTTCATGCGCCTTTAGGTTGTTACTCCTATATCAAACACATGAAAACGCACAACCCTGACTTTTTCATCGCCTTGACATGTTAGCAACAAGTGTATGAATGAATAGAAAATCCTATTCATAAAACAGTGCGATGCACTGCAGGGATGAGAATCCTACCTTCGTGACACACGGGATGTTCCGGAGTGTCGTCGGACTCCTGCTACTAAAATTGGAAGATCTTGAATGAGCGGGCGGTGACGAGTTGTGTGTGGGGGAACTGAAAATAGGCAAATATTTAGACCAACGGCATACATATAACGTTTTTCATTATGCTCCCCTTAAAATAAATCAGTTTCCTGCAAAAAGTGACATAAGTGGCGGATTTGATCTGACAATGAAGCTGGACATTTGCACCCTCCGCTAAATCTAAAAATACCTCGATTTCGGCTGTGTGGGCTTGAGCTCGCTCAGAGCTTCTCCTCATTTAACCCACCTTGCCTCAAATTTGACAGGGACAGCATTCTCGAGTCTGTGGCTCCAAGAGTGAAAATCACAAACCTGCGAAAATGAGCAACAATGCATACGTTTTTAAATATAAATATTTTATATATAAATATATAAATATATAGCCTATATAATTAAATGTAATATAAATATTTATTATTTTTAAACATAATTATTGAATATACATTTCATTTCAATTAAAAATAAACTGTAAATAAAATAAAAAATATAAAACTAAAATAATGAGGGAAAAAATCAAAATCTGTCTCAAGTCAGATCCACAGTCTCAGTCTGAAATAAAGATCCTATCTGATGGGCAGTTGCCAGCCAATAGATTTGGAAAGTGCCACCAGTGTACAGTGAAATTAAACTCACAGACCAAACAACGAATTCACCTCACATCCAAGATTTAAAGGGAGTTTGTGTGCTTGCATGACCTCAAGAGGACTTACAAAGATACATGCCTTACCTTAACACAGAATCGACCACATAGGCCTGGGGTCAGCTTCCTTTGCTGTTCGTCCAGAAATCCAAGAAGTGGATATTGGTTTATATTTTTGCGTAACATGTACTAAACAGGAGTGGAATTTGCACCGCAGCGCCACCACACCTTGACGCTCATGACAAGAATAGTATGTATAGTTATCTTTAATGAAGTGAATTAGGTTTAAATCGCCGTCATGCATGAATGAATATTTTTGCAATTTTACACATAATAATCCAAGATGATCACATTACACCAAACTGAAATTGCACATCAAAATTTAATTGTCAATATTTTTTGAGACCCCAGAACATTTCACAAATCACGTTTTCAGGGGAGCCCATGTCTTATTAAGGGGAGCCGAGCTCCCCGGTAGCTCGCACCCTGATCCTTGCGTTTACCTGACCAGATATGAACAAATCAGTATTCGAGATCCCAGAAGCCACTTTATTAGGTACTCTTTGCTAGTACCGGCTTTTGCCTTCAGAACTGCCTTAATTCTTTGTGGAATTCTTCATGGAACAGAGATTCTGGTCCATATTGACATGACATCATTACTCAGTTGCTGCAGATTTGTCGGCTTCACATCCATGATGCGAATCTCCCGTTCTATCTCGTCCCAAAGGTGCTCTATTATATTGAGGTCTGGTGACTGAAGGCCATTTGATTATTGAGATCTCACTGTCATGTTCAACAAACCAGCTGAGATGATTTGAGCTTTGTGAGATGGTGCGTTATCCTGCTGGAAGTAATCACCAGAAGATTAGTAAAGGGATGGAGATGGTCCGCAACAATTCTCAGGTAGGCTGTGGCACTTAAACGATGATCAATTGGTTCCAACATGTGCCAAGAACATAATCTCCCACACCATTACACCACCAGCATGAACCGTTGATACAAGGCAGGATGGATCCATGCCTTCATGTTGTTTACGGCAAATTGTGTTGAGTGTTGAAGCAGAAATTGAGACTTATGTTGTCCAGTTTTGGTGCAAAGTGAAGCCTTGGTTTCCTGTTCTTAGCTGACAGCAGAGTCACCAGTGTGTCTTCTGCTGCTGAAGTCCATCTGCTTTGAGGTTCAACATGTTGTGGGTTCAGAGATGCTCTTCTGCAGACCTTGGTTGTAACAAGTGCTTATTTGAGTTACTGTTGCCTTTCTATCAGCTTGAAACAGTCTGGCCTTTCTCCTTTGACCTCAGACACAGAACTGCCACTCACTGGATATTTTCTCCTCTTCGGGCCAATCTCTCCAAATCAAGAGATGGTTGTGCGTGAAAATCCCAGTAGATCAGTAGTTTCTGAAATACTCAGACCATCCCGTTTGGCACCAACAAACAATGCCACGTTCAAAGTCACTTAAATCACCTTTCTTCCCCATTCTGATGATCATGTCTACATGCGTTGATCTGCTGTCATGTGATTGGTTGATTAGAAGCATTTCAAAAGGTGTAGCTAACAAAGTGGCCGTTGAGTGCATATGCTGGGATGGACGCATCTCATCAATCTTTATTGTTGACAGACACTGACACGGCTGTGCTCACATAGGAAGTCTTGGCCATAATCTTCCTCCAGGTCCCATTAATAACATAATCCAAAATATTTGCTTTGGCCTTTCGTCACATGTTTCTTTTTCCTTTGTTTGATGTCCCCCCCTCCACCCATCCCTATCTATCTCCTCAGTTTTGTTCCACTACGGCCAGAGACATAGATGTTCTAGGAAAAAGACACTGCCCCGGTGGTTTCTATTGGAGAGTTGAGAGGGGAATCAGAATTGATGAGGGTTTGTTTGAATTTCAAGCTCAGATTAAGAATCTCCGCCCTTATAGCCCTTTCTCTCTGTTTATTTTTCCGTCTCTCCTGCCTAAATGATGTCAATGGAAGCCGAGCTATAGAGCTATTTATAGAATCTCCCCCTCCCATCAGAATCACATGGTTCAGAGCCGAGGCACAATGACTACCTCAAGAGAAGAGTCTGCATGAATAGAGACGGTGAATATTTATGAACGGGCAAGCTGTCACATGATGTCCCTCCTGCGTAACATGTTAAGAATGCGAGGGCTTTCATGTGCACGTTCTCGCCATATCCCCAAAGTTTGCCGTCGTTCATTTTTTCAGTCGTTCATGCTTTACCCCTCCTCTAGTAATCTACTAATTCATTCAAAAGTTAGTTTGGACCTCAACTTCACAGATGCACTAAAATGGCAGAAGAACAATCTGCAAACTAACTTGAGCATCCAAAACCCCGAAGGGTCCTGCCTCGTTTGCATCTCTCAGCTGCTGCAGTTGCTTTGCCCACATTGCATGATCCTTCACGTTTCATCCAGCCCCTTGTCTCCATTCACATAGATAGGCCTATTACATAACAAGGCTGCGCGAAAGAGAGAACAGTATTAAAATGTATTTACGGTTAACATAACTTATGCAGGTGCAGGGTGAACCGACATTGATGGGCAACAAGCCATCAGAGCAAGCCAAAGGCACAAATTGATCTACGGTTATAAGTTATTGAAGACATGTCGCATAGTCTATTAGTCTATTTATAGCATTATGTGTAGCCACAACAGCCACACGTGTGGAAACCACTTCTTTCGGGTTCCTATAGTTGACATGTTAACACTCACTGGTTGCTATATTTAGTAAGCCTGGCAGTGCTGTTACTATTCCAGGCATTGTACATGAGGGGGCGGATGGTTCTCTTTCATGAAAAAGAGGATAGTGTTCCTTTTCTTGCAGTTCTTCAGCCATACTTCTGTCTTGTGTCTTTGCAGGGTGCGACAACTCCAAACTTCTACTGCAGAACACTGTGAACAAATGAATATTTATTCAGATTAATGGCATTTTGTTGAATGCATTGTGTTCTAAAAATACAAAATGTATCATTAAGAAATCAACAATTCTGGCTATGATACAATCGATTTGTTAACCGTTCCGTTAACGGCCCTACTTTTGAAGCGGGAACATTTAGAAAATGCTATTCTTATTGCGCTTACTCACCTCTGTGGTCTGTTGCCAGATGATAAGATCATTTCAGATTTCATCAGAACAGATGCAAAAGCTGCGTTTAATTTTAAGCGGAGGCACAAATACAAACCATTAATTGGTTCTCAACATATGTTAAATAAAAAATGTGAACAAATAAAAACATATTTCATTCATTCTTCTGAAATACCATACAACAGAACTTATAAATGTGTATGTTTAACTATATGAACAACCGGTAAATAACTACGAAAAAAAAAAAAAAAACTGTAACCACTTTGACTGATTCTTTGAAGTGTTTGCTAAAATACAACCTCATTAGTGTCATATGTTCAAGAATTGGACTACACTGGCCACGATATGCGATTTTGTTTAAATGGCTAAAATAAGATCTGTGGTGAACACAAGCTTACGCTTTATTCTACGACATAAAATACATCAGTATTACCCCACCCGTGTTTTTTTAAGCTGTTATATGTCTAAAAGGCAGTTGCTAAATGAGACTACAGAGGCTGTCAAAGAGATTAAACGTCATCACGCCGAAACGGAAACCTCAGTCCGCTTTTACAGCCTTGTTATGCTCATAATAACTAGTCTAACTTAAACGTTCTGGGAAAATGATTTGAGATAAAAGCGGAAAGAGTTGTCGGAAGCTTAGTGATGGTGACGTTGAAATCGCTGGACCGTGGTGTAGTCCGTTTACAGCCTACCTTTAGATTTTTACTTCTGGCGACTGCATTTAGGCATCAAAATTAATAAAAGTTGTGTTCATCTGTGATAATTATCTTGATGGACAAAACGTGTAAGTATTATAAACTTTTGTCGATCACAGAGCTTGTTTTGTGCGATAATCCAAAAGCCTATGGGAAAATCCTATTGGGATTTCCTCGAGGGAACCTGCGCGATGCTAACTGACGGTTGGCCTACAAAGTGACATCATACCTGCACCACTCTATTAAGCCCCGTTTCCACCAAAATTACCCGGAACAATTTGTCCCAGGAACTCGTTTTCCTTCAGACCTGGTGCTGTCTGCATTTCCATCGCAGTCTAAAGTACCGTGAAGATTAGTCCGGTGACGTAGGACTGCACGTGACTTTCCAGAGCCCACTGGAATTCGTCCCTCGCGAATAAACTTAACAAAGCCTGAACCTCGTCGTCGGTTCATCGGTCGTATTTTTAAAACTCCATTGTTTATTTGAGTAGCAAACTGCACGCACCGCAACAGACTTTTAGGTTGAAATAAAATACTGCGTGAGCTCAACCAATCAGCATGTTCAGGGCCCAAGTCCCACCCCCAAAAATTCCTGAACTTTGAAAAAGTACTACCTCGCAAGCAGGGCCGTTTTGAGGAGGAAATATTTACCCAGAACTTCATTTAGACCCCGGTTCCTGCTGTCGAAACACTGAGTACACCCCAAAGTCCCTAGTTCCTGGGAAAAGTTCCCACGGTGGAAACGCGGCTTTACTTATGAATAGGAGAAATTTCAATGTGCAATATGACGTGCATTGGCTCACCTAGACTGAAAAATATGCTTTTTGTAATGCTATTGCATAAGAAACAACATTTATGGGACAGTACATGTTAGATATTGTTGCTGTCCCCCATTCAAATAGGAGTAAGTCCCCCTATTAAAAGAGTCGCCTACCTCTCTGTGCAAGCAGGTTGTCACGTTGGTTATGTTGAAGGAAGTTAGCCTATTTTCAGGTGCTGCGTATTATAATTGTGCCTGCTGAACCCATGGTACGGCAGCAAAGTTCCTTGATTATTACGCAGAATGAGAGTATAGTTTCTAGCCATATTGGTCTAGAAAATCGCAACTTTTCATTTTCCGTCGGTGTAACTACACGTTATTTTGTCACTTATTGAGTAGTAGGCTAGATGGAGCCGTTTACCTCCAGTCTTTGTGCTAAGCTAGGCTAGCAGTGGTTGCGTCAGACAGTGAACTGTCTTCCTATATATATAGACTTTGGAAGTCTTTTGCACATATGCACAAATTTTCTGATGACAAAATTTACGTCGTGCACTGTGCGCAGACCCTCGTGTATGCGTAAAAAGTATATTTTAGCGTTTATAATGCTGCAGCTGTCTACCAGTGTGAAAGACAATTGTGCCTAGTGTGCAAGAATGGTCATGTGACGTGTTTTCGGTCATGTAATGTAGACTTCTAATGTAGGCTTCTGAAACGCCAGTATAGACAAAGATCGTTTTCATTTTAAAACGGCGTACAAGTTTAAAACGCACTATTGTTAACAGTCCATCGAATGTGCACTTCAGAATCTCGCCGGAAATAGTAGGTCATCCGGGTACTTTCCGCTTACTGTTTTATGTAAAATATGACTCACATAGACTACTGTTTTCCGCCTACTATATAGTATGGAAGTATGGATATTCGGACACAGCGCGAGTATTTTGTACACTGTTCTGTGCACGTTCGAAAACAGTTACTGGAACTACAACATCACGAAAATGCTGCATCCGAAATCGAATACTTCCCTGCTATATAGTATGTGAAAAACAGTAGCTACCCACTAAACAGAGTAGGTATATACGATTTCGGACGCAGCCAAAGTGCCCACCGAATGCACACTTCAGAATCTCGCCGGACGTAGTAGGTCATCCGGGTACTATTCACCTAGTGTTTTATGTATACTATGAATTCGGACTATTCGAGTCACATAGGCCTCTGTTTTTCGCCCACTATATAGGCAAGTATGAAAGTATGAATATTCAGACACAGCGCGAGTAGCCTACAGTAGGCTACGCCGCTCCGTGCACGTTCGAAAACGGTTACCGGAACTAAAACATCACGGAAATAAGTTTCCAGTAGGTTTTTAAAGATATTAAAACACTACATCAGTGAGCCTTGTGAAACCTCAGGTGACCTGCTAGTTATAAGGATCAAGGGTGTGTTAAAGTGGCACATTTCATGCAAAGAACGTTAATTAGTCGACTTGTTGTGGTGGTTTTCCACTCCATCCGATACAGCCCCACCTGCTCACTGCAGTATCATGAACATTTTGTTTGATATCGTACGCTTGTTGTGCCAGCCTATTTGCCAACCTTTTGATTGGTCCATCGATTTATCACGTCTTACAAAAATAGCCGATCACTATCAGACGCCTGTTGGCGAGCTAGACTTTAATCGTTCCGTTTGTTAAACGTCAAAAGCAAAGCACGTCTTTAACACGATCAGAATCACGAAGAGAAGGTTTCTTATTCAGCCACTTTATCTCTTGCAGCGAGCGCGTGAGATGGCGCGTGAGGAGCTAAAGAGCTACAGTGACTGATTTGGGAAATACCTAGTCACGAGCGACCGAGGCCGTGTTTCAGTGGTCTGATAGCGCCACCTGGCGGTCAATGAACAGCGCGGTTGGACAGACCTGTTGAAGCGTGGTGCACAGAACTCGACAGATTTAACCCTAAAATTGCCGTGTTTAGTTTTGTTTGCTTCATTTCACACGACACGGTTATTTCATCCGACATCAACTAATCACGTGAACTAATTTTCACATTTCGGTAGCTATTTTATATTAAAATAAAATGCTATCTCGTGTGTAATTAGTACTATTGTTTTTATTTTAGGTTAACGATATTATCTATCCTCTAAACCTACACATACCGCTAATATATTTTCTGACAAATTGTATCGCAATCGTGAGATGCTGTATATATGAATCCTATGCATTTTAGTTAACAATAATTGCACAACAATAGAAAAATAATGTCATTAGGCATTCAAATTGTGATTAGAAAATAAGCCGGCATATTTAAATGATCTTAAAACTAATTAAACTCCCTTTATAATACTTTAATTCGACATTTTCAATGTAATGTGCTTTATTCTGTTGTAAACTGTGAACGTGGATGGCCATCTATTGGTATGGTTCTTCCAGATTAACAGCAATTATAACCTGTGGTTAAAATTGGGTTTAATATTCCTTAAATCCGATGATTGCTGGGCTGAGAACACATGAAATGTGGAGATTGTAACACACATACACCAGTCTCTATTAGATATAATATATAAACTCTGTATATGCGGCAAGTCACACACTAGAGTGCAATACTAAGGTCATGGGTTCGATTTGCAAGGAAAGCAAGAATTGAGAATACACATTAAATGTAATTAAGATAGATCTGTCAAATGCATACATGTAAATATGCAAAAAGCATTTGGTAGCAGTTTATCGCTGATAATCTTAATAAACATCAAAGTTGGTAGAGAATAATACGTGAATGCATGATTAATGGCACCTTTGATTTAATTAAACTAAATATTTCCCCCAAATATTTACAAACCCATGAGAATTTGTTGAAAAATGCAAAAAGATTTTAATGTGGGTGAGGAAAACTTGTTTGAAATGAAAACAAACAGCTGCAATACATAAATGTCTGATCTGCATAAATCAAAAACATTTAAATATATCCTACAAACTAAGCATGCACAATCTTTGAAATTGAACGTGAACTCAGATCTATGCAAGCAATACTTGAAAATGATTGGCTCCTTAAATTAAGTTTGTAATGGATGGAAAAGACAAGGCATTCCTACTCTAAAAGGAGAACTTCCATGGAGTATTTTACTGATCTTGAGAGGAGGTGGGGAATTTATATTTTAACTAAATATAATTAAGTTAACAAACATCAGGTCATATGGGATGTCATACAAACTTAAATATTTATGTCCTGAACAAAAAAAAAAGGAAGATAGCATAAGATTTGACCCACACAAGTTTATGATAAAATTCAGAAGGATATTATTTTTACGTCTTACAAATTTGTGATTTTTGAACCAACAAAAGCTCGGAAAAATTAAAAAGTTTAAAAAAAAGATACAAAGGATGCATGTCACCATACAAAAACACTTAAAAAATCAAATACACCTCGGCAGTCTTTTGTTCCACACATTTGTAACCAAAGGGATAACCAATGATAAGAGGCTGTGAACGGATTTTCAAAAACACACCCAAGGAAAAAAAAGAAAATTTGTGGAGAGGAACAGAGTGGATGGAGGTCTGAGACGAAGGAAGGACCAGCGGGGAGAAACCGTGTCAACACAGCAGAGATATTGTATTGTAGTAATGCATGGGTATAGAAACATATGCAGTCCTCTTAATAAATCCGGCCTCGGCTTCTGTTCCCTCTTCCTCCGAAGCCCCGGCCTCGGCCGCCCCTAAAGCCTCCTCGTTGTTCTGAGGGCACAGATGAGATCAGTTATACACACACATACAGTAATTCAATACAGTACTAGTGCATAGGATTTGATTAGACACTCACCGTATGTGAAGTTCCCAATGCTGGCACTGTATTTCCCGCTGGGCGGATTGTATATTTGCCGGGCGTCCCTCCTGGGCAAAGTTGCGTGAATCTTCTTTGTTGTCGCTGTTGTCCCCATGTCATCTCCAGAGTGCCTTTTCTGGCTGTAGGATATACAGAGATCATGGCAAAAACTTTAATAAACAGACTAAACATTGCAATGTCTGGATGCCCAAGTTGATTCGTGGACGTACCCAATTGCTGCTGCCGCCGCCTCAGTCTTCTGCACCGGTTTCCAGGACAGAGTGACTGTGCTTTTATAGGATGGAGGGTTATGAAACAGATCCTAGAGAATATAACAAAACAAATAAGATCTCATGTTCAAAATTTTACATAAAATAAAATGTCAGAATTATAATAAGAATTCCACATTACCTTGATTAAAACATTTATGTTGTTGGTGATCTTCAAAGCCACAACTTTGATTTTATTCTGTGAAAAAATAAATAAAAATGAAGTGATTGAAAGTTATGACTAGAATACATGCAACTTACTTCACCATGCAACTAACTTCACCATAGTTTCCCAGTTGTTGTTTTTTTTAACAACAACCACACACACCAAAATCCTATGAAGCTTTAAATGATTTCTATTACTCTTACAGACCAAAGTTCACTGCAAAAAGTGTTCTCATACCTCCTCTGTCTTCAGTGCATCTCCAGTCTTGCCTTGCAAAGCAACACGCAGTTGTCGAATATATACTTGCAGTCCCCGTGCAAAGTACTGTAACCTGTGAAATAAACATAAAACAATACATTTAATGCACACTGTTGACCTGCCCTTCACAAAGTGTGTTTATAATTGACTTGTTTTATAAAAATAATAGCCAAATAAATGTAATAAACGTCACTATTCAAATGTTTGGGGTCAGTAACTATTAAAGATATAATTATATATATTTTTAAAAGTCTCTTATGCTGCTCACCAAGGCTGAATTAATTTTTGAAAAACAAACAGTAAAAACAGCAATATTGTGAAATATTACAAATAAAAAACCCCACTAGTTTCTATTTTAATAACTCTTGTCTTCAGTGTCACATGATCCTTCAGAAATCACTCTAATGTTTCTGCTCAAGTAACATTTCTTATTAATACTGAAAACAGTTGATTAATATGTTTGTGGAAATTTGATACATTTTTTTCAGAAATCATTGATGAATGGAAAGTTCAAAAGAACAGCATTCGTTTGTAACATTATACATTTTAATCAACTTAATCCTCACTGAAGAGAAGTATTCATTTCTTGAATGTGTTGCTGCGTGGAGTCAACCAATCAAAATGCTTCCACCCCCGAAAGTTCCTGAACTTTGAAAAAGTACCACCTCGCGAGTAGGGACTTTCTGAGGGGGACATTTTTACCCGGAACTTTACTTAGACCTGGTGCCTGTAGTTGAAACACACAGAGTACCACCCCAAAGTCCATAGTCCCTGAGGAAAGTTGCTGCGGTGGAAACACGGCTTTTGTCTGGTAGTGTATATTAAACAAGTATTGTTTTTGCTGTGGCATCGAAATTGCTATTGAGAATCAAAAAACCTAGTATTGGTAATATTGGTACTTTTTTCATATTGCAACAATCCTAGTAATAATGCAAATGCTTCAAGATTTGAATTTTTTCAGTAGCAACACATCCATTGTCTTTCTAATGATTAATGCGAGATCTGACCTGATCTTGAAGTCCTTCAGCTTCTCTGCGCTGACTTTGTCGATGAGAAAGTCAGGTAGCTTTTTGCCCAGTTGGTGAAAACTGAAGAGCAGACACTCCACGTAGCTAAACTGTAGTTTGGGCTCTTCATTCGCAGCGTTCTCTCCGTTCTCCTCCTCTGGAGGCAGGGGCATGAACTCCTGAAGACATTAGGAGATAGAAAAAGGGAACACAAACATAGAATAAAGAGGATGTTTGAATGACAAAGAGGTTGAAGTGGAAAACTTGATATATCTCTTCAGGAGTTTAATGTATGCCTTTACCAGGAGCTTCTCAAACAGCATATTGAGGTTGACCTCCAGTTTGTCCATGTCGCCACAATACGGACTCATCTCAGCTAACAACTTTAGTACCTGCAAAGCAAAAATACTTATTTTCAAGCATTCATTTCTAGAACCCTATGAATATTTGGATATCTATAAAAAGAAAAGACATTTATTTCTCCTATGTAAAATTACTCTCATATGCAAGCTTAATATGCCGAGACTACAGTTTATGTAGGGTTCAGTGCATTTCTGTGATTTCCATCATGTGATACACACCTCAAGCTGGATGTCCAGTTCTGCTACAGGGCTGGTGAGCAGACTGAGGTTGGGCAGAACAAATTCACAGAAGTATGTCACAAAGCGAGTAGAATGCACATTTTTCTGGAGAAGAGGAGGACAAAAAAAAAAGTCAATATTTGTGATTTGCACCATTACTAATAAAATATATTTGTGGAAGACATGACCAAAACAAACAAACAAATAAAACAAATCACGTTTGAAAAGAACGGAAAACATTAATAATAAAAAAAACATACAAAAGTGTCAACAAAAATATTGTTTACCACAATACAGCATCTCATTTTGTTCAGATTCAAGTTTAGCATTTTCAACAGATAATGCCCGTCAGTTTCAGATGCCGAACTATTTATTCAGGCTTCTGAGCTTTTGCCAGAAACTGACTAATTCAATAGTCGAATATTATTGAAAAAACAAAATTATATTGATTGATCACATCCGCCACGGTGTGATACATGAGATTTAAAGTGCTGACCGTTGCTGTGGATTCACTCACAGAAAAGAGTGGCAAGGCCTGGCGTGTGCACTGCAAGAGCCGGTCGACACTGTCGGCATCCGCGGGGTTTAGCGCCTGCTCCAGGAAGGCCTGCTCCACCACCAGCTCCACCAGCTGCTGCCGCCCGCTCACGGTCTGCATGGTCTTCAGCCCGGACAGGATACGCATCAGAAGCACAAACTCCTCCCCCGTCACATCCTCTAGCACCTAAGACAATAAGACAATCAGAGAGCGACAGGTTGAGTTTGAGGATGATTCAAGGCCAAAAAAAACATCATATCAAACTCCCGTGGAGCAACCAACTTGACCTTTCTATGACAAGGCAAGGTTAGTTCAGGTTTTAAAATATCACATGGATTTAATTAATAATTCATGCTATTTGTTAAAAATACTGTACCTCAAATTATACTTTTTACAAATCAATGGACAAGAAATTAGCAAGAATTGTAAAAATAATATAGATAAAGTATCAGCACGGAATAGCCTTCCTCAACTTGCAGACAGCTTTATACAGGAAGAAGAGTCAGTGTTGCTCCACTCAATGTTGATGGCTTGAAACTGTTCATGAGTAGTTGAAAAGGTTTGAGTTTAATCGGAGAACAAACATTCACTAGGGTTCAAATCTGGACTCTGACCAGGCCAAAACATGAGTCTGATGGAGATGTGTTCTCAAGCCACTTAGCCTAGTTGTCTTTGCAGTTAGGGCAGGAACATTGTCTTGTTGAAAAATAACATCCAAACATTCCTCTTTAGATAACTTTTCATAAGCAGGAAGCAAGCCATTATATAATAATATTCTCTTGTACTCCAGTAGAATTAAATGACTTTTGACAGTGAAGTAGCTCACTAATATCACAGCTTCCCTAATGCATTTATTATTATTTCTCACCAGATTTTCAGAGACATTACTCTGGAGCATCACCATTCAATGTGTGTTTTATGGTGATTCATCACTTCACACACAACTTGCTGTCTTTGATGTTTTTCTGAGGCAGAGTAGTGCATTTGCTTTTATTTTGCTAATTTCCTAACACAATAATGTGTGCTTAAGACAATTAAAAGCTTAGTGTTTAGCCATTTTGGGTTCATTTGTTTCACCCAGGAGAGTACATTTGTAAATTGTGTGTGAGATTGTCATTTCCACAAAACACCATCATATGATTAATGATAGGAGACAGCTTTGCATCAATAAATTATGCAATTTTGATACTCAAAATACTCAAATAGAATTAAACGAATTGTTTAAACAAATCATATTTCACAATTACATTTGATTAAGTTAAATGCAGCCTTGGAGAACAGAATAAACTTTTTTTTAAGTTAAAAAATCTTACAAACTTTTGAACAGTAATGTATGTGTGGGAAAAAAAGAGTGTATATACCTTTTTTGTCTCTATAAAGATGTAATCCTCAACCTCCTTTGTCATCGTGTCATCTGGCATCATTTTCAACTTAGTAGAGAGAAACTTAATCGCTCTCTCTCGAACAATATCTTCTCCCTGCAGGATCTGACTGAACAAGCCTCCCAGAGTTCCTTTAAAGAAAGACACCGGGGTAAAGGGGGATAATAACTTCACCTACAACATACCACTCTTTTAGTCATGACAGACAATACTAAAATAATCACTATTTTAAAAGTAGAATTTTTGATGTAGAATAAAGCACTGAGGGCATAACGGAAATGGATACCTTTTGCGTCAATTTTGAATATGGAGATCAAAGCCGTGTTAACTTGATTGAATTCAGCAGAATCATCTGGAAGATGTGACAAGAAATGACTAAGATCAAACAGCTGGATAAACAGTATGTCATTCAGATGCAGAAATGAAAGTACTCTATTTACATCATCTAAAAAACACTTTTTTTAGTAATTGTGAGATGTCAATTGAAAACCACTGAAGGCTACCTGTCTGCAAAAGCTGTGTCAGGATGTCTGCGACTCTGGGTAAATTCTCTCCTGATGCGAAACGGGGGAGCTCTTTGATAGCCTGCCTTCGGATCTATAATCAGAAAAGAACAACCAAACAATGTAGATGTGTTTTCTGCCGTCACCACCCACGACATGCAAATCCCTGATGTTATGATGTACTCACGGATACATCCTCATCCTCACACAGATCGAGCTGCGCGTTGATGGCTGCGTCGGCCAGCTCTGGAAAACTGCTGAAAAATTTAGGAATGAACTGTGCGGCCAGTCGCTTCTCCTTTGCACCGCCTTTAACGCCATCCAGAATTACTTGATAAGCATCTTTGTGCTGTAAAACAATAATAATTAAAAAAACAATACATAAATATAAGTGACATTTAAAAATATTGTTTTTAAATATGAATGTATCATTAACACTTTACGATAAAGTCGCATGTAAACATTAATGCATAAACTAACAACAAGCAATATATTTTTACCGCTTTTATTAAAAGATCTTAAATTAGTAAATTGAAATAAGATTAATAAATGCACTAGAACTTTTGTACATTGCTAGATTGTTAACAAATCAAATGTTTTTGTAAAATGTTATCATGATCATTTAAACATTACTTATATTAATGCTGGCAATGTTTCTTTAAAATGTATTTTAAGTAGTACTGTCAAATTGATTAATCGTGATTAATCGCATCCAAATTAAAAGTTGTTCAGATAATATACGTGTACTGTATATAATTATGTAAAATAAGTTAGGGCTGTTAAACGATTAATCGCATCCAAAATAAATAATATATATAAGGGCTGTCACTTTTTATTCGATATTCGAATATGCATTCGAATATGACGTGAAATATCCGTAATCGAACTATAAATAAACTATCCAGTTTTTAAAGTGCCATGTAGCTTTGTTTGCCATCTCATCCAATAGAGGGCGCTCTAAACGTATTGTAGGCCCATGACCATATAAAGCGAATAATAGCCAGTCTATTTTGAAAATAGAGGATAACTCTCAGAATGAACAGCCTGAGCAGACAATTCACCCTTCGCAGCAAGTTTGATTGACAGTAGATCAGAGCAATCAAACCACCAAATTTTTCCCGTTTTGTCCGACAAAGAAGTCAGGATATAAACGTTGGTGGACTTGAACTTGAAAAACGGTGTGTACTGACGTCTTTCCGTGGTTGAAACAACATTTATTTTAGTGTTCATTCATGTTTATTTGATGCTTATCAATAAACTAGAAGGAAGAGATGATCGGTTCATGAGCAGCTTTAACTGAGGCGTTACAGCGATCACAACACATTAAAGAGACACAAAACGGTATTTATTGTTTACATTTCTTTAAAAAATGACAATTAGAAGTAACTTGCTCTGTCCTGTCTGTTGAAAATACTGTGATGTATTTTCTCCACGTGTGCGTGTGTGTAAGTGGTGTGAGAGCGCCACGGCTTGTCGGACATAGCAACAGTATCTAAAGGGGGCGGGTCTTTGCGAATGGTAGATATCCGAATATATTCAAATACATTGCTTGATATTTGATATTCGTTCGAATTAGATTTTTCTCAAACATGACAGCCCTAACATACATATATATATATATATATATATATATATATATATATATATATATATATATATATATATATATATACATACATACATACATACACACTCATTCATGAATACAATTAAAAGATATTTGCATGTATATACTGTATATGCATTTATATAATTTATTATATATAAATATTTTTCTTAAATATATACATGCATGTATTTATATATAGCCTACATAATTATACACAGTACACACATATAATGAAAACGCACGTATTTTGGATGCGATTAATCGATTTGACAGCACTGCTTTTAAATTGAATACCTATTTTAATACACAAAGCATTGAGTTACATTTTGAGTAATAATACACTACTGGTCAACAATACCATTTGTAATATTTACTTTTTGAGAAATCTTCCTTTATATTGATATTTTAAAAATTACAATTGAAAATATATATTTTTTTTAATTTGAAGTTATTTTGAAATGTTATTAAACATTTCATTAAACATTATGTAAAATAAGTTAAAATAATGTTATTAAACATTTCAAAGGTGAATTTACAGCAGAATTATCAAGGTTTCAAATGTTGCACAGCAACAAAAAAAACTCAACATCGAGAAGAACCATAATTATTAACTGAGCACCAATTATAATTGAGCTCTGCCACCTTATGAATAAACTACTTTTTAAAATATATCAAAATAGACAATAGTTCTCAAATTCTAACATAACAGTTTTACTGTAATTCTGATCAAATAAATGCAGCCTAGGTGTGAGCAAGAATTAAATAGCATTATTTATTGAAGAATACATAGGCTAAATATGTATCAAATTTTACACATTTAAACATTTCATCAGATTTAATGCTCCCTGAATAAGTAGGAAAATTTAAAGATACTCCCCCAGAATAAGAAAAAATTGCATTATGTAAATTCACACATCCTTCCTCTTGAAAGCTTCTCCTAAGCTGTTAATCATTCACCAGTAGGCTATTACTGTTCGCAGAACAGCGGAAAACCGAATTCACAAACACATTTTGGTCACAGCGTAACAAAACGCGATAGCTTTCTCTTCAACGAACCTCAAAAGTAACCCACGTTTTTTTTTACCAGATACATACAGAATGAACACTTCGTGGATGCACAGCTTCCCTAAATGCTCACAGATGGTCACGTTAGCTTACTTAACGTTACTCAAGAACACCCACACCGCTATCGCAAGCTATTAGGGCTAACGACGAGCTAACGTTAGTAGTCCGAGGAGGCCTCTGAGACACACCAGTCTTTAATATTTATAAAATCCCGCTCAAACGGAATATCTAAAGACTATTACTCCCATAGAGCGACATCACAGATATACGAGGCTTTGCCTAACTTACCTTGCTGAGATCCTCTTTTGCGTCGGCGAGGATGCCGTAGTTACGGTAGAGATCCTCCACTGTCGCCGCCATCAGCGTGTCCGACTTCACCGCGGGGTTTCAATGAAACACGGCAGTTGTGCTGCTCCTTCTGTGATATTTTCTCTGTATCCGCTCGAAATGTGCTCAAAGGCGTCACGGTATTAAAGCACAGACGTGATGTGGGCTGTTGGTGTGCTGTTATTTTGAAAGTAAACGTTGCTCTATCGTGCAGGACGCCAGCTTGGGTTTGTTGCTCTGTGCGGCGGCGGCGGGATGAACGTCACTTCTGCGCTTTTGGGGCATGATTGACAGCGGCATTGGTTGAGCGCCATCTGCCGGATTGGGTGTCTGATGGCACAGCCATAGTATTTCCAGGGCTGGATGTGAACAATATGAAACAGGACTGTAAAAAAAGCCTCGAAGTGTCTATTAACATGAACTTCGTAATCATGGCAGAATTAGTAGGTCATCCAGATACTTTTTTTGCCTACTGTTTTATGAATACTTTGAATTCAGACATTTCACATACTGCTTTTCACCTACAATATACACTAGCTATATTACCAAAAGTATGCACCCTCAAAATAATTAAATTCAGGTAGGTTGAATAGGTTGCTACCTGTGCAATAAGTCTATTCATGAAATTTCCTCACTAATAAATATTCCATGGTCAACTGTTAGTGGTATTATAGCAAAGTGGAAGCAATTGGGAACAACAGCAACTCAGCCATGAAGTGGTAGGCCACGTAAAATCACAGAGCGGGGTCACAGAGGTGCACAGTGTGCAGAAGTTGCCAAATTTATGCAGAGTCAATAGCTAAAGACCTCCAAACTTCATGTGGCCTTCAGATTAGCTCAAGAACAGTGCGTAGAGAGCTTCATGGAATGGGTTTCCATGGCAGAGCGGCTGCATCCAAGCCTTACATCACCAAGTGCAATGCAAAGCACCGGATGCAGTGGTGAAAAGCACTTCGCCACAGGACTCTAGAGCAGTGGAGACGTGTTCTCTGGAGTGACCAATCACACTTCTCTGTCTGGCAATCCGATGGACAAGTTTGGGTTTGGTGGTTGCCAGGAGTACGGTACTTGCCTGACTGTTGTGTTATGGTGTGGGGTAGTTTTTCAGGGGTTGGGCTTGGCCCCTTGGTACCAGTGAAAGGAACTCTTAATGCTTCAGCATACAAAGACCTTTTGGACAATTTCATACTTCCAACTTTGTGGGATCAGTTTAGGAATGGCCCCTTCCTGTTCCAACATGATTGCGCAGAATGCGAACCAGTACACAAAGCGAGGTCCAAAGACATGGATGAGCGAGCTTGGTGTGGAGGAACTTGACTGGCCTGCACAGAGTCCCACACCATTGGGACGAATTAGAACGGAGAAATGGAAAATGTATCCAAAATACTGTGTTGAGTCAAAATAAATATGGGTAATTTTGACGTTTCATATATTTTCAATATTGATGAGGGTCAGAAACAAGTTTTTGAAAGAATTAATGGAATATCAAATATAACATTTTCTATATATATATATATATATACAACCCCAAATCAGAAAAAGTTTGGACAGTATGGAAAACGCAAATAAAAAAAGAAAGTAGTGATTTCTAAATTTACTTTGACTTGTATTTCATTGCAGACAATATGAACACAAAATGTTTCATGTTTTGTCTGGTCAACTTCATGTCATTTGTAAATATGCATCCTTTCCTGTCATTCAGACCTGCAACACATTTTAAAAAAAGTTGGGACAGGAGAAATTTAGGGCTAGTAATGAGGTAAAATGGTTAAATAATGATGTGATTTGAAACAGGTGATGTCAACAGGTGATTGTAATTATGATTTGGTACAAAAGCAGCATCCAAGAAAGGTCCAATCCTTTAGGAGCAAAGATGGGCAGAGGATTGCCAGTTTGCCAATAAATATGTGGGAAAATTATTGAAATGTTTAAAAACAATGTTCCTCAAAGAAAGATACGAAGAGATTTGAATATTTCACATTCAACAGTGCATAACATAATTAAAAGATTCAAGGAATCTGGAGGAATTTCAGTGCATAAAGGACAAGGGCGCAAGCCTAAGCTGAACAACCGTGATCTCCGATCCCTCAGGCGGCACTGCATCAAGAATCGTCATTCATCTATAAGCGATATCACCACATGGGCTCAGGACTACTTTGGCAAACCTTTGTCAAGTACCTCAATACGTAGTTACATCCACAAATGCCAGTTAAAACTGTACTGTGCCAAAAGGAAGCCCTATGTTAACAGTGTCCAGAAGCGCTGTCGACTTCTCTGGACTCGGAGGCATCTGAGATGGACCATCACACAGTGGAAACGTGTACTGTGGTCAGATAAATCAGTATTTCAGGTATTTTTTGGGAGGAATGGACGCCGTATGCTCCGGACCACAGAAGAAAAGGATCATCCAGACTACCAGTTACCAGCAACAAGTCCAAAAGCCAGGGTCTGTCATGGTATGGGGTTGTCTCAGTGCCCTTAACTTGCACTTCTGTGAAGCCACCATTAATGCTGAAAAGTACATAGAGATTTTGGAGCATAATATGCTGCCTTCAAGAAGACATCTTTTCCAGGGACGTCCATGCATATTTCAACAAGACATTGCAAAACCACATTCTGCACACATTATAAAGTCCTGGCTGCGGAGGAAGAGGGTACGGGTACTTGACTGGCCTGACTGCAGTCCCGATCTGTCTCCAATAGAGAATGTGTGGCACATTTTGAAGCGCAAAATGCGACAACGAAGACCCCGTACTGATGCCCACCTTAAGACTTGTATGCAGGAAGAATGGGACAAAATTACACCTGAAACACTTCATCACTTGGTGTCTTCAGTCCCTAAACGTCTTCTTAAGTGTTGTGAAAAGGAACATCAACATTACAAAGTGGTAAATGCTTTACTGTCCCAACTTTTTTTGAAATGTGTTGCAGGTCTGAATGACAGGAAAGGATGCATATTTACAAGTGACATGAAGTTGACCAGACAAAACAAGAAATACTTTTTGTTCATTTTGTCTGCAATGAAATACAAGTCAAAGTAAATTTAGAAATCACTTCTTTTTTTATTTATTTGCATTTTCCATACTGTCCCAACTTTTTCTGATTTGGGGTTGTATTTTTATATAATATATATATATATATATATATATATATATATATATTTAAATATATATATATATATATATATATATATATATATATATATATATATATATATATATATATATATATATATATTTATTAAATATTACTCTACTCACAGCTGTTACCCCAAAAAAAAAAAGAACGGTATAAGAAATTACGTATTGACTGTGAGCTGCAATCAAGTAAAACATCCAGAAGATGGCATCAAAGACCGGTAAATGTTTCTCTTTTTTTATTTATTCTTACATCCCATGAAATTGTGCCCTTTGGCAGCTCAACTTTATCTTCTTAATAGGAAAACCGGACTGCACTAATCACCTCAAATTAGATTACACTGAAACTCCTTCCAGTGCGAGTCATAAGAGGAACTTCCTCAATGAATCTGGCTCCTTCTCACAAATTTGATACATCTGCAATACTTCTGTCTAAATTACATAGATCCACGACAAAAACATGTAACCAACGCCCTTATCTTCATCAAGGTTGAATGTTCCTGATTAATACCCGTGCCATAAAGCTCTTTGGCAGGGCTCACATGCTGAAACACTGCCACAAAGGTTTTCTGAGGTGATCAACATTTGAAAACAGCATCTAAAGCTTCTTAACAGCTAATCTGCTGAAAGAACTCTCAAGCAGTAAAGAAACGCTCACATGAACCTCTAGAGATTTACTCAAACCTACACGGCAAAAATGAACAATCAAATGCCAAAATGAATTCAAAATCACTTTCTTCATTACATTTATTACTACAAAATATATACAACATTATTTTACATACACACTTGAATGCATTTAAATTACCATAATATTACAATTCCATAAAACTATAACTATAATGAAAATATTCATAAAAAGATTGAAATGCCAGTTTTTCATGTCAGCATGTTTAGTTTCCACTACAGAGAAACAAGATTTCTTAAGAAAGAGCAGGTAGAAGACAGGAACTGCAAGTAAAGTCTGTGATCTCAGTATGGTTTCTACTGTACCTCAGTAAACCATGAGCTTATCAGGGCATATTTTCACACAGCATTACCACCTCCAGAAAAAAAGTGTGACTCTCGACGTGCTTTACAAGAAAAGGGCTGAACCGAAGGCTTCTTCAACCAACCTCCACCCTTAAAGGCTAAACTGACAAGCCACACGGTATTTAGCGCACAAACCACTGCATATGTCCACAGCAGTAGACTTCATATTGTATTAAATGAACAGGTTCAAGCTTGTCTCAGTTATCGTGACTTTAAAAGATTGCAGTGGGTGTTTTGAGAGAGCTTTCTAACTAGTTAAGCCACACTTTATCTCTGCAGTGCTTTGACCTCGAAGGATTTCCACGAGACCTGGGCGGGAGTCAAAAAAGGCTGGTTCGCTGCAGGAGCTCTTAGGTGTCTTTTTGCTCTTGGTCGTCCTGGCTGCCCCACTGACCTTGACGTTTTCTGAACGGATCCTGTTTTTTATGGACAGAAGCTGGATGTCCGAATGCACATTGGCGACAGTGTGGCGTCGGATGCCGCCGGTCCTTTCCAAATAGGCTTCCCCTTCTTGTTCGATTAGCGGTGCCAGGAAGGACTCGTGGGCAAAGTGTGTCACCATAATCTCAGGTTGAGTGAGGTGTGGAGTGTTAACTGGTCTCAAGCCTTCCAGACAATCCTCTGGGAGGAAGCGGAAAATGAGTGGTTAGATTCAGTGCTGACTATAACATGCCTAAATTAGATTATGACATAAAACAAAAATCTAATTTAAAACACATGCAACAAGTTCTTACAAATGTACTTTTTGCTTGCACTGATGACTCTATTTCCAGCGACATGACACAACGTCACTGCTGGTATTTATGAACAACAGCAGAGATGAAGTCTTTCTGACATTACTTGTAATGTTATTTAAAATACATTATGATACTTTGCTTGTTACATATGTGTAATATTTTATAAATTATAAATGTTAGCTAGATTATGTTCAGAACTTGTCTAGTGATGCATGTTTATGCTGAAATATAATAAAATAATCCTTTCTTGTCTATGTTAGTGGTTTTTGGATTAAAAGACTATTTGTATTATATTCTCCTGTGTCTTGTGCTTAATTCTACATAGCCACCCGTGACACATTATCAATAAAATAACATTTTCCTTACACATTGAATACATGTGAGAGTACAGATCTTAAAGGAACACTCCACTGATTTTAGAAATAGGGCTTATTCAACTTCTTTCCTACATTTAGATATGTGGGCAAATGCATTTTTGTCTCAGCACATGCATTGTTTTAGTTTGGCAGGGTCGCTGCTAGCTTAGCTTAGCATAATGAATGGAATCCTATGTTGCCAGCTAGCATGTCCCGAGTAAAAGTGATCTAAAAGAAGAAAAAAAAATCTAAATGCAGGAAAGCAGCGGAATAAGCCCTATTTCTAAAAACGGTGGAGTGTTCCATTAATCATTATATACATTTTTGCAAATAAAATGAATTACAGTGGGTACAGAAAATATTCAGACCCCCTTAAATTTTTCAATCTTTGTTATATTGCAGCCATTTTCTAAAATCATTTAAGTTCATTTTTTTTTCTCATTAATGTACACACAGCACCCCATATTGACAGAAAAACACAGAATTGTCGACATTTTTGCAGATTTATTAAAAAACAAAAACTGAAATATCCTTTGACCGTTAACACTTTTTTTCCTGCATGTTGGTTACACCATATGACTTCAATTCTCTAGGGAAACTTTTTAAAATTATTATAATATTAATAAGTAGTGAAGCAGTTTTCTTAAAATATTTATAATATTAAAGGATGATCATTCTTCATTATGATATTAGGACAGTTTTGCCACCTTGACAGATTTGACTTTTCCTTTGAAAAATATCATAATTAATTTTAATTCAGATTTTAAAAATAATGTTGCTCATTGTTAGTTCTGTAAGTTAATGAATTAACTAACATTAACAAACGGACCTTACTGTAGAGTGTAACCAAAAACTACATTAAAAATGTAAAAACATGCTCATCATGGGTACTCATTTTTTAATAAATAAATAGATCCTGACAAAATAAGAGCATCATGTCATTGACCCACAAAGCAAAAGAAGGTAAAGAATTAAATGAATGACCACCTGAAGAGGAATCACTAGGGCTTATGTAGAGGTAGTTACTCAGGTAGGGAGATATAACCATATCCACCAGTCTCTCCAGGCGGAAATACTCTTGCGTAGGTCCATTAGGCTCATGAATGCCCTGCGCAAAGAGAACATAATGAAAATACGAATCCGAAATAAAGACTGCTGGTAGTTGAATAGTTAAACATCTGGGTTCAATCCCAAGACAGCTGACGAGTGGGAGTAATTCAACAACGGATGATGCATCTCCATTATACCCTTAAGCAAGACACTGTATCCCAGTGGTACTCAGCCTTGTTCAGGAACAAAGCTGACAAATGTATTTTGTATGGAGGAGCCTGATTTAAAAAATGAATGCTGGGTCAAGGTGTTTGGTTTCATGGTGTCACTTCATATCTGATCTGAGATTAGATTACACCAGCACAAAGCGGATATGAATATATATGGCACTCAGGGAATATTCTCGCAATGTATTTGTCCTCATATCTCTGCTTCTTATTCTCACCTGTGTGTTAACAAAAGTTTGCATATGTTTGCTTAACGTTTGTGTCCCAGTGGAAGATTTGTATTAAAATGGATTTCAACTTTCTTCTTTTTGTCATATAAAGCAGTGTTATTTTAATATTATTTATATCTACTATAGTATTTTTATATTTCCAGTTAACAATTTAATTTTAGTCATTTGTATTAGTTTTTTTTAATAATTCTATTTAGCTTTCATTTTAAATTTCAGTTTTAGTAAGTTTAGTACTTCAACTTAAAATTATTTTATATCAATTAGTTGCCAATGAAACATTTCAGTTTAATTTTTCATATTGTATATTTTATGTTATACCTGATTTCAGCTTCATTTCAACTACTGAAAATTATTTTTAATACTTTTAGTTTGACTTTTACTTAACAATAACAGTACTGATATAAAGGTCACATTAGATGCCTTCATCATCACTTTTGCTACTTTTGTTATATATAAATTACTATGACTGTATTCTAAAAATATGAAAATAATCATAAAATTATTATTACATTTAAAGAACGATGATCTGAACATATATGATGAACATCATCATTTACTCACCCTCAAGTTTTTACGAACCAAGCAGATCTCGGCAGCCACTGACTGCCATAGTGGGGGAAAAATACTATGGTAGTCACTGGCTAAATACTATGGTAGTCAATGGCTAAATACTATGGTAGTCACTGGCTAAATACTATGGTAGTCAATGGCTAAATACTCTGGCTAAATACTATGGTAGTCACTGGCTAAATACTATGGTAGTCAATGGCTAAATACTATGGTAGTCAATGGCTAAATACTATGGTAGTCACTGGCTAAATACTATGGTAGTCACTGGCTAAATACTATGGTAGTCACTGGCCAAATACTATGGTAGTCAATGGCTAAAATACTATGGTAGTCACTGGCTAAATACTATGGTAGTCACTGGCTAAATACTATGGTAGTCACTGGCTAAATACTATGGTAGTCACTGGCTAAACACTATGAGTCAATGGCTAAATACTATGGTAGTCAATGGCTAAATACTATGGTAGTCAATGGCTAAATACTATGGTAGTCAATGGCTAAATACTATGGTAGTCAATGGCTAAATACTATGGTAGTCAATGGCTAAATACTATGGTAGTCAATGGCTAAATACTATGGTAGTCAATGGCTAAATACTATGGTAGTCACTGGCTAAATACTATGGTAGTCACTGGCTAAATACTATGGTAGTCAATGGCTAAATACTATGGTAGTCAATGGCTAAATACTATGGTAGTCAATGGCTAAATACTATGGTAGTCACTGGCTAAATACTATGGTAGTCACTGGCTAAATACTATGGTAGTCACTGGCTAAATACTATGGTAGTCAATGGCTACTATGGTAGTCAATGGCTAAATACTATGGTAGTCAATGGCTAAATACTATGGTAGTCAATGGCTAAATACTATGGTAGTCAATGGGCTAAATACTATGGTAGTCACTGGCTAAATACTATGGTAGTCACTGGCTAAATACTATGGTAGTCAATGGCTAAATACTATGGTAGTCAATGGCTAAATACTATGGTAGTCACTGGCTAAATACTATGGTAGTCAATGGCTAAATACTATGGTAGTCAATGGCTAAATACTATGGTAGTCACTGGCTAAATACTATGGTAGTCACTGGCTAAATACTATGGTAGTCACTGGCTAAATACTATGGTAGTCAATGGCTAAAAACTATGGTAGTCAATGGCTAAATACTATGGTAGTCAATGGCTAAATACTATGGTAGTCACTGGCTAAATACTATGGTAGTCAATGGCTAAATACTATGGTAGTCAATGGCTAAATACTATGGTAGTCAATGGCTAAATACTATGGTAGTCACTGGCTAAATACTATGGTAGTGATCAATGGCTAAATACTATGGTAGTCAATGGCTAAAAATACTATCTATGGTAGTCACTGGCTAAATACTATGGTAGTCACTGGCTAAATACTATGGTAGTCACTGGCTAAATACTATGGTAGTCACTGGCTAAATACTATGGTAGTCAATGGCTAAATACTATGGTAGTCAATGGCTAAATACTATGGTAGTCACTGGCTAAATACTAAATACTATGGTAGTCAATGGCTAAATACTATGGTAGTCAATGGCTAAATACTATGGTAGTCAATGGCTAAATACTATGGTAGTCAATGGCTAAATATTATGGTAGTCAATGGCTAAATACTATAGTCACTGTCTAAATACTATGGTAGTCACTGGCTAAATACTATGGTAGTCAATGGCTAAATACTATGGTAATCAATGGCTAAATACTATGGTAGTCAATGGCTAAATACTATGGTAGTCACTGGCTAAATATTATGGTAGTCAATGGCTAAATACTATGGTAGTCACTGGCTAAATACTATGGTAGTCACTGGCTAAATACTATGGTAGTCACTGGCTAATACTATGGTAGTCACTGGCTAAATACTATGGTAGTCAATGGCTAAATACTATGGTAGTCACTGGCTAAATACTATGGTAGTCAATGGCTAAATACTATGGTAGTCAATGGCTAAATACTATGGTAGTCACTGGCTAAATACTATGGTAGTCAATGGCTAAATACTATGGTAGTCAATGGCTAAATACAATGGCTAAATACTATGGTAGTCAATGGCTAAATACTATGGTAGTCAATGGCTAAATACTATGGTAGTCAATGGCTAAATACTTTGGTAGTCACTGGCTAAATACTATGGTAGTCAATGGCTAAATACTATGGTAATCAATGGCTAAATACTATGGTAGTCACTGGCTAAATACTATGGTAGTCAATGGCTAAATACTATGGTAGTCAATGGCTAAATACTATGGTAGTCAATGGCTGCCGAGATCTGCTACAAAGTTTGAGATGTGGTGGAAATGTTCACGATGCTTCAGAAAACTGTTGGACATTATTAAAGTGTAACATTGTTGCATTGTTACAATGTCGGTAGTATATTTTTTTGTGTAACACGAAACGCAATACGCGTCATCCAGCGAACTTTTGACTGCTCCAGGGCTTTCCTTTCATGAAAATGGCAGTTTCTTTCAGTTTTTCCTCTCTGTTTGGCCTAAAACACTGTGTTCATGGTCATCCACTTTGAAATGTTGACTACAAACACAGAGGTTTTTACAGTTTTTCCATCGGTGTTCTCTCCATATTTCTGATTCTTTGCAGCCTTTAGCTACTGCCAACAACACGCTGGATCCTTCACCAGAAACCGAAAGTAACTCACTCCCGCTAAACGTTTACTCTTTGAAATCTTGGAATAATACATGTTGACGCCATTATGACTACAAGTTTGCTAAGAAATATTTTCTACTGAAAGGCGGTATTTGACTCTGGTCAAGTGTATCCATAGCAGACTGGTGGGAGTGGCCTTGGACGGGTGTTGAAGTCTTCCTATCCATTTGGCAAAAGGGAAGACAACTACCTCTTTTGGCTGTTATCTCTAGTCAGGCACCCATTTTAAAATTATTTCACATTTCTACTGTTTATGCAGCCAAATTTATCGAAAGCCCATTTTGGCAGTGGTGAAATACCCCTTTAATCTACAAATGAAACAAGATATAGTGAGACCACACCTGCAGGATCAGCAGCATCTGTGTGATTGGAGGAAGGTATGAGGAGCCCTGAAACATGTTCTCCAGAGGAAGCTTCAATAGAACCATGTTCCTGAAGCATAGCAGAGCCATTTGCCTCACAGTCAACTCCTGACCCTACACACACAGCCAAAAAACACCATTCACCATAGTGTCGGTAACTTGACACTAACCTACTACTTTGAATGGTAGGTGAGATAATTGTAATACCTGCACGGGGTAGAAAATAGCTTGAAGAGTTGGCAGGATCTCTGTGAAAAAGCTCACCCACATCTCAGACAGCGCTTGGAGCCGATTTTCATCTGGGCATGAGAAATGGGAGAAGAATGCAGGGAGTGATTGAATTACACACATCTGTATAAACCTTATTAAAGTGCACACAGGTCATGAAATGATTAAAAAATCCAGTTCGCCACTCACCATTATGAAGCTGAATCTTTTCCAAAATATGCGCCAGACCCTTATTCAAGAGTTGATCCTGGATAAAATGAGTGATGCAAGAAAAGAACTTTAAAGGAATATTCTGGATTCATTATGAGTGAGGCTCAGTCGACAGCACAAAAAATAATTTCCGCTTATCTCTTTTTTTTCTGATAGTGAGCCACTTACAATGGAAGTGAATGGGGCCAATTTGTAAGCATTAGAATACTCATCATTTCAATAGGATAGCCATAAGAAATAAACTTACTAGAAAATCACTTACTAACTATTTCTCTGTAAAGTTATAATAACGTGTTGCCATTATAATGTCATAAACTCTAAAATGACAGTAAAAAAGTTTTTTTTTGTTAACATTAGTTAACTAAATCAGTTAACAGGACTAACAATGAAAAATATTTCTACAGAATTTATTAATCTTAGTTCATGTTAATTTCAACATTTAAAAGTATCAAAAATTGCATCTGCTAAAATTAGTTAATGCACTGTGAACTAACATGACATTTTTATGAATTAATTTTAACAAAGGTTAATAAATGCTATAAAAATCTCTCTCTCTCTCTCTCTCTCTCTCTCTCACACACACACACACACACACACACATGTTGTGTTTCCATGTTTTACGGGGACATTCCATAGGCGTAATGCATTTTATACTGTACAAACCGTATTTTCTATCCCCCTACACTGCCCCTTCCCCGAAACCTACCCATCACAGGAGACATGCTGCATTTTTACATTTTCAAAAAACATCACTTAGTGTGATTTACTACATGTTTTCCTCATGGGGACCAAAAAATGTCCCCACAAGGACATGGATATTGCCATCTTTGTGGGGACATTTTGTCCCCATACCGTAGGGATTACCAGTCCACACACATGGTCATGGCCATACATACACAGCCACACACATGCACACTACACACACACATCCACACACACACACACACACACACACACACACACACACACACACACACACACACACACACACACACACACACACACACACACACACACACACACACACACACACACACACACACACACACACACACACACACACCTATGCTATTAAATGGGCTGCACTTTATTTTACAGTATGTGTACAGTATTTGAGGTAAATACATGGGTTTAGGTTAGGTTTAAGGGTAGGTTCAGGGTAAGTACCTTGTTATTACCCAGTTATTGTAATAACTATAATAATATGTACATGGGGAACAGGACGGTGTAAATGCTACCTTTAAATGCCACAAAAATTGGCCCTATCACTTCCATTGTAAGTGCCAAATTTTTATAGTAATTTTTGTAAATCACTTCATTACTGAAATATGTTTTACCTGAAAGTACTCTGTGATGAATGATCCCAACTCGGTCCTCAAAAGCCACCTATTAAAAAAGTTCAATAGCTTCCATCATTATAAAGTACATTTTTGCATTTTCTTCAGAAAATGTGAGTGATGCTGCCGTACAAATCTCACCAGCACAATGCAAGGGTGTTGTGTTTCTAAGCGGTTTCTAGCATGTTCTGGGTCATTGCCTACTTGCTCAATTCAAAAGTCTGTGATCAAGACTTGATTAGAGATCAGAAATAGGGCTGCCAACACATGCATTCAACACAAGATTTGCAAAATTGACACCATTCTCACGCTCTCCCAGCCCACGTCTATTTTGTCACGCAGTGAAAAAACAATGCGGAGTAAAGAGGAGTCTGACAATGCGCCAACAGACAATTTGAATATGATTTGATATGAAACAAAATCTCAGCTTTCAAATTCTGTCAATTTTATTAAGAAATTAAAACGATGTATTGATAGCGGCAGCACGTGAACCGATCGTCTCTTCTGCTTTGCGTTACGTTAAGTTACAGCATGAAATAAATATTACTGAACGTCAGAAGGAATGTTGAAAGATACAGTACAACTTACCGAAATGTATTATGTTTTGTGTAATCGCTCAGTATTTCAATTGCAGAAAGATGGCAATAAAACAGCTTGTAAACAATGTCACGTCGCGTTACATTTACCTCTGAAAAGCCATTTAATGACTATATAGTTAACTCTAGAGAGGAGAATTATGCAAAAAAGCACTATATTACACATTCATTATCCTTTTACTCTTAAAACACAGGAGTCGCCTTATTCAGTTGAATACAATTTAGTTATTAAATTTACCATTGATAATCATGTACCAGCTGACAGGGTTACCTGTAAGATTTCTTTTTTTGCATGTACTGTACTGTATCACATACACTGATCAGGCATAACATTATGGCCACTGACAAGTTAAGTGAATAACACTGATTATCTCTTCATCACGGCAGCTGTTAGTGGGTGGGATATATTAGGAAGCAAGTGAACATTTTGTCCTCAGTTGATGGATGGGCAAGTGTAAGGGCAAGTGTAAGGATTTGAGCGAATTTGACAAGGGCCAAAATTGTGATGACTAGACGACTGGGTCAGAGCAACTCCAAAACTGCATCTCTTGTGGGGTGTTCCTGGTCTGCAGTGGTCAGTATCTATCAAAAGTGGTCTAAGGAAGGAACAGTGGTGAACCGGCGACAGGGTCAAGGGCGGCCAAGGCTCATTGATGCACGTGGGGAGCGAAGGCTGGCCCATGTAGATCAATCAGATAAGCTACTGTTGCTCAAATTGCTCAAAAAGTTAATGCTGGTTCTGATAGAAAGGTGTCAGAATATACAGTGCATCACAATTTAGTTTGGGTCAACACCCAGCCCTAATAAAAACAGTACCAGTCATTGTGCCATGTAAACATTGTAACATGTTGTCAGTAAAAATAATACAATTCTGTTCATTTATCAAATGTTTTGACAATCGCAATACTTTTAAAATAAAAGTAAAATAAAACTGAAACTGAATTGTGTACATGGCTGTTATTCTCTGTATCGATGTCTTACCGTATACTTTCATTCAGGGTGTAAAGCTCATTGGTCTGTAGCCCCCCACCTTGGAAGACTTTAATTACAGCCGTTTGAACACTGCAAAACAGAAACGACTCAGGAAATCAGGCCTAATTCAAATAGCCTGACCGCTGATTTGCAAGCTGAGCAAATTCCATGTAAAACATGACATTTTACTTTGTAAAATATGTCAGAATTTAGCAATGTCACCTGTTTTAAGGAAATTCTCTCTGTGTTCATGTGAGTCATATCTATGGTCATCGTTTTTTGTCTGCTTGCCAGCAAACTTTCACTGCCAACGACCACATTTGACTAACATCCTGCTCTACACTTCCTGAGAGAGGGGCAGCAGAGGTCCCATTTCCATAAGGAAGTGGTAAAGGCAAAAACTGCTGTCTGCTTCCTTCTCTAATGCCTTAAAACTTGTGTCTCTAAAGGGTTTTTCCCAAAAATGAAATATGGCAAGCTAATTGCGAATCAGCTATGGTCCTGATATTATAATTACAAAAGGAAAAACAAAAAAAATAATACAATTGGAAAGAAACCTTTTTAAAAGCATGTTTTATTATTTTTTATTATTTTTTTGGGATGTTTGAACAAAATTGGTACACTGTTTATTAAAATTCAACAAACTTTTGTCTGTCAAATCCAAGGCATGTGGAAAAACTTGAAAAAAAAACCCCTATAAAACAGGACATGATGTCATTGAGAGGACCCCTGCAGACCTTTATTACTGTTACCAGTACCATAGTAGTTACCATAGTAGTTTTATGACAAGATACGGTTAGTTCAGTTTGCAAAGAGTCATGTGGTGCGACTTTCTAAAAACTAAATTCTAAAAGAATATTTGATATGTACGCGTACATGTATTCAACGTGTAAGGCAAATATGTCATTAGTTTTTACATGATGTTTACAACACATGACATGTTTAGAGTCAGTGGATATAAACTTTTCTTGAAAATGGTATACTATGAAAACAAAATAAAAACAAACAGTACATTTCTAAGAACTTGCCACATTTTTAAGAAAAATAAGTTTAGTTATGCAAAAATGTCATTTGGTGCGACCCCCTAAAAACGGAATAATATTTTCAAATAGTAATTCATTATATATTTCTTTGAATAGTAATTCAAAAAAGAAAACCTTTTTACTTAGACAAATTACATTTAAAAACTTTTGGAAAATAATAATTAAGGTGTAAGGAAAATATGTCGTTAGTTTTACTTGATGGTTACGCTACATTGAAAATGGTATAAACGTTTTTTAAAACCATGTGGAAGTCCTGCCATCTTTGTTTTTAATACATTTTAGCCCAGGTTGTAAAATGTCATGTGGTGACTCCCCAAAATATTTTAGAATGAATAAATCATGATAAAAAAAGAAACATTAAATAAAAAAATAACCTTTTATGAAAGAAAAATAACTTATTCAAAATATATTTAACAATGATGAAGTTAATAATGGCCATTTTTTAACAAACTTTCTCTTTTTAAAAAAATCTCTATTGTATCTATAAAAATGCTCCAAAAAAAATCCTCAAATCTCACGGCAATTAATGAAACAATGCCTTTTCTCTTTTTCCTCCTTGGGAACGGGAACCACCCACCTGTTCCAAACACTAGCGTTGGACAGCTGCAATGTTGGCGAGCTGGCGTGAAAGCGGGCAAGGTCTGACAGCACAGGCGAGCTCATGAAACGGGGTCTGGGCTTTCGTAATGACCCCATGGTTCGGGTGCGACGAGGACAGGCACGTGCTAGAACAAATGTGAGATACAGAAAGTCACGTTAGAGGCAAAACCTCCCACAAGGTACACTGAAAGGGTGACGCAAGAAACACACAAAACCACCGCAAATGGCAGTTGTTTACACGGTTCATCTGCGTTGACTCATTTATATCGATGCCTGTGTCATAGTGAAAACCACACAGAACGTCAACCATACAAACAAGCACACTTCCTTTGATATGCAGCCTGACATGAGACTTCCTGGTAAACTTACGGCTGTGGAGGTATCTGATGAGCACAAAAAATCTGTTAGGATGCAGTTAACCAGATGCCAGTATCAGATGCTGACACGTTCAAACAACGCTCCTCTTGGTTTCCTATGCATGCATGCTTCCCAGAATTCTGACTCAAGCTGTCTTGCTCACAGACTCACCCTTGATGGCATCACAACTCGATCCCACACACATCTGATACCAGATAGCAACTGTAAACTTACATATTTATCCCAACTGCCTAATAATAATGCTCAGTCTGTGCATCAAATCAGTGCAGCTATGTTGCCATGAGAAGGCAAACAATGGCTCCAATTATAGGCTGTCTTTGTAAAGCCTATGATGGGTTAAATTGGTACTTTATCCACCCAGCAAGAAGATGGCAATGATGATGTCATATCAGATGGCACACCAAATCCGTTCCCTCCTGCCGTTCGCTGCAAGAAAGTAAGCTCATTCACAGCCCAACATTATGAATGAAAATGTTATGCATCCATACTCGCCATCTGCTAATGATGAGGCCAAAAGCAAGCCATGCAGCAGACTCCCACTGCTGTTGATTCATTCTCTGCACTCGCATACATAATTCGCATGAATTGAGCTTATGGGACGCCTCTGGTCATAAATCACACTAACCAAGACATCCCGCTTCTGCCTGGCTCCTTAAGAATAATCTCATTCTTTCAGCTCTGGCATATTAATTTATTCACCAAGTGCTTTGGTGAATTAGAGCTTGTATTGTCCGGTTTGATGGTTGACTGGTGAACTTCTAATAACAGACATGAGCAAGTACTCAGGCCAGTTAGGTAATGCAATTAAGGCTGCAGCATCTCAAAGCATGACCAGAGGAGAGTAAACAGCCTCATTTATCATCCGTGTCCAACTGCTGACCTGGCTTAAGTATATTAAGCGGACTCTTAAAGTAAGCCTCAACTTTTTGAAGGCCTGTTTACACAAAGGAGAATAACTATAACGTTTAAATAATCGTTCTAATTCTATGAAAACAGTGACATCCACACCACCTACTTAGTTTGGTTTTAATTTTAGTGAGCCTGAAACCTTTTAATGAAAGTGTGGTTTGATTATAAAAACACTCATTCATTTAAAGGAACAATTCACTCAAAAATTATAATTCTGTCATTATTCACCCTTGAGAAGTTCCAAACCTGTATGATTTACTTTCTTCTGTGGAACATAAAAGAAGATATTTGAAATATTTATTTTTGTCCAAAACAAAATTGGACCCCATTGACTTTCACTGTATGGACAATGAGACAACTTTCCAAATATCATGTTTTCTGTTCCACAGAACGGAATGAGGTTAAGCTAATGATAGTATTAGTTATGGGTGAACTATCCTTTAAAAAAAAAAAAAATAAAAATGCTTTATCCGAATGTGTCTATAATTGAATGCCCCAAAATGTTGGAGCGCACTAGTTTTTGAGGCGCAGCCAATGAAGCATCCTAATGAAGATCTATGTTGGGGAATCATCTACAACTCAAGAGGGGAGCGTACTCTGTAACACTTTCTATTAACATTCATTAACGACATTAACTTACATTATATTCATTAGTTACAGCGTAAGAAATTAGTAGTTCAACTGGCATTGAGTTCTATACGTTTTTATTCATCTTCTCGCGCGACCTCAAGACGCTACTGAGTAAATGTTGCACTTACCCGCTTGTTCTTCTTAACTGAGTGTTAGTTTGGCCACATTGTAATTTCCGCGACCGTTCTCACACATTCAACGCTCAGTGTAACTTCGACGAACGCTACAGTAAAAAAAACATTCTTAAAAGTACAACTTTAACCCTCAAACGCGTTTGTCAACTTAGTATTCATCGGGTGAGACAAGAATGAAAGATGCTCCCGCTGTAAAGCGCCGCTCGTGGGCGGTCCATGGGAGGAGTTTACTGTAACTGTTTCACACATGCAACAAGTGTGCTGTGGTGAGTCCGAGTCTTTCGGGAGTCGGTTCATTTGAACGGCTCGTTTCGAGTGATTCTTTTCCGTCATAAACTGCGTTCCATTCGACTGTGTCCCTTCGCAGTGTTCACTGTTCACTACTCCCTTATCCCTCCTTGAGCACTTCAACTGACAATAACCGCTCATTTGGAGTAAAATACATATTTTAAAAAATATTCATCGCCACAACCATTCATAAATACTTCAGTTAGTATAATAATAACAATATTTATGAACAGTGTTGTAACTCAGATAACTTTTTCCAGTTAACTAGTAAAGTAACGCATTCATTTAACATTTACAACAAAATATCTGAGTTACTTTTTCAATGTATTGAAACAGCTCTCCTGTCCCCATGTTGAGAGAAATCAGGAGTAAGTGCAGAGGTGTTGTGTGCGCTGTGTGAACATGATGGTTTTGAAGCTAGTTTAAGAATAAATGTGAGCAGGCATTTACTCATCTCACAGATTCAGTATTACTCAAAATTAATAAAAACAGTGAAATGCAATCTCAGAATATTACACAAACATGTATTTAATTTCACTGTATTAACCAATGTCTTTGCCGCTGCCCTTCGATGGTCTACTTCAACCATACTAATAAGCAAAAATGAATGTTTCATTTAGTTTTTTGTTGTTGTTGTTTTTTTAAAAACATTTTTTATTGCTGAAGCTTTCTTCTCCTGCATCATATTCTTCTTTAATTCAGAATGGCAGAACAACAGAATTTTTTTTCTTCTTTTCTATAAACTAATGTACAAGCATGAATTTGCATTTCTTTCAGCCTGAGGCATAATCATTGCACTTTTGGTGTGGATTGGTGTGATCTTTATATTTGCCAAAAATAGCAAGTAAAGCCATATTGTACACATTACTTTTAAAAGTAACTTTCCCCTACACTGTTTCTGAATACTTAAATGCACACGTAAACTCCTCCTCTCCACTTCCACAGTGCCCGGTTCGCAGTTCTAACAGAACATGTTCGCTCCCTTTGGATCGAATCTCACTTAAAATGATGGGATAGGCTACCCTGTGAAGTCCACTTCGCAATCCACGGTCGAATGGAACCCACCTATAGTTGTACGTTAGGTATGTTCAACTTAAAGTGGCGCTGCACAGACAGACTGGTGCAGGTTTCGAAAGTGTACAGAGCCTTCTGCTCTCTCGCTCTCGTGGTACTTTGATGTCATACATTGATGTCTGTTGGTTCCATGTGTGTTTGGCATGCATCGTCCATGTCTGCATGAAACTGGCCTGGAATTGATCATGTTCATAGTCTGTGGTTTTCCTTAACCCAGTGTAGGTTAAAAGTTCAAATAAGGAGTCCTACAGGTATCATATTACTTTAGGCCATGTAAGCTTGTAAGATGAATTGCTGACCCGCATACTGAATTTAGAAATGAAATTGAAGATTTTACAATGACAATCTAGAATCATCTGGGCAACACTTTAAAATCCCCCTTTTTTGTTGTTGAAAACCTCTAGAGGGCAGTATTGCACTTCTCGTGAGTTTTAGTTGCATTCAGCACATTACAATTACTCAACACATTGAACTGGCAAATAACTTTTTTTTAAAGTATTTGATCTGCCTTAAAAGGAAAACTTACATTTAGCATATACAGGCGTTAGAGGCATTTTTATAAGAGGCATGCATAGATAGCCTACTTTTTTTCTTTTACAACAAATTGTCATTGTTTAACCTTCATAAAATGTTTGTCAGAAGGTCAAACTAAATATATGAGATGTTTTACTTTATATTCATTTTACAAGACCCTTTGAAAAATCTGTCACACAAACCCTTAATTTGTGTAATTTTGTGAATGTCTAGCATCAACTTTAAGAATAAAAGGATAAAAATCAATACAATTTAAAATCAATAAACTATCAAATGAAGATCATATCTTGCTCTATGAACTAACTTTTTATATAGCCTAACTAATAGCAAGCAAACAAATGCAAAAACAACGAATCACCTTTTGTTCAGGCAAAGGACAATGTCTGAACCAGAGCAGGAAAATAAAGACGGGGTAAGTAGTTGTTCTCTGCAACCAGTGGTCCGCTCATTAGTTTTGGCAAGGCCCTCCTGACAGTGGCCGAGGCACAGGGGTCCTGTTGACCTTGACGACAAGAGTCCCGTTTTAAACACTAATGAGAAAGAGAAGTTCCCAAGCTTGTCTACAGCTCGGCCCGATCAAACAAAAGGGAAGTGGTCTAAAAATAAACTCAACATTAATGAGTTATCTGCAGGTAGTGTAGGCAGTGCTCTTTGTTTGTTCTTCAGTGAAGGTGTGGATATGTGTGCTCATGGAAATTCAAAGTGGGCTGAAATAATGAAGATTTGTCCATTTTTGTCCTGCTGTTTGGAATACTTACATCCAGAAATTGCTCTCCGAGGCTGATCCTCAGCCTTTTCCCTTTCAAATTGAAATTCTTGACATGGTTCCTTTGAAAAGGTAAGAATCTAGGAGATGTGCCAGCTATGAGAATAAGACAATACGCCACTCATGTTCCAAGCCCTCCACGGGGCAGGAAGAAAAAGTGGCAAATTCAAACAACAATTAATTTGCACAATATAATCCACTTCTATTCCCTGCCAGCAGGATTTATGCCAACTCTGCACATGAGAGCCACGAGGCTCTCTCTGGGCAGGAACAATTTCATCAGCCCTCCATGATTGATGAGGAGAGCAATGAATCTCTAGAGCAACAAGGCAGAAACAGCCTTTCCCTCTCTCACAGTCCCTGTCACCTCTGTTTCCCTGGCGATTCCCTGCTTTCCGTGATTCTCTGCTCTCGTCACTCTCCGTCATTTCATATTCTGGTCTGGGCCAATGTGCTTGGCATATATTGACTCATGTTTATGGAAAACAGATCTAGTTAGTAAAATAATTGTAGTCAATCATACTAAATGTAGTTAGTCACAATGTAATAGGGGGCAACATTCATTGAAAAGGATTTAAAAAAGTTATCTGTTCTTCATTAGAAAAGTGTTACAGATAAATAAATGAATCATAGATTAAAACAGATGAGATAGCCTAATGAGTTTTGAGTGATGCTCCCTCAACTCCACTTGGGGTCAGTATAAGTCCAAGAGACTTACAATATAAACGATAACCAAAGGTACGATCACATTAATGTAATCAGTAGGCTACCTAATTACAATAGCTGTCCACTTGATCGGGAATTTCGCATGAGGATTAAAGATTTGAAGATTTTGCAACGGGTTTAATTTGGTCACGTGGATTTCCTCCGCGACACTATTGACAATAGAAATAGGATTTTTGCAAGAGAAAGGCAAAAAAAGTCTGTCTACTGCCAATAGTGTAGCAAAGTAGTCTTTGTAGCACAGCTCACGCATAATTTACTTTCAAACCAACCACATTCTTTTGGCCATTTTTGTTAGCAAAATCTGTGTGAGGAAAACTTCCGCCCTCGCGCAAAATTCAGAGTCACATGATTCCTATTAAAATTTTACCTGTGATAATTTGCTTAAAAATGTTAATGTAACGGCACCCTTAACTGTTACCACCTTTTTTGAGAATAGACATGAAAATGCACTATCCAAGCTTAAACTCAAGAACGCTAAATATAAAAAATATGGAATATAGACAAAAGTTTGGTTTTGTTCTTAAGAAGACACTCAGCATATTATTGTTATGGAAGTTTAAATTTACTGTAAATCATAGGTAGCCTACCTACTGTACTAAATATTTTTTGTATAAATTACGCAATAATTTTACTCTAAAATGACTATAAAATCAAAACCATATGTCTAACCAAGTTATGTTCCAAATTTGAAGTTGATATCACAAAAATGTAAGTTCCTACGAGATTTTGTTTAGCCGCTGTACCAAAATGCCGCTGACACCGCCCTCTAGTGGAGGAGCCTGCTAAAAGAATTTAGAGTATCGTTTCCAAGGTAACGTAATGTCCAATTTCAAAACGATTTTCACTCCATGAATTTTTAGTTTGTAAGCTTTTGAATGATACCTAATTTCGGCCCGCGATGAAATGAGCCATCCAATTAGATTTGAGCTTACACCCTAGCGTTGCTGCTGTTGCACAAAAGCGTGAGTGGTGGCGCTGTGGCGGTGAAAACGCTCAGTGTGACAAGTAAGTAACTGTTTGCGTTTGAAAACAGTGCAAAAATGCACTTCACCTTTAAAGTTTGGACCTTTAAGTGTAAAAATATGTGTAACACCTAGAATAAAAGTGACATGGGACAGATAATCGTGTTATTTTGTTGTTGAGACCACAATAACGTTCTGTAAGGGTGGGACTAATGTTGACGTTATCCACCTCTAAATTTAGCTCCCTTATTAAAATGACTATAATCCATCAAAGCAAATCAGTCCTGCGCTTGATTTCACAGTAAGGGAGGGACAGTTTACAATGAGGACTTTGATCTGACATGCCATTAAAACGACGACTTAAGGAACTTGCTTCATGATTTCAAAAGCTTTAGAAAATAAAAGTGAATTTTCAGCAGTTCAGTCTGGCTAAATGGTTGCTGGTCTCAGATGCCATGACTGATTTATGAGGTAGGCCTATACGTAGTCCATACTGCCTCAGTGACAGCACCCACTTCTGCACTTCCTCCGTCCCAAACAATTCAACTTCTCTTTATTCCGCAGTCAATATATCTGATGCTTAAAAATTGTATTGTTATACATTATTTAATATGTTATATGATATATAGCCTTTGCTCTTTATTTAATTTTTATGTATTATTTTATATAGTATGATGTGTCTGTTCTGAAACAGTGTTATTATAATTTAATTCATATTTTGAATTAGCATTTATTTATGCTAACTTCAAATAATCATTTTTTTTCTAAAATATTTTTTTATATGACTTTATTTCAGTTTTCGTAAGCTTTAGTTTTTAATCTAATAATTTTTTAATTTTAGTGATTCATCTTAAACTTATTTTAGTTTAATGCCAAGGCAATCATTTTTGTTTAAAGTTTTTTCAATTAACATTTATATTTTATTTTTTGTCAGCTTTATTGCAATTAACACTAAAGAGCCACTATATAATAATTGCAAATTGTATTTTTTTATTCCATCAGAATTATGTTAAGGTTCCGATATGAATCTGTTTGGTCAACTGTCTTATATTTATCTTTTAGAGCTCACCTGACTTAACAGCTTTTTCAGGCGCAAAGGTTACTTTGGACAATTCAGTAGAAAATATTGTTCCTGGCAATACAAAGACCAAGGTTGATCACTGCCGATGTGCCCTCCAATTGTATGAACACACATCTAGTGCCCTGCTGACACTTCAGGAGAAAAAGGACTGATAAGAGTGAAGAGATAAAGAAGAATGGCAGCTATAGGAGGGTCCTCTGGGCAGGCAACCAATTACAGATGACAGCATCAGATTGTGTGTGGTCTCTTTCCCCATCAAAAGACAAAACTCCCTTGACAACTGGCCACAAAAGGACCAAGGACACCCTGCTCAAGACATGGAGGAAGGAGGAAGAGCATTTTCTGGACTCTGAAAAGTTCTCCTAAGTCATTTGTCCGTTGCAGAGAAGGTCTCGTCATGCTTCCTGTCCCCTGCTCACCCCACTCAATGCAAAGAGAGTCTTTGCATAAATTCTGAGACAGTTCTGACTGCCAAGAAAGACCAGACTTATCAAAATAATGATGTAGCCTACTGTAGTTTAATGAAATGGTTGTTATTCCAATGAATGCTTTGCCTTTGGCTATTGGTCTGGAATATTCTAAAACATTTCTTTAAACAGCATTGTATGCCAAATATTCATTTAATTGTATTATCTTGTTTGTTTTTACAACATGATTATATTCTTGGAAGAATTATTTTATGCTCACCAAGGGTTTCAATTACACAAAATTAAAGTAAAACAGTACTATTGTGAAGTAGAATTCACAGGTACCAAATATTTTTAATCCTGTGATAACAAAGCTGAATTCAGCATCATTACTTCAGTCTTCAGTGTCACATGATCTTCCATAATTTATTCTAATATTCTGATTTGCTGCTCAAGTAACATTTCTTATCATTATCAATGTTGAAAACCGCTTTTGTGTTAACTATGGTGCATGTTTTTCAGGATTTTTTGATTAATAGAGAGATCAAAGCTTTTGAACAGTAGTGCATATACACACCAATGAGTCAGAACACGACCACCTGCCTATTATGATTCATCAGGCCTTTTCCACTGCTCCAAGGTCCAGTTCCGACGCTCGCTCAGCCTACCCATTGTAGGCACTTTTTAATGGTGGACAGGGGTCATCACAGGCACTCTGATTAGTCTGCGGCTACTCAGCCCCATACGCAGCAGAGTGTGTTGCACTGTGTGTTGACACATTCCTCCCATAACCATCATTAAAATTTTGTTGTGTGACTTGTGCCACTGCAGACCCTGGCTTTTCCCTCCTCAGACCACTCTTGGTAAATTATCACCTACTGACTGGGAGGAACCCACAAACCTTGCTATTTCAGAGATACTCAGACCCTGTCAACTTGCCATAACAATTTGGCCCATGTCAACCATGTCATCAAGCCTGCATTTACTTGATCAAAACTATAGGAAAAAAAACTGTAATATTGTGACTTTTTTACCATTTAAAAAAAATGGTTTTCTATTTTAATATACTTTAAACTATAATTTATTTCTGTGATGCAATGCTGAATTTTCATCAGCCATTACTCAGTGTCACATGATCCGTCAGAAATCATTCTAATATGTTCATTAATTATTAATTCTGCTAACAGTTTTATATTGACAATGCAAGAGCCGAGCACTCTGTAAAGTCTCCTCCAGCACATCCCAAAGACTTTCAATGAATTGAAGGTCTGGACTCAGAAGGGGCAATTAATGTGTGAAAATGATTCTTCATGCTCCCTCTCATCCATTCTTTCACAGTTTGTACCTGATGAATCTTGACATTTCATCCTGGAATATGGCCAGGATGTGTCTTCCTATAGTTGTTTAAGAAATG
Organism: Gobiocypris rarus; assembly: GCA_023029165.1. Lineage (NCBI taxonomy): Eukaryota > Metazoa > Chordata > Actinopteri > Cypriniformes > Gobionidae > Gobiocypris > Gobiocypris rarus. The sequence continues at coordinate 16,627,088 of CM040913.1, forward strand.
AAAACTCCATCAATTAGGGTTAGAAGGACTGTTGCCAAACAAATAACATGCCAGAAACATAATCACTGCAATAATAATCCAATCATAGACTCTTATGTAAATACTTAAGAGTCTATGATTGGATCATTATTGCAGTGATTATATCATTATTGCATTATTGCAGTGATATATATATATATATATATATATATATATATATATATATATATATATATATATATATATATATATATATATATATATATATATATATTGCAAAATGTATCATGTAAACAGGTTTTCAAACTCTCACTCCGTCTACCATTGTTTGGACAAACTGTGCTAGTCAGGATGCTCATAATAAAATGTTTCGACAGCACCACAGGGCCAAAGTCTACTTGTCTATCAACATTAAGCTAGGAAAGAGAGGACATTTTAGCATCGGAACATGTAGAAGTGTTTTAACACTACTTTCAAGGACTCTATTTAATTTGGAAATAATGGGCCAAGTTTTAATTTGCATGTATTTTGCAATACAAATAGATTGCACTTAAATGGTAAGAATGGCCAGACTTTAAAACCTCGGGAACCAGTTCATGTAGGCCTATGCTATCTTCCATTAGATACCCTACGTCAATATAAATGGCTTTTAACAATGCACTTTATGAAATAATAACGAACAGGGGATACAGAAATGATATTATCACTTCCCGTTATTTAATTCCAAATGGTCTCCGGATAATAAACAATTCTGTTTAATTCAAAACAAGTAATGAGAAAGGAACGCAAGCGCAATTAAGTCCAAGCTACACAACAATAATAACAACATAACTTTTTATAATAACTTGTTACATAATCACTTTAGATGTTAGATTCATTTCTACAGGCTGTAAGAAGACATACTTCCTGTCAGTCACTCGTGCTTAATCCATCTCATAAGCAGAGTGACAAGGACCTTGACTGCTCCCTCAGGTCCTATCAGATCGGTGTTGTGCATCCTCAATCCTTCTTGTGACACGTGCTTTGAAGGTTCCTACCTCTTAAGTGGCTGAGTAATGTTCTTCTCTCATGACATCTCCTTGCCCCTTTCACTAAACGCAGAATATTGTCTCCTCACTGAAACCGCATGACACTCGCACGCATAGACAAACTATTTTGATACATGTCCTGAATGAAAGCAAGCGGAGTAGTCGCTAGTGAATCTTTAATGAGCAGTAAAACAAGAAAATACCAGCCTGTAAGAAAGGAGTCTGGGCTCACTCACAATGTTACAGGTACCAAAAGCGAAAAGAGAAATATAAATTCATGGAATTATAATACGGTCAGCTTGTTTCTGAACAATGAGAAGAGGAAACTTGGTGCTGAAGGTCAGTCTCAACACACTCTCATTGCAATTCATGCAGCAGCTCTCATTGGCCAGTGACTGCCCAGAGGCCGTAAAGCAACGACTCGCAGTTTGTTTTGTTCAGCGTCATACTCAGGGGTTGATGTCCCTACATTAACAGACCAACATGTAAAACTCCTGGATGTGTTTAAATGGGGCTGTGTAGTAAACTTAACACACTTTACAAACTTCAATTTGACAATCATCCAGCATTTAGATGATTGTCAAATTTGTAAACACCACCGTTTTTTTCCATGAGGGGGTTTGGTTTCACAATGGTTTTCTTTCCAGGTAGACCGTTAAAGAATGTGACACACGTCTCCCAGAAATCCTGTTCAACCAATCAGATTACGACTTTGAAACTAAAGTGTTTCCAATTTTGTGTGCCATTTGCATCAGACAATCTAACAGTCCGTGGGAATGACGCCTGAGGCTGTGACTAGTGAAATTTGCTGGCCAATAAAAGCATTGTACTTTGTCAATAGCATATCAATGCACTGTTCACACAGAAGTCACTTTCAAACGAATCTCCTTTCTGTTGGTTAATGTGGCGAATTTTCATAAGTTTTCATACAATCTGCTTATGTTTAGGGTGGGGTTAGGGGTGGACCTAATTCTTACTTATTTCTAAAAGTTGCCATATAAATTCATATGAAATCGCAACCTCGTAAAAACGACTACATTTTCCTTTGAGGGATGTTGTGATCGAAAGGCATGAAAAATTACACAGTTAGAAATATTTCTTCTCCTTTCCTTCAGCAGGCCGCTTTGAAGTAGTTGTGATTTCCCTTGGGGGTGGTCAGGGGCCAGGGGTGGACACCGAGGGGTTTAGAAAGAGGTGGGTCGAGGGCTGTCTGCTATTGTACACAATCATCTGAGCAGCCCAGCAACCCAAGCTCTAGGACTATGAATTATAGACACGTGCCAGACACCAATGTCGACTCTTTGCCCCAGGAACCCACCCACACTTGATCTATTGATCCTTCAAAGGGATGAAACTTAGCATGTCATAAATAAAACCATCAAACACCGTCATCTCTCACGTGGATGACGTAGGAAAACAAGGCTTTCCCATGAGGAATCCTGCTGAGGGCTGACTTAATTAGATTCCAAGTTTTCCACCCGACATTACTAGGCTTTTTTAATCCCATGTTTGTGACTAGCCAGTTTCATATAAAAAGTTTGGATATTATTTTTCCAAACAGCACCTTTCCTAAGTGCTATGGCCTATCAAAGATTTATCAAGACCATTTCATTTGGTCTCTGCTTGGATATTATGTTGGTGTCCACAGCTTGAGGTGATGTTGAATTCAGAGGCTTATCGCAGGGAAAAATGCTATGTAATGTTGTGAATACTAAAATGCACACAGTGAGATAAATGCATAGCGGGTCAATGAAAAATGCAGATGTCTGAGATGACACACAGGAGAAATCTTTTAAAAATGAAGTTTTGAGATGCAAGTGCTGGCCAGGTTTAAGATATGTTGTCTCTATATTCATTTTGGTTTCGTTTTTCATATATTTTTGATGTGTTTATGACAGAATTCTTGATTTAGTGGCTATACAATGTCAGGTGGTATCAAGTGCCCCTAAACCTACCCATCACTGGAGACATGCTGCATTTTACTTTTGCATCTTGATGCTACTAAAAAAATATTTTCTTTAAATCTCACACACACACACACACACACACACACACACACACACACACACACACACACACACACACACACACACATGTATGTGTGTATGAATTGCATATTTTTGTAGGCTGATGGAAATATCATATGTATTTTTATTTAGGAATATTGTATCTACTTAATGTTCAAACAAACTACGTTGCTGACCCATGTCTAAAGATATAGAAACAGAGTAAACATTTCAGCCAGGAAAGCATTGCTTTATGGGGGAAATAAGCACTTCTTCTTTGAATCAAAAACACCTTCAGTTATCTTTAGTCGCCAGTTGAAACAGGAGAAGCATTTCTCTCCAACTCCGCCTTAAGGAACTAGGAAGCCTATTTCTTTATCAAGTTTTACAACTAGTATAGCCCACGGTGCAGTCAAATTTAACCATAACTTCTCTCTTTTTAAGTTATCTGTCGGTTAGTAGCTCTGTGAGACCTGGTTTAGCACATGTTCCTTTATAGTGTTTCCTTGAACAGTCTCTAACGCGTCGCTGATGATAACACAGGGTCTTCTTCATTTGCAGTCTCATTTCAGTGCCGCTCACGGATACGTTCGCGCCGTTTCTCACTCGTTTCTTAATGGCAACTTTGAGACGAAAGCCGACGCGTGAATAGCTCCTGGCTATATGAGCCTGATTGGAGGCTAATTTGACTGGAGAATTGAGACTGACTTTGATGGCTTCGCCCTTTAGGAAGAGGACTAGACGGAGGGATGCGTGGCTGACGATGCCCTCAACTTTCTGGGTTGTGGTGCTGTTGAGCGGTCTGCTGATCCTGTGCTGCGGTAAGTAAACTGCTCCTCTGCCGTATGAATCTTTCATTTATACCCATAACTCGTCCACAGTAATGGAATTGCGAGTTCAGAAGCAGCAATCGGATCGTTACGTGATAAGCTCGATATGAAACCATGATCAATCAAAACGAGGAGTTTTGGTTAGAGCATTTAACACCATGCCCTGTTACATATTTTTTTTAGATATTAATTTCCCCACTTTTACCAATGATATACAGACAGACAGATAGATAGATAGATAGATAGAGAGACAGATAGATAGATAGATAGATAGATAGATAGATAGATAGATAGATAGATAGATAGATATATGGATAGATAGAACACATTCATTCCCTCACTAATATAAATATATATATATATATATATATATATATATATATATATATATATATATATATATATATATATATATATATATATATATATATATATATAATAGATAGAGAGAGAGAGAGAGAGAGAGAGAGAAAGAGATTGTTTCAGACATTCATTTCCCCTCCTTTACCAATGATAGACAGACAGACAGACAGACAGACAGACAGACAGATAGATAGATAGATAGATAGATAGATAGATAGATAGATAGATATATGGATAGATAGAACACATTCATTCCCTCACTAATATAAATATATATATGATATATAAATATACAGATAGATAGATAGATAGATAGATAGATAGATAGATAGATAGATAGATAGATAGATAGATAGATAGATAGATATACAGATAGACAGACAGACAGATAGATTTAAGACATTAATTCCCTCACTTTACCAAAAATATAATAGACAGACAGACAGACAGAAAGACAGACAGATTGTTAGATTCCAACCATCCAACTTTTCCTAGTCTATGTTACTGGAAAGATAAAGAGAGGTGGAGAGTGAAAGAGAGAGAGATGTCCATTTAGTTACTACATTTAACTTAATCAAGTTCTATGACTAGATTACCGGTCTGGTGTTTGGGGACTCAGGAGTCAAGCCCCACTGTACTGTGGCTGTCCCACTGCCTGAGTCTTCATTAGCGTCGTGTTGTCCTATCGATTCCATCTATAGCACTGCATTTAGTTAGAGGACACAGCAAAAAAACAGACACTTCCTCCCCAGTGGCCTTTCAGCAAATGGGCAAAACCCCTTAATCAGTTTTATTAGGGGATGTAGCATTTCTGGAGCAGACACCCAGAGCCCATTGTAGCTTTCAGAAGGGCTGTATTCTTGTCTGAGTCACCATTGCATATTGACTTGAGTACATTAAAATCTTTAGTTCTTCCTAAGACAGGCCAGTAAATGGAAATCTTTATTGATTGCTCTGCGGAGACAGCATTCACACAACATTTTACCCCCTCAACAGATCTTGGGACTTCTAATGTGGGGGCCTAAGAAAGACAAATCATTTTATCAAAAGCAACAACAATCTTCTTCCATGTATTTGAGCCAATATTTATCTTTTAAATGCTAGAATGCACCAGCTCCACACCAGAGTCCATAACTCACAATAAGCTTGGAGACAGGCCATCTGTTCAGTGCATACAAATAATACACATATAAAAAAAAAAAAAAAATCTGTTCTCTAACCAGCAACTGTAATGCTCAAAACAGTTGAATCAACCATTTCTCTGCATGACATTGGCCCTAAATTATTCATACTGAAAATGTGCAATACATCGAGTGGTGTGCTGAGTCAGAATACAAAATAATGGGATTTTAAGAAGACGTTATTCCAGAGCTGACACGCCGTACTCTTTTAATCTGGCTATACTGTTCTCTGGCTTTTGAAAATCAAGTTATGCAATTGGTGTGATGACCAGCGGAGTGCGAGTGGCTCTTGACCTACTGGCTCATTATGCAGAGCTCACGATAAAGCACTTGCATGAAAGCAGCCATTTATTGTTTGTATTTCTATCAGTTTACTATGCTGTGCAGGCATATGCTTTATTATGCATGCATGTGATGAGGTATGAAGACCGCTAGCATTCTTTTAAACTTACTTTCAAACAAGCAAGCTTAAAAATATTGAATTTCTAAGAACAATCCCTTCTAAAGTGCTATTGAGACATTGGATCCCTCTGACGGCACTCACCGCTCAAGAGTTCTCATGGGGGGGGTTCTTGAAGTTGCATCTTTAACATTTTAAGAGCATGGATGGGATTCATTAAAATGGCTTTTCAAATGCAAAGGGTGGAAAAGACTCTCAAAGTAGTTGAGCAGTTGGAGAGCCATAATTCTAACTTTGGATTTCTATTATTTGAGCTTCAGGCCCCAAGTGAAAACTGATGCAGATCATCCAGGAAGTCCTCACACTGCTTATTTAGAGATATTTGCAAATTACAGACACACATAGTTTCCATTTGGATCAAATAAACTATTTTGAAACTAGCTTGCTAAGCTGAAAGTTTCTTTAAAAGAGAACTAGCTAGATACATTACAAGCTACTAACTAACAAAAGCTAAGTACTCGGGTCATTTTGACCCGAAAATAATCGTTTTAATTTTTGTTCATCAGAGTTGTTCAAGACCAAAGGAATTTTGTCTCACTTGAACCACGAACACATGCACGCACGCATGCATGCACTCACATACACACATTTACTGGATTTGAGAAGTTTATATGGTTGAAATTAAAAAAGTAACAAATCCTTCTCTCTGGGGTCAATTTGACCCTCATATAAAAGAATATGTAAAAAAAACCCCCAAAAAACCCCACACACAATGTATGTGGCATGATGCAATGGAACATCCCCAGTCCACACACACACACACACACACACACACACACACACACACACACACACACACACACACACACACACACACACACACACACACACACACACACACACACACACACACACACACACACACACACACACACACACACACACACACACACACACACACACACACACACACACACACACACACACACACACACACACACACACACACACACACACACACACACACACACACACACACACACAAATTCAATCAATTTTCAGATAAAAATCAAACAGTCACAATGCAGACTGCACACAGATATGAAGTGATTAGGTGGTTAGATTTGAAAACATATACAACATAACAGAAACTCTTCTAAACTAGCATAACAAAACTTTAAACTACTAAATCAATGTTATTTCTTCTCAAAATGGTATTTTGTTTTCAAATGACACACACAAACCATCATATGAATAGACGTTTATAAGAACCATTTGAACACGGATGTGCTCAATGTAAAACACTATGATGCATGGAAAACACTTCTTCTCTATTCATCATAATGACTTAAGTCTTTTTTGGTTCAGTGTTACACTTTACTACGGACATAAGTGTGTTGTAAAATATTTGAAATATACTCAGAACACACAAATACACGGTAACAAATATATTTTATTTTTCCCACAAAAACAGTGTACACAGTTTACATCCCAACCAACACAAAGTTGCACATACAGGGGTCAACATACAAAACAACAGAAGATTTTCCAAATGCAGAGAATAGTGTAGTATTTTGAAAAAAGTGTGTTTTAGAACTGCAATTTGAGTGTAAAGCAGGAATTGTAGTTTAGCAGAATTGGTTGGTTGGTGCATAAGTTACATGTTGTGGCCATTGTGTCTCAAGTACCAGTATTTGTGTGTAAACAATTGAGAAAAACTGTAATTTTGGCATTTACTGTCCCTTTTGAGTGTCATGGGAAATCATGCTGGAAAATATAGTTTCGGTTAAATGTAAGTTATTCTAAATTAAAATAAACAAGTTCATAAAACTCAAAACAATGAAACAATTCAGATTACTTCAAATGTGTCAGTATTGAGAACTCAAAAGAAAAAGAAAGTTCTAAATACTCATAAAAGTGAATTAGTTTGAACTAATTTGTTTAATTGGAGTTGGCTCTACTCAAACCAATTAATTATTTAGCATGTTAGAGTTTACAGTGTGTACAGCATACACAAAGTTACATTAAAAACAGCAATGCAGAGTTTTGACACACTACATCTCTACTCACTGCAAAAAGTCTCTTGTTACGGCAAAAGCTGACATGTTTCCAAACAATGGTACTAATGCCACTACTGAAAATGTAGCACATAGATGCCAATGCTGTACTAGAGGAAAAATGGCACAGTCATAGAAAGAAACAGTGTGTACTTAAGTAAAACATAAATGAATACACAAACACATAGACACACATTCATACACAAAGAGCAAAGCTAGTCACTTTGAAGATGAGAGAGCACAAAAGTATGCCTTGAGAAAAATGTCAAGCTTACAGGACTTGACAAAGAAGTTTTTTAGTTGGCAAAATACTAATCGCCCAAGGTGCTACTCCACTGTTGGGGCAAGGCAAGCTTTTTTTCATCTAAAGAAAAAAAAAAAAAAACTGGGAAACAGAGAAAAGAAGCAAAAAGAGACAATCAAACCAAAGTAGATGGGAGAATTTTTTTGGTCTAACGATTCGTAGCCGAGGAAATGAACTACTCTGGATAAGTAAACAAGTTTGATAGCAGTGCCAGGAAAGAAATATGAAGTCTGGTGCACGTCAACTAAATGAGCTGCTATTTTAATAAAGCCAGCGGATAATGAAGCCGCTCAATTAATGTGGTTTATGGTGTAGTTAGTTTTTCCCGCCATCGTCCCAAGCTTCCGTTTCCAAAAATGCACTGACATTGAGATACCTTCTACACTTCCACACACAAGCCTACAATAGATCAATCAGTCCGTTTGCAAAACCTATCGGGGGCGAAAGAGCGCGCGCGAGAGAGAAAGAGTGTGTTTACAAGAGCTCATTCAACGGACACAGGGGAAGAGAAACCCTGAAGATATTTATTCAACTGGAGCAGTGTAATTCCAGCTGATACATTCATACATTTTGAAACATGGCTTTGTTAAGCTTCATTGGCTGTCTCTGGGAAAAAAAATCTCTCTCCTTCTCTATTCCTGAAACCTTGGTTTCTTGCTTCTGCTCTTTTTCTCGGGAGCAATAAATGTTAGATTGTATTGGCACTATATAGTCCCGGCCAAATCCTATTAATATGTGTTATATTAGGTTTTTCGTGGCAATATCGAAAAGAATCTCTCTCATTCCTGACGATCACCCTCCAAAACTTTCAGCGGGTGAGGTTCATCATCCGCAGATGTAATACTTTCAGAACCAAAGCATTGTTAGATTTTCGGACAGAAGGTCAATGGCATTGCGCGCCACATGTAGAGCGCAGCGTGTCTGTTAGTGACTCTCCTCCCTGCCGTCTGGCAGGCCACTCTATCCAGAGATTCACGCTCTCCCAGCTTAACTAAATCAAGTTCAATTTGAACGCAGGAGACGTGCCAGAAGTGCCATTGTGTAAGTCTTGAATAATGTAAAGCAGCTGATGCCTTTGCTTGCTGCGGAATCTCTTTGTGGCAAATAATTTAAGAAAAGCTTTCAAGAATCGCTCTTGCGGCAGCGTTGGAATGCTTTCTCCGGTCTCTAAACACAAATTGTCATGTGCAAAGAGCCTGGCTGCCACCAAGGTCATTTTGTTCATTTATTCATCTTTTTTTAGCCCCCTCCTTTGCAGGAATTTGTCGGTATTGATTGCAGAGTCAGACGCTACCTGCTTGTTTATAATCGGCCTTAACCTCAGGTCAAAAGCTGAAACTGTATCATTACCATCCGTTTCATACCCATGCTTGAGACGGTATACGTCTACATTAATTTTTCATAAGCTCAATGAATGCTGCCAGAAGTAAACAGGAAACATCACTTTGTTCCGTAGGTTCCTGACATGCATTTCATCAATTCACAAAACTTAATGGAACAGAATGCAGAGGTCTCGAGTAGTGATGTGTTTTAAACCAGTGTCACAAAGTCAGGGAATGGGATGTTTAAACGAATTGAGACATCTGTTTATGGGTCAATGACAAATCTAGATTAAAACACACTAACATATGCTTTGTATTCCTGTTTGTCTCATATGGTTTTGTTTCAAAAGTTTCAATTTAATGTCATGTGGTGTAATCACCAGTAAAATGTGCACATCTTAATTATTATTTTTCTTATTGTAATTTTTTTAAGGTAAAATGTGGTTTAATATATATCATCATGACTTATATCATGACTTATCAATTTAAAAATATAATTAAGCTTTGGGGGTGTCACACATCAAAACCTGAATTAATGGCCTTGTCATAAATGGGTCAAATGATCTGTTATTTTAAGGGATTTTGTTGACTTTCCTTGATACAGTCATGACTGTCTGTAGAGATCCTCTCTATCTATCCTCCATCCGCTATCCTCTTTCTATGCCATCATTTCCTATTCTCTCTATGACATCATTTCCTGTCTTTGTTTAGTTTTTTCCTTTCTGCATGTTGGTTGCACCACTAAGGTTTTTCAAATATTAATGAGCAGTAAAGCAGTTTTGCTTTACTTAGTTTTTTTTTTCCTTCAGAAATCTCTGAAATGTGATCATATTATGCCAAACTATTTAATATAGTTTTCTTTCCATGAATTTAATTCATTTAATGAGGCTTGTTCTGCATTATGACAAGAACAGTTGTGAAAATCTGATTTTCTTTGCTTCATGCCTCCTTAAATATCAAGTGGAATGTATTAAAAACTCATAAAAAAGGTATGAATTGGATTTTAACTCTTTCCCCGCCAGCGTTTAAAAAAATGTTGCCAGTAATCAGCAGCATTTTTGATCATTTTTACTAAACTTTCATGGCCCCCAGAATATTTTTTTGTATGGATATCTGAACAATATATCAAAAGAAAGAACAGACCCTCTGCTTTTAAACAAAATATTATTTCATGCATTCTTTTTATCAACACTTGAATGTGGGTAAGTTTCATAAAAAAGCAACATTTTGAGCAAAAAGCTGAGAATGGATTCAGAACGACGATCAAAGCGTAGATGGAGGCGTGCAAGGCTTGCACAGTCCTATATAGGGCTGGGTATTGTTCAAAATCTTTCAATCCGATGCCAATTTCGATACCTCAGTTTCGATACCGGTTCCTAACGATACTTTTTTCGATACCATGTGTTTTCAGCATCAACAAAAATACATTAAACACACAACTTTTATTTTTCACCTTAATTAAAACAAATTCTAGTAACATTTCTCACTCAGGGTAACATTATTAATAAAACAGGTTGTGTTTTTTGGATAGGGGTGCGTCAGCAGACACTATTATTGCATTTTCTTTTTAACTTTTTATTAATTAAAAGAATCTTAAAAAATCAACAACAAAAAAAGTCTAATAAAGTAATGAAATGTAAAATAACACTGCATAGTTTTCACTGTATACATTGATAGATTAATGCTTATTAAAACTAAAGTTATTCATACAAGAGCTGCTGCAAGACTAATTTTCTCTTTGCCTTTTGTTGTTTGATTGACATTAATGGCTCAGTCGTCAGCAGATTTATTAGACGCTGCCCCTTTAAGACTGAATGCAGATCTAATAATATCATTCTCTCATTGATTTCTCCAAACTGTTTACACACATTCAATATAAACTGTGTTTAAGTGAATACTCTTCAAGCTGTCCATTTTGACATAGGCTATTTGTTGTGTATTTGATGGTTTAGTCGCGCATAGGCTTACGAGGACTCTGACGTTAAGTTTATGTTTAGGGAGTAATGACAGCGCGCGCTGAGAAGGGAAGGAATTCGCGCTAGACGGAACGCGGATATAGTTTATAACAGTTTTACCTCATATCTTCTTTGTATAATCCTTGGATGCAAAAATAAAATAAGATTAATATCACAGCCCAGCGTCACTCATTAAACTGACTGTCGCGCTGTTGCTCCGCGTGAGCGATATCTCTCTCTCAGGCTAACGGAGGGTTTCAGGCACTTAACTTAGTCAATACTTTCAGAAAACAATTTCAAGATGACGTTGGCTGTTTTGCTTTTACAGTGTGTAAGTGAATGTCGTGATATTACTAATCATGTGAAGATTTTGCTGCGTCGCTGTGAATACATTGTAGGGGAAACACTGCATGCAAGTATGCTACAGGCTGACACAGACACAGCCGCTTGGCTTTTGGAACCGAAATTTGGCACCGAAAGATAAATCATTTTTCGATACTCATAGTATTGAAGTTTTTTGTTCGATACCATAAAAGTAACGATGTTCGGTGCCCAGCCCTAGTCCTACAGCACATCCTGCGTCGACATTTTATTCAGTAACATTAGGCGGTTTTGATGGAAAATTACATCAATGGTGGGTAAAAAGTTAAGTGTTAAGAGTTAACTCTTTCCCTACCATTACGAGATATTCTGTCATTTATGCGAAAACGCTTCAGCGATATTGACGGTATTTTCAGGTTTTCTGTGTTTTCAGGGTTTTATGGTAGGGGGCGATGTTACACAACTTCTAAAATAATACAGAATCTTCTGAAACAAAAATCGTGTAAAAAAAAAGATCTGCAAAACCAAAAGGAGCATATAGAAGTTGTTTACGAACGAAATGTCAAACCCATTGATGGACGTGATCTATGTTTTGATCATTGTTCTGAATCCAACAAAGGCTGCATACGAAATCACATACTCTCTTGATTAGGTACTTATTTTGAATAAGTCATTCCTTCACAACTGCTAAAAAGTACATTCTAAATAGTATGAATGTGTGTAGTGTTGGAAATCTCAGAAGCAAAGACCAGGAGACTTGGATATATCTTCAACAGGATTCTTTATTGAGAACTTGCTGTTTGGTCGCTGCAATCATCAAGTCTAACTAAGGGAGCTGTACATGGTATTTTATAGACATTAAGGGGCAGTCCTTAAAGGTGTTTAAGCCTTCACAGCCTTAGGGATGACCACTAAAACAAAAGGCTATAAAGACAATACAGAACAGAGGAGGGGGGCAACCCCTGATCGTACAACTCCAGCAGGGCTATCTCAAATAATCTAAACAACAAAGTCAATTTCACATGGACAGCTGACTCCCATCAAAGAGTAGAGAATTTGGTTAGAAGAGAAAAACAAAAATGGTAATTTTTGTAATTACAGTGTCTTTTAAAATTATATTCCCACAGTAGTATGAATGTAATCCCTACTACATTCACCATGTTGCCCTTATCAAGCGTCCCACCAGTGTCATTTGTGTCACTTCACTGCCATTCACAAAGTGTATGGGATACACTAAAAAAATACACTTTCAGAGTTGTTAGTTGCACTGAAATCATCTTTGTGCACATTACTTAAAAAACCACATGAACTTAAAATTTCTGAGTTGTTTCAACTAATAATGAGTATTTACAGCTTCACGTAATAAGTGTTTGCTCTGTCAACTTTACATTGCTGAGTGAAACGAACAAACTGGGCAGTGGTTCTGTAGTTCCCAGCATGCTTTGCAAGGTACTGCATTAGGAGAGTCAATTTAGGGATTAAAGTGTTATTTTATGTGTTTTCAGCAAAGGGAAAGATAGGGTATGTAAGTGTTTAATGTTCAGTTATGTTGGACATTTAGAGGAGTTTCTGTAATTTTGTGGTTACCATTAAGAGTGTTGCCTGTGTTTAGGCTGTGAGGACTCATCTACACATATTTATTGGATGGAATTCCTGCCCTTAATCAAATTGAGTTTGTCCAAATAGTTATTTTTGCATGTTGTTTCTAAAAATATACTTGTTGTTATTTAATATATTTCCACTTACACTTGTAGAGCAAATAGTTAATGTAATTAGGTAAATTAACCTAACATAATACACTTTTATAAATGTAAAATAACATTATTAAGTGAACTGCACATATAAATATTATGTAACAGTGACAAAGTCAAATGGATTGTACTTACTCAAAGAAATTGTGTCATCTTTACTTGAATTTCTTTGTACATATAACTACATTTTTATTTGTACTCAATATAGTTGCGTGGAACCACTTGAACATGCATTTTTAAGTAAATTCAACAAGTAATTTTTTTGAGTGTAGTAAAGTGTCCATATGCACACTTCAGAATCTTGTCAAAAGTAGTTGGTCATCCGGGTACTTTTTGCCTACTCTTTTTTGAGTATACTGTAAATTCAGACATACTTATTTTGTCCCATATGTTTTTCCACCTACTCTATAGTATAGTATGTGATTTCAGATGCAGCCTAAGTCCTTGACAAAAGCTTTTTGTTCCAAATGTTTTTCTTTTATTAAACTTTCCCACATTCAAGTGTTGATAAAAAAATAAATAATAAAAGCTAGAATAAAATGTTGTGTTTGTTTGCTTAAAAGTATGTGTTCACATATTCATCAACTAAATATTCTGCCAGTTTTGTGAAAATTATTGAAAATGCTGACAATCGCTGGCAACTTTGTGTATAAAACTCTGGCGTGGAAAGAGTTAAAGTTTTTCTGAATAAATTAATAGAATCAGACCAAAAATGTGCATCATGTCACTGACCTTTATACAGACCAATAATTTAAAAAATGGCATGTCCTGAGAGAAGTATTAAAGGACAGACACACACATACATACACACCTTTTCGGGAATTGTTTCTCCATCTACTGAAGGGCAGATGCTTTATGATTTGCCTTGAAAATGTTCTTGTGTGCTTTGCATAGCAACGACGGGAAACTGGTATAAATTCTGCACTGAATATAGAATGAATGTATTCCCATCTGACCTGTGGGCAGTAAAATTCATAAAGTGGCCCATCTTTTACAAGCACATTAACTTTTTTCTCCTCTCTCTCTCTTTATCTATCTCTCTCAATTTGGTGGTAACGCCGCCAACAGTTTGAGAAAATGGAGTTATCCTCGGTGGAATGCCTTCTCGTGATTACATCTCTGGCCTAAACAATATTTCAGTCAAATCTGTATTTCATTTTACTGATCCTTTACAAGGTATTAGATTTTAATAAGCAATTTTAATTTTCAGTCTCTTTCAGTCATTGCTCATAGAATCATCTGACTGAAGGTTTTCGCTGCATAGTCATAGTGATTACGTTGGAAATCTGCAGTTTTTCAATGTGATGTAGCAGAAGTTGTGTATGTTTTGACAAGCCAAGTGAATACAGCATTACAACTTGAAAATCTAGCCCTGAATCATTCACATGAAAGCATTTTTTGCTTGCCCACACTAAACCTTGTCTGAATGATTTATCCAAAACATTTGTCAAAAACTGCTTACTATCCACATTTACATCGCTGTGGACGGCACATTTGAATCTGTCAATAATTAATTTCACACATGCTATCCATTTCATAAACACTAGCTAGATGGTGCATCACGGTCAATGGGCAAAATGTTAGTTCTGTCAAATCAATACTGTCCATAATAATACTGGCCTGTCCTGCATGGAAAACACTTCAGAACTAGAGAAAGAGCTGCTTTCCACCCTCATGCCCTTTTTTGAAACCATCCATAGGTCCTTTAAAAAGACCAAGGCACTGCTGTTTCACTCAGTAAATATTGACTTTACACATGTAGTCATTGCTTTTATGTAGTAGGTTACCTTTTGAGCTCTATAACTTGAAGTAAAATATGATTGTATAGTAAATTAAGCAAGTGTTTTATTCTAAAAGAGTAAAACAGACTTTCAGAAATAGGCAATAAGTATAGTATGATGAGATTGATAGTTTGCATGAGGGTGTCAACTTTAAGTTAATTGTAATAATTGTTCCAGAAATTAGTGGAAAACACTCTGGAACATGGCTTTAATGGAAACAACTATTCAAACAGTATTGAAATTATTTTAAATGTTCATTTAATCATTAACGGTGCAGTGTGTAGTATTTATGAGGATCTATTGACAGAAATGCAATATAATATACAAAACTATGATTTCACTGTTGTATAAAGACCTAAAATAATAAACCATTATGTTTTTATTACCTTAGAACGAGCCATTTCTATCTACATACACCGCGGGTCCCCTTACTGTCCTTCGGATGAGACGTTAAACCGAGGTCCTGACTCTCTGTGGTCATTAAAAATCCCAGGATGTCCTTCGATAAAGAGTAGGGGTGTAACCCCAGCATCCTGGCCAAATTTGCCCATTGGCCCCTGTCCATCATGGCCTCCTACTCATCCCCATATATATATATATATATATATATATATATATATATATATATATATATATATATATATATATACGATTGGCTTCATCACTCTGTCTCCTCTCCACCAATAAGCTGGTGTGTGGTGGGCGTTCTGGCGCAATATGGCTGCCGTCGCATCATCCAGGTGGATGCTGCACATGGTGGCTAAAGAGATTCCCCCTTCTATATGTAAAGCGCTTTGAGTGCCTTGAAAAGCGCTATATAAATGTAACAAATTATTATTATTATTACAGTGAAGTCACTATTTTGCATCGCCATATTTCTACAGTAGCCCTAAACGGACAAACTAGCTACTCTCTGCTGTCTCAGACGACATCTTTGTCCTGTGTCGGCCACCGTAGCTTCTCTATGTGCTTCGAAAGGGAGGGGTGAGCGGTTGCAATTTGCATCCTCACTGCTAGATGCCGCAAAAATTTACACAGTGCACCTTTAAAGGCACAATATGTCATTTTTGCCGCTACAGGTCATTTATTCAAAACAAAGGGGTAGCTTGATGACGTCTTGATTTCGCAGAATCATTGGAGTTGTTGTCTTCACCTCTACAGATGGTGGAAAAGAAATCATATTCATGGATGAGCTAATGTATTAACGATTTATTAACATTACTGTAGTATGAAGTAGGGTAGGGCCTGAGCAATTGCTAATTAAAGAGACACAAAATAAAATATCTACAATGATCTAGTGGTTTTTGGATATTTAAATCCAAAAATCTTACATATTGTGCCTGTATGATATGGTATATAATGTATGGTGTATAACACAGTTCTTAAAGTCTACATGAAGCAGAAGTTGCGATAGTCTTTTCTATATTGTGATGTAACAGCTTCTCAAGCTTCTCCATTTTGCGATATATTGGATGGTTGTGGTTTGCTCTTGACGGATCTCATGTCAGTGACAGGCTGATCCCGCCCTCGCGTCAGTACACACGTCATCAGAGGAGAGATGTCACTGCAAGAGGGAGGGGAAGGTAAAGACTATGAAATAATGATTTATAATAAACACTGCAATATTCCAAAAAATAAGGATTGTCAATTTTGATTTCATGGTGAACTTAATTTAACAACATCACACCATGAATAGTTTAAATGACTTTTGAAAAATTGTCCACTGCATCAGCGAGTTAAATATTATCGCAATAAAATATCAAATGAATGTTTCTGTACAAATTGAGTTGGATATTTTAAGCCATACATATATATGCTGGGGGGGGATTAAACTGTAGTGCACTGCAGGACCCATGACTCTACAGCTTTACACTGGCCTGTCAGACCATTTCTCACTTCCCTTTTCCACCTCTTTTTGAATCACAATGTGAAGACTGGCCCAAATTAGTCGGCGTAGATTGATTACAAAAGTCTTTGCAGGCAGACCAGAGAAGAAGAGCCCCTGCCTACTTATCACTCAACGTATCTGGACTTGTCACAGTTTCCCACCTCTCTTTGATTGGGATCTCTGCTATCAGCTTTTCTTTCGGACTGTCTGGGAGTGAAACTGTGAGGCTTAATCCATTCTGATTACCTCTGACAGCAGAAACACATCACTCACCACTCATATCAAAGGATACTGTTACAGTTTCACAATGTACTTTTAAATACATATGGTTCCACATTAGCTAAACAAGAGTCTGAGATTTGAATGCCATATGGATTAACAACATATCTTGAAACTGGGTGAAAAACATTGCTGAAATGCATGCAGCAGATTTACTGGAATGCATATTGTGAAGGCGGATGTCACATTTAATGGGATTCATCCAAATTGGATCGCACAACCCGAACTGTAATAAGCATGCGCTGTGCAGTTTAGTCATTGGTTGGTGGTGGAATTTCCTTAAGTGTATCAATTTCTTCTCCTCTTCAGGCTTCTTGTGTTTTATTTGGTTAAAATCTGTCTTGACTAATTATGCTGAATTGAAATGAAGGTTTCACACCCTGGAAGCCATGATCATGTGGTTCAAACACTTGTCAGAGCAGAAAGTTACATCTGCACATGAGCATTAAATCTGTTTGATTTTGAAAGCTATGAGTCATTTCGCCGGCTATTCATTGTCATTTTGAAAGGATGCTCTGTTGTCTTGCGTTAAAGGTCTAGTTCATCCAGAAATGAAATTCTGGCATTATTTACACACTCTGATGTTGTTCTGAATACATATGATAATCTTGGTCTTTTTTAAAGAATATTCTGGCCACTTTAATATAGAGCAAGTGACTGATGTTCTTCAGAAGTCCTATTTCAGCTAACAATATGTCTAAGAATGTTTTGCTAACGTTCCAATTAAGTTAAACAATTTCTGAATGTCCAAAACGTCCAGTTTTTTAAAAGTTTTAAAAACTTTTTTCCCCTTTGTTATGCGAATGGTAAGGAACATTCCACTTGATCATTTTGCAACCATTTTTATTGTTAATTTTGAACGTTCTAAAAACATTCTGAAACTAGTAAAAAAAATTAAATGTTATACGAACGTCCAACCAAAACTTATCTGAAAAAAGTTTCATAAACAATGTATAAATATTGTGTTTGTGCTAATGTTTGAGAACATTACCGGTAATAAAGACCAGATAACTTTGAAGAAACGTTCTATTAACATTACTGGAATAATGTTTGTTCATAGAACCTTGCAAGAATGTTCCCTGTCAGCTGGGATGTTAGCTTTGTCTGGCAAACAGTCATTATTCATTGAAAATGAATTCATTGACTTGGCTTGAACAGAAATTGTAATATGATTACAGAGGGTCTAAGATCACCACACGCTAATGGAACACTGATCACCATAATGGTGACTTCAAAATAATTACAGTGCTAAACAATCAAATGTATTACAGTGGCGTGATTAAAGACAACTTTATCATGTGAAATCAGTAAAACGAGCAGTAAGTCACTGTGATGTCAGCATCATTCTGCTGTTGATTCACAGTAATTTGTCAGAAAATAACCCAGCATGCATTGACTTCACAGTAAATTTCTTATACAGACTACAGTAATTTATTGTAAAATAATACAATACTCTTTAATCTTGTAAATTACTGGCAATTCTTTACAGTGTACTTAAGAGTTTGTTCAAGCCATGCAAAAATGTCACATTAGAGACAGAATAGTTGAATGTCTGATGGACCGTTGGCTGAACGTCTTATGCATGTGGCACACTTATCTGGAAGCACTTCAGAAATGTTTAAGTCGTCATCTGATTGGTTGAATTCTACAGGATGTCCGTGAGACAAGTTGCATTCTTTTAACGGTCTGCCTAGAAACAAATGCTGTGAAGCCTAACTCCCTCTAGGAAGAAGAATGCCATCGTGTTTACAACTGTGACAATGAGCGCTCACCAGGATCAACTAAACGCTGGATTTTCAAAAAGTATGTGAAGTTCGCGGCTCCATTGTGAACTTGCACAACGTTCTTGAATGAATAATTTATAGATGCACAGCGGTCTGTTATTGCAGGGACATCGATTTTACATTTTCACGCCCCTAAACATGACACGGAACAAAACGAACCGTGACTGGTTGCGTTACATGTCAGTCAAACGTCCTCTTGGGCGGTCCTCGACCAATGAAAGCTGATAGAGTCCAGGTCAGTCTGAAGGTCTGGCTACGCAAAAATAGAGACCAAAAATCATTGTACTTCATTATAAATTTTGTGTAACAAAAAGATATTTTGAAGAATGAAAACTGCTTGTCAATACAATGAAACTCAATGGGAGCCAAAATAACTCCACTGGTCCCAATGACTTTCATCATATGGACATCTTATGGACATTTTTTTAAAGATATTTTTTTTCTTACACAGAATAAATAAAGTCATACAGGTTTGGAACGACATGACGGTAAATGATGACAGCATTTTCATTTTTGGCTGAACTATGTCTTTAAATGAGTAGTATTTTGCAGATCAATCTATAACTTTTACAGAATCATTGCTTTGCTCGCTTGATGTGCATCTCCTAGACTTTAATTTTCACAAATTCATCAACGCAGCAGGTTCCCAGGGTCGGTGGTTACACTAAGGCACCCGTGACTAATCCTGACAATGACAAATATATTGATTATAACGAGACACACCATGTCGTCACGTGGAGTGGAAACTGCGCTTTAGGGACATTCAGCAGTCAAGCGGTGGCTTTGCTCCCCCAGAGTGTTGCAGTGATAACGCTGACAGAAATGCTGCATGACATTACGGTGCAGGTGAGAGCGCCCTTGGCTCTCAGACAGGAAGATGGTGTAAGTTAAGATGCATTAATATGTTTTTTTTTCCCTCTTTATTTTTACCCTGCCTCTAAAGCACATTGTTGTTCTTAATATATCCTGAATTTCATTCAAACAATTTTTATACAGTTTGGATCTCAAGTTCAACTGATTCACTGATCCGGCTCACTGCAGGGGACAATATCATTGAATACAGACTTACATTTCTGTCCGAGTCTCAAAAGTGGTGTTGACAATTTTATGGTGCTTTTTGTCATTATGGAGCTTGACAGAGTTTTCATTTGCGGGGATGCTTCTAATGCTCACATTAGCGTGAGATACATGTTTAGTAAGTAATTTTCTCATTTCAAATCTGAAGTTTGGTGCTGATGTTCTTCTAGCAATCCGTTTTAGAAGTTGTCTGAACGAAGGGATTTCTGATTCCAAATCCAGGAAAGGGATTTAGATAAAAAGGGCAAACAGTGGCTTGTCCCTGCATTGATTTGAGAGATTAAGTCCATGAATTGAAATGTTGAGTTTTTCAGTTCAGTTCAAGGTGTGGAATTTCAATAATCGTTTAATTCGCACTGTTCATTTCCACCATAATAGCTGCTAAGTACTTGATGAAAACATATATTTATACTCGGACATTTGATTTCCATGGGATACCCATTCACAGATTTTATTGCTGGAATTAGATTGGTGTGATTTTTCACCCACCAAAAATAGCAAACAAAATAGGGTACTGGGTCTGGCTGATATTGTTTATATATATCACGCCGATATTGCTTTCCAGCGTCTCCTCTGAGACGTTGCAATTACTATGGAAAACAAATGTAAAAAGTAAGTAAATGAAAGCAGGCTTAATAAATTGGAACCGGGTCTATTGTCCCGCCACATTCTTTTCATACCTCTAACAAACACTGCAGAGTCAAATATAGATATTCCCCTTAGACGAGATGGAAATTGAGAGATAGAGCGGGTGAAAATGCTAGATCTGTTGGAGATATATTGGCAACACAGGGGGAACATGTTATTATAGGGCAGGATATTTCAGTAGCAGCTTGACTTTGCAGTGGTGCGGTATTCTGAACATATTTAATTGGGTCCCCGCTGATTGATTGCCATTCTTCCACTGAAGCTCGGAGTACGTGAGAACAATATGAGAATATGATGGGATGTCATGTGTGGACAGCTGTACTTGAGGGTAATATGAAAAGTGACATTAACAGTGAAGAAAATTGATTACTTTTAAATGTGAATATATGCATTAAAATAGATCACTATTAATTATATCATCGAGAGACAAAGAAAATAGCTATACATCACTGCACGAAGAAGCATATTTTTATGGAAGATTAAGAAAAAAACTAAAACTAATAAACCATGAGAAAGCAAGTCTCTCTCCTGAAATGCATATACTTGCATTCAGTTCGAATGTTAATTTAGAGTGTGTGTCCTTAACCTCTCGTTGATCCAGAGGGATTGTCACTGTTATAAATAGCTTGTACTGTAAATGGCTTCGGATAAAAGCATCTCCTACATGACAGCTTGATATTTACTTTCATACTAAATATAAATCTGAACATCAACATGATATTAGCATTTCCTATATGGAATTACCTACATCAGATGAAAAATGAAAAACAATTTTTACCTGCATTTGTAAACTATGAAGTAGGCCTACCATGCAAGTCATTTAAATAAAAAATTTTACTGTAAAAATGTATTAGAAATAAAAATATGAGCTATATGGAGATTTTTTTAATATATGTGCAAAAAAATTAAATGGCTCATATATTTTTTTTCATACAATCTTATGTTTTAAAGAGTAGCCTACTGGTGTATTTACACACACACACACACACACACACGCACACACACACACACACACACACACACACACACACACACACACACACACACACACACACACACATGTTGTGTTTCCATGTTTTATGGGGACATTCCATAGGCGTAATGCATTTTATACTGTACAAACCGTATTTTCTATCCCCTACACTGCCCCTGCCCCTAAACCTACCCATCACAGGAAACATGCTGCATTTTTACTTTTCAAAAACATCACTTAGTGTGATTTATAAGATGTTTTCCTCATGGGGACCAAAAATGTCCCCACAAGGACAAAAATTTGGATATTGCCATCTTTGTGGGGACATTTTGTCCCCATACCGTAGGGATTACCAGTCCACACACACACACACACACACACACACACACACACACACACACACACACACACACACACACACACACACACACATACACACACACAAACACACACACACACACACACACACACACACACACACACACACACACACACACACACACACAAAGATATGCTTTGAAACATAAAATTGTACAAAAATCTAAACAAAACAAAAAACAGTCATCCTTACAAAAAAAACTTTCTTTACATTGTTTTACGTTGCATTTATGTTATTTAGTTAATATTTACTATTTATTGTTATATATGTTACCCTGGTGTGTTTATGTTTCTGTGACTGAACTTGTCGCCTTTCATTATACCCAAGATTATCCTACATAAACTTAAAAAGTTAGAAAATAAAATATGCAGTCACCAAAATACTTTTAATATCATCACTGTATATTTTGAAAGTAAAGTTATGGCAACCACAGTAAAAGAAAAGTAAATAAAAGAAAATAAACATTTCACAGTGTATTATTATTAATGGAAACCCGTTTGATCTACATATTAAACAGCATATTAAATGTGACTTTTTGATTGAAGATTGAAGACGCCGGCTTAGGTATTCCTGTCAGGTGAAAAAAAAAAACGTAGCAAAAAGTACACACTGTACTCATGCGTTTTAGAATAAAAAACAAACAAACAAAAAAACATTTTTGTCATAAAAAATGGCCTACTGTAACCAGGAATCTCTCTCGCTCTCTCTTAAGTGGAGTCGTCCGGAGATTGACAGATTTAACAATGATGACGTCGATTTTCAACCAAGATGAAACTCGCGTGCATACCCGCAGCCTCAGTTAAATAGGAGACGCTCAGACGGGCAGCACCGCGCGCTTTCTTGGGATGCACGCGCGTCCGCACAATTTCTGCTTGGAAGTCAACAGAACAATGCAGTAGACTAGAGACCTCTCGCGCGTTACTGGACATAATGAGGTCTTTTCCTGGACTTTAACGGAATTCCGTGGGCGAAAGTTGTTTACGCAGCGCGAGGCTCGTGCGTGGATGTGTGAAGACATGCTGCGAATTGCCTGTTAAATATTTTGGGACGACCAGTGAGCGAGAGACTATGCAGCCGTTGATGGGGCACGAAGTGTCAGATGCCGCGTTGAAACTCGTATTGAACTTTCATCCCTCCGAATAGAACCTGTCGCGCGAGCAGTTCCACACATACCAGCAGAGGCTTTCCCACATGGAAAGTGTCCTTACCGAACAGCCCGTTCTTCCTGAGAATACGGGAATGTTTATTGCGTGTTGAGTCGGGATGGATGTGCTGTTGTGAACGCGTCAGATCATCAGAGATGCAGCATCTTCGCGTGGCGTGGGCGCTCGCGGGAGCGGCGCTGGGCTTTTTTCTGCTGTTCTGGATTCAAGCGCATTTCTTCGGCGAAGGTAAGCCAACGGTCATTGTCCGAACACATGTAAAAGTGCTAATTTTACGATAAATGATTATAATAAAAAACAAGCAGTTGAGGTTGCCAGAACTTTACCGGAAAAATAGTGATGATGTTGCAAACATTTGGATGACTTTTGGATATTACGCGTTATTTATTTATTTTTCCTAACTGTATGCAAGGCTATATACGTCATTAAATCATATAATATTAATACCAACCTAATTTAGCTATTAAAATCTGTTCCTGTGAAATGTAGGCTACTACTGATAATTGTACTGGTGGAATTATGGAAGGGCACGTGCATTATGAATGAGTGCAACTATAATGACATAAAGACAGACCACGGTTACATACACAGACATCAAACACCACCAGACTCTAAATAATGCAGAACTTGAACCAAATAGCATAAAAGGCAACATAAAAAACTTAAATGTACATCTGTGAAGGGAATTGTGGGATGGTAATGCCCCTTTCTCCATCAAAAAGGTGCATGGTTTTAAAAAAATATAATTTCGGCAATATCTCACCATTAAAGTGTATGGCCTTGACAAATATACAATTCATAATTTTTACTTTTTAAAAGCATTATGTTTTAAAATATTTTACAGTCAAATATTTTACTAAATAATATAAAATGCAAAAAAATGTAACATAGCTGCATTTGTGTAGGGAATTGTGGGATGGGAATGCTTCTTTCTCCACAAATTATAAGGTGTTTTCTAAGATTTACTTAAAAATATCTAATTTCAGCAATAAAAGTAGCCTTTACATACTGCCTTGTTAAATGAGAAATAAGGTAGAATACCTTTTTAAAACCCAATCATGTATTAATATGTTTTATTAGGTGTTCTTTTCCTCTTAGTTACATTTAATATTTTTAGAGTGCCATATAACACATCAGGGTTACACGGTATACCTCGGTAACATCGCAGTGCTAAAGATTCTAAATACTGCCGTTGTCACAGTTTATAAACGGTAGTACCGTCAATACGTAAGTTATTATACGGTATAATACCGTAAGTTATGTTGTATGTATTTTAATACTTACAATGTGATTTTAACATTTTAAATTCATTTATGTGATAATTACATCCTGCCCTCCAGTCAGATTCATTTCAAGATATGGAGGCAAACATTTTTTATAGCCTAACATAATACACAAGCAAGAGGGGCTGGGTATTGACACAAATTTCACGATTCGATTTAAATTCACAAGCTTTCAATTCAATTCGATTCAATATGGATTATTTTGGATATATATCAGGAACAATATTTCACAAGTTCACACTTAAATATAATTTATGGAGAGTAGATTTAAATGCATATTTGGCGTGTTTTCCAGGGGGAGGGCTTCGAGCTCGGAATTTGGCCCGAACCCAGAATACCCCCGTGTATGTAAGTGGTTAGAACTAAAAAGCTAAAAGTGGCGAAGAAGTGGTGGAGGGATGCTGAAAAACTGCCAACAAAACGGATATAAGACTGCTGCGTATATTGTTGATTAGCTAAGTGCTCTCCACCTGTGTCAATTATCTGAAGGTGCTCCTCACGAACCTTGTTAATAAAACATCATATGGCAAATTTTCTCAAGGAAAACAAATCTCTTACTGTTAACTATGGGAGTCAGTTGTAGCCTACTAGGCTACATTAGCCTACTGTAATATTGAAGGTAAAATTAACTGAATTGTATACAAACACTTAAATTACACTCAATTATGTTTTTTTTTAATAATAATAAAGTTATAATATTAGGGTTCTTCTGAGTTGAGCAAGAGCAAACTCACACCACATTGCCAAAACGGTATTTATATTTTTGAATTTCATAATAAAATGGACGTAATTTGTAATATCAATAGTAACAAGGCTCAAAGATTATTGAGATTTATTGGATAGGAGGCATGCCAGAATGTTTCGTTCATTCATCAACTGAAAACAGGATGACTAATCGATTCTTGGGATTTAAAGGTGCCCTGCCACACAAACCTGTTTTTACTTGTATTTTTGAAAAATGTTAGGTCCATATGTGTTTGTTTTATTTTGTGAATGTGAAGAAATAAGCTGAGAAATCAGGCCAATAACAAAAAAGCTGGTCAGTCTGACGTGGTGTTGCCTGAGCTCATTACTATTCATGAGCTCGACCAGTTGAGACCATGCCCTATGGATCGAGCCCACAGAATTCGCCTTGCACAGTGACAGTTTTCGTATATACAGCAAGGATGGCTGAACATCAGCGTTATGCACTATGCACGAATAGCGATTCCAGACGATAGTAAACAAAGTTCCTCTACTTGTTGCTTTGGGTAAAGGATGCTGATAAGCCAATCAGAGTCAAGCAGCTTAGCTCATTGAATATTAATGAGAACTGGTGCAAATCAAGTCTTCTTGCAGGCTTTATACCACACTAGATTGGCTTGAAATAAGGAAACAAAGGCATTTTTTTTTAACAAAAAATGTTAGAGTCAATGGTAGAACTTCAGACATTTCCACAAAAGCAATGAAATATTTGTGGCAGGGCACCCTTAAGAATCGATATCGTTTGGTGAAAATGAGAATCGATTATTTTCTACCCAGTAAAAATTATTTTTAAAATGAGAATCTATTATTTTTATGATCAAGAGTGCTGTTTTTCGGAATATCAGCACGATTGCAAATGCGACTCATTTTATGCAACAGTTCAATAAACAAAAAGTTCATATTAAATGACAGTTTAGACACATTTTGCCAATGAATAAAGTTATTATAAACAAAGCAGAACTGTTGTATTTCTCTGAGCAACACACAGTGGGTGTTTCGTTTCTGAATGAATCCATGTTTTTGAACGATTCAGGTGAGTCAATGATTCAATGAGTTAGGCCCTGTCCCAAATTGCATCCTAAACACTCACGGTCTTTATACAAGTCTGCACTTTTTTGACGTCCTGTAAAGTGGGGGCTCAGCAAAAGTGCGCATTGAGGGTGCATATCTACCACAAAAAGGGGCGGTTGTAAGCACCCTTCTGAATCCTAAAATGACAAATGGGACACCCTACGGTCTCATGGACTTAATGGACACGTGCACGTGGCAGCCATTGTCCGTCCACAAGACAGTGTGCCATTTGGGACAGAGCCTTATATATAAAGACAGCCAACTGCTTTGTTACTAAATGAATATCAGCTGTTTTGAACTAAATGTTTGAATGAATGATTCAGTGACTCGATCATTGCCACCTTCTGGCGGTTTTAGTTGACCATTTTATTCTTTCCCTGCCATTGACGAGTTGACTCGTCATTCATAAGAATTTGGTCCATTTTGTAGATTAGACTGCATGGCATTGTGATTTTTAAAGAACATTATATATTTCCTCACTGCACTTGTAATAAGTATCATACATTTATTTCTTATGTGTATGACACATAGTGTATGCATGTTCTGTCAGTGTATGTGCATCAGTGATTCTCTGCATTCATCTGGCATCAGAATAATAAACAAAAATTGCGTGCACAACCTTTCATGTACTTGTGCACTTAAATCAAGCCAAATCAAGGATCGTCTCTTTGAATTGCTTTTCCATTTACTTCCTCTAGGAAATGCCATATTTATATCAATGTCATTTACTGACTTTCTTTGTAAATGAACAACAATCATATAACCTAGTTTGTAGACTTAAGTTGCTTGCTGATATCAAAACACTTGGTTTTACAATTTGATTTACTATCATTTGTTATTATAAATGATCTTGTGGATAGCATATAGACTGGATTGTGATAGGTACTGTGAAGAAACCTTCAACACATCTGCCTATATTCCCAATCTGACAATCCTTGAGCAGATAGATCTATAGATAGGTAAAGGTGATTGTGTGACACCCTAGGGCTCCCGCTGACATCTTTTGTCTTCTATAAAGCTCTGGAAAGAAAAAGTGAGAAAATTCTGCCTCATAAAATTGATCCATGTTGCATAAGGGTCTCAGTATAAGAAACACTGTGAAATAGTTCAGACATGTTCATGACCAGTGTCTGGTTGTTGGTTTTTTTAGCTCAGAGAACAGACAATTATTTTTAAATATTCAGGAACTTTCTCACTCCAGACCTTTATTTTAATTGCATTTTGATGGGCAGCACTTGTGGATGTCTTTAGTTTTAACCAATCAATGGACTTCTAAGTGAACTGATGCTATCATTAAGTCCGGAGTTCTATCCGTGTGCGATTTCAGTATAGGTGTAAGGTTCAATGCATAAGAGCAGTCACCCATTATGTGTGAGCTAGCTTTGAACAGCTTAAAGGTTTGAGTTGGCCTGCCGCCATGGCAAGCAAAACATGTTGGCCTGGTTGCCACAGTAACTGGGCTTTTAAGAAAATAATTGGAGAATGCATGGGTTTGCTTCTCACAAAGTGCCAAGGAATAGAGCAGTGACCTCCAGCATAGTGATAGAGAGAACCACAGGAGGCATCTGCCCGAACGCTTTTCATTTCCTACATACACTGACTTATGTAGTGTTTGATATTATAATGCAGAACCTCAGACTTAAGCTTGCATTTTCCAACATTTCTTCATTCATTTTCTTCTGTAAGCCAGTTTTGTTTATGCTTTTATGGTTATGGATTATACAATTTCATCAACGCTGATTGTTATAAAGAACAAATAAAATGAGGAAGTCACAAAATCTGTATTTACTTTCCTAATACACATTTCTGGTGTTATTGCGAATGATTCAACAGTGCATGTGAATAATTTATTTTTATTTTTATATCTTTAATTAAAAGTAACTTGCTTCACCACTGAAACAACTTTACTTTTCAGCTGATGCCACTTTTTAAAAATGTTGCACAATTTCATGCCGCTAAAATTCATGAAATAAACACTTTCCTTTTCGGCTGATGTAATTTTTTTTTCATGCCGGTTAACAGTAATGCAGTAAAGACCCACTTTTTCCTTAAGGATGATAAAATTAATCTGTACATTTTTTCTTTCTTTTTATCTTCATATTCTGTTTAACTCACAAATAAGTTAAATAGTTTGCGAATGCCGATAT
The DNA here is from genome assembly GCA_023029165.1 of Gobiocypris rarus. Lineage (NCBI taxonomy): Eukaryota > Metazoa > Chordata > Actinopteri > Cypriniformes > Gobionidae > Gobiocypris > Gobiocypris rarus. Next base: position 16,655,802 of record CM040913.1, read on the forward strand.
TAAGCTATTAAAACTCATAAAAATGTATATATATATATATATATATATATATATATATATATATATATATATATATATATATATATATATATATATATATATATATATATATATATATATATATATTTATTTTTATTTTTTTTTATTTTTTAATTGAGGCTTTATTTTGGTCTCATTTAGTGCTTTGGATGTAATGTTCACTCTCAGAAAGGCACCCTTTTACTAAATACTTTTTGCAATCTCTTTTTTCCCAAGATAACAGCTCTGAGTCTTCTACTGTAATGCCTAATGAGTTAGGAGAACACCTGACAAGAGATCAGAGACCATTCCTCCATACAGAATCCCCCCATATCCTTCAGATTCACAGATCCATGATGATACACTCTTCAGGTCAGGGGACTTTGATAGCCATGACAGAACCTTAATTTTGTGCTCAGTGACCCATTTTTGTGTTGATTTTGATGTTTGTATTGGATCATTGCCCTGATGGAAGATCCAACCACAGCCCAAGCCCATTATAAGAGGCTTTAGGTTTTCATTTTTTATCTTATTATTAAAAAAATAAAATAATAATAAATATGATAAATGATTATAATAAAAAGAAGCAATTGTGGTTGCCAAAACTTTAAAATTATTAAAACTGTAAAAATATAATGATGATGTTGCAAACATTTGGACGACTTTTGGGCATTTTGCGTTATTTTAATATATTTTTTCTAATTGTAGGCTAGGCTATATACACCATTAAATAATATAATATTAATACCAACCTATTTGAGCTATTAAAATCTGTTACTGTGAAATGTACTAATAATTGTACAGGTGGAATTATGGAAGGCCACATAATGACTTACGTTAATAAAAATTGGCCTCTACAGCAACTACAATGATATAAAGACAAACCAGAGTCATATACACAAACATCAAACACCATCAGACACTAAATACAGTAATGCAGTAAACGTGAACTAAATAACATAAAAATGCAACATAAAAAACTTGAAGGTACATTTGTTAAGGGAATTATGAATTGATGGGAAAGCCCCTTTCTCCACAAAAATTATAAGGTGGTTTCTAAGATTTAGAAATATCCTTTCAGCCATTTCTTACCACAAAAGTAGCCTACACATACTGCCTTGTTAAATATAGAAAATGAGAAATAGGGACCTAATTAAAACCTAATAATTTATTAATATATTTTAATAGGTGTTCTTTTTCTCTGTTACATTTAATATTTTTTTAGAGTTCCATATAACACATCAGGGTTACACCATCACCATTACATGGTAACATCGCGATACTAAAGCTTCAAATACTGCAGATGCCACTGTTTATAAAGAGTATAGTTTAGAATCCATGATGCCATGTGTCTGAACAGGATGTCCAGAACCTCCAGCAGAAAAATAGGCCCACAACATTAAAGATCCAGCACTATATTTACTATATTCCTGTGTGCACCAAACCCATCGTGTGGGTTTGCTGCCAAAAAACTTCTGAAATCTAACCATAGAACCCGTCCCGTTTGAAGTTCCAGTAGTGTCGGTCAACTGAATATGCTGGTGTTTGTATTTGGATGAAAGTGGAGGATTTTTTCTTGAAACCCTCCCAAACAACTTGTAGGTGCTATTAGATTTTTTTTAGGCTTTCCGACCCAAGAATCAAAGCCTAAAAAAACCCCAAGACTGTGATCCTTGGAGAGTCTTTGGCCACTCAAACGATACTCTTCGCTGTACATTGAGACAATTTCCTTTTGATTGGAACTTCTTAATTATTAATTAAAATGTTCAATGCTTTAGCTCTTTTATTTCAGCCTCTTTCTATTTTGTGAAGCTCAACAATCTTTTGCTGCAGTGCACACCAGAACTATATTCTTTGGTTTTACTCATTCTGATGGATGATTAAGGGAATTTGCCTTTGTGTTTCCTCATATTTAAACATCTGTGAAACAGGAAGTCATGGCTAGATAATTTCATGTTCCTATTCACCCTGGTGTGCTAAAAATTGCAAATATGAAGGGGAATAAACTATATTTTACTTATAAAATCTCTAGGGATACCAATATATGTGGCCAACGTGTATTAGAGAAAAATATTTATTTCATAATGTGATTTTCCCCAACATTCCTTAGTTTTACTTCAATGAAAGGTTGTATTTTTGTGATTTTTTTGTTATATTTACCAAGGGTGCCCATAATTCTGACCACGACTGTATATGAAGCGCCTGACAGAACCCTTTTTAGGTTCTATATAGAACTATATATTGAGTGTAATATATATATATATATATATATATATATATATATATATATATATATATATATATATATATATATATATATATATATATATATATATATATATATATATATTAAAAAGAGGCAGTTCCCCAATGACCAAGGCATGTCCAATGAGTCCAGGTCAAGATGACAATGAAAGCGAACAAAGAATTACTGAAAAACCCATACACTGCTAATCATTTCAAATGAACAGTTGGCTACAAAGATTACCATTACTGTGGCCACCTGAACTCCCCCAGCAGTTGCTAATTGATGGAAATAGCTTGAAAGAGGATGGATGCCAGACTAAAACTATGGAGTGATTAACAAAGTGGAACACTGAGGGCTGTGGAAGGCTTGCGTGTCTTAACAAAGTGTTCTGTGTATGCTTTAAGTATTCTAAATAAATTAGATTAAAACACTCCCCGGGAGTTCTTAAAGCAGACGTCTTGCAGTCACACTTTGCAGGGGCTTTTTGGTATGATTGGACCGTGGAAGCAAAGATTTTGGCTGCCTGCTGAGCTCAGAGGCCAGCCAGACTGACCTGGCATCAGGTCCAATCTCAGTCTGACTGTCATTACCAACTCTAAAGGAGACCCCTTGTCCCCCGCCAGCCCTCCCTCTGACTACTGCTCCGATCTAGACAAGGATAATGGGTGTATAGGGTGACAGGAAGGAATATATACTGCCCAGATAAAGCATCCTTAGTGCTTAAGCAAGTTATTGGCTGTTGAAATTATGATGTATAGCAAATGACTGAATATAAGGACTTGTCTACTAACATTTTTTTACCTAAAATATATGATACAGGATGTAAAGTCCTCAATTTTAGGTTGCAATAATTCTGTCTACTCAATATAAAATCTGTCCTAGATGTTTTTATGGTCTTGGGCTTGCCACAGAAGATGGAATAAGATTTGTAGACTTTTTTAATGCAACATTTTTAATGTACATGCATGCATTTGGCAGTCACTTTTATTTCAAATATGGTTACAAATCGAACTTTAAATCGAAATTTAATTGTATAGTTATTTTATAAATAAGTAAATGGACATTTGTTTTAGCTTGTCTTTTATCTCTCTAAATTCACAACCAAATTCACAAAGGATTTATTAAAATAATGAACTTGTCTTATATTTGTGTTATCCTTTTTTTTTTTCACTAGTTAAAAAAATTGTGGTTTCAAATAATTCAAGACTTTGTGTTTTCTCATTTCTGACCTTTCTGGTTTTTGTCTTGAATTGAACTTCCTGTGATCCTGGGCTAAACTCCAACTCAGACTATGATCACACTGTACGTCTATATGCAGTATCCTAATTGTCTCATCAATTGTCTCCCCTGTCTCAGAACATTATATTCATATATGCTTTTGTTACTGGTGGTGTTTCTTAATGAAAACATCTTACAGTTAAATGGGGCCAATTGACTCACATTGCAAGGCAATAACTGCAGCATAAAGCTTTCGGTTATAGAATTGAACTGAACGATCTTGGCATGAGAATGAAGGCTGATAGCATTGTGCGGTGCGCTGGTGGAGTCCAGCATCGGTCCCCTGATGATAGACTCCCTTTTCACTCCATCACTTTTCTGACAGCCTGTAAAGGATAGCTTTTGAATTTCAGATCAGCACAGCCAGCAAGTCTCCATCTCCGAGATGCATGGTTGGCAGCTCTTTCATCCCTAAAATGCATGCACTGGAGTATACAGGAGATCCTGGGGAGAGAGCGGAGAGGTTGGAGATGAATCAGACATTTCACTGTCAGCGGGGCTATTTAAACAGACAGGGAGGGTGTATCATCTATCACGAGTTGCGCCGCTTAACATGTCTAAGCTGCAGCACTTAGAGGCGTTTTAGAACAATGCGAGCAAATCTGAAGCTTATCGGAGCGGTGTGGCTCCGTGACCATTAGCAAAGCGTTGACTTGCATTCTTGCCGTGTTAATGATGTCATAATGGCTCGTCCTAAAGTGAACCCGCTGCCATCTCACATTTGGTGTTGTACACTAAAATCAGCGTTTACATGCGCACCAATACTGATAACTCTCAAAAAAAGTCGATGGAGGTTGTGACACTAAGGGAATGTTTCTGTGTGATTGCGTCTTGAAGCATGGGTGTAAACAGTTGGTGTGGTGGGATGTCATCCCAGAGTGTGACATCATGACCAGGAAGCTCTTTAAATAGTGCCTGGACCAAACATAGGCACCTTCTGATTGGATGAAGCAAGTCAATCACAGGGATGAAAGAAGTACAGCAGGTAGCCTCAACCACTACCAATGTGTAGCATCCACCTTAATGATGCAATGGCAGCCATATTGCCGCAGAATGCCCACCACACACCAGTTTATTGGTGGAGAGGGGATGGAGTGATGAAGCTAATCAGTATATCAGTATATGGGGATGATAAGGAGGCTATGATGGATAGAGGCCAATGGGCAAATTTGGCCAGAATGCTAGGGTTACACCCCTGCTCTTTTTCCGAAGGACATCCTGGGAATTTGAATGACCACAGAGAGTCAGGACCTTGGTTTAACGTCTCATCCAAAGGACGGTGCTTGTTACAATACAGTGTCCCCATCACTATACTGGGACGTTAGGACCCACACAGGCCACACACCTCCTGCTGGCCTCACTAACACCAGCAACAACCTATTTTTTTCCAGGAGGTCTCCCATCCAGGTACTGACCCAGGCTCAACCCTGCTTATCTTCAGTGGGAAACCAGCCCCTTTTTCTTGGTGACCCAAAGCACACAAACAATTGATCTGTTTTACGCCACAGGGCAGCTCTTTACATAAACATCCAATACCATATCGGGGCATAGCAGATACATTTTTTCCTGGTCCGACGTCCAGAAGGGGGGAGGACAAAAGGCCTGCAAAACTAGATTGTGCCACATTAGTGGGGACAAACCCCGGGTGTAGAAAGGCTTACCAGGTGCAAACTTTAAGCACGATGGGGCTACAAACAGAGTCTGAAGGTCTCCTACTCTCTTTAGAGATTTTATCGCCAGAAGAAGCACCATTTTTAGTGACAGAAATTTCTCTGGAATGTTTTACATGAACTCATATGGAGCAGTAGAGAGGCCTTCCAAACTACGGCCGGTACCCTTTCTCAAGCCGGTACCCTCATGCACCCTCAGGCCTCAGCCTCAAAGAAATACGGTGGAAATGCGACACCAATGGGTTTCTCCCCAATGATTCCCCACCCAAAAGTGCGTGGTAAGCAGCTATGACTGCCATGTAATCCTTCAGAGTGGAAGGAGATAACCATGTAGAGAATTGATCTGTTGATACCAAGTATCAATCCAATACTTGTATTTTCCTAGTGCTTGGTGCACACTTCAAGTACATTAAAGATGGATTTTTGAAAAGTACATTTCATGGAGTGTGTAACAGTTTTATGTGAATGAAAACATCCTGAAAAGTGCTTTAAATTTGAAAGTGCAGCATATAAAGTTATTGTATCTCAAAAGTAAGAGTCGACTCTGAGTCAATTAAACGAATCGTTTTTCAAACGAGTCACAAGCCGTTTCGTGGCTACGTCACAACAAAACATTAGCATATTGCCCATCCACTTATTGCACGTGCAAACTGAGCAGGGACCAGGGAAACCTTGAACACTGCAGAGGATACTGGATAACATCATGTCGAGAAGACGCTGTGCCCTACAATGGGTTTATTGTGTTTCATATTGTGTATTAAGTATTTGGCTAACCGGCTAACTCATATTATTACTGTCTTACTGAAATACTACTGTAAATCATCTGTGGGTTGCAGTATTACCTAAAACTCTGTCTATTAATACAGTTATATAGAGTTCCCACATGTGCACCGTAATACATTAGACACACACAGGCACGCACGCACTCATGCACGCACACACAGGTTTGTTGATGGAAGCACACTTGCTAATGCTGATGGTGAGGAATTACAGTTGAAACATGGATGGAGCTGGAGTTCAGTTATGGTAATGGCAGTTTGTGTCCGAAATACGCGCTGTACACAGTAGAACAATCACAACAGACTGAGCCATATGACCAATCAGCACAGAGAAGGCTCATGGAAAGGAGGGATTTAGAGAGACTGATTCATCCGTCGGGTCATTTGAGAATCATGGAACATTGTGGTGATGTGCAATGTATATTATGAAAAAATGTACATCGACATTTTCAAATCCACATCGACTGAATTAATCGACATGTGGCATTCCTTAAAATGCATTTTTCAAACCTCTCAAGAGTGTCAATGTATTAAAAATTAATTTAAATCACAATTTTGCTACCATTTTGCTTTATCTTTGGCTCTGAATGCATTTTGAAATCCACACTGAATTTTGCTACAAATATCACATGGCATTATGATGAAAAAGCAATCATAAGTTTCCTAACCCTGAGTGTAAATGCATTTAGAACAAATAACATTTAAATGATCATTTTTCTACTGTTATGGCTTGGACATAAACACATCCCAAATCAATTTGAGTAATACATTTTCATTTTCATTTCGCAATGTATAAAGCATTCAAAATGAATATGTAATTTACATTTTAAAATTACTATTGGAAATGGCAAAAGTACATTTTATATAATTTTATTTTCATTTTGCACCAACTTGGCACATATGTAATGGAAAATGTAATTTTAAATATAGAAATACATTGTCATTTTGGATATTGCATTGCAAATTGAATTCTGCTACACATAAGCTTTCATACAATTCAAGCAAAATTAGCGATTTGAAAACCTACCGCCGGTGATACCGGTGGGAAAATTTCTACTCATAATGATGGTCATAATGACGTGACATATGAAAACAAACTGCAAGTCCATGAACAAAACTAAACAGAATGATGACAGCGATAGAACTGCTCACAAGTCTATTGCTCGTACATAACAGCTTATTTTTATCAGTTCTTTTGTTTATTGGGTCATTATATTTATCCCAGTTTTATGCTCGTTCTAAAACAGATAAAGTAGCATAGTAAAGATTACATTTATGCACGCATTAGTGAGAGAGCGATTGCATGTGAATTAATTCTACATGACAGCATCTCTCTACTAGAAATACTATGCTAGAACTAGCTATTTTATTGATAAATCACAGAACAGTGTTGACAGATTTCTGCGCTACTGAATGTTTCTGGGTGGACGCAATCTGTACATGATGTGCGCTCTCTGTATGTGTGTGTTTACAAGGCAGCTGCGCATTAGTTTAGAACGGCAATCTTGCGTGTACGATAAGCTAAAACATGCATTCACTCGATCAATTTTTAGCATCCATATTGGTTTAACTGTTGGAAGCATGAAGCTCAGAAGCTCATGATGAAGAAGGCCAGTCTGTCAGTGACGTGCAGAGGAAGACGCAACCATAGCAACGCGTTATGGCAATGACATCTCAGTCTGGTGGCAGATAAAAATAAACAGTAAATAAATGATTTAATTAAAAAGTGTACATCAAGTACACTAAACACAGAACCTCAGAAGTACAGAGCCCCTAAAGGGACCTTTGTATAAAAAAATATATAATATGCACAAGAAACTATTGCATGCTCACACGTTACAATTTCCGCTTGTATTTACTTTGTGCGTCATTGCCCAAAGTCAAAAAGTTCTCAAATTCTAGAGCAGATCGTCTAGTACAAGGCTGAATCCAGTTAAGTCCTTTATGTCTATGGCTCTGCTCGCAATAAGCGCTGTTAGAATTGAATGAAGAAAATCATAATTTCTCTGCCACCTGTAAGAATGCATTAAATCCAATAAAGTACTTTAATAAATGGTGTTTTGATCTTGTGAATCTTGTTTTTACTACATTTTACTTTAATTATATTTTTTAAATGTCCATTAAAGTTTTACATGGGACAATATAAATACTGCTCTAATGAAAGCCACATTTTTGGGCGCTTTTAGCACTTTTTACTGTATCAGTCTTTTTTACTACTTCGACTGCATTTGATGAGAACACATTTTTTTTTATAATTTCCTAGGTCAAGAAAGAGTTGGAGTGTGCAATATATTTTCTCCTCCCCTACCATGAAACTAGGGATGTAACAATACATTGACATAGATCGATACATCGATGTAATGTCTAACGATACAATGCATCGATGCAACCCGTTAAAAATCCATGTAGGCCTAAATATATTTAAGAGGCTCATTTTTTTGAACACTCACCACATTTCAGAAAATGACAGTCAATGCATTATCGCCAACGCGTGTGCTCTTGTTTAAATGACCTTTCAGAGCTTGTGAAAGACGCTCGGTGCTGAATCTTCACGTTTATCATTTGTTTAAAGTGTTTAAAGCCTTGCATAAAGTAACACGCACTCATCTCAAACAGAGCACAAATAGGCCACTGAGTCTTCTTTTAATTATTTTTGTGCCTCAGTAAAGGTTAATGTTTTTGCATATAAGGAGAATGAAGCGCTGTGAGTCGTTCTTACACACAGTAACTGAAATTTTAAATTGTTCAAGGAAAATGCTAAATAAACTGCTGCACAGGAGCCCTGCGCGCTGTGTGACTCTGTGTTGCTTCAAGCACATCATTCTGCACACGGGATGCGCATGTGTGCTTTGAGCCGCTCTGTATTGGAGCCTTTCATATTATTATTAAATCTGTGCTATACATTTGAAAGAAATGTCTTTTGATTTCATAGTATTTATATATACCCCCTCTCTTTGGTTATGAGTTTTTTTGACATGACACATTTTAGCACAGAAGCCTAAAATACTTTCTTGACTGTTGTCATGTCATAAACTGTCATTAGATTACTGTGTGATTTTTTTTATCTATTATTTTTTTATCTGTGGATGTCCCAATCAGGGTGCAGGATGTGAAATTTTTGACTAAACGCGTTAACAAAAATGTAACTAGTTGTGTAAAATAGGCACATAATATCGAAATTTATTATACCCCCGAATCGTATCGTATCACAGAACTTTTTGAGGTATTGGAAAATATTGTATCGCTGGCTATGATAATCGATATTGTATCAAATCGTGATGAACCGTCCGATTTACACCCCTATGCTCGTTCTATATGGATTAAATACGCTTAAATCTGCAGTAAAAGTGTGGATTTACTGTTGATCTGTGAAATTTTGTTGGTGAAATACAGCAATTTCAATAGGACTTTGGAAATCTAGCGTGAGGGCAAAAAAGTTCCCCACTAAAATGTTTTTCTTATGTACAAGTTTGCCATGTAAATTCACCGCACTGACCAACAGAAAGCTGCTTGGCTAGAAAGTGACTTCTGTGTGAGCTATGCTTCATAAATTGCTTTGTTACTGACAATGCCTACAGAATCTTGCTGAAATATCGCTAATGTGACACACCTTATGGACACATATCCACACAGCCATACGCACTAATAATAAGCCAACAAAATGCAAGTTATCATGCCAGGTGAGGTAATAGGTAAAAATCAAGCGGTGTCAATCAGTTTATGCTGAAGGCGTTTATGACTTACTCTGGTAAAGGAAAATAGATGAACATGTTTACATGACCACACGTATTGTCGGCCTATGCATATTTAGGTTAAGAACATGCATGTAAATGCATTGAATGATCGTTTACTTAGACTTACGGGAGATAGAGGGGAATAAAGGGTGGCGGAGGTAAGGAGGCCACGGTAAGGTTTTGGAAAACAGTGTCCTTGTTGGGTTTGTCATAAAGCCATGGCAGGGCCGAATGAATGAGTGAGAGATTAAAGGAGGGGCGCTCACAGTCTGCATTCAGTCACTGCAGAGCCAGCCTTTGCTCCTGGCATGCTGATTAGCCTCCATGAATGGCTCTATGGACTCCTCTCTCTCCAGCATCTTTCAGAGCCCAGTCATTACGGCTTATTTAGGGCTGAAGTTGGAAATGAATGGTGAAGCTTTTTTCTTCCAGCTTTGGAGTGGGTCTCACCTTTAGGGCGCCGTGGAGAAAGAGAGAAAGAGGCTGGGTGTTGTCAAACATGACAGGACGAGAAGATCATTTTGTTTTTTCGAAAGGGGAAAAGGCAGTGCAGGGTGCATTGAATTTAAGTAGCACATTTGCACTTTGATATTAATCAGAGATGACCACTAGAAGGTTCTTAACACAAATAGCAATTCAGTTTGGGAACACTTTATTTTGATGGTCCCTTTTGAACATTCTGTTGACTAAAAGTAACTTTATTAAGTAAAAGTAACTTTGCAACTACATGTAACTAACTCTCATTAGAGAATTAGTAGACTGTCTGCTTAATATCTGCTAACACTTTATTGTGATGCTCCTCTAACAGACATTACTGACTATAAGTAACTTTGCAAGTACTTGTCAGCTTATTCTAACCCTAACCCTACCAGTCTACTACTACTCGACCAACACTCTAATGAGAGTTATTAGAAATGTAGGTTCAACATTACTTACTTATGAAAAAGAAGTATACTTCAAGTTAATCTTATGAAGTATACTTCACTAAGTTCAAGTATATTTTTAAGTATTCTTTATACGAATGCTAATATCGATGTACTAGTAGTAAACTTTGTAAGTGTACTATTTCAATATTGCTTTGGACAAAAAAATAAACCCACTTTTTAGTACATAAAAGTATACGTTTAAATGTACTATAAGTGTAGTAAACTTTGTGCACAACTAATTGCTCATTGATGCATGAGGGGAGCAAAGGCTGGCCTGTGTGGTCCGATCAAACAGACAAGCTGTTCCTCTTCATGGCTTCAACATTTCATTCAGTAACATTAGCCAGTTTTGATTTACATGCTGTTTAAATTTTGATGATCGTGTTATTTTACACTGTAAAAAATTTCAGGCCTCTTCAATTGAAAATTTTCAAGTGACTGGTCACATCTAAATTTTTCAATTGGCCAAATTGAATTTATGTGAATTTAATTTGATCAATTGTGGCAACAGTCTGTTAACATGGGCTCAATTAGAAATAATATGTTGACCCAATGGAAAAATGTATTTTACCAACACTATAAAAAATTTCAGCTCCTCTAATTTAACATTTTCTAGTGACTGGTCACATCAACATTTTTCAGTTTGCCAAATTGAATTTCTGTAAATTGATACAATTTAATTCACAGAAATTCAATTTGGCCAATTAAATATTTAAAATTTTAGTAACAATTGCTTATTTCTCACTGTCCCAAAAGACAAAAATGACTAAAAACATAATTATAGTAAGCAAAATGAACACAGACAACAGGTTCGACATTGTATCACATTACTTTATTCAATTCCAACATAAGATATTTGGTGAAAATACATTATTTTCAATAAGTAAATACTCACATACATACAATAATTATTTTGCATAACAGGATGTCTTGATGTGGTGAAGAAAAAGCGGCACAGTATAGGCTAAAGACCTGCAAATAAAAATAACATTAATGATAAAGTTCCCCTGTATCACATCTGGTAGTGACAGAACAGAAGTTACTTCATTATATTATGAGGATGAGACGAATGAATGGACGAATAAGAAAATCACGAGCTTGACGTGTTTGATATTGAAATGCAATAACTTAAGCTCTGAAAGAGGCCGACGGCAATCTAACGGCAGTATATTCAACGGTAGCATGCCGCGCATTTCACACAAATGACTTAATTTACTTATTGTGCTTACATATGCTGCTGCTTGTTTCTGCATTTTCTTCACCTGATCCAGAGATTCTGTACTAGAAGATGCGTTATAACGCCTCTCACTAGTGTTGTAGTACTCGAGACCGGTCTTGGTCTTAAGACCAAATGATTAAAAACAACATCAAGTCAAATATACTTAGAATACACAATTATGCTTATATCTCCAAAGTATAGTCCAAAACTTAGATCTTTCTGTCAGTAAAAGTCAAGTATACTTAAGTGCGATTTTAAGTATATTTCTACAAAAAGTAGATTTGAAGTATACTTTCTTATTTTTTTGTTTAAAAGAAGTATACTAATAGCACACTTGAATAAACTTCTTTGTAAAGGTTAGTCAATAGAGTGTGTTAAAGGGACCATCAAAACAAAGTAAAACCTTCAATTTCTAATGTTTATTGTATCAAAATTGCGATATCAATGAGAATATCTACTGAACTAGATATTTGAAAGTTATATTTGCAAACATTACCTGACACATTAAGAAAAAACATATATTTGTGCGACAATGGAAGAAGCAAGACATCCAGAATGATTCCTCTGTACATAAATGTCTATTTTTTTCAGCTGCGTACCCCGTTTTGTCCCACGTCTCGACAATCAGAGAGCTTATTTTGAAGAATACATTATTCAATTCGGAGCAACTTTGATAATGAGGACTTTCCACCCACATCACCGCTCTCATTTCCTGCGAGATGCGCTCGCATCATTTTCTGTGATGATGTAATCGTGAAGTATCTGCCCTGACATATCAATGATTCCACTTTATTCAGAGCTTCTGTTCAATTCAGAGTCTTTGAAGAGAGAAAAAGCAGACGTTCACCTATTAGAGCAGACACCAGAGCAATGCCTTCTGATTTTTGTATGCTGATATTTGATTTTGCAGAGAGAAAGAAGCTAGAGCAAGAGAGTGAAAAATGATGTCTGGAGAAGAGGAAAACAGATGAGGGGGATCAAATCACCTCTTGAAAATGTTCCAATAATCACTAACGCGCTCCAGCAACTGAGTTGGCCAAAAATAGATTGAATTGAAAGTTCTCCTGGTATTTTATGACGAGAGTAGCTTGCAACAAGGGTAGTCTAGAGAACTTTTCTTCACATTCTTTTACGTTTATTTTGGCAGTTCTGACAAATCTGCAATATTTTATTCTCAGTTTCAAATGTAAACTGAAATATTGGCTGTAATAAAAGGTGATGGGCTTCGCATCCTGATGAATCGATGATGGGCTGAGAGAGGAGAGGAGAGCCTCTGAAAGTTATGGCTCTCCTCTTTTCTCTAGCGCCCGGGGCGAACTGATTTTCAGCTTTGCTCATAAATGTTAAAAAAAGAAAAAAAGAAACAGGCTGTATTTTTTTATTTGTGTAGAAACCAGATATGCAAACCAAACCAATCCAGCCTGGATGTGCTTTTACATTCAGTACCTCTGCACTGACGCCGCGCCTGTCGCGGTGGAAGCGCCATCCATCATTGTTTGTGTTGGAGCTCATGCATGTTTGGTCAGATGAGCCCTTTCACACACAGTAGATCAAACTTCAGTGGCATACATATACAGACATACAGGTAATTTTACATGCCAATAATTCTACCGGCCGCCGTATCTAGTCGAGAAGATGTTATAATCCATCATGTGCTACAGACATAACCCTCATATGTCACTCACAGCTACACTATATCACAGTTGTACTAATGACTGCTATACTCAGACACACTTTCTGATTGAATGCTTCTTTCTGTAGTGAACTTAATTGTCGCTATCTGTAGTATAGATGGGGTGTAAAGTGACTACATCACAAGGAATCCATTTCTTGGATCTTTTGCGCTTGAAGTACTATGAAACATACTGTAAATTGCTCAAACCTTTATTTTATTATATCCTTAAATATTTCTGTGTAATCTTAACATTTATATGGCATATTCTAGCGCGAACAGCACCTAGCAGAACTCAATACCTCGCTCATGGCACACATACTCTTTATTATCAGTGGCAGAGTTTAGATTTATATGTTTTTTGTCCTGCAGGTAATGTAAAAGCCAGTATGGAAATTGTGACAGACTGCCTGTTGAAAGCTTGGCAAAGGACAACCTAACTGTATACATACCATTTCTTTGTAAGGGGGTTGGGGTGTTGAGGCATCCTGCCGCTGAATTAATCATCATCTAACATAAGCGATCTCTCAAGAGGTTGTACGCTGCTTTCTTAGCCATCTGTCTGGACTTACAGTGGGCTTTGTGGAAGATCTGCAGCCCACCCTGATGCATCAAGCTTTTTTCCGCTGACACGTCACTGCTAGGACATGATTCACTGTCGCAGGTCCATACCCAACATATTGCACTGGCTTGATGAGACCGTGTATATAGATTCCTGTTTATGCAGGTGCAGGATAATAGAGGAACATTGAACAATGGCTGCAGTGTGCAGCTTCAGCAGAACTTGGGTCCCCATCAGTCTGCTAACAAGGGTGATGCCTCAGTCTACAATATTAGTAGGGAAACTAACAGCTCAGCACCGTAAAAATCCATTTATTCTGTCAAAGCTGTGGGCTACTTCCTAATACAGAGCGTCGTGGTGTTTATATGGGAGACGCTGGTTTAAATCTGGCCTGCGTCGCATCACAATTCAGTTTTTTCACTCTTTTGTGCTTATTTTTTGTCAACTATACTTTTTATGGCTAAAACGATTTTAATGATGAAAAAATTACTGCAGTTTTTTAACTTCACCACTTCACTCATTCCTCACTGTTTGTGCTATAATTATGAGAATAATTCATGCGGCATGCTGAGGAGAGCTGTACTGTTACTTTTCTTAGCATTCAGGCTTGCCATTTTCACCCGGTAGATGATAAACCGAGCACAAAAACAGCATATACTAGCATTGAAGAAGGGACCTGAGCTGCACAATTTGGGGAAAAAACTGTGATTGGGATTTTAAATGTGATTGAAAAGAAAGAAGAGAAAGAGCTCCAGGTTTGCTGCTCTTATTTGTAGGGTTGCAGAATTTGGCCAAAAATGTTGTGATTTATATATTAATGTGACTATTATAAATATTATTATTAGTAGTAAAATCAAATAAATATTACAATTAATATGATATAATTATAAAATATAAAAAATAGGAAATATTACTAATGTAATGTAATATTTTTATAATATTTTTAATCTGTATTTGTAATTTGTAAAATATTAAAGCAACATAAAAAATATTTTAAATAAATAAAATAATTATTTTTATTTTTACTTTTATTTATTATTATATAATATTTATACTTTTTTTTAATCTGTGAAATTAAAATACTAATATTTCTGTTTTTGTTTTTTTTTTACATCTGGTTTTTAAGTGCTTCTCGTTACAAGTTTGGGAAGATGGTCGGTGCATGTCGTGTTCCCAAATGCACATTAAGCCCAAACTGAGTTAATGTAGAGCAGCATCCATTTACTGTGAACCGAGCTGCTCTGAGACACTGAAAAAAACAGATCATGAGCTGCTTGCTTATTAATGAACACAATGACTTTCTTCAGCCTAAAACATGCATCACATGTATTTATTTAATTAAATGACAAATGTCTATATGTCTATATCACAGTCATATCAAGATTTCAGTTTTGCTTTGATTAATCATGCAGCCCTAGACCTGAGCCAAAGGTAAGCACTGGAATTACAGACTTGGGTTAGTAACCACATAGCAACCACCCTGAACATCCTTGGAACAGCATATAAATGTGCTAAAAAACAATGTTCTAGCATGGAGTTTGGCACCACTGGCGTTTTCTTAAAAAGATTTGATTGTCATCCTGGTGTTACTGAAAGCCCAGCTGACATTTATCTAAACTCTTTGTCCTTCATTCAGGTCAGCTGGTGGCAGGTACATGTGAAATCGTGACTCTGGACAGGGACAGCAGTCAGCCAAGGAGGACCATCGCCCGGCAGACGGCCAGGTGTGCCTGCAGGAAGGGCCAGATTGCCGGCACTACCAGAGCCAGTCCAGCATGTGTGGATGGTAAGAATGAGGAGGGGCTGAGGTGGGACTCATCCAGGCTTTGGTGCCACTGCCTTTAAGCCCACCAGAGCAGCCATAGCTGGGGCTTTCAGATTCCAGACTGATCCATGAGATTACACTGCTCAGTGAGTGTGGCTGAAGTGTCAGTCACAGGATTTGGAATGTTGCTGCAGGTTTCATCAGTGCCTGAGGTCACGTGTGCCGAATATTTTACGAGATGACGGACGCTGGGGAAATTTAGACATGGTGAGATTAGCTCCGAGCTGCCGTGTGTTATTTAAACAGCAAACTTTTGAAAGCACAAATGACAAGTGAATCTTGACTACAGGTTGTGGTATGAACAAACCTGAGTTTCCAAAATCTTTAAATGCACAAAGCTGCATCAGCAGTCAGACATATCCGAAAGACTTGCAGTTCAGTAAATGAGTCAAATGTTAACTTAATGGATTCAGTGATTAAGTGAAGGAGCTGTTTGTTAATGTAAATGACATTTTTGTGTTTGATGTGCACTGTATATTATGAAAGGATGGATGTAAACCTGTTGTAGGAGACCTCCAAAACTAAATAAGGAGCCTTTAAAATAGCATAAAAGGGGCACTTTAAATGAACTGGCTCATTACAAATTCTCCATTCACAAATCAGACTATGTTAGTTGGGCTGTACGTTTTTTTTTTATAGTGGCAAACTTTTGCAAACACAAATGACAAGTAAATGCAAATTGTATGTTTAACTACAGGTTGCCATATGAACAAACTTAAATTTCTCAAATGTTTGATTGAAAAGAACCAGCTTGTGCATCTGTAAAGTGAGCACAATGGAAAAACACAATACAGGGTCCTTTATCACATCACATTCATTTCAGCGTGTTGCTGGTGTTGTATCTTAGCTTTTTAATGTGATTCAACGGAATATGTCAACTTGAAGCAAATTGCACAGCTTACTCGAGAGCTTTTTAAATGATATTTTGCAAGTCTGTACATATGTTGCATTCCCTTTTTCCTCAATTTAGTTTTAGTCTTGCATGGACTGGGTTTTCAGCGTGACCTGCACTTATCTTCATGTGGTCATATGTCTTCTTGCCTTCAGTTGTTGCTATGACACCCGAGTAATTTCAAGACATATTTCGTAAGGTAGGAGTTTCTTCATGGCCAGATGAAAGTAGGTGTTCTTGAGTAATTGCTTTTGAAAGACACAGTCCTCCATGTTTCTTCGACCTTACATCACCTGTAGTGGGCTACACCACATGACAATCAGTAGCCATGGCTGAAAAAATGTCCAGGAAAAGATAAAGATGAAAAAATAAAATGAGTGTTAACACAAGAATGCAAGTAAAAAAATACTGCTGAGGATGTCATGTTTCAGTAATTCCTCATTGCCGTTATTGGAAAATTGTCTCATGGCTTACGAAACAAATTGACAATAAAAATCAGTCACTCTAAGTTGGCATTTTCTAACAAGATATCCGGATACAATTTCTCCATCGGTGCGAGCAGAGGTCTTGAGGCTTTGGCCTTTCAAAAATGCAGTTATACCATAACAACCGATGGATTCTGCTCTTCAGATATAAATTTAAGCCTTAGAAAGAAAATCTCAGTGTATCCAATTGACAATTTACCCCCTGCATGTGAAGACAATCTTTTCTTGAACTACACATGCAGCTCCCTCAATATTTCCCCAGTTCTGTTTGCTGTTTAACTGTTTACCCCGCTCGCTTTTAATTTTGTGTTATGTGGCTCTCCGCAGCTATTAAAGAATTATTGATTTCTTCAATCGTTTTGTTTCTTTAGATAAAAGGCTTTTGCTAAATATAGCCTGATCTCTTCAAATGAGGCAAAGATGCTGTTTTATCTTGTTCTGTGCCCCGTGGCTTATCTGATAAAAGGCAGGCAATCAGACAGGTTTTGATACTGAGAAATAATAGCCATCACGTCTGCCACTATGCATTAGAACTAAGACCGCCAGCTTTTGTTGCATGACAGCAGGTGCCGAGTAAACAAGCGGACTTTTGTATTTATCACATCGAAGACCAGTAAAACAAGATGACACTGTTGATCACATGTGGCTCAGTCTTAAAATCTTGTTTAAAATGCATAAAATGCCTTCTTGTTTAAAATTTTTATACCATTTTTTTTTAGAAAACTATCAATTTAATGACTCTAAAATGTCATGTTTTGCAAGTGTTTGCATCTGTAAAATGTTTTTTTATATATATTTTTCAATGTAAAAATTCTATTTTACAAATATCATGAATTAATAATTCATACATATAATTATAAGATTATTATTGGGTACATAAATATAAAAATGCCTACATGTCATAGTGGATAATCACTGCATGTATCAGAATTAGCCTATATCTATTTGCAGTAATGATGAGCAAGCAGGCATTGCGTCATTGGGTGAGCAGATCCGTTTCCTCTCTGGAGAAGTTTTTACACTTGTAAGTTCCGCCATGTAAATAGCGAATCTGCCATGGTGCAACCGCAACTGGCTTTTAAAGGGAATGGGAGATGAGACTCTGATTGGTTTATTGCGCGTTACGCCCTAAACCCATAACCATGACTCAATAAGAGACTGGGGACAACCCTTTTAGACCATGCGTTGGGCACGCCGACCATTTTTCCCGTCGTTAAAATAGCAAAAGTGGATTCACAGGCAAAAGTGCACCTGCGCCATGCACTTTGGACCATGCGCTTAAATCGTTTAAATAGGGCCCTTAATTTTACAGTGACCTTGTTACATATGTAACATATAGAGTAGGAATCTTTAGGCACCCCACGATCCAATCCGATTATGGGAGTCACGATCAGATTTCAAATCTTAAAATCAAATTAAAGCAATTTTATTTCAAGAATTTTAAATATATAAACTAATATAGCATCAAAACAATACTAAATAATAAAGAGGAGCAAATAAACATTACAAGCGAAAAACGTGTGATTTTTAGCGACATCTAGTGGTGAGGTTGTGAATTGCATCCTCCCCTCCCTTTCGGAGCACATAGAGAAGCTACGGGGCCGACACAGGACAAAAATTACATTGTTTTCTAGCGCTCTGTAGAGAAGTTTGTCCGTTTAGGGCTACTGTAGAAACATGGTGGCGCAAAATGTTGACTTCACTGTAAGGGACCCGTGGAGCATGTAGATAGAAATGGCTCATTCTAAGGTAATAAAAACATAATGGTTTATTATGTAAGGTCTTTATACACCACTAGTTGTGTATATGATATTGCATTTCTCTCAATAGATCGTCATAAATACTACACACTGCACCTTTAAGAGTATCTGAATGTTTTCCATTCAAGAGCTGTGAGTGATTTTTCTCTCATCTTTTGTATGATTATTAATGATGACATCACAGACAGTGGGTGATCTAAGAAGCTGCATTCAAACTAATGCACAGATCTCTTTTGAAATGTAAGATGTGGTTTGTCCTGTCTGTTTTATCCCTTAAGACATAACTGACTGTGTTTACATTAATTTCGCATCATAAGCATTTTGAGATGCAAGTACATTTAACCACTTACACAGTCGCCACACAACCGCACTTGTGCGAGCGCTCTTCATAAAACATACGTCAGCATTTGAAATTGAAAGCAGCCTTCTGTCAGAGTGAGTTTCATATTTTTAATGTATAAGCCCGCTGCATTCCAAACGACATAAATGATGCCTTCATAAAACATTTGTAAGGAAAATTCCAGCGGACGAGACCTCGCACTGCCAGCGTAACATCAAGCAAAACGCTCATTTCACAATGAATCCCACGAATGTCCCTGTAATTCGCTTCAACCTTTTCTGAACTTTATAAAAGATTATTTCATGGAAGGCTCAGGTGGTGTGTGTGAGGATTTGGAAACAAGCAATATGGGTGTTTCTAAAAACTAAGCTCAGAATTGATCCATAATCGTGATGAGAGAGAATCGTGATGCGCTGACTTTTTTCTCGCACCTCTATTACATATACTTACTGTAGTAATAACAGTAAATTATACATAATTCAGACCTGCCAACCTGTATGCATTTTACGTAGCGGGTACAAATTGACTTCAAAGTATACACTGCTATGGTTTGTCACTCTACGCAACAACCTGGTGAAAAAGTCGCAGTACTCAAATCAAACAACAGCAAAAGAAGTTCGACCAATCATAGCGCTCGGTTCATTCCCCAGATAGTAAGGAGGGATGATTGACAAATGCATAAGGTCTATCATTAAAAAGAGCCTTGTGAAGATGACTTGTCCTAGTTTTGGTTAGATTATCACCAGTGTTTACTCTAAAATACTGCCTTAACAGGAATAGCACAAAGATGTGTGTGACTGTTAATACTGAATAACTAAAGTACCTTAATATACTGTATTTTTATTATTATTGTATGAAAACTAGTATGTTAGTTACTTATGCATTAAGTACTGTTGTTTCAGTGCTGCACGAGCTCTCTCTCACAAACACAAATGCGAGTGCACAGAGATAATTGTAATTGCATTTTAAAATAATTGTAAAATGAAAATTGACGTGCTATGTTTTTAAAATGTGTGAAATGACGGACGCTTTACCGTTAACAACACAACCCCTCGTTATATGTAGGACATGGCTAACTTATACTTGATATTTTTAGAATAAGCCATTCATTTTGCTCTTATTGGTCCTGTCTATTCACTGTTAACACGGTTTATAATGTGCAAAGATCAAATTCAAAGACATCAAATGTGGCACGCCACAAATATAAACCTTTTTTTTTCTGTGGGATTTAGTATCATATTTAGAATAATAAATTATGTATACACAATGTTCCTATTTTTTACTGTTTTCAGATTTTTTTCATTTTAGACTAGTTAAAACACGTCTCTGGTTACGACTGTAACCTTAGTTCCCTGAGAACAGGGAAGCGAGGCGCTGCGTCGGAAAGACGCTACGGGAAACGCCTCAGCGTGACCGGTGTCTGAATCGCTATCCAATCACATCAATCCTATTGACCGGACAGCCTCTGATGTCATCACCATGCGACCAGGAAGTATATAAGGCGCCATGCAAACACAACACTATCCTCTTCGTCTGAAGGGACTGTTGGCGGGCAGGCAGGCCCGATGGCATGGCAGCGACGCGCGGCGTCGTTCCCTGTTCTCAGGGAACTAAGGTTACAGTCGTAACCAGAGGCGTTCCCTTTCGAAAGGGAACTCGCTGCGTCGGAAAGGCGCTACGAGGGAGCGATCACGCCTCCATGCCGAGGAGTGCATGCCCACTGGCAGTGACAACTGTCAGGACAAGCACATTCAACTGAAATGCCTGAACCACTCCCCTCTGGTCACACCAGGCTGTCAGTGACAGCATCCCCTATCGGTCAAAGCCCAAGCTATAAGCCTTGGGGGCACCTTCGCGAACCGCATGAAGTCCTCCCGGCCGCTCAAAGGCCTGGAACCAGCCCATTCAACAGAAGGGGTCCCTTTAAGGAATGTGGCTAGGGGACCGAGGTGCCCCAGCCAGTCACTATTCGGAAAACCTTCACCGAATGCCACCAGGAGGCCAGACCTGGCATTCACTAAAGTGGACGCTTCCGTCGGCCAGCCCTGTCTGTTGAGAAACAGAGCCTCTGGAATGCGCCTCCGGGGAGGCGGCCAGCCTGGGGACTGCAAGACTGGCAGTGTCCGCCTCAGGCCAGACCTCAGAGGCGGGCCATCCTGGAGAGCAGCGCTCAGCTTAGTGCTTTCCGACCCTTGCTAGCGAGGGGAGCTCAGCCGCTCGATCCTAGGATCTACCAAGCGCATCTCTTATGGCGCTCGGGAGGCCAACAGGCCTACATGCCGATCTAACTGGGGAGGCCCGAGGGCCTACACCGACAGATCAGGCCCAGGCGGCTGTAAGCTCACATACGACCCTCCCTTGAGGGGAGCTCCTAGGCCTGCCCGGTAGGTACCCATGCTGTAGGCAACCCTCGCAAGTCCCGTCCTGTAGGGACCGCATAGCAACAGCGTCGTTTCGTCGTGCTAGGGTATGCAACCGTCTTCAGGTGATGCCGGCTAAAAACCGGAACCTGATAGCAGGTGACCACTAGCTGTCAGCGTAAGCCAGTTAAGTGTTCCCATCCAGGAACTCGCTCCCAAAAGGCAACTGTAGAGGCCAGGTGTAATGGCAGCAGGGACCCGGCTTGATTCGTCCCCTCAGGGAGGCCTAGGAGGCCGATATTACCGAAGCCGACCGTGCTAACTGCAGTGTTCGCCCCAAGGGCTCGCCTCAGGAAGCCGAGCCTCCTGCCATCTGACCGCAGTTGAGCTAGCCATCGAGGTAGCTGTAAACGGCACTCACTCCCTGAGGGAGGCCTAAAGCGGCCTACCACCTGACGGCCACCTGCTAACCGCGTGGGGCCCTATACCAGAGGAGTGGGGACCAGGACTCATTCCTTCCTGCGGGCATGTGAGACCTCGCGGGGGTCGCCTCCAGGAGGCCTGGCGAGGCCTACCACCTGGCATCCATACTTGCTAGCGACCCACGCTAGCTTGTCACCAGGACCGAGGCCGGGAACTTCCTACCCAAGGAAGCCCAGGAGGGCCTACTCCTCGAACAGCGCATATACCGGCCAACTGAGCGTACAGCTCAGGGGCTCATCCTCAGGGAGGCCTTACTTTGGGAGGCCTGCTACCTGATGGGCGTCGCAGCGTCTGAAGTCCCAGCGCTCGCCTCTGGGGAGGCCCGAAGAGGCCTCCCGTGTAATGGCGAGTCTCAGGGCGGCCTGGAGAGGCCTAACGCCTAATGGCAGCCCACCATTAGCGGTCTAGTGACTGAAGGCCAGGAATGTGTCCCCAGGGAGGCCAGGTGAGGCCTACTACCCATTGGTGAATCTCACAGGAGGCCCCGCGGACCTGCTACCTGTCAGCCGTCCATACTACCCGTTGCCTTGGCGTTGGAAACCAGGAGCGACCTCCGGGAGGCCCGGCAAGGCCTGCCACCTGATAGCAGAACGTGCCAGCTGTACTCCCTGCTAGCAACCGTGCTCCCTGTCACAGAGGTTGGGAACCAGAACTCACCCACAGGGAGGCCTGATTTTTTTTTTTTTTTTAAGAGTACACATATGACCCGCAGGGGCTGCATATGGGAAACTCTAGGGTACCAGCCGAAGGTGGACTTTTAACCCTAGGGGTGGCAGGGACATGCCAAGGGAAGAAACCCGCTCACTGCGGAGGCTTACGGTGAAATACACGTGTGGGGGTCGCGGAGGCGAACCATGCACACGGGCACCTGGCCGGCCGTGACCGAAACCGGGAACACTCTCAGGGGAAGCCAGGCGAGGCCTGCTGACCCACGGCAGACCCTCAGGGAGGCCTAGCGGCCTGCTACCTGTCATCTGGTGACTGAAGCCCAGAAACACCCCTCGGGGAAGGCTAGACAAGGCCTGCTACTCTTTTTTCCTTACCACAGCAGGCCCTCAAGCCAGCTATGGGCATCTTGCAGCCCACCTCCGGGGAGGCCAGAAGCGGCCTACTGCCCGGCAGCGAGTTTCTGAGGAGGTCTGCAGGCCTACTGCCTACCGGAAACTGACAAAGAACTGTTTTGATTCATACAGTTATCACCTGGGGACTCATCCCCAGGAGGCCAAAAAGGGCCTACTAGTCGACGCGAGGTTCTGCTGAAACTGACATCGTTGAGGGAAATCCTCCCAGGCCCACACGGGCTGTGATGTCGGGACTCCCTCGCAGGGTGGCCTAACGAGGCCTCCTACCCGCTCGGTGTCCGCTGCCGAGACTGCCGGCACCGGCTGCTACCAGCCGGCTGCCTTCACATTACCAGGGCTGGTTCCAACCCATGGTCTCTCAGAGTCCTCCATGCGATGGCGCAGTCTCTCCGGCAGTGCCTACAACATAGACCTAAACACATTGCACATAGCAGTGTACTCAGCAAAAGTGCCCTAAAGCCTCTAAAGCAAGGGAGTACAACTTACGTCACCTGCTTGGGATTTATCCGCGGCCTGCCATTCATGCGGCGTCAGCCATGGCAATGCCGGCTTCAGGGAGCATCCGACCAAACCATACGAAGCACGAGGTTGCAGTGCAGCTCACCCCAAGCCCTAAAAGGTGGAGCAGAAGATACAGAGCAGACAGCAAAACATTTCATAAATATGCTGATCGCTGGCCAGACATCCTCCACGATGGGGCCAGAGGCCGCCAGAAGATGGCGGCCACAATAGCTCTGGAAAGCGGGTTAGCAAAAAGCAGCCTGCGCGCGCATGCGGAGCGCAAAAACCCCGCCCACGACCACTGGCTGAGTCGCTGTTCATTCTGCTACACACCCACCTGCATTACTAGAACCCCAGAACGCAGAGAAGGGGCGGGCCTTGGCCGGACGACTCTGTAACAAGAGGATGCTGAGCTAGGGATCACACAACACACTGCTTTTAAATATTTAAAAACAGGCTCAGGGCGGACACCTAACCATTTGGGAACGCCCCTATCCCCTAGCAAACTGCCTAGGCCAACCGGTGCGGCGCCTTCACAAACCGGGCCAGCCTGCACTAGATCTAACAAAGCTTGGGAAATATACAGAACCCGAAGCCAGTCCCACAAAGCCCCATAGGGCTGGGCATAGATCCGCTGTAGTTCACACAACAGCCCCACACACCTGTCAAATCTTCCACAGGAGAGAACCACTGTTTTATCCGGCGGTGGCTACTGGCACTCAGCTTCAGCTAGAAAGCACTCACCCAAGGGCGCTACATCCCATGGGACTGTAAGCGGAGAAAACTCGGGTTATTTATTTATATATATTTATATTTATATTGCGGTTATGCTCTCGCGAAGCTAACGGCCCAAACACCGAACTACTTGGTAAATCAGATCGTTCTAGCCACGCCGAGGAACTACAGGCCCTGTAGTATCGCGACGATCAATCCATAATCCTCGAACCCGCTCAGGAAGCGCCAGAGCCCTAGTAATAAGACAATTCCCTCTCAGAGGGGACTCACCAGTTCGCCTCCGGTGCTCCATGATAATCTTTTTCTTCCATTAGCATGTATGGGTGCACCACCAACCTGAGGGGGCGCTCTCCAACCAGGCTTAGGCGGGCCGTCAGAGTCTCACATCTGCTCATCATGGGCCCCGCCCGTCCGATGTTAGGCGCGCGAGAAAAGTGGGAGTTAGGAAGTCTTCTCTACCTGCGCGCTCTAGGGGCGGAGACTTCTTGCCCCGCCAGCGCTGGTTCGGTTCTCACGGCCGCCTTCCTCGGTTCGGGTGTCCCGCCTCTTCTGCGCCCTACCCGAGCCAGAGGCGCACGAAGCGGCAGCTCACGCGCTGGTCCTGCCTCCGGTCCTCAGACCGTGGCGGACCAGGGACACCCGCCTGCCTGGGCGGCCCGGACCTCAGCGGAATACATGATTTAAATGCCGCCGGCGCGCCTTGCTCCTGAACCTTCCCACCACCGCCTCGACGGAGGTGCGAAGAGCTCAGAGGCGAAACCGGCACAGAAATGCCTTCTCTTTCTCCCGATGTCCGCCAGGTTCAACCACAGATGTCTCTCCGTGGCCACCATAGCCGCCATCGACCGCCCGATGGCGACCGCTGTCTGCTTGGTGGCCCGGAGAGCAAAATCCGTGGTGCGGCGCAGCTCGGCCATCGCATCAGGGGGCAGGCCCTCCCCCTGATCGAGGTCCTTCAGCAGATCAGCCTGATACGCTTGCAACACCGCCATGGTGTGCAACGCCGCCGCAGCCTGACCGCTGGCGTGTCGCCCTGCCATTCAAGCGTGAAGTCGTCTTTAACGGTTTAGACGGCAGGGTGGGAGCTCTCAGTGTCGATGCCCGGCCAGATGCGAGATAGTTCGCAAACGTCTCGTCAATCGGCGGCATCGACACATACCCCGCTTCGGCCACTCCCTCCACATCAGCGAAATTAGCCGCTGATGGTGATGGAAGCGGGCGAATACGGGACTTCCATGCCCAGCGATCTGATCATGGAGATCGGGAGGAATGGAAGACTCCCGAGCCGGGGCCATGGCGGAAAGAAACCGATCATCCAACCGACTTGAATGAGCGGTCTCCTCCCTAACGCGCCTCCACGGCAGCTGTAGCCTATGGACGGCGCGTTCCCATAACCTCCAACAGCTCCCGTGCACGGGGCAGGATGGCTGGGAGGTTCGGCCTCGGCCGTGTCACCACCCTCCACTTCCATCCCTTGCTGAGGTAGAGGTACTGCAGCTGGAGGAGGAGTCATAGTCCACCTCCTCCTCCGACAGCTGCCCCTCGCGATCTGGCCGCTCGTGAAGGACAACCTCCTTCTCTAACCGATGGGCCAGATCCAGCTGGGAGCCCCAGGACAAACGCCGCCCGCTCAGCCTCGGCATGGCGGGACCGCCCCAACCGCCGGCCCTTCTTCCCTCAAGAAGAGGGCCAGGCGAGCGGAGGCGTTCTCAAGGAAAACGCTCACAGTTTGCACAGGAAGCTCCTCGAGCGTCCGTGCATGCTCCTCTCCCAGGCAGAACACACAGAGAGTGTGTGTGTCCTCAGGCGTGAGAAACCTGGGACACGGATCCGTGCACTTGTGAAAGTCGCGCTTCTTCTCTGTGCATTTCTTACTTGACATTCTTTAATAGTCAACTCAGACAAACAGTCCCTGAAGGCGAAGAAGGATAGTGTTGTGTTTGCATGGCGCCTTATATACTTCCTGGTCGCATGGTGATGACATCAGAGGCTGTCGCCGGTCAATAGGATTGATGTGATTGGATAGCGATTCAGACACCGGTCACGCTGAGGCGTTTCCCGTAGCGTCTTTCCGACGCAGCGAGTTCCCTTTCGAAAGGGAACTTTAAACGACTATGAGGATGGCACACATCCCTAATATAAATACTTGAAATTGCAACAAAACAAAAAAAAGTCAATTTATATTAAATATTTAATGCGATTCACTTGTGGTTATAAGTTTGTATGAGCACACATTATGTAATGCAATATTAAACATGAATAAAAAAAAGTTTTTGAGCAGGTGTATTGAAACGTTTGGCTGTATATTATAATATAGTCCAGTGCGGCGCAAATGAATTTGAATTGGGTCAAATTAAAAAAACTAGAACTATGAAGAGAGGTGCAATCACGTAGAGGAGAAAAAACTATTAAAAAAATCATGGCTGTTACAGATTCAGGTGAACTCATTCTTCTTAAAATCATAATATTTGAGAAATTGGGACCAATTTCCCTTTCCACTACATTCACTGTAGAACACAACTTGCCGTTAGCTGCTGCGGACCATGCCAGACCACTGTTTAGGATGTTTCCCGATAGTGAGACTGCATTGTTTTCTTCACAACCAATTTATATGTTCAAAAAATTTGAGAATAATACAAATTTGATGAAAACAAAAAAACAAAATGGTAATATATAGTCAAAACGTGGAGGTGTAACATTGTATTCAGTGTATCAGCTGTGTTTAACACAAAATTAAGTACTCACACACAGACTGAACCATGAAAAAAACAACATTCTTTGGCATGAAACCAGGCTGAAATTATGTATAATTCATGTTCGTAGCATAATTAAATTTTCACTTGTACAAGTACAGTGACAGGTCATTTCTAACTGCAAACCGCTTCCATGTAATATGAATAGCAAGAAAAGCAGAGCCGAAAACACATTTGCTCTCTGGAATCTGTTAAGACGGTTTGGGTAACTACGTCGACATGACAATTAAAATGAATTTATCATCAAACCAACAGGAAATTAAACCGTCATGAAGTTTTCATGTAGAACAGAATCAAAGTGGCCTGGAAAGTCTGGCATCAATATCAAATCAGACTGAAAAAGCTAAACGAGGGGCGGCTGCAGCATGTTGGGACTCAGAGGGACTGTGGATTCTGCCTGGAAGCGGGCGCGAAGTGACAGCAACAGAACCCAATTCCCTCAGCTGGTGGTAGCGAGGAGGTGAGAGCCGACAGCTGGAATATGCCTTGAAAACTATGCGGAAAGTCAGGGGAAGGAGAGCATTTTAACAATTAGACAAGGTGATCGTTGGCCAGGTGTCAGGATAATCAAGTCCCGCTCACTGAGCACCTGCATTAATTCCATATCTTTGACTCCTCAATCGAATTCGGAATGTCATTCCAAGGATTAGTAATGTTTCCCTAGTCACACAGCCTAGATGGATGTGATAGGTCAGGGCTGACCCAAGGCAGCCAATTCAAAGCATCTGCCTCGTTTCTCTGGTACTATGCGGCAGCATTACAAATGGGATGCCGGCTCCCCAAAACATTCGGGAGTGGCTAGAGAAGTTCCACGCCATCAATCAAGACACCAAATCAAGATGGAGCTCGTTTCATCTGGGAATATCACGTCGGGAACACCAAAAGTTAGAATCGCCGTTCACACCCTTTACATTTTAATAAGGGTTGCAGTTGCTGGCATGGCTTTATATTTTTGAAAGGACAGATAAGGACAAAAAATATATTGTTGTTTGGCTCACATACTAAATAAATACAGAGACTTGACATAAGTGGTCCCACTAGAAACTAATTATATAATGCATCCTCTGTGTTTCCACAATGCTCTAAAAATTAGCATGCCCTGTGATGAAGTGTCTGCAGGTGTGCCCATGATAACACAGATTACACAGACTCTCCGCCTTGACTCCTCATATATTATTTTACACAAACATACTCACAAAAATAACATCATTTTGCTTTCTAGAATCAATTATGCAAGTGAGGACCATCAGTGTACACATATTTGTGTATTTGGTGATTAATCCAAGAGTATTATTCTATTTCGAGGCATTATTAAAGCAAGTTTTATGATGATGTAAATATACACATACATAAATATTATATATATAGTATTAGGGGTGGGAATCACAGGTCATCACACGATACAATATTTTGCCCACGATAACGATATATCACGATACCAGCGATTCTGTGACTCACGATGTATCACGATATCATTTTGTAAATGAAAAAAGTGTCAAAAAAGTCATGATCATTTATTTCATTATTAAATCTAAATAATTGTAGCTTTTTTTTAAATAGCATTAAAGTACAGAAAGTGCATATAAAGCCATTAAACAGCCACAAGAGAACAGTTTTCTGTGACTAAATGATTTATAATAAAGAAAGGTCACTATCTGTAACTTATTCATAGCAGCAACATTTCATATTTGTAAATTGCAAAATTCTGTGACACATTACTAAAAATGTGAAAAAACACCCAGTATAAAACCTTATATAATAAAATATGGTCACATTTGAGAACCAAGCATGTAACCAATCAGGAGCCTGCTTGCTGCTGTCACGTGGTAAAGTGACGTACGTCACGTGATGAGAAACACTGCATAATTAGAAATACTGATATTTTGTCACTAAATGTAGTTTTAATGCTTTTCAGTTGATAATGTAGTTGTTTAAAGCTAAAATATGTGGTTTATTTATAAAGACAGCGCCTATTTAAAAAAATTATCTTGCGTTGTTGGAGTTGTGAGATCCAGGCGATCACCGGGCGCTCAGCGATCGTTAACCCCGGAGAGAGCAGCCTTTCCTCGGCCAGTACTTCTGGCATTTGCCGCTGGCACGGATGTCTCCGTAGTGGTTAAACATGACATATAATTCGTATTGTGTACATGTAATGGGCGATCTTTGGTCTAATGAATCTATGTTGCCTACCAAATCATTTTGACTGAGGGCAAAGTGAAGTTTCATAACTTTAAACGTATTTTTTTGCAGTGAAGATAATCCAGGTAGTGCTTTGGCTGAACCACATTTGTGTGGCTGTTAATGCTTAATATTTTTTTGATTAAAATGAAATTTTCATTAAAAAGCGCTGGAGCGCCTTGAGCGTCTATTTCGCTTCAAATGCTCGATTTCTAAAGCGCGTCCAATTCGCTGCGGACACGCGAATGGATTCAAAATATTCACGTGTCAAACTAAACGCGATGTTGACGCTGTATTCGCGTTCGGTGAAGCGCCACCACATGAAGTCTGGGGGTACTGCCACTCCGGGAAGCCAAAGCGGTAAACAGCCTCAATGTAGACATGAATTTAAATATTCTTATAAAATATCAATACTTGGAGCCAGAGTATCGAAAACGTCTCGCGGCTGGAAATATTGCGATGAATCGGCATATCGAATTTTTGCCCCACCCCTAATATATATATAGTCTTTAGTTGTTATATTTAGTCTTAAGTTGTTGGTTATTGTTTGTGTGTACGTGTTACACATTCTGTTACTTTGATACCATCTAGCTTAATAAAATCTTGTTTGTTTTATAATTCTGTCTTCTTCATCATGTGACAGAATAGCCAACCGAAATGGATTATGCAGCCGAATTTGCTGCGATCGCCTATGAGAGCCTGGATTTTTTTCACTAGAAACTTCTGTCTTCTTGCCGTCACCAACCCCTTTGACAACGAGACCCTGAAGTCATTGTTTTGTATTGGGGCAAATTACCACCATCCCATAGACCTCCCAGACACCTCTGGACTTTACTGGAGGGACGCCATCATCCGGTGTCTGGAGAGTCTATACCCGGTCCAAAACACAGCAGGACCCAGAGCCTGTTTCACACCCTGCGACCATGGAGGAATCGTGTGAGCCCCCCGGAGACGGAGAGATACCACCCACCATGGCACATCAGCCAGAGCCCAAGGATTAACGGGAAATGCGGACCCTTGCCCCGGAGCTCCCCCAGTGTGTCTGACCAGGGGTGTGAGCCTGCAACATCAGTTGCCTTGGGTATTTGGGTGGATTTAGAGACTGAGGACTAGCTGATTGACTTTGGCGCAGAGGAATCATCTCCCACCCTTTCCCACCCCCATTTCTGTTTTTTTCATTGCCATTTCTGGACCGGTCTATGGACTGTATGGATGTTTGTAGCCCATCACCATCTCCTGCAATGCCTTGCTGTGACATCAAGCCGTAACTACCATCAGCACCTGAGCGGATTGATCTAGTGGCTCTGCCTCAGATCGTCTCCCTATTTCTCTGCCCGTCGACCTGTCAGCTCTGCCTTGGCTCCTCCCACCTTCGGCTCCACCAGACACCCTCTGCCTTTCGACTCTCCTGGGTTCCCTCGTCCCACCAGCTTCCCCTCGGTCAGTTGTCACACCACCTCTTCCGCTATGCTCCGTTCCTCCACCCCTACGGCTGCAGCGGGATCCTCTTTCCCCTCAGGTACGCCTCGGTCCTCCATCACACCAGCATCGCCTCAGTCCTCAGGCAGTCTGGCTCCTCCTCAGATGTTCGTCGCCCGGGCATCGCCCAAGCCTCCTGTGCTAACGACACCGCTCTTCTTTATCGGCTCTCCACCTCCATCGGTCGTCCCCCAGTCAGCCTTCACACCACCTCGGCTTCTCCCTTCTCTGTGGGCTCTGGGTCTGTGCCGTCGGATGCCCTACATCATCGCTGCCAGGTTCTCGTCCGTATTGCGCCATCCTCTCATCTCCTGTCTTCACAGGGTCATTGCATCGGCAACCTCCAAAGCCCCCTCCATCCCTCCCCTCACCTGTGCTACTACGGCGCGAGGTCACAGTTATGTCACGGTTATCTGGAGACATCTATAGTTTCACTTTCATGGACTTTCAGTTTGTCGTCATCAGACACATGTTTCTTTGTCTGTGTTTCCCGCCACTCATCTATTCTCATGGACTTTAATCTTCCACCACAGCTGCACATCATTTTAATATTTTAATAAAAATATAAATTATTACAAAAACTGTTGCAGATTTGTATCGTACACAATAGATAAGTAATGCTACTGATATAAGTCCAAAACAGTGACTGATTCAGTGAGTTCATTCAGAAAAGGGTTTCCAGAGATTCATTCACATTTCTCATTCAGAATTGATAATTTACTTCATTCAGATGCATTTAGACCAATAACTTGTGAGTCTTTTTGACTAATTCATAAGAATCATTAATTTGTGAATCTGATTATATTGGTCTTAATGTTTGTTTTTTAGGTGAAATATGTGCAATAAAAGATTCAGCAGTGACGTAAAAAGCGGTGGAAAATACTGGTGTAATGTCATTGAAAACAATGGACGCAAAACAATAGATAATATTCATTGTTATTCACATCCAATTCATTATCAAGGCAATTTATGACATCATAAATTCCCTCACTGATTGCATCACAGTGGGGGGCTTAACACTGAGAACAGAAGGGGCTTGGTGAAGAAACTGTTTGGAATGTAAGCTCATGAATTCATTATAAGGAAGCGCATGTGCTCCTTGTAAATTATGGACATTTCCTTTGTAAGCAAAGCTGATCTGAATACTAGTTTGTGCCATTACTGTGAATGTTAAACATATAGAATTCTCAAGCCGTGTCTGCTGTAAAAATGTATGGACAGATGTTTGATGTTCGCCTCTGTGCCAAACGTTTGAGTAATCGCAGTCCGCTGCAATGAGCAGCCCATCTCATTTATTGTCCCGATAAATCTTGAGTCCGGCCTCTGCATTGGTCATCAGTCACAGCTAAAGTCTTAACTGGGGCAGGAATGACAGGGCCTTGAGGACTGGATCTACCTTTCCTCAGAACATTGTGAATTATTAACAAAAAAACATATTTAGGTTTAAA
This sequence comes from Gobiocypris rarus, assembly GCA_023029165.1. Taxonomy (NCBI): domain Eukaryota; kingdom Metazoa; phylum Chordata; class Actinopteri; order Cypriniformes; family Gobionidae; genus Gobiocypris; species Gobiocypris rarus. Next base: position 16,688,229 of record CM040913.1, read on the forward strand.
AAAATACCCAGAATTTGACAATTACAGTGCTTGCATGTAGGGTCAGGCAAGAAGATATCTGCTTTCGCAATGATGTTACCGTAAATATAAAATTAAGCAATATCGTGATGATGATACTTAATCATTATAAACTTGATTCATTTCTGTGTGTCACTTTCAACTATTCATTTCAAAGAATCAACTAAAATGTTTTGAAAGCTGTTGCACTGTAACATTCCAGCTAATTTCAATTTTTATTGTGATTGGTGTTCTTTCTTAAAGGTGCACTGTATACATTTTAGCGACATCTAGCGGTGAGGTTGCGAATTGCAACCGCCCACCGCCCACCGCTCACCTCTCCCTTACAAAGCACAGAAAAGCTACGGTGGCCGTCACAGGGCAAACATTTTTATTGTGTGAGACAGCAGAGAGTGACTAGCGCTCTGTAGAGCAGTTTGTCCATTTAGGGCTACTGTAGAAACATGGCGGCACAAAATGGTGACTTCACTGTAAGGGGGCCCGTGGTGTATGTGGATAGAAATGGCTCATTCTAAGGTAATAAAAACATAACGGTTCATTATGTAAGGTCTTTATACACCACCGAAAACAGTTATGTATATTATATTGCATTTCCGTCAATTGATCCTCATACACATTGCACCTTTAAATCGATTTGCATACTGATTTGCGATTGGTCGTTTCTTTTTTCGCATCTGCTTTTAATGTCATTTCGACAACAGTAACACAGAACAAAAGTCTTAAACACTATTTTTGTTATGCCTTTCAAGCTCTGATATTTCCTTCAGCAAATGGATTTTTTTTCGTATTGAATAATTTTGATTAATGATTAAATATTTGTGGATTGCAGAGCCACGGCTGAAAGGTGCACTGCATATTTTATGTATACAAAAAGAATTAGAGAGAAATGATTTTGGGTGTGATAATGGAGGTATTCAGTGATCTGTCACAATTTAGATACCATCTGTACCGGCAAAGAGAGATGCATGAATAGTTAGCAAGAAAATCTTCTCACAAGAATTGATTGCAGGGATTATTTTGATATTTGTTTCTGCCTTTTTCTAATTTCAAAGTCCCAGCGTGTGGATACTTCAAATATACAGATTATAATTCAACAGATTCAATTTCAAGCATCCAACAATAAGAGGAATTTGTAATGCAAATCTGCTATAGTGTGAGTTATATAAATGATAAGCAAGAACAAGATGTTTCCATTCAGAATCGGATACATAAAAGCATATTATCTGAACAATGTCACATTTTGCTCTCAGTAAGCAACTTTCATATTACTTTTTTGTGCCCCCTTGACCAAAACCTCAAGTGCTCAGAGTTCTTTGATGTGTTGATTCAGAGAGACTCTGTCATCAGTGCAGTGACAGTCTCAATGCTCAATAGCAGGAGACTGAGGACAGCTCATTAGAGAGCCAGTCTGAGAGCTTACAGTTGTGCTGACAGGACTCTCTTCAGCTGTTGTTTGTGGGTTTGTTGACTTTACTTCTTTAAAGTGTTAAAATGTTGATGATCTGTCATGTGTCATGCATCATTGAAGGCTACTAGACATCCTACCAGAGACAGGCAGAGAATGAGTTTGAGGTGGGATGTGGGGGGCTTTGGGAGTAGCTGAGTATTTTCCTGTGAAATAAAGGGTTTTGAGTAGGGCTGCACGATATTGGGAAAAAATTACATTGCAATATTTTTTTTCCCAACGATATATATTGCGATATTGAGAGCCATCAATCCAGGCTAAAGTCAATAATTACCATTCCATGATATTAATAATTTCACTAATAAGCAAGCTTCATTTCAAGTGACAAAAAGTTCACTTCATATTTTATTCCAAAATTAGAACATTTCTGTAAACACAAAAGCAGAACACATTTTTAAATAAAACTGCAGCTTTACACCACCTTGATTGGTTTACAACAATATAACTTAAAATAAATATATTTTTTATAAAACAACTTATAAGCATTTTGGTTCTCAATCTTTTAAGTCAACTTTTCTTAGCCAAAGTAAAACAGTGTTGGTGTTATTCATCATAATCATAGCTAAACATATTGCAAAGTACCTCTTTTTGGTCAACAGCTGCGAAAGTGCAAAATGGTTACAAATTTAACATCAGTGCAAGAACAAAATGCATGCAACTTAAATTAAATACTCAGGAGTCAGTCAGGATTAGTCTAATGCAGGAGTGCAGCATTCGGAACAGAACCGCCAGTCATGAGTTGCTCACGTGAACAGTGCGCTTTGCTTTCTTTCCGTTTCGAATCGTTTCGTAAAGAGGACTTTTCACGCTTTCTGTACACATATCTCTCATGTCTGTGCAGAAGTAGCCTGTACGCTCCAGTTCGTTCATGTGCAACACAAGTGCTTGCTCCTGTGCCCTCATGTCACCGGTTATTGTCTGCTATAGTCTATTTGTTTCTTATTTACTAAAACCAAGCAATTGGTTGATGAAACATCGATTAAAATGTAGACACAATTTGTACAAAATGAAATTCACTTTCTACAAAAATAAGCTTATTTAAGTGTTCAAATAATTTCTGACCCACTCTGTCTATTGCGCTTTGCACTTTTAATAATCAATATGGCCTGAATTTAAAAAAAGCATTATACTATCTAAACATAAATATGAAACAAAATACATTGTTTAATGGCTACAACAGGTACAGTAGGCTACAGTACAGAACAGATACATTTAATGTCTGAGCGGGATTTGAGCGAACGTGGTTTTACCAGTGAGCCAACCCTGTTTTAAAAGTAACAGAGCTACTGAAACATGTAGTTAAAGGGTTAGTTCACCCAAAAATTAAAATTCTGTCATTAATGACTCACCCTAATGTCGTTCCAAACCCGTAAGACCTCCGTTCATCTCCGGAACACAGTTTAAGATATTTTAGATTTAGTCCGAGAGCCTTCTGTCCTTCAGTTGAAAGTGTCTGCACACTCTACAGTCCGTGTCCAGAAAGGTGAGAAGTAAGGTATGAAAAACATCATCAAAGTAGTCCATGTGACATCAGTGGGTTAGTTAGACTCTTTTGAAGCATCGACAATACATTTTGGTCCAAAAATAACAAAAACTACGACTTTATCCAGCATTATATTCTCTTCCGCGTTTGTTTGAATCCGCATTCACGAGCCCACAGTGACGCTGCTGACATAAGACGCAAAGCGTGCGTCTCCCTCAGACTACATGGACGCCAGATAACACAGCAGCAGCGTCTTACGTCAACAGCGGGATTCAAACAAACGCCGACTTTTCATATCCTTCAGCCTGACTTGGGATGCTATTAATTGCTGATCTGATTTACGGTTTTTCCAGAGAGCATTATCAAAAGTCCCACATACTTCCAATGAAGATATTGGAATTTAATCTATTTGTCTATCCCTTCATCTATCCATCCATCCATCCATCCATCCATCCATCCATCCATATAAAGAACAAGGCCTACACAACTTTCAATGCTTTTTAAACTATTTTAAGCATTCAGGCAAGGCGTTGTCAAAACAACAAATTTGTCTTGACAAACTTTACTTTTATGCACTCCTTTTCCTCTGTTCAAGCCCTCCAATTAATACGAAACCAACAAAGCCAACCAATTCACACTGAAACCTGAATTAATATTTTAAAAAATCTAAAAAAATAATAATAATAGACATGTAAGACTGGTGTTGAATAGCATGCTAAACTCAAAGTGCAGATTAGAGTCAGAGCACCACTGGCTGCTACCTATGGTTTTGTGAATCACGCCTACAAAATGAAGACGTACCAAATTTGCATGAAAGGCTCTTTTATTTGTCGTTATGGCCCAGGGCATAACAGTGAATACTAATGCTGGAGATTAGAAGGAAGCTAGTCCCTAGAGTAGACGCTGTGAGGGAAACATTCACTACATAACAAACTACTTTGGGTTTGGAAGCTATCTCTACAACTATTTTTTCCCTTTAAGAACGTGCCTTTTCTTTTGGTGAGAATGACATTTCGCCTCCATTTGTAGCTACTTGTTCTCCAAACACTTTGTTCCAAATGTACAAATTCTGCCACCCTGATATTTATGTACTTTTGCTTGCCTGGGTTATATTTCACTCTGATTATCATTTTCTCTACCTCACAAATGTACTCCTTTTCTCTTTCTTTCTCTCTCTCTCTGTGTTTCATTTTCTCTCAGTTTCCCTCCCTTCCTCCCTCCCTTTTTTCTCTCTCTCTTCTAAGGGCCAATTGGGGTGTCATGGTATGCAAATGAACATGTAAGGGTGCCCTAGTTATTATAAATAGACATTTATGTTTGATTAAGTACAAAAACAATCTTACCTCAGGAAAAAAATCTCACTGTTAGACCTTAGCGATCTGTTTCAAAGAGAAAGGCTTAGAATAATAGGCCAAGTGCTGGAGCTCTTTTCTTTCATTGCCATATTCCTTTGTTGCATGAAATGTCCTGATTCTGCAGTGTCTTGACCTCTGAATGTCATATGATAATTTTATATTTATTAACTAAACTTGACCTTATCGGCATTCATATAATGCTAAAAATGTGTTTATTTCGATGAATTTCCTCTACTACAATTTCAATTCTTTTGCATCTCAGTTGCACTAATTTGCAATCATATAGAGACCATGCTATGATTCCATTTCTGACTAATAAATAAGATCCCTCCCTGCGTTTAATTTTAATTTAATGTCTGTTTCACAAATAAATGTACAGACTTGCAGAAGTAAAATAGGCTCCGAATGTTGTTCCGTGTGTTTAACTTCCTCTTTGTATTTGTTTTCCCCTTCTTTTACCAGCGAATATTGTCAGGAGCAGACAGTGGTGTGAGATGATGCCTTGTTTGGATGACGAAGGCTGTGACCTATTGGTAAACAGAACGGGCTGGACGTGTGCACAGCCGGGGGGCCGAGTGAAAACAACCACAGTAAGTGCCACAGAACAAAACAACAGCTCAGGACTTTGACTTGCTTGTCAAAAAGGCTAATGTCACGCCAAATACCCCAATGGATCCCAATAATAAAAAAAGTATAAGCATACCTTTTTTAATTCAATAAAATCGATGAATTATGCAGTGTTTAACAATGATGGCCTGAAATTCTATCAACGTTTTCCATGACTTGTGTAAGGTATGTTAACTGGGCAGGTTAATCACTTAGCTTGTTAACAGCAATATTATATGACACATATGACAATATTTGTAGTTTTGGTTATATAAATGTGTGTAGTAGATCACTTAAAAGATGTTAATTTATTTATTTTGATGCTTAAGACTACAATGAAAAAGCAATTTGAGTGATTTCTAAGTAGATATTGAAAAGATTTTAGCCAGTAGTAGTATTAGAGATGCACCGATTGCAGTTTTCTTGGCTGATTCCAATTTTTGAAGATTCCGATACTATAATTATACCATACTATAACTATAATTGACAGCATATACAACACAAATCTACTTTTTTTTCAATGCTAAATTGTATTTTTATATAAAAATCAAGTAAAAAGACAGTAATAAAATAAGAACAAATAAACTAATGGCAAACAACAGCAGAAATAAATGCAATAGAATAAAGAGAGCTATGAAATTAAGTTTTTCAGGTGGGTTTAACAGTTGCTTATTATTCAGGTAAGAAATACTACAGAAATTAAAGTAATCAAATGTAAAATAACAGTGGATAGTCTTCATTGTAAAAATTAAATACAGATTAATGTTTACAAATAAAGTTACAAAAGAGTGATTCTCTTTGTCTTTTGTTCTTTGACTAACATGACAGACAGCAGCAGGCTTATTAGGCTACTGTCACTTTAAGAGCTTATGCACGGATCCAATATACTTTACACAACATGCATTATCTTACTTTTAAAGTATTTAATGTTCCAAAACTGACTGTGTCTAACTGAATACTCGCCATGACGGGCATTTTTGACATGATTTTGAGTGTATTTGACCGGTCTGAGAGGCAGTTTTATGTGTGCGTCACTAACATAGATCAGTGGTGCACAAGCTTTTGGTGTGAGCACGAAACCTGTGGGAATTAGTCAAATTATGCGCAATACAAGCACTATTTAACTGGAGCAAATGAGAGAAGGAAAAGTTATTGCCTGTGCCGCTGGCAACAAAACAGATCGGCTTGGAATCTGAAAGACGTGAGACTGACCGGCTGGTCACCGTTCCGGACCGAGCATGCAGACTTATTACGATACCTGGCCGGTCGATCAGTGCATCTTTAATTAGTATCACTGACATCTTTTTGTGAATACATTTTTACCTTTCCTACATGCCTTGAATATTTGTCTCATCCTTGGTTAGTCCAACAAGGGTAGGATTTGGGACGACATCAGAACATCTCAAACTGCATAAGTGATTGTGTTATACACCCTAACTGTGTTTTTAATTCCCAGGTATCCTGACCCCAGTGGGGGAAGATTTTCCCAAGAGAGGTGCAAAGTATGGAAGAACCTCGTCATTCTCCAAAGAGCTACAGCAGTGCGGGGGAGGGGAGCATTCATCATAGTCCAGTTAGCCCTATCTGTCAGTCTCTCCATTAGTCCTTCAGTCTCATAAGATAAGGGGTGAGAACCTCTCGTCATGGAGTTTACATGGACCGTGAGGAATGGATCCCCCTGTGCTGTCAATCAAGAATTGGAACCATCCAATTCTTCATTTGCCAATGCTGGCACGTGATCAGTGCGATGACGGATACAGGATAGTTTGCAACTTGGATCGTGAAACGTAAAAAGGATCTATCAAAATTTTACAGACCAAAGAAATACAGACAAACAATTTCTGTGGGGAAGGATTTCCAATATGAACACAAAATACACACATCAGCTGCTTCAGCTTTGAGACACGCAAGCAAAAAAAACCACATACCTGAGCTATGTAAGGAGTTTTTCCAACTGAGCACACGCAAAATGGACAACAACGACGTTTTCGATGAAACTGTTGAGTTTATTCGATTGTAGATCTGCTGCCATTGTCGTGTAATGGACTGAAATCAGTCAGGAACGTAGACAGCGTGGCAGACGATTTGTCAAACCGAACAATATCTACCTGACCTGAAGAGACTGGCGGAGACTTGCGCTTTGGGAGAGACCATCCTATGTATTTTCAGAGTCATAAAGTTATATATATATTTAACAGTTTTATATGATGTACCTTTGTAGCAAACCTTATTTAACACTGACAATGTGATCCTATTCATAAAGGGTGAATTGAAAAACGCTATGTCCTGGAAAGTTATTTACGCATTGCTTTCATTGCAAATGAATATAGGAAGGAAAATAGTGTACTTGTGTATTTGTGAGTAAACTTTTGTTTTGTAACAACATTCAACAATATACACACACATAAAAGCAACTGTAACCCACCTTGACAAGGTTATTTACGTCAGTATACAGCTATGGGTCAATTGTGTTTTACCGCAGCGATTGTACACTGGTAAATTCATCTTATAAAAACTGTTTATGTGTCAGTCCTTCTGTGATATCTGTCATATCGAGACGGTCACCCCATTAAGATAATGGCCCTTATGAGATAATGGCCCGTCCGCCGCAACGAGCGCCGTGTCCTGCGTGGTTTCTCTTAGACCATTACTCTGCCCTTGTTGGCCCCTCTCCTCCTCTCTCAGCGCCGAGCCTGTGGAGGAATGCTGCTGTCAGCCAGGCTTCAAGCTTCATTTAACATCACTAACAGCCTGCATTACACACGACGTCTCTCAGCTACAGCCGCAGTGCCCCACAATATCACCCCCCGGCCCAAAAGTACCCCGAGTGTTTATGAGGGTTTGAAGGAGAATGATGTTAGCTTTATTGAGGCTTTTAATACGATCCTAACAACTTGCATTAATCATTTACTTTTGTTGTATCACCAAAAGTGGCCCTTAATACTTAAACCTGAAGCTAAAATATGCTAAGATGCTGAAATATTTTCTTCAATCTCAGTTCAATATGCAGAGACAACTATAAGTAAGCCAGTGTAAACATTGTCAAAACATTTTTCTGTTTGTTTGAGAATCCCGACCAGCCTGAAACTGCAGCAGTGGCTCAATCAATGGCGTGAGTTTTAGACAGATATATCTGTTTGAATGCTGTTGGTTTTATTGTTGTTTTAAGATCTTAACAATCTGTATTATTCATTTACTTTAGTTGTCATGTTATCATAAAATGGGGCTCTTCATACTTAAACCTGAAGCTAATATATGCTAAAACAACTGTTGTTTGAGAATCCGGACCAGCCTGATATAGCAGTGGCTCAACCAATGGTGTGAGATCGGGGCGGAGCTATCTGCTTGTTTAACCAATAGCATTGAGGCTGGCAGGGCGGGGCAGATAGCTGTGGGAACGGAGCGAGTACTAATGAGCATCACCTGTGTGCCGCACCAGTCTCGAGCCCCACGGAGGAATTCAAGAAGGATAAAAGGAGGAGTGATAACAATGAAGGACAAGAGAGGACAGGCCTCTATGTGGCTTATATGTGTCAGTTGTCTGTGAGGGGTTGCCACTTTACTTTCGTTTTGTTGTTTATGATTAAACTTTATGTTGATCATTCGCCGGTTCCCGCCTCCTTCTTCCTTCCCAGGTTTCGGCACGAATGTAACAAAGTTCAAGTTCAAGGAAGGAGGCAGGAACTGGCGAACCGTCTCTCCTTTTATCCTTCTGGAGCTCCTCTGTGGGGCTCATTAACACTCGAGCCACCGGCCTCTCTCCGTTCCCACAGCTCTCGGCCTCACCCTGCTTGTCACAAGCATATAGGGAGAGTTGTTTGGTAAAGCTGTTTGAATGCTGCTGGTTTTATTGTTTCTTTTCATAAGGTCTTAACAACTTGTAACTAAAGTAAATTACTAATATACACTACCATTCAAAAGTTTGGGGTCAGTAAGTTCTTCAGTGAGGAATCGGATGCATTAAACTGATCCAAAGTGACAGTAAAGACTTATAAGGCCTATTTTAACGATTTAAGCACGTTCTGAAGTGCACAGCGCAGGTGCACTTAGGGCGTGTCCAAATCCACTTTTGCTATTTTAATGAAGAAGAAAAATAGTCGGTGTGCCCGGCGCATGGTCTAAAAGGGTTGTCCCTAGTCTCTTAATGAGTAATGGGTGTGTTTTGGGTGTAACATGCAATAAACCAATCAGAGTCTCATCTCCCATTCCCTTTAAAAGCCAGTTGCGCTTGCACAATGGCGGATTCGCTATTTACTTAATTTGCAAGCGGAAAGACTGAATGCTTCTCAAGCTGGAAATTTTAAAATTTTTAATATTTAAAAATGTTTGTGTGCTGCTGCGTGTCCCTATGGGCACATATTGCTTCTATCTTCAAATAACAAAAAAATATTGTGCCATTGACTTTAGACCAGGTTTTTGTTGGTCAATGACGCAGTCGTTTTCAGTTTCCTCAAAATAGCAACGCGTCAACAATGCGTTTTCCAACAACAACTGTTTTCAAACCAGCACACCCATGGGCGAACAGAAGGGTGCAAATGCATTTGCTATTTAAACAACATGGCACAGGACGTGAAGATGATAACTGCGTCAACCTGAAACAAAAAACAAACCGTAGCAAAAAACACTTGCGTCGCACCTGCCGCTTTATTGCACCGGGGATATGATAGCCCACAGTGTCATAAAAATGTCTATTTCAAATAAAAGCTGTTCTTTTGAACTTTCTATTTAAAAACATCCCGAAAAATACATCACAATTTCCACAAAAATATTAAGCAACACAACTGTGGTCAACATTGATAATTATTAGAAATGGTTCTTGAGCAGCAAATCAGCATAAAAGAATGCTTTCTGTGACTGTAGACTGGAGCAACGATGCTGAAAATTCAGCTTTGATCACAGGAATACATTACATTACAATAGATTCAAATAGAAAACAGGTATTTAAAATTGTAATTATATTTCACAAGTGTTTACTGTATTTTTTAATGATTAAATTCAGCCTTGGCGGAGAAGAGACTTCTTTCAAAAACTAAAAATCTTACCAACCTCAAACTTTTGAATGGTAGGGTAGTGTATGTCACACAAAGTAGGCTCCTCATACTTTAAAGCGTGCAATTTTGTCAGATACATCTATAAGTACATCTATTTGTTAGACATCTATAAGTGAGCCCTCTGTAGATCGATTTCCATAAAAAGTGTAAACCCTGTGGGCTATTATACCCCCGGCGCTATGCAACACCAGGTGCAAAGCATGTGTTTTTAGCTAGTTCCAGCCTGACGCAGTTATCATTCTCACGTCCTGTGCCACGTTGTTTAAATAGCAAATGCACTCGTTCCCATCTGTCTGCCCACGGGCGTGCTGCGGCGACCATTTTTCCCGTTGTTAAACTTGCAAAAGGGGATTCAGACATGCCCCAAGTGCACTCATACTGTGAGCTTTAGACCATGCGCTTAGTTAAAATAGGGCCCTGTGACTCTGTGGTGTTATCAAAAGTTTGTTTTGAGAATCCTGACCAGCGCGCCACAGCAACAATGGCTCAACCAATGATAGGAATTCGGGGCGGAGCAATCTGTTTGTTTGACCAATGGCAGTGATCAGGAAACCTTTTTGAAAACAGTCACTATTTTTGCAGCTCTGTTTGGTGTGATATTTTACCGCCTGTAATTTCACTGACTGAAACATTTAAAAATGCATTTCTTATTGTTTTACTCTTTGGTGTATTAACTAATTTGATTCATCCTGCTAAAAAAGGAGCCAATTTATTTTCAGCTGTAAGAGTGTTGTATAGTCATCTTTTTTTGTCATTTAGCTGATATCTATTTTATCCACTAAAAATGTCACTGCGAACAATTAGCCCTTCTTAAACAACCTGCAAGGAAGGCGGAGGCAAGCCAAGAAGATGATTGGCTTAGGTAAAAAGGCTCCCTTGAGTTCATAATCAGGGTTTGACATGTCGCACTGAACCATCTCAAATTCCCATACAAATCTTACCGGCTTGGCTCACTCATCCATGGACTAAATGAGAAAAATTACCGACTTTGCCAGTTCCCTTAAAAACCCATTTACATTCTGTCAGCTCCTATTAAGGACGAGGATCGTGACAATGGGCAAAAATATGCATGGGAGAGAAATCCAGCCCCAGTCCATCACGGTAATTCCGACCCTGCTTACCAAGGCGCCAGTTGATTTCTCCTCAATTTGGGTTTCCCTTCCCGCAAGCTGCACACTAAACAGGCCCTGATAAGCACCCTGCCTGAAAACCAGCTTTAACAATATCATACAATTACGAGCACCAGTAACAGTATCAGCCATAGATTAGAGGTACTAAATGCTGAGCTATGAATAAATTAGCCGCAGTTTTTCGCCTAAGCAGAAAGACTCGAAAAAGAATGAAAGGACAACAAGGCAGGCACTTTGATTTGTGTAGCTCTGCTCCTCGGCTGATAGTTTTCTCAAATTTATTTTGAATGACACAGATTATAATAGATTTCCCAAATAATCCGGATTATCACAGTCATTACAGCCACATTTGATAAACGAAAAAAGTCTTTCTATGGTCACGTCATTATGTGCATTATGGCTCAAAGCGGGTGGCGATCTTATTTCAATTAAAAATTGGCATGCCTATCAACGTGATGCCTCTGTTTACTGAACTCTTTAGACAAAGACGTCATCTGCAATTCAAATGATTTTAATCAGTAGACACAGAAGCACAACATTGATGAGATTGCTTCATTCGTTTAGCAAAATGTCAAAGCAAATCGTCGGGTCTCAGCTGTGTTTATGAACAAACTCCATGTTTCAGATTTGCAGGAGATTAAAAAGAGATGAAAAGCAGTGGATGTGTAATTGTGTGAAATCTAAACCCAGGACCCTTTTTATAGTGCAAATTTCTGATTAAGGCAAAACTAAAGGAGAACTCCCCGCAATTATCGATAATTGCGAGTGGGCAATTATGTATTAGCATGATAAAAACAACTGCACGCATAAAGGACGACAACTTTGCACCTGAGATGAACGCAAGTGGAGGGACGCGGTTTGCCCACGGGTTAGGCGGGCGTTGCTCGAGTTCCTCCAGGTCCTTGTGGTGAATTATGGTCTGCCCTTCAAGCAGTCACACACGTCCGCCATTAATCATGTTTGGCCAGTGTCCCCATTCTCAAAAGAGGTCTGGAACGTGTTTCCAAACCTTACTGAGACCTGGTTGTCACCCTACCTGTCCACCCTCAGCCCCTTGGGGTCCTTCATAAACATGAAGCCCGAGGCGGTGACTTTGTTGAGGGAGATAGTTTCCAATGGGACCAAGCATGCTCCTTACTGAAGGATGCTGCCCAGGCAATGTTTGGATTCAGGCGAGTACTTTGAGGGTCACGCAGGATGAAGTACTGTTTTGTAAGAATTAATTGAATTGTTCACTGAATACACGGTCAGCATAAGCAGCAGCGATGAAGCATGGATAACAGTGTGACCTTAAGAGACAGTCTTTGAACGAGTCCTGGAGTATCCTATACAATAACAAATGATGTCTAAATATTCTCCTTCCCTCATTTAAGCATGACATATTTGCCGCTGCTACTAAACTAAAGGTCAAAGATATGTCAATGTTATTCAGCTTCTGAGAGCTAATCTTTAGGATGAATGGAGAATTTTCTAAAAGTTGCTACATTGATTATAGAAATGTCTTCAAAAACAACAAGGCTACAAAACATGCTTTCAGTCTTTATGTGACTTTTTTGTGATTCTGCATGGGTGTCTGTAGATCATAATCAGAAATGATCAGTTCATTTGTTGTATAGCACTAGTGCACTCAAATCACGTTGAAATGATTGTACAAGTTGTAGCACACATAAAAGCCAACAAAGTCATAAGTGAGAAACTAATATAAAAATTTTGGACGATACGATAACTGATAATTCTTTATATCTGAAAGCCGATAACCGATATATTGGCAGATAAATCTGAATCCAAATTTGTATATAATTTTTGAGATCCATGGTTACAAAAAATGTATGTAAAAAATATCCATGTCGCAAGCACACAATTATAATGTTCATATAATTTTCCTTTTTTGAAGTGATGATATTTCAAGCAATTCAAAATAGGGATGGGACGATTTCATGATAAACCATGATAAAATGTACTGACGGTTAGTATTATTGTTTAAAATTTAATTATGAAAGCTTAATTTTGAAAGCTCAACACAGATGCAGTGCGTAGAAAAATGGCAGAAGCAAGTGACAGCACTTGGGAGATTTTTCCGCCTTCTAAAAGGACCAAATCTGAGGAGTGGTCATATTTTGTCTTTTACAAAAGTCCTGAGGGAAACTTATCTGCAGAACATTCAAAGCGAAAATCGTTGCAATAGGGGGAAAAGCTTCAAATCTGCCGAGTCATCTTGGTGACCATCACCCACTGTTGTATAGCGAATGCAAAACAAGGTAAAGGTGCACAATGTAACATTTTTTCAGTAAAATTTCCAAAAACCACTAGGCCAGTGTTATATATTTTATTCAGTTCGATGTTTCCAACAATTTGTAAATCGTGAGAAAATTGCTATTTAAACCAATGAACCGTGATGTGTGAGGGCATCGCCTGTCAAATGCGTCATATCTGCGTTACCCTCGGTTTCCGGTTGTATTTTGCAGACAGTCTTTACTCTCACTGCGGTGTGCAACAAATGTCATAGCAGCCGCAGAGCGAACACACGGAGTAATGTCATAACATCATTTTCAACACACTCAGATGTATCTAATATGATAAACAGAGCTGCGTTACCTCATACTCATGACCGGAAAAGCGGAAATAGTGCCAGCGACTGTGGCATAATAAAAGTCCCGCTGCTCGTGAGGCGTGGGTTCATCTTATTAACAATCGTCCAGCGGCCTTGCTCAGTTCCCACAACACTCGGTCCTGCTCTGTTTCATACTACAGTAACATTAATAATTGCATCCATCCTATCCAGATTCTTTTCCATCGGCTGTGAGGTGAAGACCACATGCCCCAAGATCCTGCTCAAACTTGGCATCATCAAACTACTACTTTGTTTTGAATATGCGCCCTCTAGCGGACAAAAAATTACATAGTGCACCTTTAACTTTGACGTTAATTCCAAAGCTGTGTGATGTTGTTTTGCGCTGAAATATTTGATCTCACTCACTTGAAATGAACATGAAGCTTCCACGTAGAAAAGTGGCTTTGAGCCAAAGACAAATGAACACGTTCAAACAAGACCTTTATGTATAGTCATCGTAGACTTATTGCACAGATTTGTTTTTACCACATAAATAATTACAAGGACATACTGAATTGAGATTAAGGTTTTACATCTGACCTGTTTATAAATCAATTTTGTACAGCGTACAAAACAATCGTCCAGACAAGATGATCACAAAAATATTATAGTAGTATTAATAGTAAAGTCCTCTGATTTTTGATTAAGGTTCGAGCTAAACTCTGCAGGACAGTCTGAGGAACCTTATAATCTACTGCATGCCTTCTGTCGCATTATTGATAGTTTATACTTATTTAGCAAGTAAAAGCCTTATAGTATAATTGTAAAAACGTACACCTTCAGGCACCTTCATCTCTCAATCATTATCATCATCATCATCATCATCATCATATTGCATTACCATTATTTGTTTTGCCTCCACAATAAAAATGACTTTGATCATAATAAGATGTATTTAAATATTAAGACATAAGACATCATTGAGATATAGAGTGATATTTAAATGCATTTTATGTAAGTATTCTGCTATACTGTTATATCTCACTGATTTACATTCTATCAGGATTTCATCATTCTTTTTAGCCATAAAAAAATCAGCATCTGCACAAAATTGCATATTTTTGCAAACTTTGGGCCTTGGAATAAAGTTGATGTTTGTTCCTCTTGGAGTATGAGCTCCATATTCTCACTATATCATACTGTATGAGCCATAAAAGCCTGATGCATCAAATATGACCCTCAACAAAAACACATGCAAACTGAATTTTTCCCCTCAAATATTTTGTCAATAAACAGTTCCATTTCGAAACAAACAAAAAAAAGATTTTCCTGACTATTATTTCATTTGATTTAATTATGAATGCTGACAGTATAATTAGTTTGTTAAAATAACTTTCTGTACCATAAATGAAGAATAGTAATGCGACATGACAGAAAACTCTAAATCCATTTGGCTGATTTATGAGTGACAGACTTGTGTGACTGAACTACATTTCCCTGATAAAATACACAGATAATTCAATTCAATTCAATTCAAATTTATTTGTATAGCGCTTTTCACAATACACATTGTTTCAAAGCAGCTTTACAGAAAGTGCATTTATAAATGTACATTGAAAAATGTTAGAAAAAGTTAATCAATCATGTATTATTTTAGGCGCTATAACAGCGCTGGTGTTGAGTCGTCTCATCACAGGCGTCAGTGCGTCGCATCACAGGTGTTGGGGCATCTGAAGTCTCCATGAGAGGCTGGATACAAACTGGAGCTGACCAACTATTTACCTCGGGACTAGTGTCGAGATAATAACAGAAAAGCAGATGGGAAATAATTAGCATAGCTGCTGTTCAGAATATTAATTCTTTTGATCCGATTTAACTGTAGTATAAAGGTAATTATAATGTGAATGCTTGGCTAAAGAGATCGTCTTTAATCTAGTTTTAAACTGGGACAGCGAGTCTGAACCTCGAACAATATCAGGAAGACTATTCCAGAGTTTAGGAGCTAAATGTGAAAATGCCCTCCCTCCTTTAGTGGACTTAGATATCCTAGGAATGACCAGAAGCCTCGAGTTTAGTGATCTTAAAGAGCGCGATGGATTGTAGAGGCGATAGAAGATCCGTTAAATACACTGGAGCTAAACCATTTAGGGCTTTATAGGTCAGTAGCAATACTTTGTAATTGATCACGGAACTTAATAGGTAACCAGTGTAGAGATGATAAAATTGGTGTTATATGATCATATTTTCTTGACCTAGTAAGAACTCTAGCAGCTGCGTTTTGGACTAACTGTAGCTTGTTTATTGAGGATGCAGGACAACCAGCTAATAAAGCATTACAGTAATCTAGTCTCGAGGTCATGAATGCATGAACTAACTTTTCTGCATCAGAAATAGATAGCATGTTACGTAGCTTAGCAATGTTTCTAAGGTGGAAAAATGCTGTTCTTGTAACATATGAAATATGATTTTGAAAGACAAGTTGCGGTCTAATATAACACCCAGGTCTTTTACTGTAGTGGATAAAGTGACAGGGACGTCCTTCCAAGTTAAAGTTGTGTATTGAGAGGTTTTGTGGGCGTTTTTGGACCAATAAGTAATACCTCTGTTTTATCTGAATTTAATAGCAGAAAATTACACGTCATCCAGTATTTAATATCTTCAACACGCTGTCAGTTTAGATAATTTAGCGTTTTCATCTGGTCGTGATGAAATATATAATTGAGTGTCATCAGCATAACAGTGAAATTAATTCCATGTTTTCTTATAATATTACCAAGTGGCAGCATATATATTGAGAATAGCAGAGGGCCTAACACAGATCCTTGCGGCACCCCATAGTCTACTGGCGTTATCTTTGATTTTTCCCCATTTAGACAGACAAAATGGTAGCGGTCTGATAAATCTGATCTAAACCAGTTTAATGCATGTCCCTGAACACCAGTGTAATTTTGAAGTCGATCTAAGAGTATTTTATGATCTATAGTATCGAGCGCAACTAAGATCGAGTAGAACTAGTATTGAGATACAGCCTTGGTCAGAAGCTAGAAGTAAATCATTTGTGATTTTAACGGCGCAGTTTCTGTGCTATGGTGTAGTCTGAATCAGTTGAAATTTTCATAGATATCATTTTCTTGCAAGAAAGAGCACAATTGAGCAGACACAACTTTTTCTAGTATTTTAGACATAAATGGAAGATTTGAAATGGGTCTGTAATTTGCTAGGTTATTATGATCTAATTGTGGCTTCTTAATGAGAGGTTTTATGACTGCCAACTTGAATATTCTTGGAACATGACCTAAAGATAAAGACGAGTTAATAATATTGAGAAGAGGCTCTTCCACTACAGGTAACAGCTCTTTCAGTAGTTTAGTGGGTATAGGATCTAATAAACATGTTGTTGGTTTAGATGCAATGATAAGTTTATTTAGCTCTTCCTGTCCTATAGTTGTAAAGCGGTGTAGTAGTTCTTGAGGGCGATAATTGAGGTTGAATCATAAGACATCATTAAAGGTTGTACATTTACAATTCTGTTTCTGATGCTTTCTATTTTCTCAGTGAAGAAATTCATAAAATCGTTACTACTAAACTGTAGAATATTTTGCTCAGGCGATGCTTGTTTATTTGTTAATCTAGCCACGGTGTTAAATAAAAACCTTGGATTATTTTGGTTATTTTCTATTAGTTTGCGGAGATGCTCAGCCCTGGCTGCTTTTAGGGCCTTTTATAACGTGACGTACTATCTTTCCACGCGATTCTAAAGACCTCTAAATTAGTTTGTTTCCATTTTCGCTCTAAGTTCTGAGTTTCTCTCTTGATAACATGTGTAGCACTGTTGTACCATGGTGCTTTAGTTTTCTCTCTAACCTTTTTAATCTAATTGGTGCAACATTTTCTAATGTACTAGAGAAAATGGTGCTCATACTAGTCATTTCCTCTAGTTCATCTGTTTGTTTGGGTTCACTGAGCAGCTGAGACAGATCAGGTAAGCTATTTGAGAATCTATCTATAGTGGTTGGAAGGATCGTTCTGCCTGGTCGATAATGTGGCGCAACATGACAGATTTCAGCAGTATACAAGTTACCATGTAATGGTCAGTGACATCATCACTTTGTTGTATAATATCTATATCGGTTGGGTTGGTTCCATGTGATATAATTAAATCTAGTGTGTGATTAAGGCGATGAGTCGGACCAGTGACGTTTTGCTTGACCCCAAAGGAGTTTAATAGATCTGTAAGCGCAGCCCCTAACGCATCATTTGTGTTATCTACGTGTATGTTAAAATCTCCAACAATTAATGCTTTATCGACATTGACCAATAGATCTGAGAGAAAGTCTGCAAACTCTTTTAGGAAATCAGCATAGGGCCCTGGAGGTCTATATACAGTAGCCAAGGCTAGAGATAAAACAGTTTTCTTTCTTACATCTAAGAGCGTAACATTTAGCACTAGTACTTCAAAGCGAATTAAACCTGTGACCTGTTTTCTGAGTAACATTTAGAATATCTCTATAGATTATTGCAACACCGCCGCCACGACCAATCAGACGGGGCTCATGCTTATAACAGTATCCTGGTGGAGTAGACTCATTTAGACCGAAATAATCATTTGGCTTAAGCCAGGTTTCAGTAAGGCAAAGTACATGAAACTATTATCTGTGACCATTTCATTTACAATAACACGCCTTAGGTGTGGCGATCTAATGTTTAGAAGACCTAGTTTTAGAAATTGTTTTGTTTACTAATATTGAGATTTTCTGGTTTAATCACAATTAGATTTTCCTAGATCTTACAGTAGATTTAAAGTTTGACCTCACTAAGCGAGGAATAGACACAGTTTCTATATAATGTTCTACATTGGTACTTATGTCAATTAAGTTAGGACAGCAAAGACTGTGATTTGAACTTTGACTTACTAGTCATATGGTGGTGTGTAACGCCCTGGAGATGTTGTCCGACAGTAGAGCCGCTCCGATTCTGCTGGGGTGAAGGCCATCAGGGCGGAAGAGCCTAGTCGCTCCCAAAACAGATTCCAATTATTTACAAAGAGCAGCTTCTGTTCATTACACCATGACATTAACCATTCATTTAGAGCAAGTAATCTACTAAACCTTTCATGTCCTAGTCGTGCGTGGGAAGGGGTCCAGACACGATGATCGTTGCTTCAGGCGATGTTCTGCGCACCGTCTCGACCAGACTCCTGTAGTCCTTCTTCAGAACCTCCGTCTGCGCGGCCTGATGTCGTTCGTTCCCGCGTGCAGCGACAGCTCCGATGCGCTCGTCACCGTTCAGGATCTCGGGAACCTGTGCAGCGACGCCGAGAACACGAGCACCAGGAAAGCAGTGAGTGCGCACCTTACCTTTACCTGAAGTAAGCGCGGACATGCGGACGATGGAAGTACCGATGACCACAGCGTCGCGTTCCGTCTCGCGAAGAGGGAGAAGCGGTTCTGAGTGGAGATCTCGAAGACCGGGAGGCGGAGGTCCTTGCTCTGGTCTGGCTCGCGTCTTCCGCTGTGAAACACCCAGGGTCCATGGTGCTGTGTCGGTGCGGAGTGAGCGAAACCAGGGATGATCGCGTCCTGGGTGCTTGGGTCCTGTGCAGAGAAACACACGGAGTAGGCGAGGTCGGAGTCAAAAGTTACCAACCACTGACTTGTGAGCATCGGTAGCGTGATGTTTCCAGCGCTGAGCGTCGCTCTCTCAGCCGCGGCTCGTCTGTCTTGTAGGTTGCGAATCTGCTTGTCCAACGACTCCAACTCCAACTGCACGAATGCAGCTCGAGCGTGTCCTCACCTGCACTCAAAGGTAACATTAGACACACATCCGAGTTATTCGCCATTGTAGTAAATGTGCTACAATGGCGAATTGTAAATTTCAGTGGTTACTGGTGTAAATAAGTTACCACGCGTGCAATGCTAGCGAACTCGGCTAGTAGCGGAAGTTCGGATATAAAGTGGCGATATCAAAGCAATCCGATTGTTGTTGTTTTTATAGAGAATCGTATCGGTGATATGTTCACACGCTGTAATTAATAGAAAGTATTCGTTTGTAGCGAGTGTTAAGAAGAAAATCAAGGATTATGAGTCAATTCGGAGCTACAAACACATGTGACGAAACCACTGGCGCATGCGCCATAGTTTATAGTTTAGATCTATTTATATCTTTATTAAATACATACATGGACCATGGTGAACATATTTAGACGATTTGTGATCAGACAGTTTAATGTAACTTTCATAAAAGTCCAGTACATACGTTAGTCACACAGCAACGGCAGCTATCAAAGTTACTAAGCGACAAGAACCATTGATAAACATTGATTATACACATAATGTGCATCTTTTGCTCTATATTACATTGCATTAGTGCAGAACAGCTCCCTGCCTTTGTCAATAAGTATTTTCTATTTAGATTCTGACAAAAATGATGAGCAGTGCCTGGTTTTCTCCACACATATCGCTTAGAATTAAGGCCAGAAAGTTCTATCTTGGTCTCATCAGACCAGAGAATCTTATTTCTCACCATCTTGGAATCCTCCCGGTGTTTTTTTTTATTATAGCAAATTTTTATGCAGGCTTTCATGTGTCTTGCACTGAGGAGAGGCTTCCATCGGGCCACTCTTTGATCTTTGGGTTCTTCTTTACCTCTCTCACCAAGGCTCTTCTCCCCGATAGCTCAGTTTGGCCGGACAGCCAGATCTAGGAAGGGTTCTGGTCGTCCCAAACGTCTTCCATTTAAGGATTATGGAGGCCACTGTGCTCTTAGGAACCTTATCTGCAGCAAAAACTTTTTTGTAATCTTGGCTAGATCTGTGCCTTGCCACAATTCTGTCTCTGAGCTCTTCAGGCAGTCTTTGACCTCATGATTCTCATTTGCTCTGACATGCACTGTGAGCTGTGTGGTCTTATATAGACAGGTGTGGCTTTCATAATCAAGTCCAATCAGTATAATCAAACACAGCTGGATTCAAATGAAGGTGTAGAACCATGTCAATGATGATCAGAAGAAATAGACAGCACCTGAGTTAAATAAATGAGTGTCACAGCAAAGGGTCTGAATAGGACCATGTGATATTTCAGTTTTTCTTTTCTAATAAATCTGCAAAAATGTCAACAATTCTGTGTTTTTCTGTCAATATGGGGTGCTGTGTGTATT
This sequence comes from Gobiocypris rarus, assembly GCA_023029165.1. Lineage (NCBI taxonomy): Eukaryota > Metazoa > Chordata > Actinopteri > Cypriniformes > Gobionidae > Gobiocypris > Gobiocypris rarus. The sequence continues at coordinate 16,709,043 of CM040913.1, forward strand.
AAAATGATTTTAGCAAATGGCTACAATATAACAAAGAGTGAAAGGGGGTATGAATACTTGCGTACTGTATCACCTGGAATGGCCTTGATGATCCTAGTTGAAGACATTGCAGATTTTCTACAGAAACGAGCCAAAAAGCTTTCATTACAGTATCTATGTCAGAGGTAAAAGCGATTCGCTGTAATACACAATCCTACAAAAAAGCATCCTCCAGTGTCAGCCGTGCACCAGCGAAACACTGAACCGCAAGAGCCGCCTGCAAAATAGGATTATAGAGATGCACACCAGCAAGGCAGCGTTCCTCTGACCGCAAGTCATTCTGAGCTGAATCTACCAAAACTGATTGATTCGTGTCTACGATTCACCAGACACCTGAATGTCACCTTTCCACATCGCTGCCATTCACTGCACAGAGTGATTGAAAGAGAGAGCAGAGGTGAGAGGGAATGGGAAGCTTGTGGCAAGGGGAGATATGAACTTAATGCTGGAACACAGAGAGGAAGACGGGCGCAAGGGTGGAGGTGCACCGAATGCCACAGCTGACGACCGAGAGATATGGGAACATTAATTTTGCTACAGAGGTCTCTAAGTCTTCATTTCCAGGAGTCTCCAAGTCCTGGTGGAAACATCTGATAAGAGCCTGATGTCAGTGTCTTCATTTCGTTCTCTATCATACTCATATTCTTCACCTCGTTCATCTTTCCAGCTCAGGATATTTAGTACAAGCCGAAGCGATGTCATTGTCATGACCCAAAAGAAACTTCTAATATTTGACATTTAATACATTTCTACCAAGCTACAGTGGCCTAGGGGTGCACAATATAGGGCTGGGAATTGACACAAATTTAGATGCAATTCAACTGAATTTAAAACGATATTGAGTCAATTGGAAATATATCAGGTACAATACATGTCAATTTTTCTCAAGGAAAAATTCTGTAAACAGAGAATTTGGTATATTACTATAAAGGTTCAAATTAGCACTTGATTTGTGTAGCCTACAGAAATTTGAATTGCACAATAATAACATTATAATAACTTTTTAGTGATAAGATTACGTTTCACGTTAAACATTTAAACAGTGACCTACATTAAATAATGTAAAAATATTATAAATATGAAACATAGTGGTTATATTTAGCAAAATGCTGCTCTCTAGAGATAATTATTCTAACTATAGAGTTTATGGACATTGAATTGCTTTTCTGAGGTATATGTAATGTTATGTGACATTATTTACAAACTGTTTTATTGACGTATTTCCGCAGTTAAAACAGATTTAAATGAGATATACAGATTTCTTTAAGTTGTACTATATCTTTCAACATACACTATATTGCCAAAAGTATTGGGATACCCTCCAAATTATTGAATTCACAGAGGCGCACAGTGCGCAGATGTCGCCAACTCTCTGCAGTCAATAGCTACAGACCTCCAAACTTCATGTGGCCTTCAGATTAGCTCAAGAACAGTGCATAGAGAGCTTCATGGAATGGGTTTCCATTGCTGAGCAGCTGCATCCGAGCCTTATACCACAAAGTGCAACGCAAAGCGTCGGATGCAGTGGTGTAAAGCACACCGTCACTGGACTCTAGAGCAGTGGAGATGTGTTCTCTGGAGTGACCAATCACACTTCTCTGTCTGGCAATCCGATGGACGAGTCTGGGTTTGGTGGTTGCTAGGAGAACGGTACTTGCCTGACAGCATTGTGCCAAGTGCAAAGTTTGGTGGAGGGGGGATTATGGTGTGGGGTTGTTTCTCAGGGGTTGGGGTTGGGCTTGGCCCCTTAGTTCCAGTGAAAGGAACTTAATGCAAAGACATTTTGGACAATTTAATGCTCCCAAATTTGTAGGAACATGACTGCGCACCAGTGCACAAAGCAAGGTCCATAAAGACATGGATGAGCGAGTTGGGTGTGGAGGAACTTCATAGAGTCCTGATCTCAACCTGATAGAACACCTCTGGGATTAATTAAAGCGGATACTGCGAGCCAGGTCTTCTCATCCAACATCAGTGCCTGACCTTACAAATGTGTTTCTAGAAGAATGGTCAAAAATTCCCATAACCACACTCCTTAACCTCGTGGAAAGCCTTCCCAAAAGAGTTGAAGCGGTTATAGCTGCAAAAGGTGGCCCAACTCCATATTAAACCCTACAGATTAAGAATGGGATGTCACTAAAGTTCATGTGCATGTAAAGTAAAGGTAAATGTAAAGGTGTGCCAAAACTTTTGGCAATATAGTGTACCTTCTAATGTTAATTTTTGTTTATTTTATGCTATAACAAGTAGTAAAGAGGAAGAGATTATCCATTCACGTATGACTGAACGCTTCCCCAGATAGGAATTCTTTTATTTTTAATATTAAATGTTTGTGTGCTGCTGCACACCCTGTGTGTAAAAAGCAGAGTGTACAAGCAATTTTTAGGCCCGTGATATTCAAATGATGATTGTTTTGAGCCGCCACGTTTATCAACGTCCAATCATTTCGTGCGATAGGATAGGCAGCATATGATCGTTCCATAAATCACGATCAATGATTCACAGGTTGGATGACTGATTTCGAGCAGCATTCCAGACATCCTTTCCAAGTAGGAAAGTGGGGAAATACAAATTCCAAGTCGTCTGGAACACAGCCTAAGAAATAATATCAGTTCCTCGAAATGTGAATCGATTAAAGACAATAAATCTATATTTATATACTGTAACAAATTAGCAAAGCATTTAAAAAACATAAAAAATAAGCCACAAAGATGTTCAATATTTGCTTCAGGTGCATTCACAACATGTCAGAATTACCGTAATTCAAAAAAGCATTCACGTCCTTGTAGAATTTGTTATTACAACATGTAAACTAAACATTTTCTGGGATCTCTGACTTGTACCATGTGACCGCTGTACCACCTGACCACTGCAAATTCATTTTGGCATTGATAGTGTTGCCAACACACATAAAGTGAACTGCCCAGAGTAGAACGTCACAAGTTGTCAGCTCATAATTACAGTAATTACGGGTTTTAGTATGAATATGTTAGCCTTACTGCTATCTATAAGCTAGTGTGCTCTAAAACAATGACAGAAGTCATATTTAGAAGATATAAGCATTCAAAACTTACAGTCTTTCACTTCCGCAAATATGGATTAATAATTTTGATAATTTTGAACACTCTGCACTTCAGCTTCTCATCAGAGGAACAGGGAATGATTCAAACAGTGTAAATATGCTTTCCATTGGGTCAAAGAAGACTGGTTTCACATTAGTGTCACATGAACAGCTGCAGCACGCACAGTCTGCTCCGATCCAGAGACACGATAGCACAGTATGCACGAGTCGGCACAGACCACAAAATGTATTAGACTCATTTGAATTCTGCACAGATTTTATAGTGCCATATGGACTATATTCGGAGGAGAAACGGTTAGAGATTAGGAGGAAACTGCGGCTTTACTGAGCTCAATGGCTTTGGCCGAACTGTGAAAAAAAGGGGAGTGGCTGTTCGATATGTCCCGCCCTGTCTTCCTGTTTGAGTGGAAATTACATCAACACACTGAATAATGCTGCGGTTTTCAAGGCAATTAAAAGCCACCAAACATTAAAAATGATTCAAAAATTCTACGTTTTCCAACCCATAACAGTTTTAGCCCCCTCTCGAACATTCGCAGCACAGATTATTAATCATTGCCTCTGATCGTCATGCGATGGTTGTCTTCCTCTGACATTTCCTTGTGTGGCCTTGCTCGTGTCCATCCTGCTGAGTCGCTCATCTATGCTTGCTAATCCAACATGCGTGACAGCTGACCGCTGATGCTAACAATAGCGAGACAGCACGGACAGCCCGTTCTAAAGACTGTCAAATGATAAATTACCCTCTTCAGTCACTCTAACCGAGAGCCAGTTAGGTCACACAAACAGCTTGACGTGACATTTTTCCAGTACTGTATATGCAAACTGCTGCCAATCAATTAACGGCTTGCCTTTCTTTACCCCTCAACCGCATATTGGGATTGTGGGAAATTGACTGCAGAGCGGAAGTCAACACAAAAGCCTCCTGTGGGTCCAGGGTTGCAGGGACGGGCTGAACAAATAAATGTGGCTGTGAAAAAGCACTCGTCCTTTTTGTGAATTTCACAAAAACATAGCAGTTGGCTGGTAAATCGACAGTTGGATAAAACACTTAAAAATGATTTTTTTTTTTTTTGGGGGTGAAAAAAATATTTATAAGATACGCTGCCACTCAAAATTTTGGGGACTGTAAGATAAAAAAATACATATATCACAAATACAATAAAACCATAATATTGTGAAATAAGGTTGTATTAGTTAATGCATTAGTTAACATGAACTAATGATGAACTGCACTTATAAAGCATTTATTTATCTTTGTTAATGTTAATTTCAACATTCACTAATGCATGAATAAAATCTTGTTAACATTAGTTAATGCACTGTGAACGAACATGAACAGCTGTATTTTTTATTAACTAACATTAACAAAGATTAACTAATGCTGAACAGAGGTGTTGTTCATGGTTAGTTTATGTTAACTAATGCGTTAACTAATGTTAACTAATACAGCCTTATTGTAAAGTGTTACCAATATTTTTATATTGTTTTCTTATATTGTGCTGCTTAATATTTTTGTGGATTCTTTAATGAATAAAAGGTTCAAAAGAGCAGCATTTATTTGATTATAGACTATTTTTGTAACATAATATCGGTCACTTGTAATTAATTTAATTCATCCTTTTTAATAAAGTATTAATTTCTTATTGAGCTCAAACTTATTTATAATTCACATGTAATTAATTTTATTTTTTAATTATTATAAAAAACATGCTATATCCATTTCATTTAATAAATAAATTGTTTTTTTTTTAATTACTATTTATCAAATAAATTGTTAGATTTATACTGAAAACTATTTGCCAATAGACTTTTTTTTTTTAACCAAATCTTCATATCTAATGTAAATTTTCTTCTTAAATAAAATGAAAATATTTTAGGATGATTTGATATTTTGTACTGGGAAGAAAAGACTGATATACTGATAAAGAACATTTTACAGTGAACCTTTAGAAATCAATGTCTTACAAATCCATTGGGATTTTTTTTAAAGCCCAATTTTTAAAGTCTCATTAATCTTCCCTCTGCTAGAGAAAATCATTACTGTCTATTCATTATTTTATAATATAAAATATATAATTATATCAAGATTAATATGAAAGATGAAGTGGCGAAAGCCGACACTGGTCATTTTGCACCGATGCTTGTCTTTGGCCTAGCAGCAGCAGCTGTGTTCTAATTAAAGCTGCTTCACTTCAGTGGTTTATATTTATATTTTATTGAGACCTTTCACCTCTCATGATATACAGAAAGTGCAAATCAACCCCGGGGCATATCATTCATAAACATCTTTTAATTGCCTCATTTATATCTAAAGGGCTACATTTATAATAGTTTGCTGCAAAGGCTCTTCCAGTGCATTGCTTTAGCTTTATGGGAAATGTAACAAGTAAGCATTTTCAGATATTTTTATCAATCCAGACAGTGAATAGATTTCCATTCATTGAAAGCAGAAGACGGGAGATTGCCCAATTTTCAATGTTCAAACACCAGGAACGCTTTTAAACCTGACACATTTCTGTTTCATTTTAAATATGCAAAATGCTAATGCACTTTGAGCTAAAACAGTAAAAAAAGAAAATGGTATTGATTGAAGATATCTTTGAAAAACAAAAAAGATGGAACTGTCTTGCTCATTTGCACAGTAATAGACTCTAGCTTTTAAATTGTCATGTCTGGCATGCCCTGATATCAGAAAGAAAAGCAAAAAAAAGAAGCTTTGTGAGGGTCTACATACACGGTTTCCCTCAGCTTAAAACAACAAAGCACTTTCATGTTGTCTTCAGACGGTAGAACAGTTAGCGAGGTTTGAACTGAATGCTGTTTAACCCCTCAGAAGACAGATTAGCCCTGAGACAGACCATTCATCATTCTTCTTATTCGTCAGGCAATCCCATAAGGACCACAACACAGGCACCTTCTGGAACAGCAATAGTCCTTGGGAGTGTTTTTACAAGTTTGGATTCCCAGCCGTGACGTTTTACTGCTATTGCAGCGAAAGATTTGATGCGTATCTGCTTCCCTCCATAAAAGCTTGTAGCGTGAATAACTGGCTTTGATTTGATTGAAAGAATAACGTTTATATTGAAAGCATATCACTTCCCACAAAGATTAATCAAGAGTGCCATCATAAATATATAAGGAAAGTAGCACGTACATACATCCAGAGTTGGGCAAGCTATTGAAAAAAAAATACAGATAAATCCGTTAGCAACTACACTACAGAAAAATTGACTGGCCAACAACAGGATCCATACACCTTTGGTTTCAAATGATTGTATGTCTCCTGTTACAAAGACCTAACCAAAGTACTCCAAACAAGTGTGTGAGCCATTTAAAGGACTTCATTTCAAACTGTTTTTTAAAAACAATTGCTGGTTCTGACTCTGATTTGAAACTGGAAAACAAATCCAATTCGAACGAACTGACACAAAATAATAGTAATTTGTTTACAAATCAAGTATTGCTATATCAGATTCTAAATTGGTCAATTGCTTTGCTAACCCATGTGACCAATTCATTAAAAAAGAACTGACTCAAAATAATGATTCATTCACAATTAAAAAATCACTAGTTCAGATTCTAAATTTGTCAAATGGGTAACCAAAATACTCAGAACCAACTCAAAATTGCGATTCACTCATTAATCGAGTAGGGCTAGTTCTGATTCTGAACTGAATTGCAAACCGATACAAAATGCTGTGCTAACCCATGTGACCAATTCATTGAAAAGAACTGACTCAAATAATGATTCATTCACAATCACTAGTTTAGAATCACGCTCACAAGATTCACTAGTTTAGATTCTAAATTGTTAAACACGCTATTCTGAATCTGCTCCCAATTAAATTCACAAAAATGAATCAATTCCATAGTGATTCATTCACAAATAAAAAACAATCCCTAGTTAAGATACTATAATGGTAAGCACTCACATTTTAATTAATTGATAAGAACCAACCCAAAATTGTGATTCATTCATAATCGCATTTGGCTAGTTCTGATTCTAAACTGAATTGCAAACTGATTCAAAATGCTATGCTAACCCATGTGACCAAGTCATTGAAAAGAACTGACTCAAAATAATGATTCATTCACAATTAAAGAATCACTAATTCGGATTCTAAATTGGTAAACACAATGTTCTGAATCTGAAGAACCAACTCAAAATTGTGATTCTTTCATGAACCGAGTATCTAATTCTAAACAGAATTGCAAACCAATTCAGAATGGCTTGCTAACTCACTTGACCAATTCATTAAACTAACTCAAAATAGTGATTCATTCACAACTAAGGAATCACTGGTTCAGAATCTAAACTAGAAAATACAAGACGTGCTTGATTTGCTGAAATACTGTCAGGTAAAATGTAATGTTTTCTGCCACACTATTTGTAGTGATTCTACTAAAACCGTATACATCTTTTATCCAGAAGAAGCTGCTGAGGATGTTCTTCCATTCCTCTATGCTCTCTTTTCCCAAAGGATGAATCAAAGGACGTGGAGTTCTGGAATCAAAGTTGGAGCTTAATCAGCTGGTTGCTTTGCTGGCTCATTATCAGTGAACACCTGCCTTTCATGCCATTTATCAACTGCCTGTCAATATATAGATTAGAGTATCCATTTCACTGTCAAAACTGACAATTCATCACAGCTGTACACTGTCCGGTTGTAAAGTTCTCTATGACCTCTGAGCATAAACACAATCTTCTGACTGCAAAAAATAAGTGAATATAAACAGACAATGACGCTAAACAAAATGAGCCCCCGTGATAAATCAGATATAGTGAAATATCAATTTTGCACATGGCTGCACACGAGCGCGCTTTCATATTTTCCCGATGCTACTTGTCTTATTCCCAAGCCACCCGTTTAATTCATGCCTTTGTATAGGGAGGAGGTTCACGATTGGCTTCATAAACAGACGATGAATCCAGTTCTACAAAATCAAACATGTCATGCAATATTTCAGAGCTGGACAATATAGTTGACTGTTTACTTCAATATAGAACGTGAGATATTGGTTGGACAATCTTAAATAGTATTTACAGCCTCATTACAACAGGCAGAATGAAGTACCTTGTTCTTAATTAGAGTCTTGAAGTCCCAAATCGTCTTGCTATTCTTCTTTTGTTCCAGAGTTGATTCATTCCTTCCTTCAGCACCAGGACGCTCAGAAATGCATATTAAGCAAGCTTTCCTGAAACAATTGATACAAGAAAATGTTAAACCGAAGACAAATGTGGTTGGAGTCGGTTCATCTATCACTTTCCCACTCAGATCTCATTGTTTTAACCTGGTGGAATCCCACTTCGCCCTTCAGTGAGCCCCACAAATCATCCTGGGACATGGAAATGGGGGACGGAACAAAATGGGCATCAAAGTTATAAGACTTTAGAAAAGAGAAGGAACAAAGAGAGCAGAAACAAGAGGAGTGAAAATATTCTTCTGGAACCAACATCATATCCCACTCATGCTGACTGCAGATTTGTTCACACACTTAACCCTGGGAATAAAGTCTTTTTAAACCTCATTTTTTTAAAGGATCTCCATTGTTAATCTAGAATGCTAGAGTCATTAAGCAATGTTTCTTCAGCGGGAGTCTATGTAGATACTTTTACCATTCAGTTTAAACAAAGATCAATGTTGATTGGTCAACAGCCTCTGAGTGTGTCATTTAGAGTCCTGGTCAAAGGATTTTCATTAGACATTAGGCTTTCAGATGACTAGCCTGAAAACTTGATTATTGGGTGAGCTCTTAAACGGGCGGGACTTTGCAACGAACAATCAATATATTAGAGTTTGGTCAATTATTTTAAGGGATAGTTCACCCAAAAATGAAACAGATCTGTAATTTACTCACTCTCACATTGCTCTAAACCTTTATGACATTCTTTCTTGTTTACACTTTTGAGTAGACTAAACGGTTGAGAAATGTCACTGTTCTAAAGCTCTAAAGTTTAAGAAGCTCACTGGAAAAAAAAAAAAAAAGATCTAGGCACACATTTTGACATTGATAAGTGACATCTGTGCTTACCCACTCAAGAGAAGTCCCAGTTGCCTTGCAGACAACCAATCATATACTGCCTCAGCTCATTAAATATTCATAAGCTTTGTAGAGTTGCAAAAACTTTTAGTTTCAGCATTTAAGTGTTTTATGTAAACTGGCAAAATGGTAACAAACTATTATTTTTCCTGTACAATTCAGAAAATGTATGTTCACCAATTTTTTTTAATTCTGTCATAATTTACTCACCCTTGTGTTGTTTCAAACATTATTGACTTTCAAAAAAGATATTTCGAGACACGTTTCAAAATATATCTTTGTGTTTCACAAAATAAATGACATGAGGGTGAGTAAATTATGACAGAAGTTTCTTTTTTTGATGAACAATCCCTTTAAAGGATGAGTTCACTTCAAAATGAAAATGTACTGATAATTTACTTACCCCCATCTCATCCCAGAAGTTCATGTCTTTCTTTCTTCAGTCTTTTTTGAGGAAAACATTCCAGGATTTTTCTCCACATAATGGTTTTCAATTGCAAACAGCGGGTTGAAGGTTCAAATCAATGCCGTTTTAAAGTGCTTCAAAGGGCTTTAGAGCCTCTGCACGATCCCAGTCGAGGAATAGAGTCTTAGCGAATCCATTTATATACTTTTTAACCTCAAATGTGCGACTTCTGTGTTGTTGTTCTTCACAACGTATGATGTCATCATGTTGGAAAGGTCACTCGTGACATAGGTGAAAGTACCGACCCAGTGCTGAAAAACTCCAAAAACATGTTCTCCTCCAACTTTAAAATTGTTCAACATCGTTGTTTTACCTTTATTTTTGTAAAGGCCGTTTGATTTAGTCTTTGCACGTTTGTTTTAACACTGGGTCGGTACTTCCACGTACATCCCGTGTGTGACCTTTCAGACGTGATGTTGTCATACGTCATGCAAAAGCAGAACACAGGTTAAAAGTATATAAATGTTTTTTTTGTTTTTTTTAATGACCAACGGTTTCGCTAGATAAGACCCCATACCTCGACTGGGATCGTGCAGAGCCTCTAAAGCCCTTCGAAGCACTTTGAAACGGCATCGATTTGGACCTTCAACCCCCTGGCTGCAATTGAAAACCATTATGTGGAGAAAAAACCCGAAATGTTTTGGATGAGATAAGGGGTGAGTAAATTATCAGGACATTTTCTTTTAGAAGTGAACAAATCCTTCAAGGCAAGCAGAGCAAATCTACATAGTAACACTTTCACACATGGATAGTATAAAACATATTGCATTTTATTTGTCAAATCAAATATGTAAATGAAAAGTTAGAGTTTACAAGTGTACAGTCTTGAATCCAGATTGAAACAAGATTGCGTTTAACCAATTTCACAAGCGAAATTGGGATGCATTTGCATCTCGAGGCTAAATAAGCGTTTTCTCGCCTCCTCCCATTGTCTGCTCAGTTCTACTGTTTCTAGAGCCTGTCAAATCATATCAGCCTTCTCAGCCTCACCAGTCCACGCATCTGTTTACTGGTATATAATAAGCACATAATCAAACGGCACAGTTAAGCGAGTGCTGAGTGCTGTCAGAGCACATTGAGGGTGCATTTATTCAATGCTCTCAGTGCTGGCAGTTGCTTTGAGAAGGGCAACAGTAGAAGCAAGTGCTAATAAGCATTTGACATCAAGGTTACAGATATGCACCCTGTCGAGCAACAGCGGGCCTGTCTCACACTCTCTGGGGACTTAGTGTGACACTATTTTGTACTTTACTACATGCACAAACAAATTCAACTTTAATAAAACAGAAATGAAAGATGAGGAGCTGTTACAGAAAAATGTTAATGTGCTGAACAAGGCAATTACGAAAGCATTAAATGCATTTGGATATTGTAAGATCCTTTTTGATTAGACATCCCTCTGTTATTTTGAAACACTTATGCAAATGCTAAATTGTAAGCAGACACATTTTTTTTTACTTGACACTGAGGATGTCAAAAGAGGTTGCATTTAAGTAGGAAATGCACTAGCAAATCACAGAAAAGTGATCCCTGGAGAGTTAAACCTGAGGATAATGATGCATTTGTTTAAACAAAAGCTACACATATCTATTCAGCCACTGGCATCTCTAGCACAGTTTACCTCTGATTCATGTCTTATCTCAATGACAGGTAGCAGTTTGTTCCTTTTCAGAGACATAAATCCTCCACCGCTGCTGTTAGGCAGGGCGTCCCCCAGGGATCTATCCAGAGCCCTCTACTTATTTTAATATACATGCTTCCCTTTGGACAAATCATGCAACATTATGGGTCCATTTCTATTATTATGTCAAAGACACATAAATCTATTAAGTTTCTTTCACCAGCTCGTTAAGTGCCTGCATCTCTCATTTAAAGCTGATTCTAACTGAACATTCTCAAGCTCAACAAAGATAAAACTGAAATCTCATTAATCAGCCCCAAAGCTTTTGTCCTTATCCAGCCTGGATACTGGAGTGCAAAACAAGCCTATTTACATAATTATTTATTCATCTATCAAAAATAATTTCATTGAGTTATCTTCATTCAGGAGCTCTTTTTCTTGATGATTAATTAATACAATTGTACTAAAAAATGCCAGGGAATGCAATCTTAAAACATTAAAATGTAAATATCCTAATTTAAGTTGCTGTAGACGAAACTGTCCGCCAAACACATATATTTAAATGTATTACATGAATTTATCTGCATATAATTAATCTTCATCACTATTGTTCCAGATTGTGGGGTCAGTAATATTTAAAAAAGAAGAAAAAAGAAACTAATGCTTTTATTTGGCAAGCATTACTTAAATTTATCAAAACTTTATATTCATCAAAGAAACCTGAAAAATCAGTTTCCACAAAAATATTAAGCAGCACAACTGGTTCATCATTGATAATAATAAAAAAATGAGCAGCAAATCAGAATATCAGAATGATTTCTGAAGGATCATGTGACTCTTAAGAGTAATTCCGCTTTGCCATCACAAGAATAAATTACATTTTATATATTAATAAATTACAATTGAAAACCGTGATTTTAAATTGTAATAATATTTCACAATATTACTGTTTTCTTTTTTATGTTTTTCTGATCAAATGAATGCAACCTTGTAGAGCATAAGAGACTTATTTTTAAAACCCCAAACATAAATATGCACATATTTAATTTCAATGATAATGTTTGGTTGGCAGTGTTCATGCATATGGATAAAAAGTGTCATTCTTGTAGGAGATGTGGCAACATTGTGGAATATTCACAAGCTCTTTTTAAAACTGACTTCAGAATGAAGAAAAAAAGAGAAATATGTGAAAGGCTTGTGGGTTTCTTTTTGCTGACCAAAGCGGGACGTTGACTTTTACAAATGCAGTTTCATGGCAGTCTCTCCGCTTCATGCCAGCTTAATATTAACACCCTCAGGGCTGGCCAAACAGCAATTATTGAGCTTGTGTTACTTTGTGTATGCATATGTGCATGTGTGTGTGCGTGTGTACCCAAAAAGGACAAACTCTCTGAGGACAACCCACTGTTGAGAGAAGCATAATACAGCACAGCTACATCACCGACAAAAGCCGTAATCCACTGTCATACAGAGAGGAGCACCGAGTCCATACTCCTTTTTAATTGGACAAGCAAGCCCAATTCAAAGAATGGGAAATGAGAATGAGAGGCTTTGCTGCTTTACTGAAGATGGCCCTCGTGCGTCCAAGAAAAAAATGCTTAGAAAGATTTCTATTTTGGCATACAATGAGCAAGGCTGGGAGAAAATTATCATCATACTATCCATTTGCACATAAAAGGTGGATACTCTAGACGCAAAGAGAAATATGAAGCCTTAGAAACTCTGGGATCATGAAGAGTTTTCGGGTTTGAAGGCAGCCTAGAGTTTGAAACACGTAAAAGAATATTATGAGTGCACGGAAAATGTCAGACATATTGAAACAATGAGTAGGGGAGACCGAGTTGTAACACGGGGAGAGCTGTAACTACCAATTCCACGAATCACAGATAAGATAGGAGTCATATGACAGTTTCAGTTTCCTCTGACTTTCCTTTACAAAACCATGGAGGTTTTCCAGTCTGTGTTGCTATCTCTCCTGAAGCTACAGCAGAAAATTCTGAGGTAAGCTAAACTAACAAGAGAATATTTTGTTTAGTACTTCTACCGTTGTAGATAATGTTGTATTAGTTTTATCAGAAGTGAAGTTTCTCTAGTAAAGAACGGTGTATCAACATCATGCTAATTTCAAAGCACCATGCTAAAACAGCTAGCAAACAATGAGTGACAGTGGCGGGGTAGGTTGTAACACGTGTTTTGAAACAACTATCCACTTACACTCTCACTCTCACACACACATACACACCCATATGAATGTGCACGTACAGACATGCACAAACAAACGCACACGTGCATCCACAAACACACACAATATGCACATACACCCATATTAACCAATTTTTTAACAAAGGACCAATTTGTATTTGTCATCATCTCACAAAGTCTGTGATATAGTTGAAGAAACTTTAATTGTTGCCATTTGTAGTAGACAAATGTTGGTACTTTGCCTAAACGTTTCAGTAGTTTTAGGTGCTGAAAAAAAAGTGTTACAACCGTACCCGTCTCCCCTAATTTAACGTTTACGATTTGGCCCCCATTCACTTCCATTGTCAGTGCCTTTCTGTAACCCAGATTTTTGCTTGCTTTTTTTTAGAAAAGAAAAATAAGTGTGACATTTTGTGCTAAACAACATTCTGCCACAAGTGTTGAGTTTAACTTGTATTGAACTGGAAACAGAGCTCAATGAAATGTTTTATAACGCTTGCGCTGTAAACCACTTCACAAACAACTACATCTGATTCACTAGCTTTTTTTCCTTCCAGAACTTTTAGGCAAATATGTTGTGCTATTGATCATTCTGTAGGAGACGTATCCAAATGGAGAGAGAAGAAGATTTGTCACTTCTTTGTAAACTGCTGGCTTACACACCGAGGTTGTTCAGGTCGGCTATTTTGGCTTTCTGCAAATGTATAAATTATTAGGTAGCAGGAGGTGCATTTATTATATGTGTTTTGTTGCCTGGAGGCTAATAGCTGCTTTTCAGGTGTAGGAGGGCACTGATGAATGCTAGCTAATCGCTAATGTTGGCTGAGGGTTTAGACACCATTTATCACGTCTTTAAAGGATCTGCACGTGGGAATATTAACAGCCGCATTACAGCCGCCGTGACTTAAGTCTCTAAAAAAGTCTTTAAGTGCATTAAAGCAGTGCTTTAGTTTGACATTAGATAATGAAATGAGAGAGAGTCCAATTAGTTCTAAGCGCTTAAGTGTGGTTGAATGTAATCCAATGCCAAAATGCCAGACTTTTAATGCTCCAATGCACACTAATGCACTCTCTTAGGGTCAAATTTACCCACCAAGAAAGGTTGGAGAAGGTGTCATTTTACCTCTCTGGATTGGCTGACGGTTTAAATTAAAGAGAATTTTGTAGATAAATCAAATCACAATAGCACTTCAGAGCACAGCGGGTAGCGGTCTGAAGGGGCAAAGTGATTGTCAAAATCCAAGTATTTAATTCAAGTCAGTATACACAATTAGACCCAAGGGCGTCATGAACCAATTCCTTTCTGGCTCACTTGATGCCCCAGACCAGTGCTTCTCAACCTTTTTGACTCGAGGGCTCCCCGTTCTCCAGCACAATATTCAACAGCTTCCTGATATAGACTATTTCCAGAATTTCTAGTATAATTATACTTGCTTGTTTTCAGACGTTTGTTTTATTAACATAATTGAAGAGCATTGAATTGATATATTAAATTCATTTATCACTAATGTTGTGATTTCAGCTGAATGTTCTTAAACCCAGCAGTTATTGTTTAGGCTATTTTTATCAGATTATAATATTATTTAAGAAATAATCTAGAGGAATCTTGATATGTGTTTTTTAGTATTTAAGATTAAAATTGGATTATTTTAATATATTAATAATTATTTATTCCTTGAAATATTTTTGTCATCTTAAGCCCCCATGAAAGATAGCTGAGGCCCCTAATTACAATATGTGTGTGTGTGTATATATATATATATATATATATATATATATATATATATATATATAAATATATACAGTTTAAAATTCAGTACATTTTTTTAAAGAAGTCTCTTATGCTGAGCAAGGCTGCATTTTTGTAATATTATACTGTCTATTCTTTGATTAACCCCAAATCTTTGGATGGTAATGTAAAAAAAAAGAAAGTTGCATTCCATTTGCATTCTAACCAACAACAAATAAATAAAACTGATGGGGCATCCTTTGTTTGAATGCGCGTGACGCTTCTGATCAGACCTGTTATGAAGTCTGACCCAGAAGCCTTTTTAATGTCATGCTACTATCTCGCCTCTCGGAGAGGTTGCTGGCCCCCAGCCCCTTTCAGAGCTGAAACCAGCAGTCCGCCGCACCCAGGGCACTGACCCACCAGCCGGGATTTTAAACGAATCGGAGGATAGGACATAGGAGCAGCACCTGCCCAGATGGCAGGGTGCACAGGTCCCGAGCAGAGCTACAGCATGAGCTTACCTGCAAGTTCGACCTGGATGGACGCCACAGACAGACTCCTGGGACAAAAGGGAGGAAGGGGATGCTGAGATCCAGTCTGTTGGCCGTGACTTCCATACCTCGAGAGTTCATGCCTGGTGGGAAAGGGTTAGGGATGACATTTGACTCACGATCCTTTGGATAATTCAAGGCTATCCGCTACAGTGCACATTTGAAAAATACTTTTAGTCATCCCTTTGAATGTAGCCTATATTCAATTTATAACTGAAATATAATTGCTGTGCATATTAAAGGAAATATGTTGATTACCACTAAATTAATTACCACTTGACCCTCCTTTTATAAAAACAAAAAACAAAATCTGGGTTACATTGGTATTTACAATGGAATTAATCTGTAAACATTAAAATTCTCAATATTATTTTAAGTATTCTCGTGATTTCCTATAATAGCTATAATAGCTATAATAAATTAGATGTTTATTAGCGAAATATATAATAAATGCTATATAGCAAATGTTACTGTCATTTAGGGAGTTTTAAACGAGTGGACAGTGCCTGGAGCATTTCCTGATCCTCAACCCGATGAGTGACAGGTGTTGTGCCGAAATTCGACTCTCTGCCAGAATCTGACTCCCCCTCGCGTGCACGCGCATGACGTCATTTGATGACATTCGTGCGGCAAAATTAATTACCCTTTCATTTTATTTTATTTTAGGTAGTTAAAATAACTTAATTGTTTTGTATTTTTTAAATATATATTTTTTAATACGAAAAATAAAATAAATAAAAGTTCTGCACTGTTTGCTCTTCAAAGCTTTTTGTAACCAAATTATTTCCACCCAAGCACACGAATACATCGGACGTTCAAGAAAGCGTTGAGAAATTGTGACTCACACTCATTGTTTATATAGAAGTTCATATTATGTGTCTAATTTGCTTCTTTTTTTTCATATAGTCTATATTGTGTAAAATATGTATGGTGTGATAGGCTGTAAGTGGACCTCATGTACACTGTAAAAAAATATTTTCATGATTTGTCATCACAACTTTTTATCTTTTGTCAAATCAACTTAGATAATTAATGTGATTCAGATTTTTGGAGTTTCTATTTATTAAACCAATCTCCTTTGGTGTATTAACTCAAATTTTAAGGTAACCAGGTAACTTACTTTTTTAAGTTAATCCAATAACTTTTTTTTTTTACAGTTTAGAACTTAGCCTTAAATGAATTTCACTCAGCAAGAAATTGTGAAAAGTAAAGTTTAACTGAAATGAATAGTCCAATATATGGGGTATGGTGTCTTTTTTGTATTGAGTTTATCAACACAAAGTAATATATTATAATATTATATTATTATATAATATTTTCACAGATTTGTCTAGACACTGTTAAAAAATATTGTTGGTTTAACTTAAAAAAGCAGGTAACCTAGTTGCCTTTAAAAATTTAAATTAAAAATTTGAGTTAATACAATGAAGGAAATTGGTTTAATAAATAGAAACTCAAAATATTGTTGTATCTGAACCACAGAAATAAAACATTTTTTTTGATAAATCATGAAAAAGCACAATTTGGCATGTTTCACTGCATTATAACAAATAAAACACACAATTACACAATATGTTTACAAAATCTTTTAATAATATTTGAATAAAGGGTGATCTCGATTCTGAAAAATGTTCATTGTATTAACTCAAATTTTTAATTTCAATGAACTCAAAATTAAGGCAACCAGGTAATTTACTTAAAAAAAAATCTTTTTTACAGTGTATGAGATGCAGACAAATCTGAACATGTAAGAGAATGCGAGTTAACCCTTGTCCTTAAGGACATTTTTGTCTTTTTCATTTTGCCTGTGTTAATGCCAGCTGTATACATTTTGGCAGAAGTGTGTTTTTGTATTGGTATTTTAATATTTCACCCTCATTTCCCTACTTTTCCTAAATCTATTTGACACTAGATACACAAAATAGTTACACTTAGGGCCTTAAGGACAAAATGTCCCCACTGAAACCCATAAAACTGCAATTTTGAATCAAGGACCATTTAACTATAACATGATTCAGTCTTTGTTAATAGGCTTTCATTCTGTTGGCAAGGCTTCAAAATATTTTTTTACTATTCTATACCAGATGGCGTCATTTTCTCAGGTTTGACCTATAAAGCAAATGCATGCTTTTTCCTGTTTTCTGCTTCTGCATATTATAGAGCCAACTGGATAAATTACACAGCTATAACTGTGTGGATGTTGGTATGGATGTCAGAGTGTGGTTTGTATGTGTACTAAAAATTGTGTGCGTGTGTGCACGTAATTTTTTAAGAGAGAAAAATTATACTGTAGTGTACTGCAAATAATTAGTTACTAAGTAATTAGCTACTGTAATTTAATTACTTTTCCCTGTGAAAAAGTAAAGTAAGGGATTACTCTGATGTAATTGAACTAAATACTGTGTATAGACTGTAGAACAATAAGGCCTATATATTATACAATTTAAAAAAAATTAAATGCATGTTTTTATGACATACCTCTCACATTTGTAATACTTTGATCAGTTAATAAGAATAATTCATGTCGTTTTATTATTTATTTGAATGAATTAAATTAGCTGTTTCATGTCTTTACTTCAATCATCATTTCTGCTGCCTATTACCCCCTGCCATAGCATATCAAACGTAATATCAATTTTGCAACAGTACACCTGCCGAAATGATGCTGCCCTTCCCAGCTCCACTGTACAGATGAACAAGCACATCACATGCTGGTGATTTCTGCTATGGAGAGTGTTTGCTGAGAAGACTGACTGTAGACACAAAGGAAAGAGGTTTCCAGTGGTCCAGTATTATTTCGTCAGTATTAAAAAAAATGTACCTGCCAAAATGATACTGCCCTCTACTCCTCCACTGTACAGGAAACATTTCTGGCTGTGAAGTGTGTTTGATGAGAAGACCGAGTCTAAATATATTTACAAAAATATCAAATGTTTAATGTTATGTATAAATGTTTTTCAGCTGTGATTTTCAGCATCGTTACGCCAGTCTTCAGTGTCACATGATCCTTCAGAAATCATTCGAATGTGATTATTTAAAGCTCAAGAAACATTTCTGATGTTGTTTTTGTGAATTTATGTTGTTCTGAACAGTTGTGCTGCTTCATATTTTTGTGGAAAACGTAAAAAGTTTGTCTTGCATGATTCTTTGAATTCTCTATTTTTTTAAAAAAAGAATGTTTCTGTAACAACTGTCACTTATGATCAGTTTAATGTATCAAATGTATTTTAATGCATATAACAAACATTTCACAAGAAATACTATATTGTCAGCAATAACATTTTAATTTAGGTTAATTATTACATTTGACAATTGTCAACGACTCTACTCAAGTTTTAAAGCTGACGTTTCTTCAGTTACTTTACTTGTATTGCATATAGGCTTACACATGGACCTTGTTATTACAGCCAAATAAACACATATGGCTCATACCCTGTTGGCTTATCAAAAAATGAGAAGACTTTGACGTTCGATATTGTCGTGGTGTAACTTGGTGGAAACCATTGTTTGGAAAAAGCTTTTAAAAAATCTATTTATTTTATTCAGAATTTTAAAAAAATACAATTCAATATGTTTTCAGGATAACAAACAATGTCTATCCACATAAGGACGCAATAACTACATAAAATAAAGTAAATAAAAATAAAATAAAAATGACGTCATGCGCGTGCACGCGGAGGGGAGTAGAATTCTGACAGGAAGTCGAAATTCGGCACAACTGCACTATGAACGCGACTTTACTAGACTAATAATGCGCATACATAACAGAGAGATGTTTAAATTCAGCGGTTTTATTTCCAACATGCACGCATTCATGGCTGTTTTATTTAATTAATTTGAAATCCACTTACGTCTTCATTGGGAGTTTGGGACATGACTTAGCCATGACGGATTACTTGACTTTACTCTATTTTTTTAGCGCCAAGTTTAAAGTACACATCAAGCATGTAACATCTTGTTTGTGAATCAATGGTTATTAAATAGGGTTTACTAATTACTTAATTAAGGAGGCCAGTTATTTTACCTTTGAACACCTTTGTTCACTAGCCTGATGCCAGCCGAATTTAGTCCCGCGTGGTCTCGATCCATATAAGAGTTATAATGAAATTGTCAGGGCGGGCTTTAGACGATGATGGACAGATGATAAACAGTAACGTAATCATCCACGTCAAAGGCGCGTTGGGTTGAATTTGCCCTTATCCTAAACGGAGAACTTGTTCGTATTAGGGCGGGACTTTAGCGCGTTAATTAAGATTAATTAATTGCGTGACTTTAACGCGTTAATTAAGATTAATTACGCAAAAATAGATAACAATTTTAACTTATTTTTGCACCGCGGAACGTTTTTAATGAATGCGTTTCGGCGGACCGATTATACTGGAACACCAACTAGCGTTCTTGACTTTTGAGACACAACAAACCACAGTGAACATGAACGCAGAAGCTGACGAGACTGCTTTGCTTGGCCCTGTGGATGGGGAATTTTGTTTTAAAAAACAAAAGGATGAAAGCGTCGACAAGAGCATGGTTGTGTGGAAGCTTTGCAACAAGGAATTTGCGTATCGAGCCTCAAATATCACCTCAACTCAAAACGCTGGACATAAATAAATAAACAAAATTTTGTTGATTAAACTTATGTATTAAGTCATTATTCAATGGTATACAAAAATCCATGTGAAAAAATTACTTCTCACTGTTCTCAGGTCAAATATTTATATGCAATTAAAATGCGATTAATTTCGATTAATTAATTACAAAGCCTCTAATTAATTAGATTAATTGTTTTAATCGAGTCCCGGCCCTAGTTCGTATGCATTCACCTTCACTATTTCTCTCAGAAAGGATGATCGTGTTGGTATGTAGGCTACTCTGTGTATCCTTAAATTCTTTTATTACAATACTGGCAAATATCGTTTACACTCATCTTTTTCTTGTAACATTACTTAATCCAGCCCGCGTGCAGACAGGGTTGACATGTTTTTTTGCAATGTCGCGCACAGTTGCTACTCAAAACTATAGCCCAAAACAATAACTTTCCGGGGGGTTCTCCGGAAAAAAATGGCGTTTGGTTGGCAAAATATGTTATTTTGGCAAGGTTGCCTGCTAAAATTTGCATTCCTGGGTTTATATATCACATAATTGGGGTCGCTTCAACCCGCGGAGATGGAGGTTTCTGAACCATCACAGTGGTTCAAACTTAATGTTATGAAGCGATAAGAATAATTTGTGCGCAAAAAAACAAAAATAACGACTTTATTCAACACTTTCTCCTTGTCTGTGTCATTCTTCTACGCTGGTGACATAGTAAACACAGTGCAGCGCTTCCGGGTTCTACGTCAGAACTCTATTAACGTGAGCACAACGATGCATTCGTGAGATGCTGACGCAGGAGCTGGCCAATAATGAGCCGGCGTTCTGACGTAGAACCCGGAAGCGTTGCACTGTGTTTAACATCATTCTACGCTATTCACATATAGTAAAGAGAACAGATTGTTGAATAAAGTCATTATTTTGGGAGGTTTTTTGCGCACAAATAGTATTCTCGTCGCTTCGTAAAATTAAGGTTGAAACATTGGAGACACATGGAGTATTTTAATGATGTCTTTACCACCGTTCTAGACCTTGAACCATCCTTAGAAATATCTTAATTTGTGTTCTGAAGATGAACAAAGATCTCACGGGTTTGGAACGACATGAGGGTGAGCAATTCATGACAAATTTTCATTTTTGTGTGAACTAACCCTTTAAAGTGTTCTTTAAGTATTCTAATAAATGGAAAGCAAAGTTAAGATCAGAAAAAGACTTGTCATATGCTTGTGAATAATGTGATAATCCACTTGTACTGAACCCTGAATATCATCTTAAGCTTGCAATCAAACACTGTACAAAGTAAAACTGTGTTTAGGGAGATATTTATTTAAATGACTTTTGGTGTAACAATGTAGCCAGGTTAAATTAGGCATATTATATATTTGACTTGAATAAAATCCGTTAATTTAGATGCTACCAGATTTTTGGGGGCGTTTCTACAGTGATATAAAACTGCAGTGCAGAAAATGTTCTGCAATTAATTTTTAATAACAACTTGCTTCTTTCAGAGAAGATGCAAACCTTACCGTGAAATACGAATTATAAAATGCAAATATGTCCCGTAAGGCTCTAAATATGGATGCCTCTGTGCTTACAAGGGACTCGGGCTCTTTAAAAGCACTCAATGTAGGTCCCTCACAGCAGCTAGCACTCTCTCTGTCCTTCACATTTCACTGGTCAGTGCCCAGTAATCAACACACATTACCCACACACAGCCCAAGCTTAATTACCAATCACACACAGACCCATAAACACTCCCGCTCTTCCATATTCCGCCTGCCACTTACCTTTCTCCCCATTATTTAAATTCAAGATTATGAATGACTGACACATGAGTATGTAAATGTGTTTTGTTTTTGAGATTATGTGCAGTGGTTGATATGCTGATGAGGAACGGTAACTGCCTCTTGAGAGTGAGTGACATTCCCCTGCACAGTGTGAGACGATCTCCTGGATTCTTCTCATCAGGCATCCTGCGGAGAATAGTTTACTTCTTAACAACTAAAGGAAAATTGTTTACGGCATTCGCCCGACAGTAGAGGTTTGACTTTGCCATAGCCTGCGTGATTGTGCCAGTGTGTACTGGCACAATCAGTGTGTACTTACGATGGGGGATTGTTTAATTTGGACTTCTCTGTGTATGCTCTTTGAGGAGGTGACCATAGACCTGCATTATGTGAGGCACAGACAAGAACGGTTTGACCTAAAATGATCAAAATTGAAACTACTGGGAAAACAAATACTCCTACATCTCGGATGCCCATGAGGTAAGCTAAAACATATCAAAATTTAATTTCAAAGTGAACTATCCCTTTAATATTACAAAATATATAATACAACCAATAATAATAATTTAAAAGTTTTATACTTAAACAAGATTTTCCATTGAGAAAATTCAAGATATATTCCAAAGTCAGCTATAAATATAATGTTATCTCACACGTTTTGCTTCTGGTTTTAATGTTGTTTTATTGAAAAAACAAGATTCATTAATGAAAATGACATTTACAGTAAGTAAGTAAGTAAGTAAAACACATAAATTTTTATAGTAATCTGGGCATTCTGGGACTATGTAAACCCCCAAATGTGCCCAATTTCATTTGACACATCCAGCCATCCATCAAACCATCCGTTCATTCATAGATAAAAGCACATTTCATATTTGAAGAAAGGTGATCACAGCAGGGGCAGGGAAGCCAGAAATCAGGTGAGGGGAAACAGGAAGTGCACAGGCCCTGTGGAGCCCCATCTAAAAGCAGAAAGTGATATTGAGTAAGAGCAGATGGATCTGACATGATTACAGCTTGTAGATGGAGGAGCCATCTGTTCTGGTGACTGTTTATAGCCGTGAACTAAGACGGTGAAGCAATAACCAACAGGCACAAAAGAGGGAGAAAAACACTGTTTCAGGAGAAGTTTTCAATAATGGCCCTGGGAGATATTGAACTAACAAATGCAAGATGTTCATGTTGGTTCCTGCAGTCTTGTGTATTCACTGTTGGTGCTTTTTTCGTGAAATTATCATATAGTTCAATTAATGTCTCTCATTTCATATCCCAGGGAAGGTTTCACACTCAGGTCGAGTTTTATTTTATGTCAAGGCGTCTTTTGAAACAAAACAAGTTATTTAAATCAGAATGTGCAAGCTGCTCTTTTCCACACAATTAAAGTGAATGGTGAACATGACTGCAAGCAAGAATTTCAGTTAATATTGATTATGATTATCAAACAAAGAAAGGCTTCAGAAGACTTGAAATATCATCCACAAGTCATGTTGAAGTAAACGAGACCGGCCTTGGTCTCGAGAGCATTTTTTTCTTGGTCTTGCACGGCCCATTTGAGGCAAAACTTCAATCTATTTAGCCTGATCAGTCTCAGTGGTCTAAAAGCGCTCAATGTCAAAATGTTTGAGATATCCAATCAAATTTCTCAGATGTGAATGCCATTTACTTTCATTCTCAAACATAGGCCAACACTAAAACATGGTAAAGCGGGCAACTTTCATTTTCAGGCAGCCTATGTAGGTGTGTCCCATGTAGGAAAGTGTCATATACTAAACTAAATACATAATTTGCTAGTTAGTTCACATGCATTATTTTACACACTGGCAATCAACAGTTTGAAATAATTAAGACTTAAAAATAATAAAATTTAAAGAAGGAGGCTGAATTTATTTGATCAAAAATACAGTTAAACAAACAAATATTAAGAAAATGTTAGACAATTTCCAATAGCGGTTTTCCATGTGAATATATTATACATTTACATTCATGCATTTTGGCAGATGCTTTTATCCAAAGTGACTTACAGTGTCCTTATTACAGGGACAATCCCCCTGGAGCAACATGGAGTAAAGTGCCTTGCTCAAGGACACACTGGTGGTGACCACTGGGATCAAACCAGTAACCTTCTGCGTATTAGTTCCATGGTTTAACCCACTGGAACACCATATCCATTTTATGGAACAGAGCTTTGTGGAAAAGAGTAAAAAAATTATATTGGTATTTAAAAATTATAAAATGTAATTTACTTGTGATCAAAGCTGTTATTTCAGCATCATTACTAACTTCAGTTTCACATGATCCTTCAAAAATCATTCTAATATGCTGTATTTTTCATAAAAATACCAATATAATTTTTTTTACTCTTTTCCACAAAGCTCTGTTCCATAAAATGACAGGGGATGTCAAGCTCCTGAAAGGACAAATAGCATACATCATAAAACAGTCCACATTCACCACTACATTCTAGGTCATCTAGACCAGAGCATTGTATTATATAGACTGATTTTATGGTAGGTATTGAACTTTAGTGATAATAACTTCACTGTACGGAAAAGAGCTGTCAAAATTTGTAACAAATAAATAAATAATTATGATTTACTATTTGCCATGTGCATCAAGAAAGACAAATTATAACCTAAAGAAGTATGCCAGTTATTTTTTTTAATGTCATTTCAATAAAAAAAAAACAGCATTTATATTTTGATGTCAGTAACAGTAAGTGGTGTTTAAAATGGCTCTGTGCATAATGAGCTGGTGGGTCCGGGTGTGATGGGCCGCTTTGTGCCAGAAAGTCCAGGGCCACTTTTTTTTTCCCAGTCCGCCCTTGGACTGGAATAATGATGCTGAAAATTCAGTGTTGCCATCACATGAATAAATAACTTCTTAAAAAATTCTATAATTTTCCACAATATTACTGTTTTTATTGTTTTTGATCAAATAAATACAGCCTTGGTGAGCATAAGATTTAAGAAAAAAGCCAACCACAAACTTTTGAATAGTAGTAGTGCAGATTATATGATACCCCTATTTCCTTTTCTTTACTATCGACACTTTTCTTTGACCCTATACCAAAGTCAGTCCCCATCCACTTTCATTTTATGGAAAACAGTAGCTCGGACATTCTGCTAAACATCTCCTTTTCTGTTCAACTGATAGAAAAATACAGGTTTGGAATGATATGAACATGACTTAATCATTTTAAAAAAAGGGTAGTTCAGTGGTGGGCTGATCTTCCCTTTTATGTTGTAGTAAATAGCATCTGCTGGCTCAGGGAAGCCACTGTCTCTCATTTGTACTGATCTCAGTCTCTCAAATGTAATAGAGCTCAGCGGCGTCTGGTAATGAAAGCACAGGTGCCTTTGACTGTCCACCAGCATCCTGAGACATTTGCACAGCGAAAAGAAAGAGAGCAAGATTGAAAGCGGTGCAGTACGCTTCTAATTCCCTCAACTGCGTGCCTCCACATTAGTCATTCTTGTCTTGGCGCCTCAATTAGTGGCATGTATGTTAGATGTTTTCTCACTTTCAGCCCTCTGCCTATGCTTAATTGCCCACCTAGGTCACTGTTCAGAAATTAGTTATCGTTCGGCTATGGTGTCAGGCCAGGGTGTGAATGGCTTCTGAGACTTAATGAAAGGTAATGATAAGATAAATGATCCCCTAAATATTCATCTGGGTCTTGTATTGATGTGTGGAATTTATTAAAGGGAAGAACCCACAAAGCTGCTGCGTTCATTTACCAAAACTGCTAACTAGGACTCAGTAGTATACTGAGCATTAACAGAATTAATGCCTTGAATTGACCTCTTCAATGGTGTTTTTAATTTTGATATTTTGGGAAATTTGAGAGTGACACAGCTGTACAGATAACATAATGAACATAACATAATGACTAAATTAAACCATAAGTAGTTTGGCATCATTTAAAAAAAAAAAAAAAAAAACTTCATGTACAAAATCATTATAATATCATACCCTCATGACGGCATGTCAAGGTCAATATGTCTTTTAAAGGGTTAGTTACCCAAAAATGATCCCATAATTTACTCACCCTCAAGCCATCCTGTATATGATTTTCTTCTTTCAGCCAAACACAATCAGAGTTTTATTAAAAAATATCCTGGCTCTTCTAAGCTTTACAATGGGAGTGAATAGAGATTTTTTTAAAGCCCCAAAAAGCGCATTCATCCATTATAAAAGTAATCCATAAAACCCCACTGGGTTAATAAAGGCCTTCTTAAGTGAACTGATGCATTTTTCTAAGAAAAATATCCATATTCATAACTTTATACACTATAATCACTGGCTTCAGATAATGTGTGTATGTAAGTGTAGTTCCTGCTCGAAGAGTGACCTCTGACCCAATGTATTACGTTTGGATGTAGGCGTAGCATAAGCTTAAGTGAAAGTAGATGCCTTGAACATTCTTGTTTTAGACTTCTGGTTAGGTCAGAGGCCTTTATTAACACCCTGGAGCCGTATGGAGTACTTTTGTGATGGATGGATGAACTTTTGTGGGCTTACTATTCAGTCCCATTACAAAACTTGGAAGTGCCAGGATATTATTTAACATAACTCTGATTGTGTTTGGCTGAAAGAAGGAAGTCATATACACCTAGGATGGTTTGATGGTGAGTAAATGTGGGATCATATTCATTTTGGGGTGAACTAACCCTTTAAAATATCAGATAATATAGGCAAAGTAATTAGTAAAACATAATTTGGTACAACTCCCAAAAAAACATAATATTTATGAATTAATTCATGGTATTTGTATAAATACTTTAACTTAAGGTTTATAAAAACAATTATTAAAATATGCATTTAACGCAGTGTTGTGGAAAGTTACTTTTAAAAGTACAGTAGACAGCGCAGCTCAAACAAACCTCTACTCTGTGCTGCCATACTGGACTGCAGAAGAAAAGGACACAAGAAGCACTCTTAGTTCAGCAATAATAAAAGTGATGTTTATCTAGTAATTTTTGCTTAGTATGGTTGAATTGGATAAACGAAGGTCAGGGGCAAAGAATTAATAAAGTGAGATTAAAGGGTTACTTCAGCGATTAGCATTAAGCTTTGTATCAGTAGAAACCTGGGAGTATATTCAAATTATTCATATGACCCTGAGATGAGAGAATTATGTATTATATTTCTGGAAAAAATCCTCCAATGATGCAAGTATCGTAATTTTGAATAATTGGACGATTTTTTGTCCAGAAGCTAAAGACTACAGCCAGCAGGTGGCGCTATTTACACATGTTTTCAACATCACACTCACAGCACTCGGCTCGGGAGCTGCGGAGATTCATGTAAACGGAGCGGTGGAGAGCAAAGTGAGTGTTTCAACTTTTCAAATGAATTCCTATGAAAGTTAAGCTTCCAAAGACATGAACTGAAAATGCGCCAGACTGATCACGCGCTATGAATGTATGCGGCCGCGAATCCTGCGATAACCTCAGCTCATGATGAATGTAATCTGACTACTGCTGTGTTTGTGCCGTGACACTCAATCGGCTCACATTATATTGAACAGACACATTCAGTTTTTATTTGTAGTGTCTCTAACTGAACTAATTTTATGAAAATGAACATTTTCAATAATGCAACTAGATTACTGTGCAAATTATTCACTCTAAAAAGTATTTAATACTTGTACTAATTACTTTCTAAAGCCTTTATCAACCTCAACAAGTTAAGTGATTGGAGTAAAGAGATGAAACAGCTCTTTTAATTCATTAAAATAAATAATATAAACTACATAAATTATTCTTTTTAACAGACCAAAGTATTATAAATGTGAGGATACATAAAATCATGCATTTTAAAGTTAGACTTTAAATTTTGATGTTAATTCCACAATTATTCTACAGTCTATACACATTATTTAGTTCAATTACATCAGAAATAACTTATTAAATTACAGAAAAAATAAGAGTAAGCACTTACTTTACTTTTTCAAGCTAAAAGTAATTAAATTACAGTAACTAATTACTTAGTAGCTAGTTACACCCAACCATCTCAGGTTTGTATTAAATGGAAAAACAAAGTAACGTGCGTTACTTTTTCAAAAAAGTAACGTCAGTTACATAATCAAATGACTTTTTCAAAAAAATAATGAGTTACTTTACTTGAAAAATGTAATCTGATTACATAGCTCACGTTACTTGTATACCCCTAACACTTGCTTAACGTGCAAGGAAAATGCTAATACTTTTTACTTGGTTTCACCACATGACATTAAAAAATTATATTTAAACTATAAATTATACTATAATTAAACAGATTTTTTTTCCAGAAACCTACTTGAATACAAATAGTAAATTACTTACAACTTGACACTTGTTTTAAACTGGATTTTAAAAAGGTATTTCTTCTATATGGTGGACATTCCTATTTGTCATTGACTCGTCTACAGTAGAACGAAAGTCATACGGCTGAAAAAATGATGACAGAATTTTTATTTTTAGTTGAATTATTCCTTTAAAACGGGTACCAATGAATGCATTTCATTAGCAAATTCGTATATGCACGAGTCCCAGTGGCCTGATGTACAGAGGAGAAGAGGTTGTTATAGGACAGATAGTACCAATCCCTTGTGTTTTATGCTGACTAGAGAAATCAGATAAAACCTCCAGTAGGAGAAAGTGGAAGGGAAAGTAGAGCACAGTAAACACACTTCCAAGCCATCACACTAATCACCTATGCAACACTTTTATTTAGTCAATTACTATTGTGTCACAACGCCACAGTCTTGAATAATGAATAAATTAAATATGTATAAGATGTATAGTGTATTATTAAATGCAGGACCGCATGACTCATTGCACCTATTTATCGCCGTTATACCTCGCGTCTGTAGTACAATACCTCAAAAACTCCACTTTTTGGATTAATTTTTGATTGATTACACACATGCGGTGCTTTTACAATAATTGTATTGCATTGGAAGTATTAACTCTATGCAAATAAGCAACAAATTTACATTAACATCACAGTGCGCGTTTCCTTTCAGTACGCCAGGGATATTCATGAGGATCATAGCGCAAGCCAGCTCACATCGCAATAGAGTCATATTCAGTGAAGACACTATTTACACAAAACAAAGAAATTCTAGGTGCACAATATACCCACATATACACACAATATACCTTGTTTTTCCACATCTCACATTTTTTAGCATCTCATGCCAAGAACAGCATTTTTAAGATGCTAAGAAATTTAAAGTTTAAGTAAGCAGAACTCCCATTAACATTAATCTTGCACAAAAAAACAAAACATAATATAACTATTAATTTTGGCATTTACTGTCCCTTTTGAATGTCACGGAAAAGGATGCTGGGAAATAGAAATCCCAGCCCAGTTTCGGTTAAATTTAAGTCTAATTAAAAGAAACAAAAGAAAAAAGAAAGTTCTAAATACTTATAAAAGTTAATTTGTTTGAACTAATTTGTTTAATTTGAGTTGGCTCTACTCCCAATTAATTATTTTGAGCGTAAGGGTATACAGTGTAGTTAAATAAAAGCATCTACACCATTTTGTTTTTGAATGCAAGTTGTGTGTGAACACTCCTATGGAAGCCTGTTTCCGCCACTGGATAGCGAGTGTATAACACACAGTTCTGACCATTCTTAGAATTGGATGTTTATGACACAGAAATCTCATAATTTCTCATTTTCAGGTAACAGCTTCAGACTTTTTTCTCAGAATTTCTTAGAATTCAGAGACTTAGGCTAAGCTGATGATACACAGAGCAACTTTTTGAGCAATTTTGCAGGGCAATGTTGCTGAAAGATGTTGCTTGGGCACTTTCCCATCAAGAACGGGCAACAAATTTCTGTCTGGATATCAAAGAGAAATGTGTTGCCCATTTCCAATGGGAAAAAGCCCACAGCAACATCTTTCAGCAATATTGCCTGGCAACATTGCTCAAAAGTTGCCCAGTGTATCATCAGCTTTAGACTCAGAACTCAGAATTCCAAGAAAAGGAGTTAACTAAAACTTGCAAGACAAACTGCGAGAAATACAGGGAGATAAAAAGGTCACAATTGGTGCTATATGGCACTAAAAGTGGTTATTGGCTCGTAATCATAGGGGAACCACTTTTGGTGCTATAGCACCATATCCTTGTAGCGGTGCTATACTTAAATTGGCTACCCTTTTTTTTTTTGAGTCTACAAATTATTACGTTTATCACATTTAACCAATTTTAAGTAATACATTTTGTGTCAAAGCAAGTTTTTTTGTAATTAATTTGCTAACTGTTTAGCTGCTCCTGTTTTAAGGGTTATCAAACTGTTGACTTTCGGTTGTAAAACCCAGAATTTCAACAATGCTGCATCCCTAAAGTATTCTTCAGCCTCAAGTTCTAGACTGAATAAATCTTTGCAGACAAAACTGCTTTTTATTATAGGCAAATTGTTCTTTTGACTCAAATATTCTCTTCTCAAATATGTCTAGTCGCTGACCCGGCAGATCCTGCTGTCTGCCGCCTTTTAAAATCTCTCCTTTTCCCAGCATTTACGACCATTAGTAAAAAGCGGATATGCGAGTGAGTCTGAACTCCAGCTGGGAGCGATGTGGATAGCATGTCTCCAGGCCAATTTATGGAGCAATTAGTCTCACCGAGCCACCAGGGTCAAACTCTCTGTAGCGCCATGGTCTAGAATAAAATAAAGACTGTGGACAACACGGTAATGTAACCGCGAAGATGGGAAGAGGCACTGCTTTTTCTTGTCTAGAGATGGTACAACAGCAAAAAAGGACAAAATGAGGACATATCTGCTGTCATTGTGTTTAAAAGTCTTGGGACTGCAGGAGTCTGGACCTCTACAGACTAAAGTCAACAAACCATTAAAGCATATAACCCAGATCAGCTGTATGGACTGGCATGCTGCTCTTATTGACACTTTCTGCTCTGGTTTCATGTGTTCATATCCTTAGCTATCAAATAATACACTTTTCCACTCATTCCACCTTGAAAATAAAAGTTAAATGTCAGCATTTATATTTCCACATAAATAGCAAATAAATAATAAAAAAGTAATATGAATAAAAATAAATAAAACAATACTTATATATATTATTATTAACTAAAGTAATAATTAGCTAAAAGTGTACTCTATATATCTAAAAAGCATACAAATTAATATAATTATATTATTATATAAATAATGATATTTATCTATACATAGTGTACTTTGTCTCCAAAAATACCACACTAATTAATAATAATATTAATAATAATTATATAAAATAATAATTCCCTATCTGGGAACTCGAGCTGCGTCGAAACGCTTTGAGAACGCCTCTGCGTGATCGCGTCGTGAAGCGCGTGTAGAACCAGTCCAATCAGGAGATAGAACGTCATCGGCGGGTTGACGTCATCGACCGGAAACTATAAAGCATCCGTGAAAACAAACAGGAACTAGCTTCTGTGCCTTCAGTAAGCGATCTGTGTGAATCTGTCTGTCTATTTGGTGTTTTGTCTGTCTATCAAGAGAGAATTTTCCACCTTTGTTAAATATTCTTAGTAGATATTAACAAAAAAAGAAAAAAAAAAGGAGATAATATGGCGAGTGAACAGTTCACGAGATGTGTTCATCCCTGCCCTCGATACATTACGAGTGGGGATACACATTCTCTGTGTGTGTTCTGTTTGGGAGCGCAGCACGCCCAGGCAGCCCTCGAGGGGCTGCTTGCAGCACTGCGAGCAGCTTCCATTAAGAACGCTGCGCTCCGCCGGCACTCTTCGAGGAGAGTGCTTCGGCTCGTGTTCCCCGCGGCTCGGGTCCCGCTGCTGCCGAGGCAGAGCGGCGGCTTCAGTTGTGGGGTTCACAGATGGACCTTGCAGAGGGGTTTGAGACGGGCCCAGCCTTATCTCAGCCCTCACCTGCACCGCCCAGCGCCGCGTCTCAGGGGTTGGAAGCCCGCCCTGCGGTTTCTTCCCCGAAGCGGCGCCGATGCTCCAACTATCCAGCTCTGAGGAGGTGGACGTTGAGAGCATCGCGACTGAAGACTCGCCACTTCAGTCACCAGCTAGTGAGGAGCTGATGGAGGTGCTCACGAGGGCGGTGGCCAGACTTAATATTGACTGGCCAGCAGAAAGATCGGAATCTCATCGTAGGCAGAAAAGTAAACTAGATGACCGATTCCTGCCCTCCCGTGCAGCGGACCCTCAACGTCAGGGCCTGCCGTTTTTTCCCGACCTGCACACCGAGGTGTCTAGGTCGTGGAAGAAGCCGGCTTCATACAGGGTTTTCAGCCCATAAACGTCCACATATAGTAACATCATAGGGCTGAAACAATGTGGATATGGGGCGATGCCGAAGGTTGAAGAGACGCTTGCGAGCCATGTCTCGCCTTCATCGGCGTCGTCCCTGAAGGCCCCGACTTTACCCACCAAACCGCTAAAGACAACATCAGCGTTGGTGGGTAAAGCGTACTCGGCGGCAGGTCAGGCTGCGGCGTGGCTGCATACGATGGCAATAATGCAGGCATACCAGGCCGACCTGCTAAGGGACTTGGATGGTAGAGATGAGGTGGGGAGATATAATTCAAGAGTTGAGACACTCGCGATCTTGCTCTCCGGGCCACCAAGGAGACGGCCAGATGTGTGGGCCGCTCTATGGCAGCCTTGGTGGCTACGGAGAGGCACCTATGGTTGAACCCCACCGAAATCAAGGAGAGGGAGAAGAGCTTTCTGCTCGATGCGCCGCTGTCTCCTGCGGGCCTCTTCGGTGACGCAGTCCAGTCGGTCACTGAGAGGTTCCAGGAGTCTAAGAAACAGGCAGCGGCGCTAAAACAGTTTCTCCCCCTCCAGATCCAAGCCCCAGGGGCTGCTGCAGAGAAACAGCAGCCCAGGGAAAAGCCGGGTACTAGCTCCTCACATTGGGCGCAGCAGAGGCAGAGCGTCGCCACCCGTACTCCTCCGCAAAGGGATTGGGAGGCGGGGCGGCGCTCTCAGACGAGGCCCCGAGGGGTAGGGCTGATCTGAGGACAGTCCTTATCGCCAAGAAGGCCTCGTCAGCGCCCCTGACGCCAGAAGCGTCAGGACGCTGAGGGTTGTCCCCTCCGCAGGAAGACGGTGCTTACCTCAGCACACGGTACCCGTCTCCCTGCGGTGCCCTCTGAGGGCCACGCTGCCAACCCGCCGCGCGCGCCAGATGGTCCCTGCGGGCCACCCGAGGGTGGTCCGCTCCTCCTCGGGAGGTTCCCGAGCAGTCAAGTCAGGTGTTCCCTGCCGGTTCGCCATTTCAGGGCACTGCACTTGTTGCTCAAAGTACACAGAGGCCAGCCTCGAGAGGCTGGTTCCCTTAGTAGAGTTTCTAGACGAGTGGAAACGTCTGTCGAACATATCTCGTTGGGTCCTGCAGATAATAGAGAGGGGGTACACGATTCAGTTCAAAAGGCGGCCACCTCCTTTCAGCGGTGTCCTACCCACAGAGGTGGGCCCGGAGCAGGCTCTGGTAATGGCACAGGAAGTGGAGACACTCCTGCGAAAGGGGGCTATAGAAAGGGTTCCTCTTCCCAGCAGGGAGTCAGGCTTTTACAGACGTTACTTTATCGTGCCAAAGAAGGATGGGGGGCTGCGCCCGATATTAGATCTGCGTCTACTAAATCACTCTGTGGCGAAGCTCAGGTTCAAGATGCTTACACTCAGACAGATCGTGTCCCAGATCAGATCCGAGGATTGGTTTGTGACCACAGACCTCAAAGACGCATACTTTTATGTCTCCATCCTTCCACATCACAGGAAGTTTCTGAGGTTTGCCTTCGGGGGAGAGACATACCAATATCGAGTACTTCCCTTCGGTCTAGCACTGTCACCCCGCAACTTCACCAAGTGTGTGGATGCAGCTCTGGCGCCGTTGCGTCTGCAGGGCATCCGCATACTAAATTATATCGACGATTGGTTGATCCTAGCTCACTCCGAGCAGATGGCGGTTCAGCATCGAGATGCTGTTCTCGCGCATGTCGAGGTTGGGGTTGAGACTGAACGCAAAGAAAAGTGTGCTTTCTCCGGCTCAGAGGACCACCTTTCTAGGTGTGAAGTGGGATTCGATAATTATGCGGGCGCAATTATCGCCGACACGCATAGCATCGATCCTCACAGCAGTAAAGGAACTGAAGCTAGACCGTGCTATCACTGTAAAGCAGTTTTAGAAACTGTTAGGCCTCATGGCAGCTGCGTCCAACGTGATACCTTTTGGCCTGCTGAACATGAGGCCATTACAGTGGCCTTATACAAGCTGGCACGTCAGATCCTCCTGTGGGCCCAAGGGAAACTGCGTTCCATCAGGGCAGTTTACATCCCGGGGGTCCTGAATCAGGAAGCAGACATCCTGTCGAGGCAGGGGCCGAGGCCCGGGGAATGGAGACTTCACCCCGAGGCGGTGGAGCTCCTATGGCAAAAATTCGGGAAAGCAGAAGTAGATCTGTTTGCTTCGGCAGAGAATTCCCACTGTCCTCAGTGGTTTTCTCTGTCCGCTGGGGCTGGACACCATGGTACAGGAGTGGCCGAGGCTGCCCCTGTACGCATTTCCCCCGATTGCTCTGCTTCCGGGAGTTCTGGAGAGGGTGCGCCAGGACAGAGTCCGTGTGCTACTAGTGGCTCCGTGCTGGCCGACCAGGATCTGGTTTTCGGACCTGATATCTCTCCTGGAAGGCTCTCCCATGGAGATTCCAACCAGGAGGGACCTCCTTTCCCAAGCGGGCGGGAGATTCCTTCATCCCCGCCCTGAGTTGTGGAAGCTGTGGGCCTGGCCTCTGAAGGGGCTAGGCTCCTAGAAGAGGGTCTCTCGACTGAGGTCGTGGAGACCATCCTTCACTCCAGAGCTCCGTCCACAAGGAAACTGTACGCACTAAAATGGAGATTGTTCTCAGTGTGGTGTAGAGAACGCCAGTTGGACCCAGTTAACTGCCCGGTTGGTACAGTGCTGGAGTTCCTGCAGGCGAGATTCTCAGCAGGGTTGACCCCCTCCACAATAAAGGTGTACGTGGCGGCCTTAGCTGCTTTCCACACTCCTTTGGGTGGAGTGTCATTGGGAAGACACCCTTTAGTTACACGTTTCCTCCGTGGCACTTTGAGGTTGAGGCCGGTGGTACACTCGAGGGTCCCGACCTGGGATTTGGCCATTGTTCTGCAGGGCCTGTCTGAGGCTCCCTTTGAACATTTGGAAGAAGTGCCAGATAAATTTCTGACACTTAAGACCATCTTTTTATTGGCCATTTCGTCCCTTAAAAGAGTAGGGGACATGCAGTCCCTGTCGGTAGGCCCCTCATGTCTAGAGTTTGCGCCTGGCATGGTGAAGGCTTTTCTTCACTCCAGACCAGGTTATATCCCCAAGGTTCATACGAGCCCGAGGGGTCCTATTACTCTGCAAGCCTTCTGTCCTCCTCCTTTCGTGACGTCAGACCAGGAAAAATTAAATCTGCTTTGCCCGGTTAGGGCGCTTGATGCTTATGTCCACAGAGCTGCCCTGTGGAGAAAGACGGATCAATTGTTTGTCTGTTTCGTAGCCCCTAAGAAAGGGGCGCCAGTGTCTAAGCAGAAAATGAGCAAGTGGTTGGTCGAGGCCATTTCTCTTGCCTATGAAGCGGTCGGACAGCCGTCTCCTCTGGCTGTCCGGGCGCATTCTACTAGGGGTATGGCTGCTTCTAAAGCACTTCTGTCGGGGCTTCCTCCAAGACATCTGTAACGCGGCGGGTTGGTCCTCGCCGCTGACCTTCGTAAGGTTCTACGAACTTGATGTAGCATCTACAGTTGGGGCACAGGTGTTGTCGTAGTCGTGTGCGCTACGGTTTCACACATACGAGCACTTGGTCCTATGGCGATGTGGGTATAAGCGTTCTCACAGCGTTTCGACGCAGCTCGAGTTCCCAGATAGGGAACGTCTCAGTTACGTATGTAACCCTAGTTCCCTGAGGGGAACGAGACGCTGCGTCGCCCGGCCATACTCCCGGCATGCCCGTGATCACTTACTTCAGGCTTTTGCAGAAGCTAGTTCCTGTTTGTTTTCACGGATGCTTTATAGTTTCCGGTCGATGACGTCACCCCGCCGATGACGTTCTATCTCCTGATTGGACTGGTTCTACACGCGCTTCACGACGCGATCACGCAGAGGCGTTCTCACAGCGTTTCGACGCAGCGTCTCGTTCCCCTCAGGGAACTAGGGTTACATACGTAACCGAGACGTTATATATATTTATACAAACCCAAATCAGAAAAAGTTGGGACAGTATGGAAACTGCACAAAAAAAGAGAGAAGTGATTTCTAAATTTACTTTGACTTGTATTTCATTGCAGACAATATAAACAAAAAAAATGTCATGTTTTGTCTGGTCAACTTCATGTCACTTGTAAATATGCATCCTTTCCTGTCATTCAGACCTGCAACACATTTCAAAACAAGTTGGGACAGTAAAACATTTACGACTTTGTAATGTTATGTTCCTTTTCACAACACTTAAAAAGACGTTTAGGGACTGAAGACACCAAGTGATGAAGTGTTTCGGGTGTAATTTTGTCCCATTCTTCCTGCAAACAAGTCTTAAGGTGGGCAACAGTACGGGGTCTTCGTTGTTCAAAATGCGCCACACATTCTTTATTGGAGACAGATCGGGACTGCAGTCAGGCCAGTCAAGTACCCGTACCCTCTTCCTCCGCAGCCAGGACTTTATAATGTGTGCAGAATGTGGGCACTTATAATGTGTGCAGAATGTGGGCCCTAAATTTCTCCTGTCCCAACTTTTTTTTAAATGTGTTGCAGGTCTGAATGACAGGAAATGATGCATATTTACATATGACATGAAGTTGACCAGACAAAACATGAAACATTTTTGTTCATATTGTCTGCAATGAAATACAAGTCAAAGTAAATTTAGAAATCACTTTTTCTTTTTTTTTGCGTTTTCCATACTGTCCCAACTTTTTCTGATTTGGGGTTGTACATAGTGTATTTTATATATAAAAAAGACTATACTAATTAATATAATAATAATAATTATTATTATTTTATAAAATAATAAGTATTTATGTATACATAAGTTGTACTTTATATATCTAAAAACTGCTATACTAATTAACATAATAATAATAATATATTTATAGATAAATTGTACTTGGTAGAAAGTGTCATGACTCTCTGTCCACGCACACATGCAAACGAATCCACACCACGCTTCAGTTAATTAACATCCATGACACAGTACATAATTCCTTTCATCCCTGTTTTGATCCAGAACGGAATAACATTACTTAATGCTGATACCACCTGAGGAACACTCTAAAAAAACAATCTGTTTTAAATTAGCATACTAATTGAAACAGACCATAATAATGAAGCGGCATAAACACCAAGAGATATGCACACGCTTGATTAGGAGGGCTTCTGGTAATTAATAAAAAAGGAAAATAGCTGAACATTTTAAACAAGTCCTGGGTGTGTTGCCTAACCTTTGACCTCTGTACTGTGGGGACGGATGACTTGAGACATCTGTGCAGTGTATCACCTTAATTAACTAAATGTGTTGGCTTAATCAATGCGTCCAGACAATAGAGCCCACTGAAGTATGCTTATCGAGTCTGCAGAAGGACTTTAACAGGACAAAAAGGCTTAACCGTGAAGTCTGTTGGTATATCATCCAAACATTAATGCATTGAAATGTGCAGTAGAAAGGCCCTTGATGCACACCCAATATTATTATATTTCATATTATTTGCACAAATTAACTATAAAGCACGATGGGTTAATTTTGCACCAAAGTTAACATGAAACTGCATTTGCAATTAATTTCACTTCCATAGTGTTACATACTTCAAAATAGAAAATGCAAAGAGGGGAAAAATGCAGAGCAGGATTTGATTTTATCAACTGGGTATTGCTCATTGTAACATTTATTTTTGTAAAGGGTATTAAATACTATTTTGATTTCATGTTGATTATTTTTGATTTCATGTTGACTTTAAATAGGAGATTATCTGTAGTTTGCAATTTACCTTTGTTCGAAAAGGTGGCAATGTCTACTACACAATGATGAAGTGATGTTTCACTCATAGTTACAGCAGGCAAAAAAAAAAGATTAGGAAGTATCATCAGCAAAACATGAAATGGCTAAGCGATCAAATGCTGAACAGTTAGAGATCCATCTGTGTTACATATAGATCCGGGTCGCTAAAGACCCAAATATGTAATAATGATTGGCAAAACATTCATGCATTTAAGGGTTAATATCTAATGAGAGTCAGTGTCACGATTTCCCAAACATACAAAGGTGTTTTGTATGTTCTGTGTTCTAGGACTTTTATTTTGATGTGTATTTTCTGTTGCCACTGTTCTCTGTGTTCACTTCATGTGTTTAGTTCCTGTTTTGCTTTGTTTCTATAGTTTCCCTTGATTGTTACACTAACATGTACTAAGGTATGTTTACACGACAACAGTGTACTAAAAAAGTCTCGATTACGAATGTAAACCCTCATTCCCTGAAGGAAGGGAACAGAGACGTTACATCAGTGACTGACGGAATGGGGGTTTCGCTTAGAAGCCAATCACCTTAGAGTTCTACAAAACAAGCCAATGGCATGACAATGCCATGGATCTGCGGAATTTGCATAGCGCAACTCAGACCCACCTCGTAGGTATATAAAGAGCTGCATGTGCACTCTCGCATTATGTTACCTGCTGAGGACCCGAGGCTGAGTGCCCTGGCCATACCAGCGGTACAGCGGTTGTGGCATGGGGACTTAACGTCTCCGTTCCCTTCCTTCAGGGAACGAGGTTTACATATGTAACCAAGATGTTGTCTTTCAATCAGTGCGGTACGAGTTACTGTCCCAATCTAATCTCACCACAACAGCTGTCTTCCAGCGTCCTGCACTGACCTGAGCTCCCTGTCGTGAGATTAACACGAACGAGGGGCTAGGCTCAACGCCAATACCAAGGTACACTGTGAAACATATCCCACTTGGAAATATGCAACACAATGCCTGCCCGCAGGGAGGACTTCGAATACACATATGACCAAAGTATGGGCTGCATATGGAGAATACTGGGGTATCCAGCCACTGGTGGAATGTTTCAACCCCAGGGATGCAAGGGTCTTGCCAAGGGAAGACACGTGCTCGAAGAGACTAACCATGGAAATACACAAGTGGGGGTTGCCCAAAGGGGGGAACCATGCACATGGAGGCACCTAGCCTAATGCGAGGGTTGACCAACTGGGTATGCACTCTGCTGTCGGCATCAGCAGTGCTGGAGGAACTAAGGGCTTACTGAGAAACTCACCTGATTGGAATAGCACATGCATTCAGTCCGTGGAGTGGAATGGTGTAGCAAGCTAAGACACCTGAGCCTGTCCAGTTAATGGCCACTTGGAGCGAGTACGCGAAAGGACACTAGCTCTACGTACATGGAGATTATAGAATCTTGCAAAAGTGTTGGGTGCCGCCCAGCCTGCAGCTCTACAGATGTCTGTTAGCAAGGCGCCATGCCACTCACCTGGATGCATGTGCTATTCCACTCACCTGAGTGGAATGCCCAGTTGGCTATTCCACTCACCTGAGTGGAATAGCACATCCATCCAGTCCGTGGAGTGGAATGGTGTAGCAAGCGAAGACACCTGAGCCTGTCCAGTTACTGGCCACTTGGAGCGAGTACGCGAAAGGACACTAGCTCTACATGGAGATTATAGAATCTCACAAAAGTGTTGGGTGCCGCCCAGCCTGCAGCTCTACAGATGTCTGTTAGCTAGGCGCCATGCGCTAAAGCCCAAGAGGAGGCTACACACCTAGTGGAGTGTGCCATTACCCCTAGGGGGCATGGCAGGCCCTGAACCTGATATACCAGGACAATGGCATCCACCTGTTCACCTCGGAACGGCCCTTGGCCTGCTGTTTGGCAGGATTCAGGGCGGAGACGGGCTGGGATCCCTTCCTGCGACCTCCTCTGTGCCCTGGCCCGGGTGAAGGCTGCTGCTGGGGCTGGGCAGGAGGGGCAGAAGCCACAGGAGGGCGCCCTCGACGGGGAGCAGGCTATGGCGTCTTGAGTCGGCGGCTGGGTGGAGGCAGCAGCTGGCTGCCGGGGCAGAATGTGTTTTATTGCCTCAGTCTGCTTCTGTATGGCCGAGAACTGTTGGGCAAAACTGTCCC
Organism: Gobiocypris rarus; assembly: GCA_023029165.1. Taxonomy (NCBI): domain Eukaryota; kingdom Metazoa; phylum Chordata; class Actinopteri; order Cypriniformes; family Gobionidae; genus Gobiocypris; species Gobiocypris rarus. Next base: position 16,749,300 of record CM040913.1, read on the forward strand.
ACCGAAGAGAGCCCGGCCTGGGAGATTAGAGAGTTAAGGAACTTTGTTCGCTCAGCCTCTTGCATATCCACCAGGTTGAGCCCTAGATGACGTTCATGGACCAAGCAAGTGGACATCACCTGACAGAGAGAGCGTGCAGTAACCTTTGTTGCCCATAGGGCGGCTGGTTAGCCCATCTGACAGGCATGATCGCTGTCTTGCGTGCTTGGGCCTCGTGCATGTTGAGAGAGTGTTCATGGATGACTCATGTTCCCACTGCGGGAACATGACCTTCGCAGTGTTGCAATCCAGACTCCATGAGCTTCGTCTAGGAGGTAGAGTCCCCTCTACCACACCCCAGTCTATCTTCTCCAAGGTGTCGTGTAAACATACCCTAACTCTCTAGGACCAGTTAAAACCATTTAAAGTTACGTTACCCATTTTTGACATCTGTGATCTGTTGATAAGTTAATTTCCCAGAGCCTTAGAGAAACTGAGAGCAGATAAAAAGTCAGAAGATCATCTAGATGTATTTGCCTCACACCCCTTTACCATTTTCACTTTGCTTTTGTTCTACGTAGTAAGGGAGAGTTTCGCTGGCACAACCTTTAGGGAAATTAATTCATTTACTAAGTGTCTTAATAATTACACTGACATCGGGGTTAATTGCCTAATCCGTATTGCCATACACGCGTCCTGTTGAAATCCCCACACAATCTGTTCCAGAAACGGGGGCCAGAGGAAACCCGCAACAGTGGGACACTTTGACCTAAATAAAAAAATTTATCTGAATACGGATGCTCCTTTAGACAAACCCTAATCTCCTAATGTTGTTTTCTCATCCATATTGAGCGAATGTGTGCAGCATGTAAATATTTCATCGATGGATGAAGGTGTGTGCCAAAAGACACATTTTGCAACACTGACTCGTTTTTTTTTTTTCACTTAAAGAATGGTAAATGAGGCACCAAATTAAAAATAAAGGTTGCTGCAAATAACTGCAACTAATGAGGCATCGCTATAGAAGTTTCACGCACGTTCCTTTCTTGAAAGACTCGCAGACCTTAGAAACTCTGATGCTGCATGTTTTGCTTTGGAGGGCTCTCCTTAGCGTAAGATAATGAACAGATTATTGCAGAACAGGACAAAGAGGATGATGGATGTCTCTGTCAACACAGGGCTAAAAAGTGGGGAAAGAGTCCATCTAGTGAATCTGAAGTGTTTAAGTAAGTCTCATTAGCAAAAGACTGAAAGAGGCTTGTTATGTGGCTGAAATCTCCCTCTATATCCCCATATGTTCTATTCACAAAGAATGAATGAGTGAGCATTGTTCTGTATTGAGTGAGTTCTGTACAAACTTTCTGAATCTTTATTAAAAACTTTGTTACTTTGGCTTTGGATCATTCAGATATAACCCTCTAATTTTTTTGTTCTTTCTTTTTCATTATTTTTTTTTTGGATCACTGAGGTCTCCTATCTATGTTGATATCTCATTAATCAAACTCTGCCACATAAAAGAAAGGCTGCCAACCCCATCAGCACTCTAATAAGATCTGCTGAAGTTAATCACTGCTTCAAACGTGGAAAATTGATCAGCGCGTAGACCGACGTCTCCAAACAATGACATTCATTCATATTCAGCCGTCTGCCATTATGCCACAAACAGTTTCACTGCGTGACTGAACAGCCTTCATCTTACTTTATGCTGACATTTGTGTTTGTCCTTCAGTGCACCGTTGCACAGTAAAAGTATGTGTTTGGCACATACTATTTTGTCTAAATGAATACAAAATTAACTAAAATAATGTAAATGCTACAAATGAATTTCGGCATCTCAACGTTAAAATGTACAGAATGAAATTCTGAGTTACGCATAATTTCGGGAAACTTTTAAACCAGGAAGCTTTCTGTTGGTCAATGTGAAAAAACAGCGTGACCAACTTGAAACCAGTGCAAAATCTTTGCAAGTGGGGAAATCTTTGGAAAGCCATCAAGACATCTTGTCTACTCGTCATCTCACTAACATGCCAGTGGGCGTGGCCAAAGTTGCAATGATATAGTAGGCGTTGATTTTCTTTCACCTATCTATAGGCACATTCCACAATAAGTCGTTTGCTGTGCTTGGTTAGTTTAAAAAACTGGGGCCACACTAAAATATTTTTTAAATCGTTTTGCTCCTCTAGTGTGTGGAGTGCTGCTATGTGACCAAGAAAGCACACCACACACTAACAGATTCCATTCACAAACAAGCAGAGTCCCGCCTGTGAACACGAGAAATCTTGCAAAATCTCTCGCAGCAGACGTGACTTTAAAGTAAACAAACATGGCGGACGACCAGCAAGAAGAAAGGGTACTTGTAGGGCTGCTTTATACAGAAAATTTGCGTGTTTAATATTTACGGCTTTTAATATTTGTGGCTCCGAACGTTCTGATAAAATAATATGTAGAACCGTCAAGATAATCGTGACTTTACCTAGGAAATTACCCAGATTTTGCCCAAGTTTTCGGCCCTATTTTAACGATCTGAGGCATGGTCTGAAACGCACGCCGCAGGTGCACTTAGGGCATGTCCGAACACTTTTACTAGCTTAATCATGGGAAAAATGGTCTGTGTGCCGGCGCATGGTCTAAAAGGGTTTTCCCTAGTCTCTTAATGAGTCATGGGTGTGTTTTGGGCGTAATGTGCAATAAACCAATCAGAGTCTCATCTCTCATTCACTTTAAAATCCAGTTGCGCTTGAACCTTGGCGCATTCGCTATTTACATGGCAGACTTTGCAAGCGGACAGACTGAACGCTTCTCCAGAGTGAATATTTTTAGCGTTTTTTTATTTTTAACGTGCCAACAATTTTCAGACCAGCCCTCCCATGGGCGAACAGATGGGCGCGAGAGCATTTGCTATTTAAACAACGTGGTGCTTGATAAGAAAATGATGAAAAAATGTTCAGACTGAAACTAGCAAAAAACACTTGCGTCGCACCTGTTTGATGGGGCCACATATCTGATATGTCAAAAATGCAAAATGTTTCTTGTCTCATCACATTCAGGTATAAATTAAATGAATCAAAATGGTGAAATTTCATAAAACAATGACCATAAGGTTAATGTCTATGGTGTTTACGGCCCTGACTTTGAACCTTCTTTGGATTGAAAATATCCCAGAATGTCTCACAGTAAAATCATCTCAGTACCTCATACTTATCCTGTCTTTATACATTCATATTCATACCATTATTCACCAGCGTGTCTCACCGTCACATTGTCATCAGAAACTAAATTGTCCTGCAACCCCATACAGCACAAGTGGCCACCAAAACCTGGTATTTAGTTTTCTCTTGACATGCTTGTCACACTCGATGGACCAATCAGAGGTGACCTTTTGGGGTGACAAACAGAGCCAGCTGTGAGAAATTGCACACACATTCACTTACATAACCAAATCATGTTCTCTCAAGATGAATTGCCCCGCAAAATGAACAAGACAAGCCTTTTGGACATTAATCTAAAGCTTAATTCTAATATTTCATATAGCGGGGAGGCTGGGTCACGACTGTATCTGAACACATTTACTGTAACTGCGTATCGCGCGAAGGAATGCTGCAGTTATGTGGTTAATTTATGAGGGATGCATGGGAAGATCAGCATAATTGATTTTGTTTGCAATAAAATGACGGAGCAATAGGAACGACCACGTATCCCAACAGGTGGAGATGATTCATTTTCATACACCCCGTTTTTTTTTTTACGTGCATTCGGCAAACCAAATCTCATTCCTGTTCAATTACATCAGTGTGACGCTTATTATTAAAACATCAAGCTAAAAATACTCGCCGTGGTAATTCGGCTCTGGTCTTGCGGGATGAGAAATTGGTCTGCCACATCAAATCTCTTATCATTGCTTTGCCATTTTCTCCCATCCACTCGTCATTTTTCCCATGTTCTAATTGAGGCTTACAGGCCCGACACCTTCACAGTTTGAGTCATGGATGGAAATTTCAGTGGGTATTGGATTGCAATTCTTGTGTTTATATCGTCCTTTCCAAGAACAGATCGATTGCTGGCAAGTGTACAGATGTCTTTTCTCAGCTATCGGTAACCCACAAGCCCTGCCCCATAAGAGTGGAATTGATTATTGTTGCTCATTTTGGGTGTCTTTTTTTTTAAGTTGGACTGAAATGCACTCTAAGCTGCACTTTTCTTCGGCACCGTCAGGTTAAAAAAATCCAAAGCACTCCCCCGTCGCGCTGCAAATATAAATACCCCGTCATCCCTTTGGCACAAACGGCAGCAACTAACTCTGATCTGCACTTTCCATTGCTTCATACATAAAATCCACAGCTACCTTCTTTTCTCCATCTGTCTGGCTTTCAGTTGTTACACACTCTGAAATATTTTCTCAGCGGGCTGACAAATCTAAAGAGGTCCCACTACAACCTGTTTCGCCGACTTTGACTGACAGCCTGTCAGTTAGGACTGACAGATGGATGCTGAATTGTTGTCTCTCAGTGAGTCTCATGAATCTTTTACATTGCCGCCACTGAGGGCGGGTAAAGCATTGCACCTCACAATATAGTCTGTTAAAAGCCCTGTTTTAAATATTAAAATATAATAACATTTATTTCAAAAGTGCTTTTTTTCTTTTCCAGATGATGCTGCTCTCATTCGTGGTGCCTCATTAGGAGCCTATGCAAATGAGGGATGTTATATCAGGATAATGAGATGCGGAATACATGAATATGCATTTTTATCAAAAATTGTAATTCCTTTGAAATGCACAAGTCGAGAAAAGTATGTCATGCAACTTGTGACTCAGGTCATTGATCTTAATAATGTTATAAAACCGACTTTAAAGCTTTAATGTAGCTCTCTCAACACGACTATGGACCCATTACCCATTTGAAGAGCATCAATATTTAGTTGTATACAGACACATACATACATGATGAATGACAAAACTCCTAATGGTTCCCAGAAGTGGATACATTTAATAAATATATCAAACAAAAAATGTTCCCGGGCTTTGAAGCTGTCAGTGCACAACGGCTGCGTCTACATTCTGGCTAACCAAAGAGCTAAACTATTGAGCTCGCACAATAATTACAACCTACCACACGGCACTCAATTTTAGAACAACAGCTGACCTTTAAACACACTGGAAACTGTTGGGATTTTCAATCACCAATTAGTCAAGTCTATTCCTGAGAAAGCTAAAGACTCCACAGGGACACTGCATTGATTGGCCCTTCAGCTGCCAACAAGCCCTCAGAACAAGCGTAGGTCCAAAGTTTCAAAACTGTGTGTCAGGCGCTATTTGCTGCACCTTATTTTAAGCACTTCTGCAAATAGCTATGAATAAAGCTAAAGCTTCTGATAAAAGGAAAGGCTGATTTATACGGGGCATCTATCATCTTACATTGTGATTCTGCTCTGTTTAGTGGAATTACAGCAGTAGATCTATATGCCTGTAATGTCTAATGACTGTAATAAAGGTTCCTAGACCAAGATTATAGAAAATTCAAGAACCTCAGCCATGTATAATATAATATAATATAATATAATATAATATAATATAATATAATATAATATAATATAATATAATATAATATAATATAATTAATATAAATCACAAGAATGCATTAAATTGGCAAAAATTGACATATATAATCGTACAACAACAAAAAAACCTATATTTCAAATATATATATATATTTTTGTTCATGTAAGAATCCTGGGGGAGGGGATGGGGGCACATGCATCACAGTTTCCACAAAAACAATATTAAGCAGAAAAACTGTTTTCATGATAATAATGAGAAATGTTTCTTGAGCAGCAAATATAATATTTCTGAAGGATCATGTGACACTGAAAATGCAAAATGCAAATTCATCACAGGAATAAATAAATAATAAAATAACATTAAAAAATAATAAAATAAAATAAATAATAATAATCAAATAAATAAATAAAAAACTAATACAAATTTAAAAAAAATAATAAAATAAAAATATCACAAGGATGCATTCACTTGGCTAAAAGTGACATTTATAATCTTAAAAAAATATATTTCAACTTAAACTTAAAATTGTGCTTTTTTAAAGAATCCTGAAAAAATGATGTATCATGCATCACAGTTTCCACAAAAAATAATAAATAGAAAATCGGTTTTCAACATTGATTATAATGAGAAATATTTCTTCTTGAGCAGGAGTAATGATGCTGAAAATTCAGCTTTGGTCACAGAAATAAATTACATTTCAAAACATATTAATAAATGTCATATAATAAATCACAATAAATACAATTATGCAAACTTGCAAACTTGAAGCTGTAATTAAACAGCAAGTTTTTAGATTTTTTATTTTTTTAAAAATAGCAAACTTGAAAAAACTTCTTTGTAAAAGTATGGTCAGATGTTCTTGCTTCCTTGAAGCACAAGACACTCTTTAGGTCATCTCAAATCATGCTGGAGAACATGATCAGCAGTTTTACACAAAACTGTGGAGTTCATCTCGATTGCAGCTGTCATTAAAGCAAAACTGGGACATAAACCAAATGCTAAGAAACTCCATGACAATTTTAAATAAACTTTTCTCAAATTGTTATGCTGATAAAAGGGACATTAAATCAAAGCATTTTCACTGATGGCCTCAGACTTTTGGACCCCACTATAAGACAATGGAGTCTGCCAGATATTTCATTACTGCATGAAAGCAATCAAAATAATTAGGATTAATAGAGCAGCTAAAGACAATCAATCCTCCCAGAGCTCTCTCGCAATAGCTGACTGGACTGTCTGTCTGTGTGTGTGTGTTTCATCCTGAGTTTGATTGTTGGCAAGATATGAGAGGAAAAATGGCTTCCACTCCGATGCGGCCACATAAACAATCTCCTCTTTGTGAATCGCTCTGATCAGTGACGCCGAAGATAGTGGCAGCTCAGCCTTCAGACTGCCTCATGAAATCTCACTTGAGCTCCAGTAAGACCAGTATCTGTTCTCAATGAAGCCAATGACAACAGATGCAACATCTGCAAGTGCTGTGCATACAGTCTTTATGAGGTTTTCATGCAACAGACTAAGTATTCATCATATCCATACAGCACAGATTGACCTGCATGGGATAAATTCCTTCCTGAGACCCTAGAAAGCATAAAAGATTCGGAGCATTGACAACGGAATTGGCAAGCAACTTTACGAGGAGGCTTCATCTTATAGCCTTTGCTGATGGAAGTACTGTCTGTGTGTGTGTGTGTGTGTGTGTGTGTGTGTGTGTGTGTGTGTGTGTGTGTGTGTGTGTCTGTGTTGAAGAAGAAGAAACCAAGACAGAAAGATTAAGTGAAGCTGATCTGCTTGATGCATCAAGACCATTCAATATTCATATCATGTTTGAAGATTGAAATAATGTGAATGATTAATGCACACAATGAAGAGATGAGAGACTTTGAGCATCAGCACAATGTCGACTGCATCAAATCAGCAAGGATGAATATGTTTGGCAAGATTGCAATTGATGTTACAAAAGAGAAGTTAAGATTGGACTTTTACGCACATATTTAATATGCAGGGTGTTGAATTAAATATTTATATGTATGTATATAAGGAATAATGTACATTTAGTCAGCCATTATTGTAAAACAAAGCCTGTTCAAGTCCTGATCACTCGATCAGGGTTTATTTTGCAATAATGACCAGCTGACTTCATTATCCAACTTTAGCTACTTTCAAAATAAATAAATATGGACATAAAATATTGATTTGAGGTAACTGTCATGATGGTCAAGTTTGTTCACAGACTTTAGCTGCCTTACCACCATCGGGCCAAACAGTTTCAGTTATGTTTCCATTGGAGCTTTGTTTCGGCACGGCATGATTACTACAGAACTAAATACAAAATTTAAAAAGCAAACACGTTCAAACCACAACACAACGGCAACAAGCCACAACACAACAACATTTTAAAAAGCAAACAAGTTCAAACCACAACACAACAACATTTTAAAAAGCAAACAAGTTCACAACACAACAAAAATGATACCGACTCATAGCGCAGTAAAGTTTAGTTTTAAGCTTGATATTCACAGCATATTCGCCTAGGCTGCTAAAGGGACCGTCTGTAAATTCCACTCACAGTCCAAAAATATAAACGTTCATTAACCAGACTGACTTACTGCAGGTGAATTTTTTCCAATTATTTTTTTATGTTCCAAAGCTTGTAGTATGTTCCTGGACTGACAAGACCATAGTCTGTAAAAAAAAAAAAATGGACGTAGTGTCCGTGACGTCACCCATAGGATTCTGAAGAGCAGTTTTTGAGCGTAAAGTAGGGACGAGCTGGCCGTTGCCATCTTAGCAGTGCGTCATCGGGTGTCACTCCCGGATAACAGAAAATGGGCATAGAGGCGGGATGTGGGCGGAGCTGAGGTGACGCGATGACTAACAGACAGCAGACAAATGGCTATCCACCTGTCACTCAAAGTGACCACGCCCTTAAATATGCAGAACTTTAAGGCGTTATATAATGTATGTATAAACAAATGAGTTATACAAATATTCACCCCCTCACAGTTTTCTTGGAGGGCAAAATTGATATATAGACCAAAACCACAATTTGTACCAGGCTGTAAACATGTTTTTTCCTGCTGTAAAGTTTGGCATTTTAACATGGGGCTCAATGAGATTCTGCTCCTTTCTGAGCCTGTCCTTAGCGGTCAGTCGATGAATTGCTGCAGTTTAAGTCACTTCCATTCTGGCTTCAAGAGAAACTGGGGGAGGTTGTCGCTTGGACAAGACTGACTTACTACTGGTGAAATTTTGCATTATTCACCTGTAGTAAGAGTCTGGTCACAAAGAATTTATATGTTTCAACGCACTTGGTGGAATTGGGAGACGTTCCCTTAAGCATCATGCCTTTGTTTGCTTTTGAAATGTTGTTGTGTTTTGTAGGCCACAGTACTACTTGTTGCAAAAAAAGTTTGTTCTCGCTTGTGTCTATAGTTACTAAGTCGGTTCCTCACCTGTGTCTTGTTTAGTTTATTCTCACCCTATGTATTTACACTAATCCAAAGCTGTTTACATTCCGTATGTGTTTTCCCTATCATGTTTTCTTTATTTAAACCTCCCTGTTTCTACTCTGCCTTTATCTTGCCTGAACTGCACCATTACAGTAACATTATTTTAATATGCAGTATAATAAGAATAGTCCATTGCAATGTGGAAAACAACTGTCCTAGCAATAAGACAAACACATATTTATTTTATTATTTTAATTAACTTTTAATATTCATCTGCAATCCAAGTTACTTATCTTGTTTTTATCTGTAGGTCTAGGTTTTTTTTTTTCAAATTTGTTTTCCAGTTAAAAAGCATCTAAAAATAAAAAAAAAAAAGCTAAATGTCATTGAGAAGCAACACTGCATATTACATAAAGACTCTTATTTCTTTAAAGACTTTCTTTTAAACAATTTTGCTTCTCAAGTAAATGTAGCCTATTTTAAGGATTATTTTTTACTATAAAATACGACAAAAATACTCAGTGTTGTTGTTCTTCTGACAAATGTTTTCATTGTCTTTCTTTAAGTTGGGGCTCCTCTAGCCATAAAAGCTTTATGATCTCCATCAAATTAATACCAAAGTCCTCAAAGGCTATTTTACCACAGAGGACGTTTTGAGTAACAAGACGGCACCAATTAACTTGCACTGGTATAAAAAGAAGAGATCACAGAGTGATTTGAGCAACATGAAAATGAACAGTGGGGAAATATACGGTTTTGCGTTCATGAACCACTGATATACATGAACCACACAAAATTCCTGGGACTGATCAATTAGAATCAATTATTACAGAGGCTATAACTGGAACCACTGGATGTGAGCTTCAAAAGCTCCTTCATTTCAGCGCAATTGATGCAAATTGTATGTTTGATGAGGATCTATAAAAGCCACATTTAGTATGCCTGATTAAAAACAGAACTAAGCGTCAACAGAAGTTTAATAATTGTAACATTATGAACTGATCACAGTCGGAACACTGATGGTCGATCTCCAATCTCACAACCGTCGAACACTTCCCAGTATCTTTGATCTGAATGGATCCTTTGAATCGCCTCTAGTCGAGTTGGGTAATTTCAGGACCCTGGAGAGCATCCAAACCGCCGCAATGGTGCAAGTGAAATAAACCACTTAGAAGCAGCAAGAACAAATCACAGCATCTGTCTTCTATTGGTCCTCGGCAGACAAAGTCATTGTTGCAGAACTTCACCTGATTGTGATCAGACTGACTGATCAAAGGTGACAACATCGGCAATGATACTAGCATCAAAGGCTGAGAAAAGTGCTAAGGAGATAAAGTAGGAATTTAAAAATAAATCTATGTTGGGTACATAAGTCTGTGTAAGAAACATGGCCTCAGAGAAAATTCAATATAATTAGACATCAGGATTCGGTAATTAGCAGAACTGCATGACAGTGATACAAGCTGCTGACAAAGAAATGAAAATGTAATTCGTTCCAGAAAAGGTGTATAAAGAGTAAACAAGAGGAGTGGGCAATGACAATCTTACACCTGACATTCAAAGGATCTGATATTTGTTGATTATATTTGATAATTCAGTGGTGTTCTGTAATTATGTTTTAAAATACTGTTCATTCTTTCAGCGTTTATTTAGTTTTGCTCCGTTAATTGCGTCCTGACTGAGGATGAAAATGAATAGGTACGTGATTTTAAATAGCTTTTCTGAAAGGGTGACTGAACCTGCTGAGTTTCAAATGAGGAGAGCAACAGGAAACACCTAAATGAAATGAGGAGAAAACCTCAGAAGTTCATTGAAGCTATAATCATATACTGTATTACAGCGTGAGATGAATCTTATGATTCATTAAAAATGAATCACATCAATTACAAACATACTGAGTACAGAGCTAGAGGTCCTCCTTAAGAAATGTACGTATTTGTCAATAAATGGCAAAATATATTAAGAATCAGAATAAAAATAAGAATTAGAATAAGATTAAAAAGATGAAGAATAAGATGATGATGATGATGATGATGATGAAGAAGAAGAAGAAAAAGATGAAGAATTTTTTTATCTGTCTGTTGGGTACAAACATCTGGCTAAAAAACATGGGTTTAGAAAAAAGTAATAATTATAATATAATATAATATAATTAATATAATATAATATATATTATATATTATATTGATTATATTATATTATATTATATTATATTATATTATATTATATTATATTATATTATATTATATTATATTATAATAGTGCTGGGCAATCGATTAATCATGATTAATCGCATCCAAAATAAAAGTTCATGTTTACACAATATATGTGTGTGTACTGTGTTATACTTATTATTTATATATAAATACACAAACATACATGTATATATGTAAGAAAAATTAAAAATATATATATTATATAATATATATATATATATATATAATAATTATAACACAGTACACACTATGGCTGCACAATTATGACAAAACGTCACATCTGTCGATTATTCCCTTGAAATTGTAATTGCGATTATTAATTAACATTATCACAATTTACAATTATGTTTTGAATAGCTTTAGTTTAAAGCAACTGCATGCCATATTTTTTTTTCTTCCTGAAAAACTTGTATTGCTTTCCTACAGCATTAAGCCTCATGTCATCTATACATTTGTTTCTTTTTTTAAATAAATAAATAAGTAAAATGTATGCATGGTACAATAATAGGGGCTTTCGCACCAGGTAGTTCTAGGAACTTGTAGTAACTAACCTCCAGGGTGGTTCCCCGATAATTAAATGATCCCCAGGGTAATTTTTTCTGATTGCATTCGCACCACCAGTATCTCTGAAGCATAGACTGTAAAAAAATATGGACGTAGTGTCCGTGACGTCACCCATAGGATTCTGAAGAGCTGTTTTGAAGTGTAAAGTAGGATCGAGCTGGCCGTTGCCATCTTAGCAGTGCGTCATCGGGTGTCACTCCTGGATAACAGAAACTGGGCAAAGAGGCGGGACGTGGGCGGAGCTGATGTGACGCGATGACTAACAGACAGCAGACAAATGGCTATCCACCTGTCACTCAAAGTCGCCATGCCCTTAAATATGCAGAACTTTAGGGCTTTTTTATAATGTAAACGAATGAGTTATAAAAAATTCACCCCCCTCACAGTTTTCATGAAGGGCAAAATTAGCCATTTAGACCAAAACTAGAATTTGTACAAGGCTGTAAACGCGTTTTTCTGCTGTAAAGTTGGACATTTTAACATGGGGCTCACTGAGATTCTGCTCCCTTCTTGAGCCTGTCTCTAATGGCCAGTCGATGAATTGCAGTTTAAGTCACTTCCGTATTGGCTTCAGGAGAGACCGCGGGAGGTTGCCGCTAGCTCAGCAGTGACTTATTGTTGTGACCTTTATTTTGACGGTGCTGAGAATGCCAGAGACCGAGCATATATTGCTTACATTTTCCATCTTCATTAGCTTACGATCTGTTTAACTGTCCTGTCTAATATGTTATTAGTTAGAACTATTATACAAAGAAAGTAGACATTATATGAAAAAGTATTGGAGTTTGCCGTGTGGTTGTGGTCCGATGTGACTAGCTGAGCAGAAATACATAACCATGTTTCGCTTGGTCCACTCAAAGTTGCATTGTATTTTCTCCTTAGCATAAAGTTTGTGAGGCCCATCTATCAACGTTTTCCAGGTTTGTAGAGTCAAGTAAAGTCCTTTATTGTACTTTTTACAATGCTGATTGTTTCAAAGCAGCTTCAGTGTTAACAGGAAAATAATGCAACAGAATTTGATTAGACTCTGGAGAAACAGTGATGTCATCCAGCTCAGTTCAGAAATCATATAGTGTTAATGCGAGCAGATCAGTAATACAGGTCCTTCTAAAAAAATTAGCATATTGTGATAAAAGTGCATTATTTTCCATAATGTAATGATAAAAATGTAACTTTTTTTCATATATTTCATATATTTTAGATGCCATGTCAGCTGCTGGTGTTGGTCCACTGTATTTTATCAAGGGCAGGGTCAATGCAGCTAGCTATCAGGAGATTTTGGAGCACTTCATACTTCCATCTGCTGAAAAGCTTTATGGAGATGAACCTGAACCCTATAGAGAATCTGTGGGATATTGTGAAGAGAAAGTTGAGAGACGCAAAACCCAACACTCTGGATGAGCTTAAGGCAGCTATCGAAGCATCCTGGGCCTCCATAACACCTCAGCAGTGCCACAGGCTGATTCCCTCCATGCCACGCCGCATTGAAGCAGTCATTTCTGCAAAAGGATTCCCGACCAAGTATTGAGTGCATAACTGAACATAATTATTTGAAGGTTGACTTTTTTTTGTATTAAAAACACGTTTCTTTTATTGGTCGGATGAAATATGCTAATTTTTTAAGATAGGAATTTTGGGTTTTCATGAGCTGTATGCCAAAATCATCAGTATTAAAACAATAAAAGACCTGAAATATTTCAGTTGGTGTGCATTGAATCTAAAATATATGAAAGTTTAATTTTTATCATTACATTATGGAAAATAATGAACTTTTATCACAATATGCTAATTTTTTTAGCAGGACCTGTATAGTCAAATATTTAGTGTCCCCAACTGAGCAAGCCAAAAGCAACAGAGGCGATGGTGGCAAGAGTTCGTTTGTGGAGTTAATATATAGGCTGTGTACGAAAACCTAGCCAGTTGACTCATTGCCTCGCTGCCTTATCAGACAATGGCTTGTAAGGCAGCATTTGTGCATGAAGGCACCTCACAAAACTAATTTTGAACAGACTTCTAAAGCAGTGTAACAGTTTAATGATCTACAGCAAAATAAAGAGAGCTTTGGTGAGAACTAAACACATATTTAATTACTACATTGGTACTTTCTCGCTAGAAATGACATCAGAAGTGGAAAATGTTGGTCAAAACCGTACATTTACACACAAACTGACCAGTAAAAACAACTTTTGAACGCCATCTTTTTCCCAGCTCAACAGTCACAGAATGGAAAGCACAGGATTGTGGGATATCAAAGGCAACTAAGGATACATATATGCTGCCTTCAAAAATCCATCAGATGAATCTCTCAGGAGACAGGAAGTGAAGCTAACATTAGATTCAGACGTGCCTTGATGCCTTCCTGCCTTGAAATGTGTCCTCCGAAGACAGCATTTTCCAGGTTTCGGATGCAGCCATATGTACACAGCTTTTTAAAAATGGCGGGGGCTACGGTGCTGGTGTTTCGCGTGCATTCGACCAGTCAATGTAACATGCTATAAACACACCTCTTAAGCACGCAGAATTTTTGGTTTTGTAATCACGGCTTTTTTGAACGTTTACGTAATTGTGGCATCCGTAGGCCTATATATACTAAGTTTAGTCATGAAACTATTAATCGCCGATTGGTTCCTTCAGTTCTACGACACCAACCAATCGGAGGTACTTCCTCATCTACGTGGCTTTACTTATACCATATCCTAGCCGCTATCCGCATGCTGCGCAATTATGAGGACTCCGATAATCCCACCTCCTCCCCAGCGCCACCTGTAGAAATCTGCTTGGGGGGTTATAACATTCTGTAGCAGCCTTCCTTGTTGTTATCTTGACTAAGCTGAACATTATGTATTTGCTCAGCAGCAGCAGCAGCTTAGCAGATCTCGTCCACCAAAATCAAGCCTATGTACATTCCATGCTCTATGCTAATAAGATTTTGGTTTAATCTATTTCACTCAGAGAGTTGTCATGATTGAAATGATATTTACTGGATTGTTTTATTCAAAACATATTTAGTTATTTTGGGACCAGATATATATATATATATAGGCTATATATATCTGGTCCCCAAAATAACTAAATATGTTTTGAATAAAACAATCCAGTAAATATAAAAGGAAGCTAGAGAAGCTTTTGATGTGGCAAAATTTCTCACCATATGCAAACACTCCAATGCATTAAATTATTTCGAGCAAGGTTTAAGTACTTACTACAAAATTCAAAATAACCACTTTAGTTGATGGTGCACCAATTTCCCATTTATTAAATCCCTTTGGGCATTTCATAACCTCTTAACTAAGTATTTTATAAGAACTCCTGTATTATTCAGCTTTTAGCAACTGAACGACGCACATCTCAGAGCTTCGGTGTTAGTACAGACGTATTTCGCAAATGAATCCCCATCATGATTGGAGCACTCAAAGTGGGCCCACTTTGCACATCCTTGACAACAAATCCATTCCTCCCCACTTACGGAAAACAATTTCAAGCATTCTGCATTTTCTTCCTCTGCCTCCCTAAGAGTGTTTTTAGTTGCCTATGTCTATGTCTATGGATCTGAACTGGATGGAACTATTTTTATCACCTTTAAAAAAAAACTGATTAAAACATATTATCTCAATGCATAGCGACAAACAGGTGTTTCTGTAACATTTTTTGGGAGAATAAAAGGATTTTACATTAGGCTGTCTTGTATCCTTTTATTTACAATAATAATAGAGACAAAGATGGAAAATATGTTACACTCTGTTGGGCAAAAGTGATCTTGGTTTCAATCTCCATAAAGGCTTTGAAAAAAGTTGCATCTGTTGTTGTCAAACATCAGCATGCCTATAACTAGAGAGTAGAATATGTGCACAAATATATTCAAACATCAAAGCTAGTTTCTCACCCAAAAAACATTTTTGGACGAATTTATGTAAAGCAGTTGTCGTTCTTGAAATGAATTCAGTTAGCAGAGGGAACCACAAAATGTCTCCTGTTTTAAAACTGTATTAATTCATCAACATAGGTCAAGACATTTGTTTGTTTATTCGTTCTAGGCAAAGTTGATGTTAAACATTGCTCAATAAAACAGATTCAAACCGAAGTTCATTGTATGCTGAACAAACACGCTATCAAATATCTTTTATTCAGAGGTATTGATTGGCTTTCATTAATCCATAGCCAGGTAAATGCAAACCCATCATTCATTAGCATGATGAAATGAATATTGAGTAACTGTCGGCGGTTTGAGGCTCAAATTAGCATACATGACATACTTGATTAGGCACGACGAGATTGGTTACTTAGTTGGCAAAAAAAAAAAAATCTCTGAACAAGGTAATATGGATATGCATATCGAAAGTGCGGAGAAGAAGCAAGCTAGGCAGACAGCATGCAAAACACAGCCGGGCGTTCTCAATAAGATGCACGTTCTCAATGCCTGCATAATTGATAATGACAGTAATGAAGCCCTGCCACACTGATGTAAGTTTTCAAATTTTAATGAAGCAAAGTTGCACATTCTTTTGAAGGCTCTGTAGCTTTTTATATCATCTTAATAAGTGGTGCTGCGCATTATGGTAGTAATTAAGTCAGAACATGGAAATAAATAAATAAATGATTAACAAAAAAAAAACGTGTAGTAAACAAAACTTCAAAAAAAATAAAAAGGTAAAAATACATCACATCTTCGCATTTGAAGCCAACTTCATAGAGCAAATCAGATATGAGAACGCAAATGTTTGTTTATGTGCTTCATGATCACGCAAGGTGACAGAGAAGCCATTTAGAGCTTCACATGGAGCAGAGAAAAGAATTTAGTATCCGACCGTTTTGGCATCTGGTGACCCCTCTGATTCAAACCATGTGACTCCGCTGGAGAAAGATCAAAGTTCCATTATGAATAAACGAGTAGAGCCCATCTGTGTGTGTTGTACAACTATCTTTATGAGGCCTGGTTTGAGATTTAGACCATCAGAGTGAGGACAAAGAGTAAAGTGAGAACATTTTGGCCGGTCCTCACTTTCTGAGACCCCTATACAGGCCTGTTTGAGGGTCAAGACTTAATTAATTTGTTACATTTCATTAATAATTAATTTGTTTTAACATTTATATCTCAAAGAGCTTTACATATAAAAGGGAGGAATCTCCTCAACCACCATATCCACCTGGATGATGCGACAGCAGCCATATTGCACCAGAACGCCCACCACACACCAGCTTATGGAGGAGAGGAGACAGAGTGATTAGGAGGTATGATTATGAGGCCATGATGGACAGGGGCAAATTTGGCCAGGATGCCGGGTTTACATCCCTACTCTTTATCGAAGGACATCCTGGGATTTTTAATGAACACAGAGAGTCAGGACCTCGATTTAACGTCTCATACAAAGGACAATGCTTGTTACAGTATGGTGTCCACATGACTATACTGGGGCGTTAAGACCCACACAGACCACAGGGTGAGCACCCCCTGGTGGACGCACTGACACCTCTACCAGCAGGTACCTAGTTTTCCCAGTTGGTCTCCCATCCAGGTACTAACTAACCAGGCTCAGCCCTGCTTAGCTTCAGTGGGAAACCAATCTTGGGCGATATGATTGCTGGTTTTAGGGATAAGGTTATAATTAAGTTGAGGGTAGGTTTAGGGTAAGGGTTCGTGTTAGGCAGTTAGTTGTGATGAGTAGGGTTAGGGTGGGAGCTAGAGATTGCATTGTTTCAATTCACTGAGACAGATGTACAAGAATATGTGTGATAAGACCAGGGGCCATATTTACTAACAGCTGGCACCAGTGCAAACGTTCTTTTGGTGTTAAAAAACTACTGTCAGGATTTACTAAAGACATGCAATGAAAAATTAGTGCTGAAAACTGAAAAGACGTGGACGGTTATTTTTGCAGCTGATATGCATTTGTAGGAGTTTCTCTTTCAGATGCAAAATGTATGGGAGAACCTGCAGCAATACATATTTAAAGTTTTATTTTGAATCGAACATCATTAAAGGTCAAGTGTGAAGTTATGATCGCTTTCCAGTGAGGGGGGTCCCCCTCATTCCATTCGGGACACCCAGTATTGGGACATTGCTCTAAATCATTGAATTCAGGTGTTCCAATCACTTCAATGGCCAAAGGTGTATAAAATCAAGCACCTAGGCATACAAACATTTGTGAAAGAATGGGTTGCTCTCAGGAGCTCAGTGAATTCAAGAGTGATAGGTTGCCACCTGTGCAATAAGTCCATTCATTAACTTTCCTCACTGCTAAATATTCCACGGTCAAATGTTAGTGGTTTTATAACAAAGTGGAAGCATTTGAGAACAGCAGCACATAAAATCAAAGAGCGGGGTCAGAGCATGCTGAAGCACACAGTGCGCAGAAATCGCTAACTTTCTGCAGAGTCAATAGCTACAGACCTCCAAACTTCATGTGGCCTTCAGATTAGTTCAAGAACAGTGCATAGAGAGCTTCATGGAATGGGTTTCCATTGCTGAGCAGCTGCATCCAAGCCTTACACCACCAAGTGCAATGCAAAGTGTCGGATGCAGTGGTGTAAAGCACACCACCACTGAACTCTAGAGTAGTGGAGACGTGTTCTCTGGAGTGACAAAATCACGCTTCTCTGTCTGGAAATCCGATGGACGAGTCTGAGTTTGGCAGTTGCCAGAAGAACGGTACTTGCCTGACTGCACTGTGCCAAGTGTAAAGTATGGTGGAGGGGGGATTATGGTGTGGGGTTGTTTTTCAGGGGTTAGGCTTGGACCCTTAGTTCCAGTGAAAGGAACTCTTAACGCTTCAGCATACCAAGACATTTTGGACAATTTCATGCTCCCAACTTTGTGGGAATAGTTTGGGAATGGCCCCTTCCTGTTCCAACATGACTGCGCACCAGTGCACAAAGCAAGGTCCATAAAGACATGGATGAGCGAGTTTGGTGTGGAGGAATCGTTGCAAAGAGCCAGTTCATAAGAGTCATTTGTTCTAAAATCGGACATCACGGATTGCACTGTGTTCGTTGTTGCAATGCAGGAAACACTGGTGTGCATAAATCATAATATACTGTTAAGCCATTATGGTCACATTTAAAGGGTAAATACATGTGATGATTAATCAATTTGTTATTTATTGCTACATTTAACTACATTTTTTAAACATTAAACGTGCATTTTTGAGAATGTTTCCCTATATTTGTTCTTCTTTTTTTATATATATTTGTTGCAATGATATTAGGCTGTTATTGTTCTTCAACACCGCAACATTTATTCCATTCAACAAAGTAATGATTTACTTCGGTACAAAGCAAAACAGAGAACATTATAAATTGAGATTTCATTCATTAGACATGAGTGTTACTGCATAAATATTACTTACTTTCTAAATCCACTGACAATTCATGAATGCCTATCAATGATTTATCCGTTTGATCTGAGAACAATGTCTTTCTTTAGTTCCCATATCTAGACTCGAAACAAGTGTTATCAGATTCAAGTGCCAATCTACTGTGCAAATCGCCTGAGAACATCAAGATCTTGTGCGTCTTTTATTCAAAACCAGAGAAGAAGCAAATAAAGGCTGAGCAGCATTGAAATTGTGGTACAAGGGCTCTTGGTGATTTCCATTAAGATAGACTCTCAGGTCTTGTCTTATTATAAAGTCATTAGTCTCTCAATCAGTGGCAGATTGGCTGTAATGTAGAGAAGTGAGACAGACAGCGTTACTGACCACGCAGGTGTCCAAACCACTTCGTTTATGATTGACTAATTAACTCATTATATATCTGCTGGAAAGTGTTTTAATTAGGCTAAATTTCACAAGATGGAATTGAGGACTTTCATATTTTTGCTTTCATAAACTCTTTGTGGTCTTAAGATCTATAGTTAGAAAAAGTGGCTAGCTTACAAGGATAGTTCACCCAAAAACAAAGTCCAGTATTTGTTTTTCCATACTATGGAAATAAAATGCCATCAACTGTTTGGTTAACCACATATATTTTTAGCAAAATATATTTTTAGCAGAAGAAATTCCAACAGGTTTGGGAAAAAAACTGAGGGTGAGTAAATGATGACAGAATTTTCATTTTTGTGCAAACCTAAAATGATACAGAGAAGAAATAAATACAACATATCCCTCAGAGATTTCAGCTGTCTCCTAAACAAGATAAATTCCTGCCAGATTTTTGTTATGGGAGAAAAATCTCATGGTCCTCTTCCTCAGTGTCAGATTTCATCATTTTTTAAAAGAAATTAATACTTTTATTTAGCAAGAACACATTACATTGATTAACAGTGACATTAAAGACATGCATTATGTCAAAGGTTTATATAGGTCAAATAAATGCTGTCATTGAAGAATCCTAAAAACTAATTATCACAGTTTTCACCAAAATATTAAGCAGCTCAACGGTTTTGAACATTAATACAATTTTCAGGAGCAGCACATCAGCATATTAGAATGATTTCTGAAGGCACTGAAGACTGGAGTAATAGAGTAATACAGGAATGCCGTATTTTTGTAAGCCAAAACCCAGAAACAAATGAGCATTTTAGCAATTGCAGTTCCATCATGAAGACATGAGTTTTTGGTTATATGTCTGAAATAAGGTCAGTGGTAATCATAAGCAATTTATTCTACAACATAAAATACATCAGTAAAACCCTCTCTTGTGAACTCAAGGAAAATGTTTGTTTTTTAAGAAAAAACACTGAAAGAGTTGACAGAAGCTTAATGGTGGGGATCATGCTACCATGGTGTAGATCATTTATTGTCTAGTTTAGCTTTTTTTACTTCTGCCAGTTGTATTTAGGCTTGAAAATTCATGAACATTTACAAACAACAACAAAAGCAAACAAAATGTGCATGAATAAACTTTTGTTGGTCACAGCTTATTTTCTGCATTGACAAACCTATTGGGTTTTTGTTAAGGGAAAAATGATGGTCATTACAGCAGTGCTCCATTGGTGTTGCAATTTAATCTTTGACATGACAGGAATAAATTACATTGAACTGTCACAAAACTGTCAGGCCCATCCAGATTGACAGCTTCCCCACCCTATCATATCCAAGAAAAAACATTTTAAGTTATTACAGAGACTCGGGTCCCACATTCACTACTGCAGAAACTCGGGTCCCACATTCACTACTGCAGAAACTCGGGTCCCACATTCACTACTGCTCAGACTCGGGTCCCACATTCACTACTGCAGAAACTCGGGTCCCACATTCACTACTGCTCAGACTTGGGTCCCAAGTTCACTACTGCTCAGACTCGGGTCCCACATTCACTACTGCTCAGACTAGGGTCCCACATTCACTACTGCTCAGACTTGGGTCCCACATTCACTACTGCTCAGACTTGGGTCCCAAGTTCACTACTGCTCAGACTTGGGTCCCACATTCACTACTGCTCAGACTCGGGTCCCACATTCACTACTGCAGAAACTCGGGTCTCACATTCACTACTGCAGAGACTCGGGTCTCACATTCACTACTGCTCAGACTCCAGTCCCAAGTTCACTACTGCTCAGACTCGGGTCCCACATTCACTACTGCTCAGACTTGGGTCCCAAGTTCACAACTGCTCAGACTCAAGTCCCACATTCACTAATGCTCAGACTCGGGTCCCACATTCACTACTGCTCAGACTCGGGTCCCACATTCACTACTGCTCAAACTCGGGTCCCACATTCACTACTGCTCAGACTTGGGTCCCAAGTTCACTACTGCTCAAACTCGGGTCCCACATTCACTACTGCTCAGACTTGGGTCCCACATTCACTACTGCTCAGACTCGGGTCCCACATTCACTACTGCTCAAACTCGGGTCCCACATTCACTACTGCTCAGACTCGGGTCCCACATTCACTACTGCTCAAACTTGGGTCCCACATTCACTACTGCTCAGACTTGGGTCCCAAGTTCACTACTGCTCAAACTCGGGTCCCACATTCACTACTGCTCAGACTTGGGTCCCAGATTCACTACTGCTCAGACTCGGGTCCCACATTCACTACTGCTCAAACTCGGGTCCCACATTCACTACTGCTCAGACTCGGGTCCCACATTCACTACTGCTCAAACTCGGGTCCCACATTCACTACTGCTCAGACTTGGGTCCCACATTCACTACTGCTCAGACTCGGGTCCCACATTCACTACTGCTCAAACTCGGGTCCCACATTCACTACTGCTCAGACTCGGGTCCCACATTCACTACTGCTCAGACTTGGGTCCTAAGTTCACTACTGCTCAGACTTGGGTCCCAAGTTCACTACTGCTCAGACTTGGGTCCCAAGTTCACTACTGCTCAGACTCGGGTCCCACATTCACTACTGCTCAGACTCGGGTCCCACATTCACTACTGCTCAGACTTGGGTCCCACATTCACTACTGCTCAGACTCGGGTCCCACATTCACTACTGCTCAGACTTGGGTCCCACATTCACTAATGCTCAGACTCCGGTCCCAAGTTCACTACTGCAGAGACTCGAGTCCCACGTTCACTACTGCTGAGACTCCAGTCCCAAGTTCACTACTGCGCAGACTCGGGTCCTGAATCAAGATGTCAGGGCCATATTGGGATATTGCCGTCTTAATTTTTCTACAATGGAAGTCAGTGAAGGTGCGTTGTCCATTTTACACTCTATGGTCACGCCTGAGACTCCCATCACAAACCCAGGTCGTACGATGGCTCGAGAAGGCATGTCTCAACAGGTAGAAGTAGACTACATTAAAAGACAATAGACAATAAAAGATCCAACATATGAGGAATACTTTAAGCTGTGTCATGAGTAAGCAATTACGTAGGAAACACTGTCTAGAGCAAACGCGAGCATTTTGCTTATAATAAATCCATCCAACATTTCTGCACCGGGAGCATTTTTTGACAATGCGCCACAACTATTTAAGGCTGTTCACACTGGACACATCAAATGAAACTATAAACTGGAACATTTGTCTTTCTGAACAAGTGCATGATGTTGTATTGAAGTGTTCATTGTAGCTTGTGGCAAAGCAATAAACTATTTCATTTTTATCTTACATACTTCACCTTTATGTCATTTAATGTCCCGCGCAGGGACCAGTTAGTCCATTTCTTTCTTCCAAATTAAAAACCGGTTGAAAAACATGGGGAGATGCCTACCCATCATCCACTTTCTGCATCCACCACTGGTGTGTGTATATATATTAAACTGAGCAGTGCCACCAGTGTGGATATTAGTGTGACTTCACCTATTATCAGCCAGAACCCTGAATATATTGACCATCAAGCACTCTGTTGACCTGGATCAGCCTCGGTTCAGTTGCTATGAGACGAGGCAGCAAGCTCTTAAACAGTTAACTTCACAAATACTCCCTGCAGCCAATGTTCTCTGGTGGACAAGTAAAAGATGCGATTTTTGTGTGCTGTCATGATGGTAATATCTGATAAGAAGCTGTTTCCCTTAAAACGTAATGTTTTCTGGCAATCTCCTCTTCGAGATACCAAGATAAGTCGTATAACCGGACGCTGCAGTTTTATGCTGCAGAAATAAATAGATTCTGAACCTGGGCCGCCCAAAGCCCTTAAAGTAAGGCTTTATGCCATGTAGCTAAATCTTGCTAACACAGTGTAACTTTAAAGCTAATCATCAGTGAGGAAAGGAGGGTGATTAAGGAGAGGGCAGTCGCTACAAGATGCCCTCTCTTATCTCCACGCAGTGAAGTTTCCATTGATCCGCCCCGTTATGGTGTGTGTGCCGCTCCGCAGGCTAGCGAACATTACGATTCAGCTCCACCCATCCTAAGTCCATTGATCCAGTCGTGCATCTGGGAGAGAGCCACAGGAGGCCTTTGAGATGGCTAATGAGTCGAATAAACAGGACGGAGAGACAAGAAAGGAGCACATGTGAGGTGAGAGGCCTCCCGGGTCAAACTCCTGATGTGGACAGACATGTGCAGATGTTCTCCGGTATGTGTTCACATGGAGCAAAACTGGGTAGGGAAATAAACCAGATTGTTCTTGGTCACGCAAGATGTCTTCTGACAAACAAATGGGTGTTTAAACGAGCAAATATGGTCTGTTTCGAAAAATCTGTGACAGTTGAGCACGACAAGAAACATAACTGAGAAATATTACACCCCTGAAACCGAGTAGCATGACTGATGGTAATAAGGTGGGTGTGTTTTGTGATAAAATCTAGCAGAACCGCAACAGGGCTGCTGTAAAACTGTTTGGGATTCAAAGCACGTGGCTCTCAGGTTCACACAGTATCCCAGCCAGACTCCTTGGAAGTGATGTTACCGAACTCGGATGGCTAGCTCAGCTGTTTATTTGTACTGGGATCATTCCGCTTTGTCTTTGCAATCTCTACGTAAATTATTGTCGAGATAAAAAGCACAAAAAAAGAGAGAGAGATAATCTCTAAGCTTGCATTGCATTACCATTAATCAGTTTGTTGACAGTTTCGTCCTTTCGTGTTGTTCAAGTTCAAACAATAACTCTGCTAATCCAAACATCCATGAACCGTCAGACAGAAAGATGATGCAAAGCGCTGATCTAAGATCAGGTTTTTCCATGCTTCACCTGGTCTGAAGAAACATTAACTGGGATTTGATTTTAAATGCAAATCAGGCATGCCTTTCTGAATTTACAGCCATCAAATGTTCGGGTGTTTATGGGTTTATGAAGAGCAGAGGAGAAATATATTCCAGTCACAATCCCACTCACATCTGTCCCAAATGCCTGACAGCTTCA
This sequence comes from Gobiocypris rarus, assembly GCA_023029165.1. Classification (NCBI taxonomy): domain Eukaryota; kingdom Metazoa; phylum Chordata; class Actinopteri; order Cypriniformes; family Gobionidae; genus Gobiocypris; species Gobiocypris rarus. The sequence goes on from CM040913.1 coordinate 16,773,773, forward strand.
AAGCAGGTTTGTGACCACAATTCCAGGCCACAAACCAACAAATATTGTGTGTTTTTAGCACACAGCCTTTAGCGGAGAGCAATCAAGTGGCAAAACGTGTTTTAAGTCTATTTGAAGTCAATAACCGATTTTCAAAAGAGAACGTGAGTGGCATTTGTCCATTCAAAACTCACCGTTATAATGTTGCAAGGCATTGCTATGCAGCGGCTGATGTGTTCTTCAAATGTTCTTGCTATGCATGTTGCAATATGATTGCAAGGATGTTTTTCATCGCCCTTTTTCATGTGAAAATTATCAGTCCGATCACTAACTGTACACTAACCATAATAACTAACTTGGTCACACTTGGTATTATTCATATCTGCAGCACAAATGGTGTGGCCCCAAAATGGGGTTAAAACAGAGTGTGATTTTTTTGTCAATGAAATCATATTTCATATTTATTTGATATTCCATGTATAGTATAGAAATACATACATTTTGTATGTGAGATTCAGCAAGACCTCATAATGTCAATATTATAAAATATAATTTAATTCACCCCATGAGCGAGGTGCTGAATGACAAGATGATCGCAGAAGATTTGGTTTCAAAACGAAATGTAAAAGCGCCTGTTTAAGTAAGATTGTCATTGTACTGTTTTGTTGTTGTGTTTTTAATTAAGAATAATAAGGTAATGAGCCACAACCAGCTGTGATCAAAGAATGTAAAAAATATGGATGACGCACTCACTCTCTTTTCTAAACAAAGAAACCATCTTCTGAAAATTAATTTGAAGTGCGTTTACGCCGCTGACACTGCTTATGCATGTTCAGGAAATGTCACAACCCTTACCATAACTAAGAGTTTCTTCAGCTCACTATATCAATATAGTGTTGGCTAGTAGGCTAGCGAGGCAAAGCTTGCCCTTGTTTAAACTAGCAATACATAAAAACTTAAAATTGGAGTTGAAAACGCAATTACAAATAACAAGATTTAAGACAATACTTGTAGTTGTGACTATAAACAACAGATTGTCCTGACAAAGTGGGACCTGCTCAACCAGGCCTCGTTGTGATCAAAGAATGTAAAAAAATATGGATGACGCACCTTCACTCTCTTCTGCCTAAAATGAAAGAAACCATCTTCTGAAAAATTAATTTGAAGCGTGCTTGGTTGTCATTGACACTGCTTAGTGCATGTTCAGGAAATGTCACAACCCTTACCATAACCAAGAGTTTCTTCAGCTCACTATATCAACATAGTGAGGACCCCTGATGTTTGAAAAGACCTTTCCTGTCCTTTGTTTAAATCATAGCAACAACATAAAACTTAAAATTGGAGTTGAAAACGCAATTACAAATAACAAGATTTAAGACAATACTTAGAAGTTGTGATTCATAAACAACAGATTGTCCTGACAAAGTGGGACCTGCTCAACCAGGCCTCGCCCCCTTTTTTCACGTATTCCATGGGAGGGGATTATTTAAATGAGTAACATTGTGACTTCAATGTTTTGCATTCCAAACGAGCATTCGTTATAGTTCTTGGAAAGGGAATTGTGTTAAATAAAATATCTGAGTGGAGCATTGTAACCTTGCCCTTGCAGGTATTTTTTATGCTCAAACAGCAACATTACACACTAAAGTTGAAAAAAGTGAAAAAGCATAATAGGACCCCTTTAGCATGACGGTTTGATTTCCTGTCCTTTTTTTTAAATGATAAAAGAAAAAAGATATTAGCTACTGCTAAAATCTAAAAACCTTTTTTATTAAAGTAACAATGTGTTGTTTGGAGATATGCTAATGACGAGAGAGACCAATCAAAGAGGAGGAAACTTCAGCGGGGAGCTGTTAAGCCTCCTGCTAGCATGGATGTTTGGAAAAGACCTGCTGCTACAGCAATATATCTGAATCCCAAAGTTTGATTCTGCCATATTTATTTTGGCAATGATCCATTCACTGAACAAAAAAAAAACTTTTTCTGGTCCGATAAATTTCACAATAAAAGAACTTGTCAAACCTGAACAATACAGAATGATAATATGATTTGTAATTGGTTGAAGGAGGTGTGATCTAAAGTTGAAAGCAATGATAATCCAGTATTATTCACTATAGAGAAATGGGCTATTTAACGCAGAACCATGAAATGGCGTTTCACGGTTTTAAGCAGAACAAAATAGATAGAGATATTAATGGTGAGTCATTTTGCAGTATTTTAAATGGTTACGTTTCCCTTCACAGAGAAGCAAAATAAGTTCACGTCAAACATTAAGATGTGAATTACAAGGTAAATGAGATTTGCATGGATTATAATTAAAAACCAGAACATATTGTGTTCCACAGATCAAGTAGGTGTTTATGGGCTGTATTTCATTTGAATAATGAATTCAAACCAATTCTTTAAGGCGTTTCAATAGCTGTCCTTTCTGAGGAAGCCCGTGAGGGTTTGATTCATTTGTCTTTTCACTCCTGCATTCCACTTCTAACAACCTCGTGTCATTTTTAAACTTTTGTCTGTTTCGTTTTAGGAATGCGTCCAACTTTCTGAGCACGATGGGACCCATCGCCTCAGCCTCTATTAACAAATTTCCTTGATTCCTAATTCGAGCGGACAGAAGCAGCCACTGTAATTATGTCAGAAATCTTCCCCATCTGACTAATTATATTTCTCATCATAGTCTGATGATGCTCATTATACTTCCATGAAACAGCGATAAATAAGAGGCCCAAGACAAGCCGTCGAAAACACTGGGCCCGAGTACAGATGAACCATATGCTCAGTATCAGAGGCAGCATTTAAATATACAAAGTACAAATGAGTTTTTCTAAAATGCAAAAAGTAATATTAGGTATTAGTATGTCATTTTACTGTAAAATATTCCTGTAATATGCTCACTTCTCTCTGTTGACGTACAGTGGTGGTTGGAATTATTGGCACCCCTGGTAAATGTGATTAAATATGGCGTTCAAAATAAATATTTTACTAAAATACATTTTCAAAAATCTAACCTTTCATTGAAGTAAAAGAATTGAAAGTGGGGGATAAATCACATTATGAAATAAATGCTTTTCTCCAAAACACATATTTTAATTAAATACTTTTTGCAACCTCCTTTTCCCAGGATAACAGCTCTGAGTCTTCCCCTATAATGCCTGATGAGTTTGGAGAACACCTGACAAGAGATCAGACACCATTCCTCCATACAGAATCTCTCCAGATCCTTCAGATTCACAGATCCATGATGATGCTTCTTCTCTTCAGATCACCCCACTCATTCTCTATAAGGTTCAGGTCAGGGGACTGAGACGATGGCAGAAGCTTCTCCATGGCAGAAGCTTCATTTTGTGTTCAGTGACACATCTGTGTGTTGATTTTGATGTTTGTTTTGGATCATTGCCCTGATGGAAGATCCAACCATGACCCATTATAGGATTTCTAGCAGAAGCATCAGGTTTAGATTTTTTTATCTGCTGGTATTTGATAGAATCCATGATGCCATGTATCTAAACAAGATGTTCAGGACCTACAGCAAAAAAATAAATAAAAAGGCCCATAACATTAAAGATACAGTAGTATATTTAACCGTGGGCATGGGGTACTTTTTATTCCTGGTTTTGTACCATACACATCTGGTGGGTTTGCTGCCAAAAAGCTCTTTTTAAAGTTTCGGCTGACCACAGAACCAGATTTTTCTTGAATCCCTCCCAAACAACATGTGGTGATGTAGATTTGGGTTGTAGGTTTGTTTGATTTGATGTGAATGTTTTTTTTGTTTTTTGTTTTCTTTCTGACCCCAAGACTCAACTAATCTCTGCAATTCTCCATCTGTGATCCTTGAAGAGTCTTTGCCCACTCAAACTTTCCTCCTCACCGTGCATTAAGACAATATAGACACACATCCAGACAGAGTCGTAACATCTTTAGTTGATTCGAACTTCTTAATTAATTGCCCTGATGGTGGAAATGGGGGATTTTCAATACTTTAGCTATTTTCTTATACCCATTTTCTATTTTGTGAAGCTCAACAATCTTTTGCTGCACATCAGAACTATATGCTATTGTTTAACTGATTCTGATGGATGATTAAGGAAATTTGGCCTTTGTGTTTCCTCATATTTATACTCCTGTGAAACAAGAAGTCATGGCTAGATAATTTCATGTTCCGAGTCACCCTGGTGTGCTAATATATATAAAATGGGAATATACTTCTGAGATATTTTACTCATAAAAATTCTAGGTGTGCCAATAATTGTGGCCAAAGTGTTTTGGAGAGAAACATTTATTTCATAATTTGATTTACCCTCGACTTTCCATTCTTTTACTTCAATGAAAGGTTAGGTTTTTGATCATTTTTTAATGATAGATTAAATGGATATTTTTACAGCCATCTTTGATCATATTTACCAGGAATGCCAATAATTCTGACCACCACTGTATATGCAATTCACAAACAAAAGAAAATATCTGCCTCCATTCGAGTATGCAATGCTCACTTTACAATTCAACAATCGATAAATAAACCCAAGCCCAAACCTACAATTTTTCTTATTCGATTTCACTAGGAAAAATGTCACATTATGGTAGTGAAGTTCATAATAAATTTAAAAATTCAAAAATATGAAATATATGAAAATGATGTTTATTAACTAGAAAGCAAAGTTTGTTGGGACAAACTTCGTTGTTGGCTTGACAAAGCCTTGTTGTTTTATAAACTTCCTAGCATATCATGTTGCTAACAAGTTTTTGCTAGCCTGTTTTATCACTCTGCTAGTCTGCTAGCAGAGTATGTTTTAGTACATTGTTTGCTAGCATTAATTAGCAAGTTGCAAGCACATTAATTAGAATCTTTCTAACATGTCTTACCAAATTGAAAACATGTTGCTAGAACGTTTTAGCACTCTGCTAGCATGTTTGTAGTATGTTTTAGTACATTGCTAGCATTAATTAGCATGTTGCAAACACATTAATTAAAATTGTTAACATGTCTTACCAAATTGCTAACATGTCGCTAGCATGTTTTGACACTGTTTTAGATTTTTTTTATTTCAGTATATTTGATTAATATTAAATTCAATATTTTACTTAATTAAACAAAGTTTATTACAATATTAAGTAATATTTATAATGTTTTATTCATTTATAAATAAATTGGTCAAATGTCAAGAAAAGGGACATATTTGGCCTTGCATTGTGTTATTGTGGAACTTATCAGCAGTATAGTATAAAAGTGAATTTAATAGTTCAAGTTGTTTGGCATATCAACATTAAATAATTGACATAATTGTTTGTCAATGTTAAACACACAGCACAAAGTTGTATAACATGACAGACTATAAGACCAAACAATTATACGAGACTCCAAAAACAAGCCCTATCGAAAATTGATCTGAACATGAGTTTAAAAATGTGCCGTGTCGAACAGACACTTTAATTTGATGATGGGTTTGTGTATGAGTGTATGGATCAGATAAATGCTGGATTGTGAATGGTCTTATTGTGTTTGTCAAGGGATGAATGGTGTAAAGATAGGATACTGTACATTTGACTGAGCTGTAATCAATAATATTGTCAAACTTATCTTGTTCTTCTCTAAATCAAGCCTCTGAAATCAATACTAACCTTGGTGAATGTCATGGAAACAAACATCAATGCAAATTTGCTCAATGATAAACAACAGGCGTCCGGCCTTGTTAATAGGACACATCTGAACTCATGGATATTGATGTTATTTTGAAGTGTCCAGAGGTACAAGAATATTATTGTATCACTGTTTTTATACTATTCACTGATGGTAAAAAATTTACGCAAGGGCAGAATGTATGAATTTTTTATTTTTTTAATCAGAATTAAATAAATGCTTGCAATATAACCATAAGATCATCTATCATAAAACGTTAAAAAACTGTAGTTTTTCATAACCTACTTCTTGCTATATCTGATGTCAGCATTACCTCACCTTAATATAAAGGAGAAATCCAATAAAATATATGAACTTATATTCAGCTTGTCTAAAGCAGCTTTTGGGTTATTTTACTCAGATAAATTTTAGGATTGATATTAATAAACCTTGTGAAAATCCCTGGACTCATATACTATTCTTCAGGCCCATTATGGTTTTACATGCTTTGGCTGTTTAGTGATAAATAAATGATTGATTACTCTTTAGTGCAGTCGGGAGTTTGTTCCTTAGTAAATACATTCACTTGTATTTAAATATTAATTAGATGTAATTATTCAAAACAGATAAATGCTAATCACGCATGGCTCTCCAGTTCTTGGTTTGAGGAGCTCAGTGTTTCCTGTTGCTCTAAACTACAGCAAGGATTGAATCACATACTGAAGACTTTTAACTCTAGTCTAGAGACCCTGAAGACACTGAAGTATAGGCCTGTGTCCAGTTGTAAAAACCTAAGAAAACGCTTAGTAGTTCAAGTAAGTGTACTACAGCTAAAGGTTCTCTTTAGGGGGTTTGTTACATCTGGCTGCTGCTGTTTGAATCTGGTTTTCCCACAGTAGGGATGCTGGGACAGTTTGATTGATGACAGATTTGTCATTATTTTTCTTGCTGGCACATCTCTAAAAGCAATCAGTATATTGGTTAGACATACTTGCTTATGTATGTCTAACCAATATAAACATATACATACATATATATATATATATATATATCATATATATATATCATATATATATATATAAACAGCCTTTATAAATTGTTGTGTACTACTTTAAACTGAAGATGTTTAGCAATAAAGATTAGATGTTCATTGATCTCCACATATATCCCACCTCTAGAGTCACCAGAGAAGCTAGCTTCTTTTTCTCTGGATCATATGGTGTTTGAGCTGCCTTTTTGTCTGTCTACACAAACTGAGCAGAATCTTGATGTTTGATTTGCTTCCATCTAAAGTCACCATGAAATCAAAATAATTGACAATTCATATTTTTTGTGGAATATTGCAGAATTTATCATAACTTGTTTTAATTCATGTGCCCTCGTAACCATTAGTCAAAACAAATTCCCTTCTCTCTTCTTGCAGCATCATCTCTTCTCTTCTCTGATGATGCGTTTATTGAAGCAAAGGCGGGACAACCTGTCACTCACATGAGATCGACCAATAGCAAACCACAAAATTCCCAATGGACAAAATCAAGTCCCTTCCCTACATTTCTCCTTGTTCAAGAAGCTGTTTCACTTGGATATACAATAGGGAAGAACAGACTTCCGTTTCATGCTGAATTTAAATAAAGGATACTACCATCTCAGACATGCCATTATCATCAGTGTAAGCCCTTTCCATAGATAAAAAAATCTTAAAAGTGACTTATATTTTAGATTTGCTTTCTCTACTATCACTCCGCCAATGAAAGTAGTTTCAAACAAAGCCACAACAGAATGAACTGCTTCCAAGTGTTGTCCTCAAAATGATAAAAGTGCACATTTCGATTTATTGGGAAGTATTTTAACTTACGTTCAGCAAGCCATAGTCGTTTTCTTTCGTCAGTCTTTGGCATAAAATGCGGCGGATACGACACCCTATATGGACATTCTTTACAGATTTTATAGTGCTCAAAACACAAACTTTCCAGGAATTTTTTCAGTTTATTGCTGCTGTTGTGGCAGCCAACAACAGAACAGCTTAAACCTGCGCTCATTTTTATTAATGTTCAACAAATTTCTGATCATTGTCACAGATGAACACAACTTTTATGAATTTTGAAACCTAAATGGAGTCACCAGAAATAAAAAGCTAAAGGTATAGGCTATAAATGAACTACACCATGGTCTCACGTCTTCAACATCACCATCACTAAGCTTTCAACAACTTTCCCTGAAGACATTTTCCCTGAAAGTTTGAGTAAGATTATATAGTTTATAAGAGCAAAATTCTAAACATAACAAGGCTGTAAAAGCGGACTGAATTTATCGTTTCAGCGTGATGACGTTTAATCTCTTTGACAGCCTCTGTACTATGTATATGTTAGCAACCGCAATTTTCAAGACACGCTACAGCTTCAAAAAAATCTCGAGTAGGGTAATACTGATATATTGTATGTCGTAGAATAAAACATGAAAGTGTCTTGAGCTTGTGTTCACCACAGACCTTATTTCATGCATTTAACAAATAACAAAAAAAAGCACTGAAACGGAAGTGCTAAAATGCTAATTTACCTCTGTGTTTTGGCCTACAAAGTGATGTCATACCTGCACCCCTCTATTGTCTTTGGTGTGAACAGGCCTTAAAGAAGGATGGATTCTGGTTGGATGCCAATGGACATCCGAAATTGCCCGCTATACGCTTAAATAAGGCATTAATTGAGGGGACAGCCATTTGTAGTGGTGTCCGTAACCATAATGGACATATCGAGTGCACTCATTCAATCCCACAATGCACCGCAGTAACAAGTGTACAACCAATGTACGCTCAAGGGCTAGAGAATACCCATAATGCACTGAGAGAGTCGAGCCACGTGTCGAATGTTAGTCTCACGTCTGACCAGAAGATGGCGCCCACAGCTGAATCATCCATTCATTTTACAAACCGTTGGCTCAATGTGGCTGCAGCGTAATTCACTCCAAATTCACTCACTCATTTCATTCACTCCTTCAAGTGGACTATATTAGTGGAGTAATGGGATTAGTAGTGAATATGGGTATAATGAATGAGGGTATAGGAGGCGATTTTGAACACGGCCAATGTTTTTAACCCTTCATCAACGGGAAAAAAATCGTTGTGAAAGTGACTCCAACTAGGCCTAGTGTTGTTTTCGTTACAGTTGTGTTGTGGACTGTGCTATGGACCCTTTTCACAGACTGTTTTAACGGTCATTAATATCGTAAATCCTGCAATTTTTTTTGTATTTTTTTTTTATATGTAGCCTACATTTATAACAATAATACTTTGTAGTATATTACTTTTGCATCAAATTACAAAAAAAAAAGTTACCGCTGCTGTGAGGGTGTTTCTAATACAGCGTCTATGGGAGTGACAGTAAAATTAACATCTTTCTCTCTTTTCACTGCCGTTATCAATCTCACTCTATTTTTTCCCTCTTTTTGAAAGTTCACTATTGTGGAGTTTTCCTGTAGCTATTTGAACAAATGGGGACACAAAAAATATATTTAATGTATAGCCTACTCTCATTGATGAATAAGTTAACCCAACTATGACGACTTCCGCTCTGAGAAACCCGGAAATGTGAAAAGGGTCTATTTAGATTTTTTTTTTTTGTCTTTATCGTTTGTTACAAAAATACGAAATAACTGACAATGGCATTCACAAAACAAAGTCCATAATTTTCCAATTAAAGTAATAAAGCATGAAAACTCAAAACTTTTTTATGGTTAAACGTGATATTAGCGATTTAGAACTTCAGCAACCGAATTATATAGAATAAATACCACCTGTTATGAAGAAACACGTCTGTTTTCAAGAGCGTTGAAGCCCTCCAGTTCCATTGTTCACAGATGAGAAATCGTAAACATTTCGACGGCATGAAAACCGATTCAAGTTCAGCTAACACGTTTTCAACTTCCGCCTTTCCATATATGGTAAAATAAATTAGGGGTGCGTTTCTCAAATGAACAACAAAGTTAAACGGCAAACACCTACGACGAATAACTAAATGTCAAATTTTAAAAGGAGTTAAATGCTCCCGAGTTTTGCATAATGTATAAATGACCTTTGATATAAAGTGTTAAATCTAAAGAATATATTGTATTTTAAATTTTATTTTGACAAATTAGTTGATAATAGGCCTAGTTGAATAACCTTTGACAGACAAAAGCATAATCCCAGTAAAAATTATTCTATATTTTATACAGGCAAATTATGTCATAATAGCAACACTATGAATGAAAATGTAATGATTAGGTTTTAATGAAAGAAAATATGTCTGAAATGTACAGTACATCTAATATGGAAATACTGAATAATAATAATAATAAGCCCATTAATCACAATAATTATTCAATGTAACCTAATACAACATTTACTCCACAAGTCTAAAAACGTGTCCCAAAATCCCTCATTATCAAATAGATAAAAAACAAACAAAACAAAAAAAACGACACATAATAATTATATGAATTATATTTACCTAAAAATATTAAAAATAAATTAAAAATTAGAAAAATAGTGTTGCAATTCATCAAAAGTGCTGAGATGAGACATTGTGTCATCTATAGTCAGGATAAAAAAATAAGGTGGCGGGGTTATCTTACCCCAACCTACCTTTTTAAATTTTTTTTTAGAAAAATAGAATTTACCATTATCTCTTGTATCACTCTTTGGTGGTTGTGTAATAAGAAGGATAATGACAGTTAGCTGGTCAAATATGTATAATATTTAGAATTTAATAAACCATGATTGATGTTAGCCTTGTTAATGGACAGGTTTGGCTGTTTAAATGGAGTTTCCCCTGATTGAGGAGACAGAGGCATTTATTTTGCAAACTGGTATGTTTTCAGATGATATGCCAAAGCACACTAGTAGAAAACGCAAACAGGGATAAACAGAGAAACAGAATGCGAGGGACAAATGAAGAAGCGAAACAGAAAAAGAGATTGCACTGCATGCTTGTTGGTTGACAAGCCAGACATCTCTGGAACAGGTAGTGCTGATCCGGAATAAAAGAGCTCTTTAATCTGCTTTACAACCGACAATGCTGACCTTGCTAGAAGATTATTAAAGTTTGGAAGAGATCTTTTACAATCACATTCTGTCAGAGTTTAACCGCTTTTGTTAGGTGGGGGTCTTGCCAGGCCATCCGGAGTATGACCATCATCAACGCTGTGTTCGGTTCAAGAGCTCCATCTAGTGATTTACTGCTTAAATTGAATGCAAATTCAATGATGCTTGGGAGACCCTAGGGCCATTTCAATAGCTTGAACAATGAACTTAACACAGAACTATCTTGACACTTGTGTCCACCAAATGATAAATGAGAATTTTAACCAAAATTGATACTTGAAACACACTTCAACCTTGAAAATTGAGTTACATAGCGGATGTTTGGGGTCCTCAGAAATAAAAAATATAAAGCCAGAAGAAATACAATTAATTATTCCATTAAAATTGGTTTTCACATTGTAGCAGATCACTCCTGCCAGGTGCTTATTTTAGTTGATATTTTACTTAAATCAAATTGGCCCCAAACTAAAAAATTAAGAAAAAAACATTACTAAAATGGATACAAGACACATTTCTGAAAATAAATTTTACTTTGTAGCAGGTGAACTGACCATAAAAATAATGTTGCTTTAAATAAACAATAACTGATGTATTTTTAAAATGTCAGCATTCCTCATTTTGTAAAATAACTAATATATATACACCCATCAGTCATAACATTATAAGGTGAAATAACTGATATCTTCATCACAGCACCTGTTAGTGGGTGGGATATATTAGGCAGCAAGTGAACATTTTGTCCTCAATTGATGTGTTAGAAGCAGGAAAAATGGGCAAGTGTAAGGATTTGAACGAGTTTGACAAGGGCCAAATTGTGATGGCTAGACGACCGGTCTGCAGTGGTCAGTATCTATCAAAAGTGGTCCAAGGAAGGAACAGTGGTAAGCAGTCGACAGGGTCAAGGGCGGCCAAGGCTCATTGATGCACGTGGGAGCGAAGGCTGGCCCGTGTGGTCCGATCAGACGAGCTACTGTTGCTCAAATTGCTCAAGAAGTTAATGTTGGTTCTGACAGAAAGGTGTCAAAATACACAGTGCATCGCAGTTTGTTGCGTATGGGGCTGCATAGCTGCAGGCCAGTCAGGGTGCCCATGCTGACCCATCCACCACCAAAAGCACCAACAGTGGGCACGTGAGCATCAGAACTGGACCACGGATCAGGTTTTCTTTTACATCACGTGGATGTCCAGGTGCGGGTGCGTTGCTTACCTGGGGAACACATGGCACCAGGATGCACTATGGGAAGAAGGCAAGCCGGCGGAGGCAGTGTGATGCTTTGGGCAATGTTCTGCTGGGAAACCTTGGGTCCTGCCATCCATCTGGATGTTACTTTGACACGTACCACCTACCTAAGCATTGTTACAGACCATGTACACCCTTTCATGGACACAGTATTCCCTGGTGGCTGTGGCCTCTTTCAGCAGGATAATGCACCCTGCCACAAAGCAAAAATGGTTCAAGAATGGTTTGAGGAGAGATTGAGGTGTTGACTTGGCCTCCAAATTCCCCAGATCTCAATCCAATCGAGCATCTGTGGGATGTGCTGAACAAACAAGTCTGATTAACGGAGGACCCACCTCACAACTTCGAGAGGGAGAGTTAGAGAGTGTGTGTAAAAACAAGATTATTAAAATTCTAGAATTAAAACAATTTCAAAATATTAATAAAACCATAATCTTATTCTTACAATACTACAATCACACCACTTAGTAGTTATAAAAAATAAAAACCCTTACATTACTAAAAGGGTCAAGGGTTAAATAAGAAACCAACTATAAAAAAGACAAATGCAGACCTATTTGTATTTTTTTTGTGTGTGTTTATTTTCAGTGTACTTAAAAAATACTGGATCTCGCCAGCACTCACTATCATTGGCTATAATGTGATCCTCCCAGAGAAAAGAAACAAGAGTACCGGTCAATACAAGACATTCATAAAAAAAGTGTTTTTAACCCAGAATGCTACCCAGAATCCATACTGGAGAGAGACACAGTTAAACAGTCACAACAGATGGTTATGATTAAAACACCCACACACAAAGCAAAAATAGGCAAACACAGCTTCCACCAAAATATGCCTACTCCGAATATAAAGTTTTGCATACTTTTCTTTGTCCTAATACAACACGTTTGTACAGGCACATTTTTATTCAGACCTACAATACAGTTCCCGAGAGCACAGTAAAATAAAAAGCAACAAATTTGGGGGAATTTTTTTTCCCATACTACCTGCCTGAAACATTCACACAAAATAATATGAAAAAAAGGGGAATAAACATTCCAAAAAAGAAAGAAAAAACTGGGCAGCAAAATTTTTGGTTTTGCATGAGTGATGCACTTCTGGCTTTCATCGCTACTGTTGTTTCCTCTTCTCCAATTTTTTTTTTTAACCACTCTAAAGTATTACATGTATATAATTTCTTAGTTTTATATAAATATTTACAAACATCACTTAGTTGTGTCCCATAAGAATATTTTTATATAAAAAAGTAGATAACATGTTAATGCCAAGGAGGAGAAGCTTGCATTGACATTACAATAACTTAACCGTTAAAAAAAAAGAACAACAACAAAAGTTTGATACAGTAAGTGCGACAGCCCCTTCCAAAAGTCTCTAGAATGGAAAAATCAAGGCTTTGCACGTGATGTAGCACCAGATGGGTTCGCACCTCAGCGCGGTTGAGAAATTACCTTGGAGTAGAAATCTTCCAGGAGGTTGTGTGCGGTACAAACCAAACAAAATAATAAATTAGTGTTGGATAATTTAGGATGACGTTATTTACAGCCAGAGTTAAACACGAGGCAAATCGTGGATGATGATGGAAGTGTAAAAGAAAAGTAGATGGCAGTGTGAGTTCACAGCAGTCTTGCAGCACATTACAGGAGAGAGTAGGCGCTCTCACATTCGTTTGTTGAGAAGTTCGCCGGCTCCTAACAGAATTGGGAGGGAGGGGCGCGGTAAACACGGCCAGTCTGATACGGGAGCGTAGCGTCGGGTAAACATGGGGCTTGATGAAACCCTCCAACATCACCCCCTGAACGGGGGTTAATCTCCAGCGCCTAAGTCCTGGACAAGGCTCAAGTGGTTCATGGCACGGTTGAAGGCGCTTTGCACAGCTTTACGGATGCCTGTTGATCTGCCTTCCAACAGTTTGCTTTTGTCTAAGGTCTTGTCGATTCCAAACGGTACCATCTTGGATTTAGGAAGCCATTGCCTGATGGAGATAAAAGAGTAAGGAGTTATTCTAAAAAGGCAGCAAAGCAGAACTTTTAAAACGTAACACTGTATCCCAAACAGCCGAGTTTCATGTGTCAGGTCCTTTTCCTGTCCACACTGGCTGCGTAAGAAAGGGCTTTAAAAAAAGTTTCAGTGACACATACCCCTAAATATGTCGATTCTTTGTGACAGACCCCCTTATTGAGACAAAGGCAGTTGTACATTTCCATGTATTAAAGGGATAGTACACCCAAAATTGAAGATTGTCATACTTTACTCACCCTTGTTTTGTTCCAAACCTGTATGAGTTTCTTTCTTCTGTTGAACACTTAGGGCCAGATTTACTAAACAGGGCAAATTAGATGTGCAAATTAAAGAACACAGACACAGCCGGATCATTCCCATAATGACCAACGCAATCTACCAGAGTAAGCATGTGGTTTAAGACAAGCTTTTATTGGGGCTGGAAATAATGGCGAAAACACCAGTAAATTGACGAGCGCAAACCTTAGGTAATCACCTTGCATGATTAATTTAAATACTCTCCTCTTATAAGTTTTGCATCTGAAAGGGAAACTCCTACAAATACATATGCAATGATGTCAGACGCAAAAATAACTGCCAACTCCTGGGCTAATTTTTCACTGAGTGTAAATCCTGACAGTAGTTTTACATCAAAAGAGGGTTTTGCCCTGGAGCAAGCTGTTAGTAAATCTGGCCCAAAAAATGATATCTTAAAGAATGTTGGTAACCAGATAATTGACGGCATCCATTGACTTCCAGTATCGCTCTCACAGACAGAGCAGCAGAATCGAGTTCTCTTTCGCGCTTGAACAATAACACAGAATAAATGCTTTTTTTGTCGAGTATTCTCACAAGAGCAGTCTTAAACGAGTTAAATAACATCCTAAATTAAATACGCGTCATGTTCGGCAGCGCAGATCTCAAAGTGACAGAAGCCTAATAGACCAGTTTCTTGATGTCTGTCATTAATATTAATCAAAGAACAAAGGTAACAGAACAAATTGTAGACAGACCTGTTAGACAGGTAGGAAGTTATTTTTTTTATGTTCTAATAAATGTTGAAATTGACAGTTTAATTATACTGTAATGTTGAACATCTATCATTAATGTTTTAAATATATATATATATATATATATATATATATATATATATATATATATATATATATATATATATATATATATATATATACACACACACACACACACATATACATATATACACACATAATATACTTTTATACATATATATATATTTAATAGAGACATTAGTAAGTTAGTATTTGTATCAGAATATCAAATCATGCCATTTTTTTTCACAAATTTCTTCCCTACTATGGAAGTTAATGGGTGCCGTCAACTGTCTGATTATCAACATTCTTTAAAATATCATCTTTTGCGTTCAACAAGGGGAGGAAATTCATATAGGTTTGGAACAACTTGAGGGTGAGTAAGTAATTACACAGTTTTTCATTTTTTGGTGAACTATTCTTTTAAAATCTTTTTATAATGAAATAAATTCTAAAGAAAAAAAATTAGATTTTTACATTTTGTAACATTCATTTCTAAATGTATAATTATTTAAATGTGATAATATTTAAAAATATATATAATTTAAAATATAGATTGATAGATAATAGATGGATAGATATTGTACTAAAGCAAAATGTAATATTTTAATTTGAATATTATCTAGAAAATGTTTAATTTCTATTAGGTTGACAATGTACCTTTTTCAATAAAAAATGTATTTAATTATATATATATATATATATATATATATATATATATATATATATATATATATATATATATATATATATATATATATATATATATATATATATATATATATATATATATATATATATATATATATATATATATACAGGACTCGATTAAAAAATTAATCTAATTAATTAGAGGCTTTATAATTAATTAATCAAAATTAATCGCATTTTAATCGCATATAAATATTTGACCTGAGAACAGTGAGAAGTAATTTTTTTTTCACATGGATTTTTAGTATACCATTGAATAATGACTGAATACATAAGCTTTAATCAACAAAATTTTGTTTATTTATTTATGTCCAGCGTTTTGCGTTGAGGTGATATTTGAGGCTCGATACGCAAATTCCTTGTTGCATAGCTTCCACACAACCATGCTCTTGTCGACGCTTCCATCCTTTCGTTTTTTAAAACAAAATTTCCCAGCCACGGGGCCAAGCAAAGCAGTCTCGTCAGCTTCTTCTCATGTTCACTGTGGTTTGTTGTGTTCAGAAGTCAAGAACGCTAGTTGGTGTTCCAGTATAATCGGTCTGTCAAAACTCATTCATTAAAAACGCTCATGGTGCAAAATAAGTTAAAATCGTTATCTATTTTTGCGTAATTAATCTTAATTAACGCGTTAAAGTCACGCAATTAATTAATCTTAATTAACGCGTTACCGGCCCTAACATATATACACATATACATACACATATACACACACACACACACACATACATATACATATACATATATACACACATAATATACTTTTATACAAAATACTTTTAATCTTATTTAACTAAAACAGAAACATTAAATTCAGTAGATGTGTTAAAAAATGTAGTTACCATGTTAAGTTTGACTGCCCTAAAAACACATTTAATAAAATACATCCCCCCAGAACAGTTTAAAAACCTCTGGTGTAAGAAACATTATTAATTGTATAAATATTTGAACGCTTCTCAAAGAAAGACTTCTCACCAGTTGCGTCTGCTGTCGAAGAAGCGGACGAGGAAGAGTTTCTCCTTGGACCTGTACTGCATCAGCTCTCCGACCCTGAGCACGTCCCGTGGAGGGGTGGGAATGTACTCGTCGTTGAGATGGCAACCCACCCGAGGCATCTGAGGATCTATGATCTACAGGTGGGCAGAGAGGCCGTCAACACAACAGTAATATTCGAACGTGCATATCGAAAGGCCTGGTAACCTGGTAACTCAAGAGTGTGCCTGTGACTGCTAATGTATAAACTGTTGGAAATGGAAATGGTTGCCACAAAACACAGGAACGCACACACATGTACACGCTCACTCACACACACGCACAAAAAAAAAAAACTTATGTACGCACATGCACATCCTGGTATCACCTGGCAATAATGTTATGGTTGACTGTTGGCCACTGAGGAGAGGCTGATGCATGAAATAATGAAGAGGAAGAGAAGGAGAACCAGTCTCTGACGGCATGCACACATGCACACTCACCAAGGCAGGATAGGAAGGATATCCACTAAGTTTGGCCCAAACTAGTTTAAGGGGCTCCAGATTTAGTGGTGTAGTGTTAGCAGGCATCCAAATATTGCTGCTGTCAATCTCTATGAAAGTAGGAATAATGGAAAGTTATGAGGGGTTCACCGTAAAAAATGGCGCAGAACACCTCAAGAGCCACGGCAGTATTTAGCCAATCAGCAGCAGTGGATCATTTCTTTAACGGAAGCATGCCGAGTCAATAACCAGACACCATTATGCTTCTAATGCCACTTCCAAAAATACATTTTTTATAAATATATTTTTATTCATTCTTAATTCAAAACAGAATTAAAAAATGTGCTGAAAATTATTTTGGTGTGGTCTGGAAAGTTCAAACATGTCATGTGACTATTGAGCCCACTCAGACTCTGACATGCTTGCGAGTCAGAATGCAGAAGTAAGCCTTCTATTTCTGAAAAAAAGCACGTGGCAGGCCAAAAGATTTCACTCAGCATATTGATGGTAAGCAGTCAAGGAAATCGTTCAAGAAATACTGTTAGGGATGAAATTACCGTTAAAGGGTTAGTTCATCAAAAAAAGACAAATTCCGTCATCGTTTACACACCCCAAATAGTTCAAAAAGCCACCACATGCTTTCCATGAATAATAAAAAAAAGACGTTTGTTTTATTTCTGCTTTTTTCTATGCAAGAACAGGGAATGTCAAGCTCCAAAAATGGGATAAAAGTACTCCACATGACCTCAAGTCATAATAGATTTGCATAAAGAACATGCTGACACTTAAGTCTCCATTAACTTCATATCTTCACCTCTGCCATAGCAGTCAAATCTCATTTGTTTTGTGCATATTCAAAATTTGTGTGACAAAAAGCTAATTGGCCAAATTTGAATATGCAGTGGTATATTATATTATATATATATATATAAACATAAATAAAATTCATTATATGTATACATAAATATGCTACATATACGATGATCTAGTAAATAAGTAACTCCACACCAGAGACATGATATCATTGGAATCACTTTCTGAACAATTTTGATTGATGATGAACGCTCATGAATGATAACACTGAGAGCCAATTAGAAACCACCTGACTTAAAAGAGCTTGGGCATTTAAAGTGGCAAACGACAACTGCAGAGTGTGCTTAAAAGGAACAAAGTTATTGTGTGTTGGTGTGGCTGCTAATATAGCTATTGTAATATTTACCATGAGCTTGTGATCACTTTTAGTGTATGGAAAAGGAAGGTAATAATAATCAACATTTCATGTGTTTTACAGAGAAAACAATGATTTGGAACGACATGAGGGTGAGTAAACGATGACAGGATTTTGATTTTCAGATGAGCCGTTCCTTTAGGCGCCATGTTAACAGGCAAACATAAGCAGCAACTACCCAGAGGGACAGGATAAGCCGTGATGATTATTAAAACATGAAGGTTTTACACATGCAGACACTACGGCAGTAGGCAGAGGTCTTTATTGTGTTAGACAAAGCCATGAAGAGCAGGTCAGTAGCAAAGCAAGCAAAAAGGAAGAACAGTGAGCTTCCACAGAGCTGACGGGACACCAATGCGGCTGCCAGAACGGGTCTGACCCATTTCTCAGAACTGAAGGATGGGGTGTAAAATCCCACATACCCGTTCACGCCTGCAAAAAGCTGGATGCTTACCTGCTGCCAGCTTGTTGGCTTTGGAAATGTTCCCCGGTTCCACGCAATTGACCAGCTCTTTTTTATCATCCGTCGTGTTCCGTCTCGTCATCGCCAGCTTCCCTTTCCCGCTCTTTGTGTGACTGACATCGCTAAAAGAGAGTCAAAAAAGGCACTTAAAGAGGATGCTTTTTACATTTTCAACTTTATTATGTAATGTTGCTGTTTGAGCATGAAAAAGGTCACCAAAGTTACAAATCCACTCCAAAGGAAGTTATTCTCTATACCAGTAAGCACTGTTTCAGAACTCCGTGTAGTCTTGAGTTTTCTTCTAGGAATGAACACGTCAAAATATTCCCACCCAAAGATTATGCAAAACTTTTTTTTTAAAAAGAGGCCTGGTTAAGTTGCATTAGTAGTGCATAGAAACTCTGTTATGGTAAGGGCCAATGATATTTTCTAAACATGCTTGAAGTGGTTGACCAATCACAACACACTGATCCAGCTGACCAATAAGAGCGTATCGCACTTTTCGGAAGGAGGGCCTTCATAGGCTACGCTCACACTATGAGCCTTACTGCTCAATTCTTGTGTAGAGTTGTGACGAATGTTGCAGGGTTCCTTAAATCCAGACATGGAGGGCCATTGCCTTGCAGAGTGTAGCTCAAAACCTGCATCAAACTCACCTAATCTAGTGATCCTGATGACCTTGACCAGCTTGCTCAGGTTGTTTGATCAGGGTGATCAAAAACAAAAGACTAGTGCATAATATGGCCTCTAAATTTATCATGACCTGACACCTGAAAAACATTGTTTAGAATTTAGAAATTGTATTTTATGTACTTGTTCCCACCTCGTGTTTTCCTGTATGCTCCCGCTTCCGCTGGAAGAGATGCTGGACTCTGAAGCACAACGGCGGCGAGGCTCTGACGGCCGATTCACAGGTATTCCTTTCTTTGGCTCCGAAAAGCCATTAGACAAGCCTGCAAATACAAAACATCGTCTAAAATGGGCTACACCCAGGCAAGGGTACAATGTTTCTCTAAATTTATAGAGTAAGCTGTTCACCAGTATCCAAGCGTTTGATCGGACACTCATCCTCGTTGTCATCCTGGCTGTCTCCACTTGCACTGCGTGTCCGCTTCCTGCGCTGGAGCAGGGTTTCGAGCCGAGGGATGACCACCGACAGGAACGTTTTAGTGCCCAGCTGAGGGCAGTCAATTGAGGGTTCACTTGTGTTCGACGGCTTCTGCGGACTCGTGTTCTTTGACTTTCGGAACAGCACAGCCGTTCGCCGGTTGACCATATTCGCTGGTTCAGTGAGAGTGGAGGTAGCGACCATAACGTTATTTTCAGAGGGCAGAATGTCAGGGGAGAGACCGTTTAGAAGTGAGGTAGAGAACGTCTCCCCGAATTTGACCTTTTTCGGGCACTTTTCAGGATTGGGCTCCATGGGTTTCAGTGTTGGAGGTTCACAGGGACTGTCTGAGTTTTTCAGGAGTGGCGCAGAGTCTGAAGGCTCAAGTTTTGGAGGTAATGACTTGTCACCTGTAATGACAGATCAAGTGTTTAGTACAAACCCATTTTGTAGAGTTTCACAGTTCTTAAAGGAGGATAAAATGGCTTTTAACCAGCTATTAATGAAGATAATTAAAATATGCCTTCAAATAGATTTTTTCCATGTAAACCTGATAATTAACAAAACATTCTCATTTTAAGAAGTTATTATATATGCCATCATTTATGCCATGTAAATTAAATGCATATATTTTTTCTTTACATTTTTAACACCATACCAGCTTCTATGGCTATGATCATGGTGAAAGCCAGGTTTAGTTAGTGAAAAATAACGTATTTAAGAATTTTTTTATTAAGACTAAATTTGGATTTGCTTGGTTAAAAACCTTTTCAAAAGTAAATAAAACAGAATAAAACAAGTTCCTCAAAGGGGTAGAAGTCCTACAATCCAGCAAACTATGTTTAATGGACAGTGGATATTGACAAGACTTTGGTGAATTTTCTCCTGTAAAAATGTTCTTGTGCAAGTCTTGAGTGTCCTATCCAGCATTGTGTGTAAATGACTTGACCCCAGCGATTATAAAAAGGGAATATATGTTTTGTCCCAACATCAAGATTTAACGTGATTTGTTGTTTAAGCACGATTATGATTTTGTCCATGAACACTGTCCATGATTTTGAATCATGTTATTTTTGTTATTATCGTTATTACTGAAGAAATCTCAAAGAACTTCAATGCCAATAATAGAGCATTTGCTTCTGCAGTGAAAACTGAACTTTGGTCAAGGATGCGTATACCCTGACGCTGTGGATTTGTTCAGATTGTTGATTTCCAGATTTAGATCCATGTGTGTATATTGGGGTATTGCTCTAATGTATAAAAATTGCTGGTGATAATCATTCGGATGAGTTTTTGATTTTTTGTTTCTTGCTAAATCCAGATAGATTTGGGGCTTTTTGAGACCCCACAGCAGAATTCTACAAAAATGAGTGTTCCAAAATATTTAAATCCACTTTCAGATTCTCCAGATGGGTTTTAATGCGTAGACTAAATGGAAGAATGTAACTCGGCTTTCTCTTTTATACATTATTGAATGCTGACTAGGTTGGATTTTAAATGCATAAATTAAACAAATATATAGTGAGTTAACAAATAATGATAATATGTGTTCTTTTGGACCGCACTGTATATATTGATACAATTATGTGAAGTGGTTTTACTACATTTAAAAAAATATGACGTGTTTCAATAGGAGTGCACCTTCTTCCTCAGTAGCTTGTGGTACAAAAAGAGGCGCTTTTTCCTCTTCCTTGGGATTATTCTGCTCCAATGAAGGGGGCTCCGTTTTGTGACCCATTTCCATTCGCACATCACCGATGGTCTTTTTGAGCAACTTGAGGCGTTTGCTCCTGGAAGGACATGACTTCATGGCACTGGTTAAATCCAGCATATCCAACAGCTTTTTCAACTGTTCCTCCTTAGACATGTGCGCACGATTGCCTGGGTTTAACAGTCGATCAACTGGTACAAAAACAGAATAAAATCTATAATGGTTGACCAATAAACCAAAATTTGTAACTTTAAATGTTAAGTAGTCTAATATAGAAATGAAACCGGTAGGTAATTACCATCATCCCAGGTAAATGATGGAGCTGGCTCTATCTTAGGAGGCTCAGCGAGGTGCATTCCACTGGCGAAGTCGAGGCCTATCCGTTCAGTGTCTCGCCGTGTCTTCCTGAGGATCACTCCACCGTGATCTCGCAGACGCACAGCAGCGCGGTAGAAAAAGGTGTCCTTGGCGTTGTACTTCATGCAGTTGTTAATAATGAGGTTGAAGTCATCCTCAAACTCATCCAGGCTCCTATATTCATGGGCGTCAATGCGTTTTCTCATTGTAGAGAAGTCCATGGGATGTTTAATGTGGTCTAGATAATCAGGAACCTGTACACAAGAGGGAAATCAAACATAGAAGAAAACTACTAGCTTTATGTACACT
This sequence comes from Gobiocypris rarus, assembly GCA_023029165.1. Lineage (NCBI taxonomy): Eukaryota > Metazoa > Chordata > Actinopteri > Cypriniformes > Gobionidae > Gobiocypris > Gobiocypris rarus. The sequence goes on from CM040913.1 coordinate 16,796,116, forward strand.
CAAAGAATTCGGAGACACCTGCTCATTCAATATTTTCCCAAATTTTAGAATAACAGTAAAACCATAAAAACTAAAATAGCACAAACAGGGCTCTAGACTCATTCTTCCCACTGATCACATGGTGCGACTGACTTTCTCAGTTGGTCGCACGCTTTTTAAAAATATTAATCATAATGATCTTACATTTTGATGAATAATTCTTTTAATTTATATGCTGGTTTTACATTGATGTAAAGATGACAGGGACTAAAATATTTAATTATTTCCATGGCAATGTGTCATGCTTGTCACGTGACACACCGCAGCCACAATAGCACAATATGGCAGATCTATCGCTTTAATTTCGGTTATCTTTTCTATTTTTTTATATATTCACAAACTTGTTGGCTATGTCATCAACTACATGATATTCTGATTCTCAGTGAATGAGTTTTGTTGTAGAAAAAAACTTGACCTATAATGCGTGATGGGTGCCACCATGTTAGTTTGCGCCACAGTTCAGAGAATTTGGATCTGTCAGATTATAACACAAATTCATCTACTTTTCCCAAAATACATGAAAGTAAGTGACCGGTGAAGTAGGAGAAGAAAAGAGTAAACTTTATAGTTACTACACAACCTGTATCTGATATGATAAAAACACCATTATATTTGAATGGATTGTTCCCCAATCTAAAACCCCTGCTGTTTTATGCAATATTTTCACACAAGGAATCTTAATACAAGAACAACTTAGAGTTTGACAAGGTCAACAACTCATAGCCCATAGGAATGAGACAACCTTACCTCTTTGACGCTGACAGGCTGGGCAAAGATTTTAGCCTGGTCTTTCTCCACCAGCTGATCCAGCACCACTCGCAGCAGGACAGGAAACGGAGTGAGTTGCATCTCCAAAACCGACTGCTGCAACTTCATCTGTAGAAACCAGACCAAGACATGGTGGAAATTACATTAACTTTGTTTGAACAACATCAGGGATCTGAAAAGTACCAGTACTTTGATACCAAGTTTATTTATAATTATAAATAAAAAAAGTTTCTCTCTTAAACCCTGGCATCACACCATCTAAAAATTACAATTGTACCTCCTCTCTCTTCAGCTTCTCTCTCTTGCGGATGAGCTCCAGCAGTAAGCGAGCCCGCTCCAGGTCATGCCGTAAACGGTGCCAGTCCTTTAACTGCTCCGTCAGAGCTTGATGGTCCTCGACATTTGGTGCCTGTCATTCAAAAACAAACCCTCTGTCAAAATTCATATAAATATGACCTGGGCTGTCAATCATTGCGGTCCGAGAGAGTCTCACCTGTTCTGGTTCTTTTTGCATCTGTATGCCAGTCTGCAGGCGCCTTATTAGCGGGACGCCATTCCTCGACTGTCTCTTGAGCATCCAGTAACTGAGTACCCGTTCCACAAACATTTTCTTCTTCTGGACAGAAACTTGATTGAGGATTGTGTTGAAACTATAAGGAAGGAGATTGACAAGTCAAACGCAAGGGAATCACAGAGATTCATAACAGGGGATGCATATATTGAAATAAAATCGATTTCGCAATATGGCTTAGATTTAGATCAGATCATTAGATTAGACTGCGGCTCCAGAGTGACACATCCAAAGCTCAATGGATTACATTTTCCAGCTTTAAATAATTTTTATTTTGCACTCCCTAACAAAGTAATCTGGTGAACATGATTATTTTTTATCAGAAAAAGTCATATCACAATATTGTGCGGCTCTATTCATAACAATTCAAAACAAGCATTAAATGAATTAATCTTTCCATAAAAACATTTTTCTTCAAATGCACACTTACCTTTTAGGTGTAATACTAGGCCCGGAAACCGTCGGAACCACTGCGACTGGCTCAGATTCTGGCTTTTTGTTCTTCTTCTTCTGGCATCCTTTTGCTCTCTCCCTGTGAGCGGCCTTCTGACATAAACCGTTCTTGGGTTTGGAGTCCTCGTATATAGTAAGAGGTCTCCTCACGCAACCGTTTGGGGTATGAGAGCAGCAGTACGCGGTTTTCTTCACAGAGAACGTTGTGGCTCCTGATTCAGTGACCTCTTTGATGGGCTCCATCTTCATGTAGAGACCGGCTTTCTGAGCGCAGCTTACGTGGAAAGCCGTGTAACAGTTTGCCTTGCTGCATTGAATGCAGGCGCCCACTCCTTTCTTCTTACACAGGTAACAGGTGAGTTTCCAGCGAGCTGGAGGAATGTTCGCCACGCCATCGATTGGTTCGATGAAAACCGTATTGGTGAAACCGACTTCCGGGACCCAGATGGCACAGACCACGTGCCCCCATCGATCGTCATCTGTTCTCTTAAGCGCACCACCTTTATTCGGACAGAATATACACTCGGGGAGCTGGGAAGGAGAATTTAAGCAGTGGCGGCAAAGCCAGCGGCCCTCTGGGATGTGGGGGACACCGTAACACTCCTGATGCACGGCGAGATTGCACATGTCGCAAAACAGAATTGCGTTACTGTTCTGGCCCTCACCGTCCATGCAGATGCAGCAAACAGCGTCCTCGTCTATAAGTGGCTGCGGATCTCCTTGACCCTGGCTCTCGAAGAAAGACTCCTTCTCGAAGCGGTCCATGAGGAACTCGAAGACGTTCTGAGAGACCTGGCTGTAGCCGTCACTCTTCCTCTTCTCATTGATCAGCTCAAGCCAGGCGTAGTCTTCCTCATCCATGTCATATTCAACCTCTTCATCAAGCTCGTCTAGCGTCTTTTCCACATAGGTGTAGTACGTCGACGGCCTCCGTGGCACCGCTGGGAGGTTGTACTCAACCGTTCGTATCTTTGGCTCCGGTAGCCTGCCCTGAGCTGGTGGACCCTGCACAGTCGTCAAAGCGGCGCTCTTCTTCTGCTGGTTGTTTTTAAGCCGCACCGAGCGCACAAGGACCTGTTGCGGCTTCTCCGTGTTCTCCTTGTTGCTGGTGCACTCGCTGATCTCCTGAGCTAAAGGGTCATCACTGTCGATGACATCCAGTTTGTCGTAAATGCTGAGCCGGTGCACGCGGCCGTCGATCTCAATCTCGACCATGCGCTGAGCCTCTGCATATGTCAAGGTCTCGCGGTTGCGTGAGGGTTTGATGGGCGAGGGAGGCCTCTGCGGGGTGGCGACACGATTATGTCGAACCTTCTTCCTCATTTTGAATGACTCAGAGGAACTGAAGAAAAGAAAAGCACACATCATCTTTCAACAGTTTCAAGCCACAATTTGTTTCCTTCACAAATTAGATTTCATTTTGAATAAAATCGTTTCCCATTAATCTTTAATTCTAGACTGAACTACAAACATGCATGTGAAAAAAAACAATCCAACACTGCAACTACACTTCATCCCTGTAAAGGCCTGTTCACACCAAGAACCATAACTACAACAATAACAATAATTATATTAGCATCAAGACAATAATCAGCAATAATCAGATGGAAAACTATTGTTCTGAAAGTAATTGCGACAATATTGTTCCTCTGAGTAGTTCACACCAAGGACAAAGTCCACAATACTACTATAATGATAATGACAGAGGCACAATATCTTTAGTATGGATGATAATATAGTTTTTGTTCTTGATGTGAACGGGTCTTAAGCGCTTTAAATACTTGAGCTCTTTAAGTCGGTGGATTCGGATTGACTGTTAATGTTTTTATCGTTCATCAGCTAGAAGTAGTTCCAACAATATTAGGCATGGCATAAACTTTAAACAAGGTGGAGGGGAGAATTATTGTTACAACAGCTTCAAAAAAAATTAAATTCTGTCATTAATTACTCACCCTCATGTCGTTCCAAACCCGTAAGACTTTCGTTCATCTTTGGAACACAAATGAAGATATTTTTTATGAAATGTTTATCTTAAATGAAGATTTCTGTCCCTCCATTGACAGCTACACAACTACCACATTGACGCTTCAAAAAGTTCATAAAAAGACTGTAAAACTAATCCATATGAATCAAGCGGTTTGTCCACATTTTCTGAGGAGGAAACACAGCCACTTTATATGATAAACAGATTGAAAGTCTTTTATTCACATATAAAGACTGATCATGAACATAAACAGTAGCACAACTGTACATGCTTGACGCGCGAGAAAAAACCTCTTGCTGAAGCTCAAACATGCTGCTTAACACGAGAATGAACCGACAAGCAAACATGCTTGAGTTTCCGTTAACCACAACTGATGGGTGCATTAATGAATATGAGAATAAATTAAATCTGTTCATCATATAAAGCTATCATGTCTCCTACAGAAAATTTGGACTAAAATTGATATGGATAGTTTTAAAATCTCTATGAAGCGACAAAGTGGTAGTTGCGTAGACTGTCAATGGAGGGACAAAAACGTCACTTCATTTGTGTAAATAATTAATGACAGAATTTAAATGTTTGGGTGAACCATCCCTTTAAAGTCGGGCTGCAACAACTGATCGATAATAATCGTTGATGAAAATCATTGACGATTCTTATTGTCAATTAGTCGGGTCTCTGTGCACAGAAAACTTCAGTCGCGCCAAATTACAGCACTGAAAAATGCATTTATATGGACAAAATGCATCTAAACATAGTGGAAATAGAGTGAGCTGCTGCAGGAAAGGTAAGTGACCCAAGCTGCCAAAAATATATATATAAGAATTCTTTATTTTAAGCTTCAAGCTAATGCATTAGCATTTAACATACCATGTCATCCGCTTTGACAGATGTGTGTGCGTCCTCAGTTCAAATTGTTTTACAGGTTATATCCTTATCTGTAAATGTTATTAATTCACGCGAGTATTTTCATTTAGCATGAAAGCAAACTGACTCTCTTCAGTCTTCGCTGATCAAGCGCCGCCGCAGCGGGCACGCAAATAGACAGCAAGCAGTAGAGAGGGAGAAAATTTATATTCAGTGCAGAAACATTCCTTTAGCTGAAATATCTGCTGTTGGACGCTAAATTTAGGTTAAACATGTAATTCAAGTATTTTATGAGAGTAGTAACGGCAAAGCGGTAACTGTGATAAAGAAATGACAGTAACAGGTTGTCCTTAGCGAATGTGTGTGTTCCTGCAGAACATTCCTCTTATCGGCTAACACTGAGCTTGTGTTTTCTTTAATATCATTTTAATGTAGGAATTTAAACTGTCCTTTTGCTTAGAAACTTTTTTGCACAATGTATAGCACCGATATACCCTTACGAAAATTAACCATGCTTTTTGGCACATTGATTACTATTTGTATAACCACACAAATACCATAGTTAAACGAAGGATTTGCAAAACCATGGTTAATATGTGGTTACCATGGAATCACTACAATAACCCTGTTTTACTTTATTATATATAAGCTGACAATCTAGATAGCAGTGAATGTTTATATGACTGTCAACGACAGGGATGCTAACTTACATTTTTTCAAAATAAAAGAATAAACCTTGTGTTCTCCACGATTTGCATTATTTCCGACAACAAAACAATTCACGCCATGTTGTAGGTATCATAATTACGATATGTCAGCTTGTAAAAAGCATCCATGTCCTCGTAAAATGGGAATTTTCTACCTGTACCACGTGACTGATGCACAACCTGACTGCTGCAGATTATTTATGCGTTGATAGTGTTGCCATAGAAACGCATAAATCGCAGTCCGAGGACATGAAGAGCTCCTATTAGAACATCACGTGTTGTCTTTGCGAGACAACGGTAATTACGACATGGTGAATGTAGAATTGAAAGACGAGCTCATAATCACGGCTTCAGAAGTCGGAAATAGGACATTTCCGATAGCACGTGAAGACAGCATACTGTAGGCATTCATCCCATCCGGTACCCATGGCAACTTAAACCCAAGTTTGAAACCGTTGGCATAGAAACAGACAACGCTCTTGCGTTTGTTTTGTCAAAATATGGATTTTGCCATCTGACATTTTAAATAATACATATAAAAAAACGATTTACCGTAATAACACAGCAGCATTTAACGTGATTGCCAATTTGACACGGTTTTTATTAAAATCCCTTACGTTACCTGACTTTTAAGCTCTGCAATCTGATACATTAACCCATTTAACTAATGCAATGGCGTGTAACAACAGAAAACAGCCTCGGTTTGCATCCAGGCTTTTGTTTGCTTGAGGGGGGCAGGGCAGGACAAGGCCAAACACACTGGACTGGAAAGAAAACACACTCAAACTGAGCAGCAAGGGCACACACACGGTATCCGGCGGCCTGCTGGTGGCTGTGCTAGTGAGCTAATGCTGCTTGGAGAGACCCACCGACATTACTGCAAACATGGCGTCAAACAAAACAAAACAGTCGCTTAAAATATGAATACACACGCATCTTTCAGACTGCAAATATATAAATAAACCCCAAGGGACATTGCTGTTTGGTCTTACCTTCGCCGTCGACGTTAAAAGAAGATCTAAAGGCAGAACGGCCGAGCTAAAAGCAGCAGCGGTGTGGCCTACTGAACAGAAGTAGGTTTAATCCGTGCACGAGCCGCGCTACCGTCCACCAGCCACTTCTCCGTTGTATTCCGATGGTAATATGAGGTATCCGTAACGGTCTGCCGGATCCAAAAATAAGCATTTAAAAGCCGGATTTACACGCTCAAGATAACAGCAGCTCGACCATGCTAACGCGCCTGTTTTCGGTCGTTATTGGGCTGGCCGTATGGACACTATGCTAGCAGGCTAGCTCGCCTCTCTTCCCCCCACAACAATGCGGCTGCAGCTCTCCATCGCCTTACGCACTGCGTCATTGCGCACGGCGTCGTGCGCGTAGCGTCGTTACGTTCATCGTCAAAACAAGGAAGTGGACATTAGACAGCGCCCCGTCGCTTGATTTTTGATCAAATACACAATAAAGTGTTTTCTGTGTGATTCAAATTGTTCAGTATAACTCGCCTATAGCTGCCTTGTATGTGTCTATGGTCTGTACAGAAGGCGCAGCTAAAGTGGTGTTTTGTTTGGGAATGGGAACCTCTGGTTGATCATATTATAATTAAAATGTTGAATATATGTTTTCCATGCATGTGAAAATACTGGAAAAATTATTGTTGGCTTATGAATACATGTAAATATAGTATTATGCTCATCTCTAAAATAGAGGTTACTATGTCCAAAATATGGACATTCATGTCAAAGTATTTTTAAGTAATGAATCTGTGGATCTGAATAAATTATTTTATTATTAGTGTTTCTGTGTGAATTCTAATGATGTATATGGTTAATGAAATAGTTCTACCCTCATCGCATTTCATGGGAAAGTATACTACCATAAACTACTTGATTTATTGAAATAGGCCTATCGGCTGTCAACTTATTATCAGGTTTATCATTATGATTATGGCCTCATATGTTAATGTAAATTTTATGCTGAAGTTGATTAGTTATCTTGAGTAAACTGATCCAGTTAAAATGCAGGCACGATAAAGGAAAGTGCTTCATTTCGTGTTCATATGGCGATTGGCAAAAATGAATGAATAATTTGACTCGATCTGTCCATGGAAAACAGATGATTGGTTTGAGGAAATGTATATTGTATTTTTCCCATCACATTCTAGTATTTGACTCATTGGGCTATACTAGGCTATTTGATACCTTAGAAACAGTATAGCTACAACTAAACTCAAGTGTACAGCTGAATCATGCATTACATAACAATGAATCATTAAAATATTATTTAGCTTTCTGATGGTAGGCTAATGCTTTACCGCAAATATGTCATCATCGCATTTGCAATGCACTTTGTTGACTAACGTGTGTAACTATTCATCAGGATGTTGACCATTTCGTGGAAAGGGTGAGTCAGATACACAATTTGTATCTACTTTCTCACTCAAAATCAAAATCCCCTCAAGGGACTAAACTGAATTATTGAATTGCAAGACTATTTGACCTTTTAATTTACTGAAGGATGTATGCTGTCACAAATTTTTCTATTGATTTCAGTCCAAGGTTAAATTTAACGTCCTACACCTAGAGGGCAGCATTTGCACAATGTAACTCAATCTTCTGTGGTGGGACGTCGAAGAACGCTTAGGCCTAGCAGAATATGTTGGGAATAGGTACTTTTAACTAATTGTTACTTATTTACAGTTTATGGAAAGTAATGTTACATTACTTTACATTACGTTTTCTCTCCTGGGCTTGGTTGTTTTTTTAATAATAATAATAATTAATATAATATAAGTTTTTGGCTAACGTCAAGGCCTTTTCACGCCAAAAACGAAATGCAGAAGAAAGTTAAACGCTCTTTCTTCAGCAATAAAAAAAGGAAACCTAAATGTTTAACTAAAGTAATTTTTGCTTATTAGTATGGTTGAATTGGATAATCGAAAGCCAACAGCAAGACATTGTTTAGAGTAAATTGTGTTATTTAACATTTTTATTATTGAGGTTTGTTTTTATTAATTGAGGAATACTGAATCTGTTTTTTGTCAAGTGAGATGAGTAAATGCATGTTCACATTTAGTCTAGAACTACAGTAAGCAGGTTTATGCAGCACACACCCGCCGCTATCTGTCAGGCAATAAATGGGAAAACAAAGTAACTTGCATTACTTATTTGAAAAAGTAACTCATATTTTGTTGTAAATTGAAAAGTAATGCATTTTGTTACTCAAAAAAGTAACCTGATTACATAACTCACATTACTTAATTACACAGTATAAAAATCAATAGGAGCAACACAGCTGGCCATGAAAATATAAGGAGCAAACACACACACACCAAACATGTTACATATGAAAGGAATTTATTGTGTCCAATATAAAAAAATAAATGTTTCACCAGTTCAAAAAAAAAAAAAAATCCACACTGTCACAGTGGAAGGACTAAAACATTTTTACTTCCACTTCACATGGAGAAAAAAACTGATTCTAAATTTTACACTACATCAGAAAATGGCATCACTAAACATCTCAATCTTATATTTGTATCAGTATTAGATAGCTTTAGCGTGTCTATGATCCTTTAGGTTAAACTAAAGATAGGCCCAGGGAACTCTTTACATTTAAATTTAATTTTTGCAGATGGTATAAAATGAATAAATAAATAAATAGCCACTGAACGTGGAATGTTTGTATTGCATGAATAAATAAGATACATGGAAGATAATGTACATAAATACAATACAAATACTTGTATTTAAAAAAAATTAAAATAAAAAAATTAAATGAGGAAAGACAAGTCCATGAATATTGCATTGATTGTGCACATCACTCAAGTCTCTGCTAAGCAAAGTCTAAAAAGTGACGTCAACAGAGATGTAGTGGAAGACATTCAAAAAACAACAACAGAAGGGAAAACCATCGAAATAGTGTATATGAATGGCAGAGCAGCAAAGAGATAGTGTTAAGAGAGTAGTAAGTGTGTACTTCAAGTATTCGACCACTAGAGGGCAAGGGAGACCCACCACATAACTAGATACAGTCTTTGAAGGTTCCCATGAATCCAGGGAGTTCCCCTAAAATCCATGAAAATCCACCTGGCGTCTGTCGTGACTTGAATCCCATAAAAGCAGCTTTCCAAAAAAGGCACCGAAAACTAAAAAGATAGTCTAAAAGGAAAATAATGTCCAAGCTCTATAAGAGCAACCAGTAAGATCAAAGGATCACTAGCATTGCTGCTCAATCCCAACGGGTAACAACTCACCCTTAGCAAGAAAAACAACCAAAAAGAAAAAAAGACATTTATGTAACATAAATCGAAGTCCTGATAACCAACAGACTGGGAACAAGGGCAAAAAGGTCTCAGTGTCTGTTCACTCGGCTTCCCGCATCCGTCAAAGGCTGTCTTTGCCCGATTCTGTACTGATAGAGTGAAGTGTGATGTCGGCGCTTTCTGCTTTCGGGCTCTCTTCCGTCCGCATCCACTGATGCTCAAAGATCTGCTCCAAAGTGGGTCGATCTGAAGGTCTCAAGCAGAGGCACCATTTGATGAGCTGCTGACACACTGATGGACAGAAAAAAACAGCAAGGTTAAATGTCTCCTCTATGAAAGGGTTTAAAACTGAAAGATCAGACTGTTTAGAACGTACCTGGAGAGATTCTTCTCCTGAAAAAGAGCCGTCCTCTCAGGATCTCCTCGTCGTGCTCAAACGGGATGTCGCCGCACACCATGTCGTACAGTAGGACGCCAAGGGACCACACGGTTGCCGAGCGTCCGTGGTACCTGTGGTAACGAATCCACTCGGGGGGGCTGTACACTCGCGTGCCTACAAAAACAAAACAGATTTGGTTTGGATGGAGATTTCTGGCTCATTTCATAATCGCCTTTTTGGCGTAAAAGCACCGATTTTGATTACACTGCAGCACTGTATAATGAGCCGCTCTAGTCAGCTGACTCTAGTAAAGGGGGCGCCAGCGGTCTGGCGTTTGCACAAATGCTCCTCCCTCCTCCAGTCTTGCTTTAAGAGCCCAGAGAACGCCTCGTTCCAAAAATACAAGCAAGCTGAAACAGGAGGGTGATCTAAAAAGGTCACTTTCAGGTACAAACAGTCACAAGCTATGGCAACTCCTCATGTTTTCAGCGTGAGTCACTTCCCCCAACAAAAGCACCTTTACTAGGGGAGGTATGACAGGCCCCCAAAGACCAGGAGTCGCCTGGATACCAAACAAAAACAGGGATCGTGAAGGGATCACGTGGTCCCGCAACTCAGGTTTCACAACAAACAGATGCTACACAGTAACAGCTGATCCCACCAACTTAGCTCATATTCACCAATATAGCTCATATACTCACATTAAAGTACAAAAAAAAAAAAAGAGTTTGAATAAATAATTACTTCTAGTATGAAAAACATATGTATAGGTAATTAAGGTCATAAATCAACCTGTGTGGATATATATGTGAATGAATGTCGTCAAGTCTTTTTGGGGGGGAAAGATAGTAAGATAATCGAAACTGGCTTAAGAAAAACAAAGCTGTTTTCCCCCCAACAGTTCTCTTTAAATCTAATGCTGAATATTAAGTGTAATCATCATTATCATCATCAGGATTTGACAACGCATTTTGTTACGCGTCAGGTGCAAAGGAGGATGGGAAAGAGTCAAGGACGCACCATCAAAGTCTGTGTAGACGGTGTCCTTGAGGATGGCCCCGGAGCCGAAGTCAATGAGCTTCAGATCTCCCGTGCGTAAATCCACCAGGAGGTTCTCGTCTTTGATATCCCGGTGAACCACCCCGCAGCTGTAGCAGTGCCGAACCGCCTCCAAAACCTGCCTGAAGAAGCCCCGGGCGGTGTCCTCATCCAGCGCGCCTTTCTCCGTAATGTAGTCGAATAAATCCTTCACCATCTCCGGCCTCTCCATTATAATCAACCAGCCGTCGGGTCTCTCATACCAATCTATGAGTTTAATGACCCCCTGAAACGTACTTCCCACTTTCTTCAACAAAACGATCTCGAGGGGAACCAGCGACCCATTCTGGAATACAAAAACGTATGCATTAGCATTTAAGAAGTTAATAATAAAACTAAAATAAATCAAATGCTAGCTTACTTACAAGTGTACCCCATTCGGTCACTCTCTCCTTGGCGACGTGTTTTATCGCAACCTAGAGACAAAAAGAGAAAACGCACACATGAGTGTGTGGCTGTGGCGCCAAACGCGGCCATGTGCTGCCACCAAAACAAAGCCAACGCTTACCGGCAACGCGTCTGAGATCCGAGTACCGGCGTACACTGTCCCAAACCCACCGCTTCCCAGCACCGAACCCACATGATAAATCTTCTCAAACGGCTCCCTTTCGCTCTTTGCTGTAAATGAATGTGAATAAACAGCGTTAATATAACAATGTGATGCAAAGCGAGTGTGTATAACGCACGGTTGGCAACAAAATGGCTCCATACTCAGGTCACGGACAGGCGCGTGCCGATTAAGCAGCTAGATACGTTGCGTATGGAACATTAAGAGTAAATAATTGAATAAAGACACGCTATTAAACTAAAAATTTAAAAGTTTATGGTTATGAATTTGGAGAACGACATATACCTGCTTGAAGTTGAATTTTCACCGGTAAGTGGTCGATGTTGGTTGTGTTGCAAATATGGGAAAAAGATCCAAACTTGGAAAGTAACATTTTTCGTTGTCTTCTCAAAACGACTCTTAGTCCTTAAGATGCGCAACTGTGCTTAGGACCGGAAAACACCGGCACTCCGTCCTTCACAGTAAACACCGAATTCCCTACCAAAAAAATTATCTAGTAGTGGGACTCCGCTCGCAAAACGATTCGGAATCCTCTTCTACAAAGGTGTCAAACTCCGATAATTATTCACAAACGTCCCCGTGCACCCATAGTGAGAGAGAACTGCACACGTTTGCGCTTTTGAGTCTTGTCGGCGCGCTCAGTTGATGTGTCTGTGTGTGAGAGCGGGGAGACCGTATTAACTCTTAATTCTCGTGTTTGGGCGCCGAACCCGCTGCACGGATCCCTCCGCCACGGATAGACTCAATACGCTCAAATTAAAAAACAAACCCATTTCTCGAAATTCGTTGGCGTTCCATAAGGGACTAAAATACTAAGTGGTAAAATCTAGAAAGACACTATAAATGTATGACAATTCATCAGCAGTTATAAATAGTGCGTTGTTGAATAGTGCGAGACGCGCATGGATACCTCGTCTGAGAGCTTTGCTCTTAGGCTATATAACAAGACCAACCACGTTGCACAGTTTATAAAATCGCACAGTGACTAATTGGAGTAATATTGCTGGGTTGTGCCAGTCAAAAAATGATAATAATGTTTAATAGTGTAATATTGATGTGTTTTTAGCAACAAATAACATTTTATAAATAATAATTAGAACAATAATAAATATTAAATCTATCTATCTGTCTGTCTGTTTATCCATTCATCTGTTTGTCTATCTATCTATCTATCTATCTATCTATCTATCTATCTATCTATCTATCTATCTGTCTGTCTGTCTGTCTGTCTGTCCGTTTATCTATCTGTCCGTTTATCTATCTATCTGTCTGTATGTCTGTCTGTCTGTCTGTCTGTCTGTCTGTCTGTCTGTCTGTCTGTCTATCTATCTATCTATCTATCTATCTATCTATCTATCTGTCTGTCTGTCTGTCTGTGTGTCTGTTCAATATCATAAATTAGTATTCAATGGATATAGAGTGTAAAATTAAATGAGAGTCTACATAAAATAATTGGGTAGATCCTTACATCAAGCATATGACTGAAGCTTTTCAGATTTATTTTCAGGATTATCTCTTTGTCCAGATCAATCCTCATCATCTCGCTCATCTAAGGAGGTAATTTGGAAAGAGGCTGATGGAACTAGGCAGACAGGATGTCGCAAAGACAGGGAGACAAGGTAAACAGTGATCCCCTGCTGTGATAGAAGATGAACGACGTTATGAAAATTCATATGATAAGACGTGCTCTGCAAACAGCTGTGCACCCCAGACCCATTAGACATGATATCAAACTGCAGTCAAATCGATGTATAGCCTTTACATAAAACGTCTAAAAAAGAATAACTATATCTCAGGCCGAGATTAACAAAACGTGCAATTACACATAACTTTTGACTGCACTTTATGTAAAGTGCTACAAATGGTTTCTGAGAATAAAACGTAATGAGCCATAACTGAACATCTTAGATCTGACAGTGAATATGTGATATTCATTCTCTTATTACATGTCATTCTTCTCCTACCTTCCTAGAAAATAAGAGCATATCCTCACTTTCATCTCATGCCAGATTCATTGGGTCATACCTCAGAAGGACATCAAGGCTTTGAGGAGCTTTTATGAGACACACTGGAGCAATCAGGAGGGAAATCCCTCAAGGTTTTCAGCAATCACCTTATGTAAGGCCAAAGCACATGTGTCCAAATGAAGAAAAAGCTTCTACGGACCCCAATGTGTGATTTAGTTGGTGAGTACACATTCACACTTGATTATTCCTATTATAGTAAATTCAATGTAAAGTCGACATGGCAAATCTTCCAACCTCACTAGGCTATTGTTGGCCGCAGTTCTGTCATAATGACCTCTGTCTGACGAATTCCAGAAGAAAATGTGATAACCTGTAGCAAAAGTGGCTTTATGCAGCTTTACACGTCTAATCGGACTGATCACAAAGACCCCCACTGTTTTGCGCTGACAAGAGGGGCTTATAGTGCACAGTTCTGAATCCTCTTCAGAGGTTATCTGGAGGGCAGGGGTAGACAATCACTTACCTTTTCACTGGGCTGGAACATATGGTCCAATACAAGTATATTCAAAGATAGGCAAAATATAATCACTTATTACATATATTAGATTAAATATGCCTGTTCCAAAGCACATGCTATCCTTGACTTGTTCAAAACCTGAAAACGCGTTATTTACTTTAATTGAAATATGTATTGCTGTTGGACAATTTATTTATAGAAACTAGAGCTGTCCACTGATCCAAACATGCAATTCAATTATGTGTCAATTAATTATTGAAATTAAACACAAAAAAAAATCAAAATGGAATTTCTTCACATTGCTCATAATTTTAAAAGGATTAATGTATTCATAAACTTCCATTTCACACTAAACATCCCTAAATGTTAAAATATGGTAACATATTTATTTGCATATTTGCGCCATCACTGACTGGATTAACACCACACAAAATGTGTTTACATAGGTTCTAGCATTACACATCCTCATAATATTGCCGACTGTACGGAATTCATCCTGAATGAACTTTTCGGACTATATTTCCATTTCTGTGAACCATTAGGCATTTTCCTCCTCAAACAATTAAACTATTCTTTATACCATTACAACCAACAGCAGAACTGATTCAAACTGCAGAGCCGTATGTCACAGCAATGTGAGGACAGCTGTCTCAGACCGGTGTTAGGGTGGAGTTTATCCATCCGAGCACCCTAACTTTAGGTCTGCATGTCCTCGGACTGCTGTGACGTGTGGTTCTGCGGTTCTGCAGTTAGATAAATCTCGTGTTTACAACACGCAGAGTTTGTGCGACTGTCCAAAGCACGCACGTGATTATGAGGTATGATATTGGTTGCAGGTTGCCTTATGTCGTTTCAAACCCTTTGGACCTTTGTTCATCTTTGGAACACAAATTCAAATATTTTTGATGAAATCTGAGTTTTCTGACCCCACATAAGCAGCAACGTAATCACCACTTTCAGGGCTATCGTTAAAATAGTCTATGTGACTACAGAGGTTCAACCTTAATGTCTAGAAGGCCAGCTCACTATTGGCCACTGATTGGCCAGCTCCTGCGTCAGCATCACACGCATCGAGTCGTTGTACTCACGTGAACAGTATTGGCCAATAATGAGCCGGCGTTCTACTGTATTACCCGGAAGTGTTTCACTGCATTTACTATATGAACAGGGTATAGAAGACTGACACAGAAGAGAAAAAATTGTTGAATAAAGTTGTTTTGTTTTGTATTTTCACACATTAAGTATTCTTGCCACTTCATAACATTAAGGTATCTATCTGGGCCTTGAAAGTGGACATTATGTTGCTGTCTATGTGGGGTCAGAAAGCTCTCGGATATCATCGAAAATATCTTAATTTGTGTTCGGAAGATGAACGAAGGTCTCACGGGTTTGGAACAACTTGAGGGTGAGTATTTAATGAAAGAAATGTCATTTTTGGGTGAACTAACCCTTTAATAATTGAAATAAATTGAAATGAATGACATATCCTCTCTAAAATGAATATGCCTACTATTTTCTCAAATACGTTTCACTGTATAATTTTGAAATATGTATTGAATGACACATTTTGTTATATTCTATACATTTCATTTACAAAAACTAGAGCTGTCAACTGTTTAAAATGTAATTAATGATGTCAATTAACTTCTACCATTAATTACTGAAATTAATCAAAATTGACGTAGCATTTTAAAAATGTATTATATTCCCAAATACTTTTGAATATATAATTTTAATATGTCTATTGCGAAACAAACTTTTGTATTATTTATTGATAGAAACTAAAGCTGTCAGTTAAAAAGTGCAATTAAATGAAAGTGTTTCAGTGCATTAACATATGGCAATCAGTGAGTCATATAATGGCATATATTATGTCAGTTGTTTAAATTTATATATAGTTTGTATATTTAGTTGACATTGTGACCAGAACAACAATTCAAGGAACTGATTTTTTACCAAATTTAAAAATGGAGAAATCAGGCTCACACGCTCTAAACAGGTGAGCTGGCAGCATTAAATTAGGGTTTTTAATCTCTGTGGATTAGAGCATTCTAGGAAAAAACGGTCTAATCAGATGACATATGGGTGCATAACAAACAGACAATATGCTAGAGTGCAGCATTATGGCGTATTATGCCTAAAGCATAAATGTAATTAAACCCTATAGAGGGTCAGCCTGTGCCTATACTTCCTGTTGGCACATCAGAGGTCAGCACAAGTTCAGATAGCTTTCTGGTTTCTACCAAAATGCAGGCATTGTTTTTTTTATTGAGAGTGCATCTTCCCTTAAAAAAAGCCAGTTGGCAAACACAGGACAAGCAAAATGCAAATGGTGTCACTTGGACCTTGAAACACGTTGAGCTGTGACTTTTCAGTCAAATGCAATCCAAATATCGGTTTTAGAAATGTTAGAGATGGCGAATTAAGTCACGAGGAAACTTTAGTCAGCTTACCTTGCATTAAGCAAATATTGGAATGTTAATTTTCAAGGAACATCAGACTCAGAGACAGGTGTTATTTTCAAACCACAGTAGTGTTTTTATGAACAGATGTGCAGAAAAGACAATCAGGTGAGTATGACGATAGTGCATGTTCTGGATGGTTGATAGTATTTTAACAAAGTCCTTGTTGTGTTACGAGGGTGAAGAGGAGATCTTGAAGATGAATCAGAGGAAGAAGAGAGCACACACCTCTTTTGCTGAGTGGATGACTGACAAATCTGACTTACAGAAACAAGTGGGGAGATCACAAGGAGTGTAGGAGAGGATTCACAAGAAGACCGCTGGAAGAAATGAAGAATCGCTAGGGTAAGTTGAGCGAGAACAGACAATGACTGAGCGCGGTGTGCTTTTATGCAGTGCTGTTTGGCATGCTGATGGGGAACAGGTGCAGGTGTGGATCAGTATTCGGGTGAGAGTGAATGTTGGGTGTGTGTGACGGTGGAGTCTGGTGAAACCGTGACATTAATGCGGTTATTAATTTGTACTTTATTGATCAAGTTATTGATTTGTACTATTAATTGATTGAGCATTTTATCTTGAAGTTAAGATGAAATTAGTCTTGCATAGGCAGACCTCCAGACTGATCGCAGAAGGTCTGGAATCTATCGCAGCTTTCATTGGACGAGGGCCACCCAAGAGGACATTTAACTGACTCACAGTTCGCTTTGTTCCGTATCATGTTGAGAGGGCATGAAAATGTAAAGTCCATGTCCCTGCAATAACAGACCGTGCATCTATAAATTATACATTCAAGAATATTGTGCAAGTTTACTGCAACAATGGCGCCACGAACTTCACATACTTCTAAAAATCCAGCATTTATTTGATCCTGGTGAGCGCTCATTGTCACAGTTGTAAACACGACGGCGTTCTTCTTCCACGAGGGAGTTTGGCATCACGGCATTTGTTTCTAGGTGGACCGTTAAAGAACGCAACACACTCGTCTCGTGGACATCCTGTAGAATTCAACCAATCAGATGACGACTTCAAAACTCCTGAAGTGGTCTCTGCGGAACATGAGTGGGCGTTTTCTAAATTTGTAGGTGTTTTCAAACTGACGAGTGTTTATAAATCATGCAATGAAAATGATCCCCTTTACCCGACCCCACTCCTAAACCCTACCCCCACTGTGACGTGGGCAAATCAGGTAACACAGCAGAAAAAGTCCCTCTGTTTATAGCCACACCCACTGATGTGGTAACTCCTATTAGTAACCTGCAGAGACTTGTGTGCCATTTGCATCAGACGTTTAGTCAAAGGTCTGTGGGCGTGACGTCTGAGACCTGAGGATCATAGCCTTTTGGGTGGACTTACATGCCTATTTTCTTAATGACCCAGCTACAGCTAAGTAGCAAAGTTCAAAATTTTTTTTGATAACTATTTACAGAGAGTCACGAGTTATAGCCATTTTAGTTAAAGTGGCTCCTCCCACTTTAAACATTTTGGCAGCCCTTAGACTATCAGACTCCAGAGAAACTTGCTCCAATGGTTTTGTTCCAATCTGGCCAAAAAACTAGGACTAATTTGCAAAA
Organism: Gobiocypris rarus; assembly: GCA_023029165.1. Lineage (NCBI taxonomy): Eukaryota > Metazoa > Chordata > Actinopteri > Cypriniformes > Gobionidae > Gobiocypris > Gobiocypris rarus. The sequence continues at coordinate 16,814,328 of CM040913.1, forward strand.
GTAGGCATTTCAAAAAAATCCAAAATACCCGGAAATTTCGCCTGAACGACGGGCAGATCCTAAGCATGCATTTTATCCATCGCAAGCCAAGGATTCCAACGATATAAGACACTTGAGCCTAGCATAAGCCAAGCCATTTCCAATTAATATTTCTCCTAAATAACTTGCTCCACCTGACATCATCATATACAGACTTTTTCATAATTTTTCATAAATCCTGAAAGTTTTTATGAACATCCTCTTTCCCTCTGAAATATGTCACCTAAGTAAAATGGGCTGTAATGATTCATATGCTTTTGCTGTATGGTAAAGAGCAGCGTGAACATTGTTCAAAAAGTCAAGTCCCACACAACATGGACATGACAGCATTTTCATTTTTGGGTGAACCGTTTCTTTAAGATCGCCTTTGTAAGGTCCCTGCTGCTCATGTAGGTTACATCAACCCACTGTAATGGGGAAATCTGTTGAGTCATGACACCAAAAATTGTTCGTTTTAAAGTTTCCTTTCCAAAGTCTGCAAGTTTTTGCCCTGAAATAAGAAGCAGTTGTGTTTTTGTGGTTGCCATGTAAAGAGAGAGTTTATCACCCAGCCATCTTCTCTCAGCACCTGCAAAGAGTTAGGACATCAAAGCCTCCGCCTGCACGCAAGCATCCCGGAGCCCCGCCCCCAGCCTCAGCCGCTGCTCCTCATATTATTGTTTTGACTGAGGGCGATAGTCACATGACCCTGCAGTGTTATGACTGGGGGCTGTGGAATGTAGGTCACACAGAGTGCTCCCAAAAGAAAGCTCAGTCCGCTCTTATAACACTGGCCCACTATGAGCCCACTTCCTTTTATCTCATTCACCAGAAGGATAGATGTATCTGCTTGTATATCACATGAGGATGAGGAGCACAGAAGGGGAAAAATGCATTGCATGCCATTTTTGGGATGTGTTTTTAACGTCTGATTAAGTGATTTATTTTTTATGGAATATTGCAGTATTTATGATAAATTATTTATCCATGCACGTTATTATTTTTAAATTCATGTGTCCCCGTAATCTTGATTTAAAATGACTTCCCCTCCCTCTTGCAGCATCTTCTCTTCTCTGATGACGTGTTTACTGGCGTGAGGGCGGGACAACCTGTCCAAGTCAAGTCCCACCCTACTATTTGTTTTTTGTTTTCCGAGAAGCTGTTTCACTCAGATAAATCAACGCTATCTCACAACCAATTTGTATGTATTTGTACGACCTCACTCATGAATTTGTACTATTTGTCTAAACCACAGTGATGGGTAGGTTTAGGGGCGGGGTTTCAGGTTAGGTCATTACTATGAAATCATGCGAATTGGCCAACTTGTCAAATACGTACGATTTAGCAAAAATCTTACAAATTCGAACAAGTGAAGATCGTACATCCACCTCGTAAAATATGGATGAATTGCCGTGAGATTAGGTTGATATAACAATACGGAAGAAAAGACTATCAAAACTTCTACTTCATGCCAACTATAAAATATAGAAATGGATACATCCTGCCTAAAATTGTCACTGTAACATATTACGGATTTGAGTTTTTTAGTATTATGGATCGGTACCTATAGCGGTTATCAGAGTTTTTTTTTTTCTTCGTTTATTGTTATCGACGACATTGGATATTTAAATAACACTGTTAAATCTTATCTTGTGCAAATATCCATTTTTTCATGCTGGACATTATAATTTTGTGATGCTTCAATTTACTTGTAGCATTTAGAATAACATTGGTCAGAATTTTAATATCACTGCATCCCTAATATGTCTCTACAGACTTGTATTAAAAAGATTTCTGAAGTAACTGAAGTAATTTTAGCTTTGAATCACAGGAATAAATTACATTTTATAGTACATCAATATAGAATTTATTTATTTTAAATTGTAATAATATTTCATATTATTGCTGTTTTAAAGGAACACGCCGACTTTTTGCTAGATGGAGCCGTTTACCTCCAGTCTTTATGATAAGCTAGCGGTGGGTGCGTCAGACAGAGTTATGGCACGCACGGAGACAAAAATGGTATGTATGGACTCATCTAACTCTGAGGGATACGGTGAATAAGCTAAAGTCCCAAAAAGTAGGCGTGTTCCTTTAAGTTCCTTTAAGAGTCTTACCGACAAAACTTATTTTCAGTGTTTTTTTTTCTTCTTAATATATCATAAAATAACATACTCTACCTCTGAAATTACTTTTCTTTTTGTGAGGAGGGATTCAGTTTTTTTAAAACTGGATCCCTCCTCAGCTGACTTTACACCAGCTTGAAAATGCTTGTTCGCGCACTGATGCGCAGTGGTCTGAAGCATCTGACATCTCAAATGAAATGCTCTGAGAGAGTCTCAGATTCTTTTGTTTTAGCCCTTAATTTAACTGTCAATCAATTTGACAGTCGCATCTAGAGTGTTTCTACCCCCCAATCTCAGCCCACCCCTCAATGCAAATAACATACGGCCACAGAGAGTAAACAAAAGAGGTAGTAAACGATATATATGAGAATGTGTGTTTCGGGACGCATTGTTGTTTTTTAATGCATGCCATCGGGGATGGATCTCTTTAAAGATGCATGGATTGTGTATTTGCATCCCCCAGAGTGGTGCAATTAACAGTTGTTGTCAGCCTACTTTGGAGGAAATCAATTATATCGACACTATAGTGTGGATGTATAAACAAAGAGGCATTTTATGACCCCCAACCCCATCCCAGACATTTACACTACCAGTCAGGTTTCAACACATGCACCTCTACATTTATTATTACTCTTTTAAACATTTTTGAATAATAAAATAAATAAATAAAATAAGTCTGAACACAAACGGTACTATGAATTGTAAACATAAACACTATCCAAGCAATATAATTGAAATTGTATGCATTTATGAATTAATGCATGTATGTATGTATTTAAATTAAATGAAAAATTACTTATTTTTACCCACAAATAATTGCTATTTGAATTAATTAACTAATTAATTTATGAATTTATATATTTATTTATTTAAATGACTAATTTTTACCCACAAATAGTGGCTATTTTTCTGTCAATATTATTTCAATTTAATTTGCAAATGAAAACATTATTTTAACATTTGAAAAGAAAAGAAAATGTTATATTTTAAGCATTGAAGTCCTGGCAATATAATTTAAATTGTATTTAATTTATTTAACATTTAAAAAATAATTGTATTAAGTATGTGGCAATATACTTGAAATATTATTTATTTATTTGCTTATTTAAATTAAGGGGGAAAATCAAATGTTATAATTTGCATGGAAAGCGTTTTCATGCATGTTGGAAACTTATGGTGATTTTCTTCACTAGTCCATTTTATAGATTAAAACAGAAATTTATACATGAAAATGTGTCTTCAATCAATTTTTAGGCATGTAGGTGCTGGCAATATAACTGAAATTGTACTGAATGAATGAATGGATATATTTATTTATTTATTTGTTTATTTAAATTAAGGGGGGCAATCAAATTTTATAATTTAAGCATGGAAGTTCTGGAAATTTAATGTAAATGTTATTAATTTATTTTAAATGTAGGTTTTTTTTTTTTTAAATCATTTTCTTCATTCTGTTTATGTGATGTATTTTGGAAAGTGTTCTTTGGGTGGGAAGAGGGAAGTGGGTATATATTTTTGGCCAGTGTTGTGAAGACCCAGAGGGTGTCTCCCACTGTCATCTGCTTGTCACCCCAAAACGCCAGTCAAGCAGATGACAATTAAAAAGCGACCCCACTGTTTAGTTCCTCTGCTAATCAATAGAGAAATTAGCTCAGTCATCAAGGATCCATGATTGTGGCTTTTTTTCATTAATTAAAAAGCTAGAGTGATTAACTCTTGAGCGAACAAGGGGTGTAATTTCACAAATGAGCAAAATTAGAATAACGAACAGATAGTCAACCCTCTGAAGAACCTTGCATAAATAATATTTAGCCAGAGAAGCCTTATGTAAAGAGGGTGACAACTGCTGTATTGACTAGGAGCTCAGAAACACTAGATCTGAGTATTTGGGCAGCTTAAAATTCATTGAGAGGTCACCTGCTGGACTCAGAGAGAAGCAGGTGGCAATGTTACTCATACGGAACGCCAGAAACACATGCCGTCATGTGTCGAGTGCCCTGCCAAATGTGCTTTGTAGGTCTTGCTGAATGTACACATCTCCTTTACTGTTGGCAGAGCATTCATTTTACCCTCTTTGTAGTGGGCTGCGCAAGTCACGAACTCTTTAATGCAGCTGGGAAGCAAAATGACACAACGGTTTGATGTGGTTTGGCCCTGCAGAGGTCCCAGCATGCACTTTGGTAGGGAACAACAACACACAATCTCTCCTATTGATAGACCGTTTCACCTTCTATCTTTATATCCTCCCACACACTTCCTTTAGAGTGCTCTAAGCGTGTGCTTTCTTTGGATGTGCATGCTTCTTTCTTTTACGCCGTAGTAGATGTGGTTTCTAATTGTGATCGATTCGTTTTTGATTGAGGTGAGTTTTTGGTCGCTCTTTGATCTTATTTTTTTGTACTTCAGTCAATGCGCTTTTATAATATCAAGCTGGTTGCACAACACACTCGGTCGGACCTTTTCACCCTTACTCTTTCTCTGAAGAAGTCAGACGCACTTTTCTCAGTTCACTCCTACTCTTCCATTCACTTCCTCCGCTCTCAGATAAAATTATAGGATTCGATGAGATGCCTGACTCAGCCATTGTAACCCACACACAAAAGAAATTTATTTCAAGCTCTCTTTCTTTAGGTTGCCTTCCTCGCTTTCTTATTTATTCGATAAAACACAGTGTGAGTGAAAGAGATTGGAATATATAAAACGTTTCATAGTAGCACTATCTAAATATAGTTCCTTGCTGAACACTTAAAGAGGCCAAATTATGCACTATTACAAAGTCTTTGGTTTTTAAGTTTGAATGTAAAAAAAAAAAAACATTATTTTTCACATATTTTACATTGTTGCAGCACCTCTCTTCCCAGGCTGTCAGTAACACTCTGTTAAGTTTCGGGCTCAATGATGCTCTTCCTTCTGAAAAGTGCTTGAATATATCATATGGCTTCCAAAAAGTTATACAGACTGCTTTTATGAAGCTTTTGTGTCCCTTTTTAAAGCTTGAAAGCTCCTCATTCTCTGTAAATGCATGGATAAGTGCAGCCAGCACATTCTTCAAAGTATCTTATTTTGTGTCCCACAGAAGAATGAAAATCATTCAGGTTTGGAACAACATGGAGGATGAGTAAATGATGACAGAATGTTCAATTTTGTGTGAACTATCCCTTTAACATTTGTTTTTGTTTTTTTGTACTGTGTATATGACTCCACTGAGAGAAAAGGGGAATAAACAGCAGAATTGGAATTTTCTGGATCTGTCTGGTAAATTCGCTGCAGGCTTTCATAAAAGCCAACTCACAAAGAGTTACACCACTGAACAAAATCCTGCCCAAAACCTGTTACCTATCCCCGCTCCCGCTGGATTTGCCATCACATGATCAAAACAAAGAGATCACATGGTTCAGCACATGGCTCACCATGACTCAGCACAGGGAACATAAACACATGCTGACCTTTTCACTTGTTATGGTTAGAAATCAAGCTGTTCCCTTTGTTTACAAATGTGTTATCATGCTTTGAGCTCACAACGGCACATTAGTTGATGCATGTGTGGTTCATTTTAGACTCTGATACTAATAGTGTCTTCTTGCAGCCAAGATGGTCCATTATATAAATCACTTCTATCACCAATAGTTGAATCAGTTACAGAGGTCATGTAGTTCAAGAGTCTCCACTGTCCTCATCACGTGTGGCCATTTTAAGCGTGAATTCACATTACGAGCAGCTGTGAAGGACTAAGACACGTGTGTGTGGTTATACTCGGTGTCCCGTGTGTGTCAAAGTTCAACAGTCATGCAGACTCTATTAGTGCTATAAGCGTTTAGGCAGACTGGGGTTGGATTCTTGACACACAAGACAGACAAGGCGGACTCCACTGGTACGGTTTCCATAGTAACACCGTTAGGGCACCCGCTGAGCCCCTGTGTCTTAGGTGTGTGTGTAGATAATGAATCTGAGCACTCTGGGTAACCTAACAGGTTGATCTCTCAAAGAGATATGAAAGCCCCCAGCATGACCACTGACCTGCAATTACCTCATAACTTGCACTGCAGGAGGGTTAATTACCTTTTTATTAAAGCAGAGAGTGGACCCATGTTGGGATGTATTCTGCTGTGTCTGATCGACTTTAATAGAGAGGTGGTAAACCTCCACAAAACATTAATGTTTAATGGTTCTGATAAAGAGTTCAGGATGAAATCACACTAGCAAAGTAAACTAAACTTAATTAATTTTCTACGTTTTCATTTTAAAAAGTGGTTGCTAGGGTGTTCTGTGTGGTTGATTCCCAAGGTGTTTTCGATGGTTGTTAGACGGTCACTAGGGTGTACGGGGTGGTTGCTATGCGGTTTCTATGGTGTTCTGGTTCTTTTCTTTGTGATTCTTTGGTAGGTGCCAGGTGTAGTTAGTCACAAGGCTGTTGGTGAGGTGGTTGCTAGGGTGTTTCTATGTGGTTGTTTGGGTTGTTCCCAAGGCATTGGCATGCAGTTTCTAGTGAGTTCTTATGTGGTTTCTAGGGTGTTCAGTAGTAGCTAATCATCTGAGCAAATGCTTTAGTCACATGACTTGTTGAAGGAAAGTCACATGACTCATTTGATGTGCATCAAGGAATTTAAATTAGTGTTGTCAAATCGATAGATCGCATTTAATCGCATCTAACATAAAAGTTTGTATGTGTGTGTGTGTGTGTGTGTGTGTGTGTGTGTGTGTATAAACATACTGTATATACACACATATTATATATGTTAGATGTGACTAATCACAATGAATCAATTTGACAGCACTTATTTACACATGTCTAGTTTACATCGTATTCTGTGTCTGCTTACCGAATAAAACCTTTTATCTTTTGTTTCTCTTTTTTTAACGAAAAAATAAATTGTATGTGGGATTTTTATGCACTATCCCAAAATCTGGATTAAAATGTGTGGATATTTTTCAATTACTTTAATTCATCAAAATAATTTCAAGTTTTATGAAAACTTTTACCTCTATTTTTTTTTAAGTCAGTTTACTATAATTTAAGTTGAAGTGATTTGTTCAGCCAAATTTTTACAGTGTAGAAATCCAATTGCAAGCCACACAATTTGAGACGTCTGTAGCACAAACAGTGCTTTAGCAAGCACTTCTAAATATCCCTTAATAAAAAACTTGAGCAACTCGAGTTAACTGAATTGTTGAATGCAATGAAACTGCCACCAAAAAGAACAAACAACCAATCATCACAAGATGCGGTGTAATTCATATCATTGACCTTAAAAAGTTTTTAGAGTATGTTGTTCCTTACTCAAGTCATTGCTCATTTCTGTTTAATGCCTGTCATGAGGCACTGCTGCTATCTATAGGAAGGTCTATCTTAGTAACAAAACTGAATCCCAACACACCATGTGCCAGCTGGAGGGGGGACAGTTTTGTTAGCTGACACGCGAGGGACAGGCTAAGGTAGAGTTTTGGTAGATAGACAATTGCTCAATGTGCAAGCAAAGGCTAAATGTCTTGCAATGGATTTTCAAAAACAGTGAGTATTTGTAGCCTAAAAGAACAAGACTAGTTCAATTTAGTAGGCTACTAGACATGGATATTGTCAAGGTAAGAGTTGGAGATTGTGTCTTTGAAACAAACAAGTCTCTACTGTTAAGAGAATGCGAATACTTCAGGGCACTTTACAGATCGGGGATGGTAGAGTGCCATCAAGAAGAGATTCACCTGAGGAATCTCAAAGCTCAAGGGTTTGTAATCATGTTGGCCGTGGCCAGAGGTGAGAGACCCATTCTGAATGGTGACGAGATTTTGGAAGCCATTGAATGTGCCGCTTTCTTCCAGGCTGAACCTCTTGCCAGGCATCTTCAGGATCTGCTCAACTCTGACAACTGTCTGCTCATGTACCAAGCTTCGGCCACCTACGGCTTATGGGGACTCCATGAGATGTCGGCACAGTTCATCCGTAATATGTACCGTGACCTGCAAGAGAATTTAAAGAGCCTTCCTCAGGAGCTGACTGAATATGTAGAGTCTCTCGTTCCTAGTGAGTTCGTGGCTGTAGGTTCACACTCCACTTGTACTGCGGATGAGCTTCCTCTTGCTGCCACAAGGACAGTATGTTACCTCAGTGAGGATGATGAGGACTGGAAGGTCCTCACTGCCTTGCCCATGGAGGCCAGCACATCTCTGGCTGGTTTGACTGTTTTGGACAACCGACTCTACATTGTTGGAGGTGTGCATCGCGTTGACAAGAGGGCCGTTGATGCTAGCTTTTGCTATGATGTTGTCACCAACACCTGGAGTTTGCTGCCAGGTCCCAGACAGCCGCGGTACAACTTCACCCTAATTGGGATAGAAGGTTGTCTCTATGCCATCGGAGGAGAGTCTGGGAGAACCATCATGTCTTCTGTTGAGATGTATAACATTACCACAAAGGATTGGATCTTCGCAGCATCTTTACCTCGACCGGTAGCGGGTGTTGCATGCACCAAAGCCATGACCCGAATTTTTGTGTGTCTGTGGAAGCCGATGGAGACTAATGAAATCTATGAATACATCCCAAACCAGGATGTGTGGGTTTTGGTAAGTACACTTCTCAAGCAGCAGAGCTATGGACACTGCATGGTGGCCCACAGGGACAACCTCTACGTCATACGCAATGGCCCCCAAGACGACTTCCTGCGTTGTTTGATAGACTGCTACAACATCACCACAGGCCAGTGGACATCAATGCCTGGGCATTATGGTAACAGCAAAGGTTCCCTGTTTACAGCTGTAGTGAGAGGAGACTCTGTGTTCACGCTGAACCGCACCATGACTCTGGAGTATACCATTGCAGGGAACATGTGGAAAGCTTGCAAACAGAGGAAGGGTTTTCCTAGGAATGGATCTGTGTTCACATTTCTACTCAGGATTCCAAAGGAGATGAAAGAAGAAGTGACAGCGTCTTAAATGGACTGAACCAATTGGTGGCTAATATTTTTGTTGTTGTTTTGAGCCTATTCACAGCAAAAAAAACATATTTGAATTTCAAGATATAGATACAAGATTTTTAAACACAAAACAATTCATCCCTATATGGCCTTCCCAACAAGTGGTAAAAAAGTCACGTTGCTTTGGAACAATGTTGTTTATTTCCATGTTCACAGATAAAAATTGTGACATTAAGCTTTTGGCTTTTAACTTTTCCATAACTGCAATTCATTTCAATATCCTTTCCATGTTCCATTCCAGGAAATTGCCATCTTGTCCATTACATTTAGCTATGTTTTTTTGCATTGAGGCAAGTAAAAGTGTACTGTCATTGAAGCAAGTTAAAGCGATAGGTCGCACAAAAATTTGTCTGACTTGTCTGATGTTTCTTCTTCTGCAGAACACAGTAGAAGGTAACTGAATAAATATCTAGTTAAATGAGTTCAATACAATGGCTTGTGGTAAGGTTCTCTTGGAAAATCGTGACTCATGGTAAATTTCTCTTAAAAATTAAGCTGCTGCCGTGTGGAAACTTCTACTGACACTCTTGGGAACCTTGTAAAGTGTTCAAATGAGTCACAATGTACTTCCAACCTGATATTTAGTAAATAATTTACTTTTGTGTTTTACAGAAGGAAGAGTAATAAAGGTTGGGAATCAAAAATAGATTCCAATTTTGGAATCAGATACTTAAGAAAGAAAATGATAAAATTAAAATTTAGATTTCTCTTATCGATTACTTTGTGTGCATTTGTGTTTTTAATCCATTCAAGCGCAAGAAGACACATCGAAAACACACGCACAACACACGTCTTTCGCGTCTTCTTGCGCTTGAATAGACAAACACAAATTATGTCAAAATATCCTCGTAAACACAGTCGGATTTGTCTTAGGTGTAGTTGAGAAAGAAAACGCCTATGTAATAGTATGATGGATCCGTGCATTTGGTCTTAAAATGACAGCAGCCTAATGTATTTTTTATTATATTTCTAAAGTTATTTTACATTTGATTATAGTTTCTGTACCTGAATACTAGACTTTCCTAAAAATCTTTTTTTTTATTATTATTATTATTATCTTTATTAATTATGGGTAATTGCTCATTTATTTATTTATTCTTATTTAATTAATGAGTGTTTAATTGTGTTTAATAATGTTTAATTTTTATATTAATTAGGCTAGTTTTTGCTGTGGTATTTTTGTTAAAAACAAGGGCAAAAGTGTAAGGGTTCTTTAGCCTGTGGATTTTTGTTTATGGTATCCAGCAATGTTTTGCAAAAACAGAATATATGTGAAATATATCTAAGTTTTAGTTTTTTTTTACCTTATTGGTATCGAGACTAGGAATCGATTAGATTCGGAATGGCTAACCCAAGTCACAAGGGTTTGAAACAACATGAGGGTAAATAAATGTGTATTTTTGGTGAACTATCCCATAAAATCTTTATAGTCAGATGAGTTGTATTTAGTATTTATCATGTGAATGCATTTCACTTTCATTTAGAGATACAACATTTTCTTTAAGACCGAAACTCATTCGGTCTTAAAGTGACAATTTCACTCAATAGACATGTGAAACTGAGCTCTTTAAGAGCGACATTCTTTACTTCAGACAGATTAAAGTATCATGTAATATTGTTTGAAATCATTGACACCTCATGGACACAAATCTTATGATCTGCTTGAGACCATTTCCTAATGTAACGTGATGTTCTAATGAACTATATTCATTATTACTAAGGAGGGAATTACTTTGGACATATTTAAGACTCCTTGAGGATTAGATTGCATCATAAGCATAAGCTTAGTTTGCAAAAGTATTTTCCACTGATTGGCTATATGCAATAATTTGTAATAATTTGTTGGTAACCATCAACTATGGGCAACAATTTGGGCAAACTGGGCAGTGTTTTTATCTACTGCAGTGACACAGATGTTCATAAGGTCCTCAGTTATTGGGACAGATAGCAGATGCTGCCAATGAGCAAGAAATTGTACTGCCAAGTAGAAAGAGCTCCATGGGTAAGTGCTAAATACGTTTAGACTGAAAATAACATCATGTGGGTCACCTCAGGACAGAAACGTTTTCGCTAGCCTGTAGTGCCTCTTCCAAACCATGCTAGGAACTCAATGGAATGTAATGTCAGTACAACTGGTGCAGTGTCGCACAAACAACTGGCACAATCTGTCACGTCGTCAACTGCATTATTACTCTTTACTTGTTATTGGGTTGTTGATTTATAGCGTACTGACATCTACTGTATGTTAGCAGGAACTAAAATTAGCATTCAACAACTGGCAAAAGTAAAAAACTTGGATTGATAAATAACTATGTTGGTTATTTGAAGCTCAGCAACTTTTACCTCAGTAAAAATAGCACTTAAAAGAAGCCTTTTTTTCTTTTATTTTCACAACTTGAGAACTCCATGTGGAGGAAAAAACATAAGCTCAAACAGGCTTAAAGGGATAGTTCACCCAAAAATGAAATTCTGTCATACTAACACTCAAGTTGTTTCAAACCTGCAAACCTGCATGAATTTTCTTCTTCTGTTGAACATCGAAGAAGATATTTTGAAGAATGTTGGAAACCAGACAGTTGACGGTATACTGACTTTTATAGTATTTTTTTTTCCTACTATGAAAGTCAATTGCTGTCTGGTTACCAACATTCTTCAAAATATCTACTTTTTAGATCAACAGAAAAGGTTTTGAACAACATAGGGGTGAGTAAATAATGACAGAATCTTCATTTTTTTTTGGGGTGATCTAACTATTTCAATTATTTCTTCTGGTGAACACAAGAGAGGATATTTTGGAAAATGTCAGTAACCAAATGATGGATGGGCCCATTAACTTTCATAGTGTTTTTTTCCATACTATGGAAGTCAATGGGACCCAGAAACTGGTTTCCCGTATTTTTCAAAATATCTTTTGTGTTCACCAGAAGAAAGAAATTCATACATGTTTGGAACTACTTAAGGGTGAGAATATGATGAAAGAATTTTAATTTTTGGGTGAAATATCCCTTTGACACATGTCAAGCCAGGACATTTCTTCTTCGCAAGAACCAATGAGATTTGTTCTTCACCCTAAATTAAATATGTTCATCATATAAAACCATCATGTCTCTTCAGATGACTTAAATTAAAGGTGCAGTATGTAACTTTTCCGTCCTTTTCCGAGGTCGCCTATTCAAAACAAAGGCGTAGTTTGATGATGCCACATTTGAGTGCAGAATCTTGTGACATGATTCACCTCACAGCTGGTGAGAAAGAATCGGGATAGGAGTTGGGCAGAAATCAAGTTCTTGGATGCGATTATTAATGTTACTGTAGTATGAAGCAGAGCAGGACCAGGTGTAGTGGGAGCTGAGCAAGGCCGCTGGAACGATTGTTAATCAGATGAACGCAACGCACGCCTCGCAAACAGCAGGACTTCTATTATGCCACAGTCGCCGGCGCCACTTCCGCTTCTCCGGTCATGAGTATGAGGTAAAGCATCATATGAGGTAAATCATTTATCATATTAGATACATCGGAGTGTGTTGAAAATGATGTTATGACGTTACTCTGCGTGTTCGCTCTGCGGCTGCTATGACACTTGTTGCACACTGCAGTGAGAGTAAAGACTGTCTGCAAAATACAACTGGAAACTGAGGGTAAATGATAACATTGGTGAACTGCTCTCAATTGAGAGGATCTTAGCTAATGTAAACTATTTGTCTCCAAAGTTTAATGTCACTTCAGTCTTGTTTAGGTTTCACTTTCCCCTTGGTAATTCAGAACTAGCATATTGATCACTGCTGATTCAAAGCAGACTTACAAATGAGGCTTATTTACTGTGTTCATCCTTTTGTTTTAGAAAAACAACATCTGACAGACCACAATGGCTCTCTGAACAATGCATGGAGTCATTCCCATGGTCCATGGAGGTTAACTTGGAAGGCAGTCATCTGAGGTCAGGCTTTTCTCAAGGGTATGCTATGCGTCAATCTCTGCATCTGTCCACTATGTGCCAAAGGTGGCAGCTTGATATCTCTGCCTCATAGGGCACATGAGTTCTCTCAATATAGCACCATTTGTGCCAGACCAGAAGAGCCCCGGGGTGAGACAGCATGTCATTTCAGAATGACATGTCAGGACGATAATGATAGTTCGGATTTTTATAGGAATATTGCTGCTTTCACCCTAATAACAGCTCTGGATGCGCAGGTTTGTGGCGCTAACGCTTTTGCTTAGCCGCTCAGCAATGGTATGCAGTGGTCTGGCGTTCTCGTGTACTCAAAGCAAATGCACTCGCCCACCTTGTGACCTCAAACATTTAAAGGATGAGCAAATACCGCAACAGCTTAATTGGTTGTTTGTAATGAAAGGCATGTGCCAAGCATGTGTTTTGGCCTGAGCGCTCACTTCAATGAGCATCCACATGTAAGAACTAACAATCAGTGTTGTATATCCAACGGTAATACATAATAGGTATGTGTGGTGTTTTATGGTGGTTCGGAGTTTTGTCGACCGGATACAGCGAAAGTTTATTCTATCAACTAGCTCCGCTTCACGTTGCTCTGGTTGGTTGTGGCGCTATCCAATTTGCGTGCAGAGGGAATTTGAAAGACAACCGTTTATCCCGCCCCCCCTCGGATTGAGCCCTGTCAATGGTGAGTTTCCAGACCCAACATCTTGATGTGGGTCTGGCTTGTCAGGCTAGTTTAGAGTTAAAGGGGTCATGAAAATTGAGAAATCAACTTTCTCCTGAGCTTCTGATATATAAAAGGCCATGGTAATATAAGAATATCCTGTAAGTTTCATAGCTGAAAACTTCCTTGTTAGTCAAAGAAAAGCTTTTATTGACACCAGGCCCAGCGAACGATTGATCTCAGAATGTGCCAGGCTGTGACGTCTGAGTGTGGTGAAACTCCACCTCAAACAACGCCTGATTCTGTAGCCCCGCCCACCAACTTGTGCCACTGACATGACATAGGCCTACATAGAGCTAAACCAGACTGAACTTCTAAGCAATAAACATGCGGCATAAGCTTCTTTCAGATTCCAATATTATGATTGCATGGATGAACTTTATTTTTAATGAATATCCAGCTAACATGGGGAAGTGACATTGCACGTTTTTTCCTTAATTTTACCACGGATTTGTTTGTAAACGAGACTGGATTTGCAGACAGGATGAGATTACATGAATGAATGAAGCAACACACTAATGTAAGTAAAAAAAAATTTTTATATGTGATAGTATTGCATTATTACAGATCGTTTGATATCTATATTGATTATGTAGACGTGTCTAACTGAACATAACTTAGCAAGCTGTCAAAGGCAGAATAATCCTTTATTTGTGGTGTTTTTGGTTAATTGCGATTCGTGATCAGACTCTGACATGTAATGGCCAGGGCTCGCAAAGCCCAATGTCCCGGGGCTATGTGGTTTTTTGCATTAATCTGTGTGTGTGTGTGCGGTTCACGGTTATATCCACCGATCGGGCATGCCAAGTAATAAAAAAATAACATTCCAATAAATCGCGGTTGGATTTTTTTACAAATGTGTAATTTTTTGTATTGTGTTTAGTAAATTGTTGGCATGAAACAGAAGTTACGATAGTCTTTCCTTGCCTATTGTGAAAAATGTAGGGCATTGATTGGATGGATGTGGTTTGCTATTGGTCAATATCATGTGAATGACAGGTTGATCCCACACTCACACCAGTAAACACGTCATCAGAGAAGAGAATCATTTAGAATAAAACACTGCAATATTAATATAGATTTGTCCATTTTGATTTCATGGAGTTACAGTTAAACCACATGAAGAGACCAATATGCTCAATGAAGACCAGGAGTCAAAGTTCAATCAGTTGAACAAAAAAAAATCGAACTAACTTAAGATGCAGAAACACAAATACTTATAGTCAAATAGATAATCATTTGATGTCATTTCTAAAGGTTCTGATAGGTTAACAGTGCAGATCATTTTAGCAACATCTGAACATGGTATTCTGTTCTTTACGCAAATAAAGACAGTTGGTTCTTTTTGCGATTTACATTTGCAATTGTGATTAAAGGGTCACCGTGATGCTAGTGTGTTGCTATGATTCATGTATTAATGATGAATAAAATAAAGGCATAAAATGAATAGGAGGTAAATATTTTTATTTATATTTATATATTTATTATAATTTCTCTATAATATTTGCCCTGAACATCATAATCAGTTATAATCAGATTTCTGTTTGTTTTTCTAACAGCAAAGTGAAGGGATTATAATGGCAGATTAATATGGCTTTGCATCTCTTTTGCTTCTTATGGTTGTATCAAATTTCAATATAAGCCCCTACATCAACGTAATAGGCCTATACTGTACTTGATTTCCTTTTTTGTTTGCATCAGTGAGCATTGCTGCCTGTACAAAACGAGATTAAGCCTATTAAGGGTCAGAAAAATTGGCCTTACATGAACCAAGTAATGTTTTTTTTTTTTTAAACAAAGTCCTGTTCATGCTCTTGATTCGATTGCTTTATCATATATAGCTTGTTTATTGTTTTGCTGCTCAAGTCCCACTTAAGATTTAATGAAATGGCCAGACGTTCTTGCTATTCTTCAAACAACATGTTTTGAACATACAGAAGAGCTTACCAGTTTTGTTTTGGAGAAACTATATCCAGGCTTTTACGTTAACAATGGTAGAATTAGTGCTGAATGACTACCACTTCATTGGGTGATGTGTGCACAGGATGTGTGCATTGACAGATCTGAGCGGACACACATGCCTTGAGGCTTGCAGGAAATGCTGGCTATTGGTCAGGGTCAAATGTTACTGACATCATCGCATACGAGCGACGTGTCAAAACAAGTGGGCTGTATCCTCATTGACCTCCTTCCTTTGGATGGAGAACCAGATGCGACTATTTCAAATATTTATTTGAAGATCTGTCAGGCTCGCCACTTAATGGGGAAGGAAGCTTTCAGAAATATCGCCATTGTATTTCTGTCTTTTCCCGGATATGAACATCTGCCATTAAGAGAGATGAATGAAGATGAAACACTTTTTTTAAAGGCACAAATCCCATTTCCAACAATAAAAAATGTACGTTCTGTATAAAATTAAATCTGTTTAATTTATTTAGATTTAATTCATATGAACTATTTTTGATTAACAGATTTAATGACAAAAAAATTGAATATTTAGTTGTTGTGACTTATTTATTTAAATACATATTGTAATTAGGGCTGAAATTCGTCAACAGCTATATTTCGGGATACATTTGCAACCCTGTTATCCATTTTTTGTCAAACGTTATAGATGCTTAATTTTAAGGTTTGTTTATTTTTGGTTTTATTATTATTAACAGGGTTGCAGAATGGAATATCCCAGAAGGAAAGAATGCCCTCATTTTTAGGAGATTCAGGCTCTATTTTGTACTTGATGCATGCGGAGTGTCATGTGTTTGGATGTGTGTGTTCAGGGAACATGTCCAACCAGAGCCCAGCTGTGGTAGATGACAATAACAAACTCCCAGCAGGCATGTGGAAAACAGGAAGAGGTGCTGGACAGCAAACGGGGGATTTAGGGTCCATGCCTCACAACAGGAAGTTCAGGGGGAAGCAGACAGTTTTGTCAGACTCCCTATTTTGATGAGGTCACTTGGTTCAGGCTAGCTTGTATTTGTCAGGACAATGACCATTTTAGCTGCTGAATATGTAGATTTGTAAGGCAAACAATGAATCTGATTCCACAATTGTTAATGCTATTGTTGACTTAGCCGGCCCAAAAGGCTGTTTGTTTAAGTTATAGAATTAAAATAAACTGTTTTGTCTGGTTGTACAGTACAGAACGAATGCAATGTGTTTTCTCAGTGTTTATTTACATCGGAACTAGAGACCATTGCGGAGTATTTAAATTATGTTAGGTTGCATGTAGTAAGGCTACGGCCGCAGAGGGGATCAAAGTAGGGATTTGGGTCAAACTAAATAAAGCCGTTGACACTGACATGGGCAGGACAGGTCACAGTTGCATGGTCATTACGGCTTCTGTTACACTTACTCCAAAATTCACCCAAGGTTGACCCTATTCTGACTTCTCGGATTCAGTCACGTGGTAACTAAGCAAAGGTCAACAGCAATCTGATGGTATTTGAAGCAGCAGAGTCAATTGCACATTCTTCTTTTTACTGAGACATTAAAATGTTGAGCCTGTTTGTACAATACAAGTATTTGTTTCACAAGCAATATTGACTTTGGGACAGCTTTTTAATCATCATTTTTAAATGTACTAATTCATAATGGATTTTCATATTTTGAAAAGGTCTGGCTCTTGAAGGTATGTAAAAATGCCTGATGATTCCATTTTCAACATGTGTCAAATGGATTTTATGCTTTCCTTCTCTCTACCAGAAAGTTGCTCGTTCAGCTGTCATGGGACACATGGCTTGGGGTGGGGGGCTCCATTTGTAATGAATGACTGTGGTGCATAAGGGAAAGGAGGGGGTAGGGTCAGAAAGCGGCTTCGTTTTAAGTGCGTCTTTTGACATACATAAGGTGTTCATTACCAACATTGCGGTTTGGATTTTATCCAGAAAAGAGGTTCTTTATTCACCTACTTCTCACATACAAACGACTCAGTCATCAAGTTAAAGCTATGAATCTACAGGCAACCTCAGTTATGTTGTATTGGAAATCTTACTTATTTTTGGAAAGATTTTCCTCACTTAAAAAATAATGAGTAGTTTGTCATGTAAGTGATGCTTTTGTTCAAAGTGGGTGGAACTGACTGACAGGATTGATTGATTGATTGATTGATTTGGCAGATAGATAGATAGATAGATAGATAGATAGATAGATAGATAGATAGATAGATAGATAGATAGATAGATAGATAGATAGATAGATAGATAGATAGATAGATAGATAGATAGATAGATAGATAGATAGATAGATAGATAGATAGATAGATAGATAGATAGATAGATAGATAGATAAATGATAGATTATTTAAAAAGTTATTGAAATGTATCCTTGCTGAACTCACATGATTGGAAATAGCTGCATGGGGGCGTTTCCAAGATGGTTGCCAAGAGGACTGACTTTGCTTTTAGAACGACTTTGATTTATTGCAGGGTCAGTCCGTTTGGAACAGCCTGGGGTTAAGACTCTCGCTCAAGGACACAATGGTGATGGTTCATGGAGCACCCCTTGCTGGGTGAACCGGCTGAACTTGGTCATAAGCCTGGATGTTTCACCCCAAGACTAAACCACATCCAAACTCAGCCTTGCCAGTCTGGTTCATTAGGCTAATATGACTTTAACTCACTTGTCCTTTGTTTACCATCCCTTGACATAGTAAAGAGACAGTGAAAAAGCACTGGTCTGTGTGGCAGTCTTTCACAGCTGGCTCTGAGTGTGCAGAGAAAGAGAACAGGCCATTCTGACTCAGCCTGGCACTGCCGGGCTGTGAGCGACACTGACAGAGTGCCCTGAACTCACTCACCCATCTATAGTGCTGCACAATGATCTGTATCCCTTAGACAAGGCCATCAATTCGCTGATAGCTGACCGTATGAGGATTTGTGCTTTGCCGCCTGGTCCACATATGCTGTGGCGATAGATCAAGACAGGAGGATTACTGTTAAATAACCTGTCATATCAAAGAGCTTTGGGACAGACAGGAAGGCAGTGACATACAATCCATTGACAATCCTCTTGAGTCACAGTCAGATTTTATAGTTACATATCGACCTACTACACTCACATTGATGATGTTGAGTCGGATGGGAAGCTTTTGTGAGAAAAGTCTCAGGAGTTTTATTTTTGTGCTGACAACTGATATGTAGTTTGCCAGGAGGTCTTCAGGAGCTCTCTGAGGAAGTATTATCCAGTACGGGTTTCAAAATGTGTATTGTTCCTCTTTTAGTTCAGGTGTAGCTGTGGCTAATTAAAGGTAGCGAAGTTGCTAACTTAACTTTTTTTAAATAGCATGACAGTAGCTCAGCTATTTCGAAAGTGGAGTTTTTCCAATAACAAGTTATTTTTTTAAAACACATTTAGTCATGATACACCAGGTTTTTATGTCACATTGCTACATTTACATGCAACCAAATAATCCATTAGTAATCGGATTGACAGCTCAAATGGACTGAAAAACCTTTATTGATCTGATTGAGCTCGAGCCGAATGAAATTTCAATCAGATTGAAAGAGGTGGTTTATTCCTTCATGTCAACACTTGATCGGATTGAAAACTGAAACTGAAAGGACTGCGCATGTGCAGTGACGTAGAAATAGCGTAATAACGCGCAGAATGAGCTGTTCTTCCTGTTGAATAAAGTGTCATAAATGAGTGTCCTGTCATTCTATTGGAGCAGGACAACGTCCTACCAGTCCTTGTTTTGGATTCTCATCCACAGACGACTGGTTTTGGGCATGGGATGGGTGTTTTTACTGCATGATAAATATAAGCAGCATGGCAAAACGGTTAATCTGCTCATTGTCTCCAAATTATGACCAAGAAATGTATACGTCTACTGTTTTAAACAAATAAAGAACCAATGTAGGAGAATAGTTATTATGTGCAAACAACAGTAAACTCTGTATATTTGTGCAAGTGTGTACATGTCAAAAAATCAATTCAGTTTGAAGCTTGTGACATTAAACGTGCACATCAACCCGATCACTTTGTTTAGCGTTCATGTAAACACTACATTCATATTCATCAATCCGAATTAATTCAGTCCAATTGAAACAAAAGTTGTGCATGTAAATATAGCCATTGTTGTACTATAATATAACTATAGTAAATAAATAATAGTAAAGTAAAACTTCTATTTTTAAATACATGTAGCATAGATACATCAACAAAATGGCATCATTGTAGTTAGCAACTCATTTTAGTAGCTTGTAGTGTATATAACTTGTCTGTAGCTATACTCTAAATTATGTTAAGCTTGAAACTTGGCAAGCTACAGTTCAAAAATCTCAGAGACTGGCAAGAGCAGCTTCCAAATCCTCAGTACTCATCTTGCTGGATCAGTCTTCTGCTTTTGACACAGTTATCCACCAGATCCTCCTGTCAATCCTAAAACGCGGGGCATCCCAGGAACAAGCACTCTTACCACTCAGGTAGGTCCTTCAGGGTGATGTGAGATGTCTAAGTCACAACATCTAGCTACTGGGGTGCCTCAGGGCTCAGTGCTTAGACCACTTCTCTTCTCCATCTACATGTCATTACTAGGATCTGTCATTTAGAAACATTTCAGATTTTCCTATCCCTGCTATGCTGATGACGCACAACTCTACCTCTCATTTCAACCAGATGATCCAACGGTAGCTGCTCGCATCTCAGCCTGCATGACAGACACTTCTAGCAGGATGAAGGAGCGCAACCTTCAACTAAATCTTGCGAAGACAGAACTGCTTGTCTTGTCTTGTGGCCATCACACACTCCATTCAGCTACTTTCTAACTCCATCCATGACAGCCAGGAGCCTTCGAGTTGTGATTGATGATCAGTTGAACTTCACAGACCACATTGCTAGAAGCCATGCCTTTAACATTAGATGATCAGGCGAACTTCACAGCACATTCCAATGCTCCTTGTCCAAGCTCTAGTTCTATCCAGACTGGACTATTGTAATGCTATCTTGGCAGGCCTTCCAGCATGCACTGTCAAACCTCTGCAACTGATCCAGAAGGCTGCAGGAAGAAGAACACTCTCGTCCTACACCTCTTGCAACAAAATTGCACTGCTGTGCATCAAATTCAAGGCACTGATGTTTGCCTACAGAACAACCACTCTGCACCCCTATACCTAAACTCGTTACTTCAGACCTCATAAGAATCTGCTGAAGCTTGGCACCTGCAAGTGAACCACCTGGTGCCATCCCAAAGATCACTTTCACTTTCACTGACCTGTCTGCTCATCCAAGCTGAGTGGAAATCATTCTGCCCTGTGCTGTAATGATCTTAAGACATCATATGACACTCTACTCTATTAAATGACTTTTTAATGCTAACACTTACTACTCTGCTGGACATTTTGGGACTGGCTTACTACTCTATTATATTTTTTGATTTTACTTCTATTGCTCTCCTCATTTGTAACTCGCTTTGGATAAAAAATTTGCTATAATGAGTAAAAATGTAAATGGACTGAGCATTTGCTTCCCCATATTGTTGGTTGTAAGGCCAGGCTGAGACATGTATATACAACTCCCTCAGCCCAACCATTCATCCTGCCATCCCAAAAAGCAGCAACCAGCATAATCTCCTATTCAAGTCCTAAATGACATCTCTTCCTCTCTCTTTCTCCTCCAACAGAATGACCTCATGCCGGAAACCAAGCACTCTGCCACCCTGAGAGAGAGAGGAGGCCTTTTGTTCATGAACACAGTGGGCCCCTCAACAATCACCCAGGAATTTTTCTCACCCAGACAGTCAACAGATGAAAGGGCGGGAGGGGAAGCTGGAGAGATGGTGAAGAGTTATTGTACCAATAAGCAACCTCGCACATCACTAGCAATCATTTACTGCTGGCATTCGCTCACAGACATTCTGCTAATTGACAATCTGACACATTGATTCCCAAGTAAACAACTTTAATCAAATTGGCCACCATTATAAATTATGACAAGTCAGCAAAAATCAAGTCCGAACTCCTGCAAAACAATAAACAATTGACATCAGAGGGCGTTTTAATGAGGTTTGTTTCCCATAAGACGAGTGGGACCAGAGCTCAGGCAGAGCTCCAGAAATTCACTATTCACCATCCAGCAACTAACAAAGGTTTCTCTGAGGTAACTACGATGACCTCACTCACTTACATGGTGGGTGTCGGGGTCCATTTTAAAATGCCCTTTTCACATGGTGTGTTTTCTTAAAATCTTTGGGCTCTCCAAGGGAGCCAGGCGCAAAGCCACCTCCCTGGAGCCAAAATGTCTGGTGAGCCTTGCAGAGGAACAAGCAGCAGTTTTACACTGACAGGTCCTGTCGAGTTTAGAAATAAAACCCTCATCCATCAAGTTCTCCACGGTCTTGAGTATCGTCAGACAAGACCGGTGTTGTTCGCAATCACCCTTCACAACAATGTGCGGAGTGTTCAGTTCTGTTTGCCTTTCCCTCATAGAAAGGCTTTATTTATAGGCTCTATCTGAGGCAACTGAAAATGTGTATGGCTCAAACAAATGTTGCATTAAGATACTGCGGTTGGCGTGTTTGATGTGCTACAAAGTTGGCAATGAAGAAGAGAAGACTGTCAGAATGTTCAAAGGGAGACGTCTTACTGATGGCTTTTGAAAGTCGATCTTTATGGCTTCAAGCGAGGCTCTATTGAATTACTCCATCTGTGCTTAAAGTCAAGCTTTTTCAGTTGCTAGCTAATTACTTTTTGACTTATTAATGATAATGTCACTTATAATTTGCACTTTCGAGAGGAACATTTTGTTGCTCATTAGTCAAAGCTCAGGGGACCTAATATCTCTGTTAGTTATGTTAGTTTAAAGACCTAATAGTTAGACGTTAATATTTAATTTAAGTATCATCTCTGATCAGTTTTTTTTGTTCAATACCTGAGGAGAGTAAAAATAAATGTGACATATTTTGACATAGTAAGCATATAGTTAATGTTCTATTTAAAGGGATAGTTCACCCAAAAATGAAAATTGATTTGCACCCTCAAGTCATCCTAGATGTATATGACATTCTTCTTTCAGATGACTCAAGCGTATAGCGCCAGGTCACGTTAGTCAAACTCGCATCAGCTGTTTGTCAGCTGATCACGTCTATAGGAATACGATGTCTATCACCACATTCATAGCTCCTCAGTACTATCAGCAGCTATCGTGTTTCTCCGGAGCTCATTTACCCTCCTCCACACCCAGCTCCTCCTCTTGTCAGACAGTATTTGGTATTCTAATTCCCCTAATATCAACATTAATAATAGCATCAATACATTATGTTGGTTCTGTTCTGTTCACCCTAGGAGGGGTTATTGCTGCTCTCCCTACTCTTATCCATGCTAGGCTGCATGGATGCGCAGGGAGTTCTTGCCCAGAACAGAACCATATCGGCAATCCAAACTATATGCTAATAGTCAATCAATCATCTGTGACGATGGTGGTCCTGACAGAAATACAATCAGAGTAATATTCCAGGCTCTACCCAGCTTTATAATCACAGTGAATGGCTGTTTCTGTTTTGAAGTCCATAAAAGAGCATCTATCCATCATAAACGTAATCCAAACGGCTCCAGGGGGTTAATAAAGGCCTTCTGAAGTGAAGCAATACATTTGTGTAAGAAAAATATCCATGTTTAAAACTTTACAAACTGTAATCTCTAACTTCCGCTAACTGTCATACATGCGTTCACGAGAGACTGCCGTTCCAGAGGAAAGTAAGTTCCGGTGATGAACGAGGAAGCACAGAGGATAGAGCAAAACAAAACATGGTTCTCGCGAGAACTAGCATATGTTCAGCGGAGCGTCCTATGTCATACGATGGAACGCCAGTCTCCCGTGACCGTAACTTCGATTGCATTCGCCTGAAAGAAGAATGTCATATATACCTAGAATAACTTGAGGGTGTGTAAATCATGGGCTAATTATCATTTTTAGGTGAACTATCCCTTTAATATCCATAGCTCAGATAATTTGGTGTTGGAACTGTTGACGGAAGTTTTAATTTACAATGAAAAGACTTCAAAGTGCAGAGACATGACGCCTCAATTTGCTCTCATACCTATCTTCAAAAACAGGCTGATCTCATTAGTATTTATTCATACTATTTGTTTACATTTACATACAGTTTTTTTTTTTCATCAAACATGTTTTGATATATCCAAAGCAAGTTTGTGATTCCTACAGTGCAAAAGTGTGAGGTCAGTAAGTTTTTTTTTCTTTCTTTTTTTATAAATTAATGCTTTTATTCAGCAAGGATGCATTAAATTGATCAAAAGTTATAATAAAAAGATTTTACGAAAGATTTATATTTCAAATAAATGCTGTTCTTTTGTACTTTCTATTCATCCGAATCCTGAAAAAAAATAAATGTCACAATTTCCATAAAAATATCAACATTGATAATAATAAGAAATGTTTCTTGAGCAGCAGCATTATATTAGAATGATTTCTGAAGGATCATGTGACACTGAAGACTGGAGTAATAATCACAGGAATAATTTATATATTAAAATAGATTAACATAGAAAACTGTTATTTAATAGTTTACAATATTGCTTTTTAATCATATAAATGCAGCCTTACATTAACACACACAACAACAAAAAAAATCTTACCAACTCCAAATTTTAAAGTGCATGTATCTGTGGTAGTATCACGTGTGAATACCTACGATTGCTAATGAGATCATGTTGACAAGCTACAATTGGGATATTAAAGATTATCTCATTTGTGACTTTTCTTTTTGGGCTGTTGCTGTTAAATCCCCTAAACTGTGAACAGACTATCGAGTGTTCACATTTGTATTTTTGCCTTTTCACTCAGAAGCCATAGGAAACAGTGAATAAGAGAGAGAGAGAGAGAGAGAGAGAGAGAGAGAGAGAGAGAGAGAGAGAGAGAGAGAGAGAGAGAGAGAGAGAGAGAGAGAGAGAGAGAGAGAGAGAGAGAGAGAGAGAGAGAGAGAGTTTCTCATTTACTGTAACTGTGACACATCTGTA
The DNA here is from genome assembly GCA_023029165.1 of Gobiocypris rarus. Classification (NCBI taxonomy): domain Eukaryota; kingdom Metazoa; phylum Chordata; class Actinopteri; order Cypriniformes; family Gobionidae; genus Gobiocypris; species Gobiocypris rarus. The sequence goes on from CM040913.1 coordinate 16,839,086, forward strand.
ATGGAAGCAAACCAATGATTAAATAAGTGGCAGTCTTTTTGCAGTTTTCTCTTTGACAGAGTTTCTCTCATCTGGACTAGCATGAGTTCAGTATTCAGGTGGAAAACATTCAATCATAGGAATGAAGCCAATCCCTGGCCTTAATGTAACTCCATGACACAATGCCTGTGGAATCTCACAACATAGAACACAATGGATATCCAGGGCGCATGGCAGAGTGGAACGCTGAGACCCAAACATTCCACCCCCCTTTGCACTGTACAGTTAGATCACTGCTGCTAGAACTAGAACTACTAAACCCAAACCTTATACTTCTTAAACTTATACTTCAGAAATCATGAATCTGTAGCCTGTGGGATATCTATTCACTTCACTTCATTTGATGTCAGTCTAAGATTTTTTTTACTTTATGTATAGCAAACCAAAAATTGAATGGCCATCTAAAGAGAAAGAGGCCTAGATTGCAATTAAAACTTCTACCACTAGGTGCTAATGGGCCATGCTAACTAGCTAAACCAGCTAAAACGTGTCTCCTTTCTATAAATACTTCCATTTAGAATATATTGTTTTAAAATTCTTGCCAAAAGTTCACCATTACTACTAAGTGCTGTTTATTTTTTAGATCTCCAAACAGCCCCTTTGTTAACAAAGTGCTAAAGCTTTTGTTTAGGTGTGCTAAAGCGCTGAAACAATGTATAAAAGCTGACAACAGTGTCTAAATACTCTGGACTGCTGGCTTTATAGTACTCTGTTCAGTCTGTTTTGTAAACCAGATAAGGATTCGATAGAACTCCCTTATGCTAACTGGCATATATGCTAACTAACATTTCAAATGCTAAATCAACAGTTGCAGAGCACTTGACAACATTGTTGGCCATTGTAATGTAAATGACGTTCATTTTCATGTGTGAATGTCAAATCGTCCTACATGACAATTGGAGGTTGTTTAGAGCTGTTAAATAACATGTTTAAAGGCAAGTTGTTAGCATGAGCGGGCTCTACCTATTTACATTTCTATACTGAAAATGAATTATGTTCTGAATTACTTTGCCTAGCATATGTGGAAAAAGTCCAGTGCTCATTGGACATTACTTAAAGCTTAACAGTTATTCATAAAGTGTAATATTTGCTATGTTAGCAACCATTTAGGGGCAGTCTGTCAGAACAGGTTAGACTTCATTTCTATGGTTGGAGTGCATACCCTTCCTTTGCATAGGCTTGCATTTACACTGAAATCATCAATAAAGCTGAGGTTATTTAGGGCTTATGTAAATTATAAGTGGAGCATAATTATAGTGGGCCCCTCCTGAAAGTGTGGAGAGCTTAAATAATGAAGAATTATGGTCCTCTGTCCCCTTTTTTCTCTCTGCAGTAGTGTGGTTTTAGTCTCATGTCTGAAAATGATGGGGTGTAACATTCTCTCTCTCTCTCTCTCTCTCTCTCTCTCTCTCTCTCTCTCTCTCTCTCTCTCTCTCTCTCTCTCTCTCTCTCTCTCTCTCTCTCTCTCTCTCTCGTTCTCCCTGGAACATCTAGTGCCAGCGTGTCCTCGATTCACCTGTCTGCCGTACTGCAGCACTCTTAAAGGAACACCGCCCTCTCTCTCTCTCTCTCTCTATCTCTGGCTTTTTCAAAATGTAGTCACGCTCTCTTACTACAGTCAGACAGTCACGCTCTGCTTCCTGCTGCCTACTACTGCAAAGCTGGCAACAGCTTGAGTTCAAGTGATGCTACCTGTCTTAACAAGCATTTGCCCTGTAGTTCTACTCATTATAGTCAATAGTCACTTTTTTTTAAGAAAACTATGAATTTAGGTGAGTAATACAAGCAGTGATACATAAGGATTTATTTCGTCAAATAATTATAAAGTATAAAAAATGAAATGCATATTCAGGAATTAAAATGTATTTATATATAATCGATTTAAGACCACAATGAAAATCTGGGATTGAAAATATCAGGTTTAAAGACATGTTATAAATATAAAATACAATTAATATGTGTAAAATGTTAAAACACCTGAGACCACATTGGAAATCTGGTATTGAAAATGATCAAACCTAAACCTGGAAATGCCAAGTTGTGAAAATAATAATAATAAAATCTAAATTTAAATAATATAAATATATAAAAATTATGAAATGTCCCCTTATATCTCTCTCTCTCTCTCTCTCTCTCTCTCTCTCTCTCTCTCTATATATATATATATATATATATATATATATATATATATATATATATATACACACAGTTTTTATTTGGTTTAATAATTCAAATGTCAATGTTTTTTTTCATCTGATATGCATAACCTAATATGACTGTCACTGTCTGAGATAATTTATTCCTAGTTAAACATTATGAGATTATGTTGAGTAAGATGTTAAATATACATGACTGAAATCAATATGCGTCTTGCTCTGTGTCTCGCTCTTTAAATATAATTCTAATTTAAATGGGCGTAGTGGAGATACATGACCTCTGATCTCAGTCTCTCTTTGTCTTTCTTGTCCCCTGTCCTTCAGGACTCAATGGGATGTCTACAGACTTGTGACTGGCTGGAGGAAGAGTGCAGCCCTCAGTTTTCTCTCTCTCTCTCTCTCTCTCTCTCTCTCTCTCTCTCTCTCTCTCTCTCTCTCTCTCTCTCTCTCTCTCTCTCTCTCTCTCTCTCTCTCTCTCTCTCTCTCTCTCTCTCTCTCTCTCTCTCTCTCTCTCTCTCTCTCTCTCTCTCTCTCTCTCTCTCTCTCTCTCTCTCTCTCTCTCTCTCTCTCTCTCTCTCTCTCTCTCTCTCTCTCTCTCTCTCTCTCTCTCTCTCTCTCTCTCTCTCTCTCTGTGTGTGAGAGAGAGAGAAAGAGATGGGGCCGTGGAGAGAGTTAACAGAGCGTCTGTGTGGCGCTGCCGGAGCTGCAATCCCCATCACCACAACGAACCCACTGACCTGCACACGCAGCCACGCCTTTCTCTCAAACTACACGTTCACACAGACAAGCACACAACAGAGACTAGAGCTCCCTGCTGGACACACATGGAAATGTCACTTTGTTCTATTTTTTATTTATCCTTTTATTTAATTATAATAGATCATTTTTCGTAATTATTATTATTTTTTAAAGCAGTTTGCTTATATCAAGCATGCTTAAAGTCACAATGAAATCAAAATAAACAATTCTTATTTTTTTATGGAATATTGCCATTTTTATTATAAATGATTTATACATGCACATCATTATTTTAAGTCATGTGCCCTCATAATCTATAATCAAAATAACTTCCGTCTCTCTCGTGGAGTGTCTTCTCTTCTCTGATGATGTGTTTACTGTCGCGAGGGCGGGACAACCTGTCAAATGTATTGCAAATGTATTGCGTCCCCCCAAGAAACTATTTTTCCTTCCATCTCATATTTTTTCCACCATCATGTCCCCCTTAGGGGGTCTGTATGTTTTTTCCTCCATAAAAAAACAACTCCTCCTCCACATGAAAAGCAAAACCGCGTTATGAAGCGCTGTCAAGAGCACGCCAAACCTACAGGTGGCAATATAACCCTAACCGTAAAGCCATTTTGGCCAATCAGAAGCCTGGAAAAAAGGTTAGTGCCGTTTCTGGTTTTGACCAAGCGGCAACCTCCCCCAGTTTATCTTGAAGCCAATACGGAACTGACTTAAACTGCAATTCATCGACTGGCCATTAGAGACAGGCTCCAAAAGGCTCCATGTTAAAATGCCCAACTTTACAGCATTGTTTACAGTTGTTTACAGCCTGGTACAAATTGTGGTTTTGCTATATATCTAATTTTACCCTTCGTGACAACTGTGAGGGGGGTGATTTTTTTTATAACTAATTTGTTTACATTATATAACGCCTTAAAGTTCTACATAATTAAGGGCGTGGCCACTTTGAGTGACAGGTGGATAGCCATTTGTCTGCTGTCTGTTAGTCATCACGTCACCTCAGCTCCGCCCACGTCCCGCCTCTTTGCTCATTTTCTGTTATCCGGGAGTGATGCGCGATAACGCGCTGCTAAGATGGCAACGGCCAGCTCGATCCTACTTTACGCTTCAAAACTGCTCTTCAGAATCCTATGGGTGACGTCACAGACACTACGTCCATATTTTTTTACAGTCTATGGTTTTGACGTAACATGCCAAAATCAGTGTCCGTTTCAGTGTCCCGATACTGCGTTTGCGTGTGGACGAATGGCCAAACCGCATAGAAAAAGCTGCGTTTTTTTAAATACCAGTGTTCTATTCTCACAAATTCTGTTTCATGTTGACTTTAAAATTTTGGTTACTCTAATATTCTGATATTTTGAGATATTTTGACCTTTTACATACATAATATTATATATGTATAATAATATAATAATATATATGTAACATAAAATTATATATGTATAATAATAGGGAGAATCAAAAATAAAAATTATATATTGATGTTTATTTATTTTTAATATAGTCTTATTATTATACAGATTCTGCAAGAGGATTTGGGCACATATAAGGCAACTGTATATTACAGTAATGGTAGTTAAACCATTTTTGGCTTTTGTTTTCCACATCTGTGCTCTCCTTCGCTGCGCATCTCCTTTGAATGTTATCCAAGTGTAGTTTGTACTTGCATCACCTTCTTATTTACTCTCTCTCTCTCTCTCTCTCTCTCTCTCTCTTGCTCTCAGAAACCACAGTTGCAGTGGAAAAGCGCAGAAACATAGAGACTCTGTGCCTGAACAGGGCTTCTTTTCTTCAAGAAACACAAACTGTTTTCTTAGCCTCAAAGGTCCAGAACAATTTGGGTCTTAGTGGACAACAAAATCTCTATTACCCCATTTCCCCCGTCCGTCCAGCTCTGACTCACCCACATGCATTCACACTTGCATGGAGTAATTCAGGCTTGTCTATCCATCTTAAGGAAAACTTTAGCGTTTTCCAGTCAGCGGACAAAAGCCTCAGTGTGCACGCTCGTACAATGAATGTTGACTCTCGCGAGTGCCTTCGTTTTTGCCTTGGAAAATTCATGCTCGTCCATGTGCGCGGCTAAAAGTGAAAGATAAGTTTCACTGCAAACCACACGGCCATGGAAAATAAATAGTCGCACAGGCTAGCTCATACATAAAGCCAGACTGCAGCTTTGGCACGGGCCTAGTGCTAACATAGCAAATGAATCTAACCCTGCTGGGCACCCGCTCGGTTAATGTAATTACTTTGCAGGGTTCATCGAATTAGAATCAAATTTCACTCAGATCCAGGATGGCCTGTCTCTCAGCCTAAATGACCAGTGAGAGAGCAAGTCAAGCTGTCTGACATTGTACCAAGAGGTGGTGCAATTAGCAGGATTAGAGCAAATGTGCTTGACAGACTTTCATGGATTGAACTGAAAGGTCGGGTACAATAAAGCTGGAATGGGACATGGGGAGACAGCTGACAATATTTGATGTGTCATGTTGTCGTCGTAGCGCATCATTAAAACCCATCGGAACCCGATGGAACGAGTGCACCTGCATGTCTTCATTCTGTCATGTATAGAATGCAAGCAAAGAGGTCCTGATGTGCACCCGCTTTTCTTACCAATGATGTTTGTACGCACAAATTGAAACTCCATGTGACTTTTCAAGGCTAGAGCAAATCCCAAATTTGAAACTTTGTAACTCATTGTCAAAATATTTGTCAAATCATGCAGTTTATTAAGAAGCATGTGCTGATTTAAAAAGACTTAACATTTTCACCAAGTGGACAATTTACCCTTGTTATCGTTGTACAAGCAGAATGTGACGGCTAGTCGGTGTGGTATTTGCCCCGCTCAACCTCCACTGTGATTGGACGGCTGGGTAAAAAGTGACAGTGATGAGCGCTGCATCTGAGCATTCTTAATTTCTTGGGGACTGGTAAAAAATCGCTGCACACAGCGTGAAATAGACACTCTCATTAAAAACAATTGGAAAAATACACTAGCCTCTGGAAAAACTTTTAGTAAATTCTCTAGCAACCACTCCGAACACCCAAGCAACCACAGAGCAACACTCTGGAAACCGCTGAGAACATCAAAGCAGATTTCAATTCCCTGGCAACCACATAGCAACACCATGGCAATGACTCAGAAAACCTTAGCAACTGAATATCAGTGCCCTAGCAACCACTCAGAGCACACAAACAACCAGATAGCAATGCTATGGCAGCCACTCACAACACCCCAGTAACCACATAGCAAAATCCTAGCAACCATCCAGAACACCTTAGTATTTTAACCCCTTAGTCTTATGTAGCAGAATATATATACACATTTTCTGTTAATGTATTTTTTTCCACGTGGGATCATGTACCTGTGCTTTTTGTGTGTGTTATATATGATACTCTGTTCTTGTTTTTAGGTTGACTTTTTTAAACATTTCTGTCAAGGGTCTACAGATGAATAGTAGCCCTTTGGGCTAATTCTGGCACATTTATACTCATGTTTATTAATGTGCACAGCCCCTGTAAACAAATAAACTTAACTTAAATTTAAACCTTAGCAACAGTATGCAGCCTGGCAACCCCCAAAACACTATAGCAACCACATAGCCCAAGCAACCAAATATCAATGTCCTGACAATGACTCAGAACACACTAGCAACCACACAGCAACACTCTGACAGCCACTTAGAACACCCGAGAACTGCATAGCAATGCCTTGGCAACTGTATATCAATGACCTCGTAACCACATAGCAATACCCTGGCAGCCACTCAGAAAATCCAAGCAACCACATAGCAACACCTCGCAAATCCCACACATTCTATTACATGGCAACGCCATGGCAATGACTCAGGATACCAAAGCAACTGTATATCAATGCCCAGCAACCATTTAGAGTACCCTAGCAACCACATAGCAACACCACCATACTCCAGACTAACATTTGATAGCAGTAGCACAGGTGCCACTACGTTCAGATAGTGGCACCAGTACCTTATTTGGTAGCACTGGGGGAGTTTTTGTTCATTAAATTAATTTAATCATATTACTATTGTTTTGCATTAATAAGTGCAGTTACTAAAAATGTTTATTTATTGGAAATTTGACATTAAAGCATTGAACTTTTATTAACAACAGTAACATGCAAAAAGGGAAACATTTAAATATTCTACTCTTATTAAATGTACCACATTGAACTGTGTGACCGCTTCAGTGATTATAAAAGGAGTGCTCTTTAAGCCAATAAGTGCTCCTCTGCCGCCATATACTTATAGTATAGTAGAAATTTCATGTTTGTTTTTTGTTGTTTATAAGTGTTCTTTTGCCACAAAGTGTTAGTTTTCCTTCATCTTAAACATTTTAGTTTAACAAATAATCACATTAAAAATAACATTAAAATTGGATAAAATATAGAGCTTTGAAGAGCTGGAAAATGTGTGAAGCACATCCTTAAAAAGTTATTGAATTTCACTCTCAAAATTTTGCATGAACTGGGAAATTAATAATGTAAAAACATTTGACTACTTCTGCCGCAATACCATGGTTACAGTTAGCACTGTTACATTAAATCCATGATAAAAATGGGTGATTTGTAGGCTGAAAAGTCTTCTATAACTTGTTTCTCCTGGTTTCCATGTCAGTGCTGTTTGATCTGATATCTATGGTTTATAACAGAATTCTTTGCCGAATGTAAATGTAAATGGAATTAAATTCCAGTAATTCCAATTAGGTGAAAAAAGTTCCCCACACAGTTTTTGCTCTATTCAAGCTGGTCATGTGAATTCACCTCACTGAACAACAGAAAGCTGCTTCATTTGAAAATGACTTCTGTGTGAGCAGTGCTATACTCTACGGGCCCCCAATCTGACCGGGCCCATATGCACATGCATACCCTGCATACACAGATTATTGCCACTGTAAGCACCACTAAAATTTTATAGTAGAGATAGCCTATTTGCAATCTGTGCAAGTGTTTAAGAACATATGTTGTAATGCATACTGCATAGCACAGAATACTTGACAATATGTCTTGAGTTTGACTGCGTGGAGCTGAAATGGAGTCTGATAAAACATTAATTTGCAGCAGTCAGATCTGTGCTGTGTGAAAGTGTGAATGCATGTGATATCCTCAGGCTGAAGCTTCATTTGCCCTGATGCCAGTGCACAAGTCGGGTACACAGTGTTCCCTGTCTTCAAAGCAAATGCGTGGAGGGGGTGAAGTGCTTTGCTGTGAGCCGCTGACATTGTGCAAGACTGGAGGTTATATATGTGCGTGTGTGTGTGTGTGTGTGTGTGTGTATTTGAATGTATAGGCTTGCCTGTGTGTTTAAAGTTGCTGCAAGTGCACTTATTCTCACGGTTTGTTCTGTAGCAAACTGTTATTTAAGCCATCTGTCAACCTTTGCCCGCATCCCTTGGATTCTGGTATGCCGAGTTCCCATTGTGACATTTAAACTAAAGCAACGGCTGTTATACCGTAGGTGAAGCGACAGCCTCACGCACATGTGGCCGTCCAGCAGGTGGTTTGGGAAAATGTTGTGCAACCTCATTAATTCAGGGCTTCAAAGAGAAGCGAGCGCTATTAACTAACAGTGATAGCTACCGATTGGCTCTCCTGAGGCACTTCCCACCTCAGAACTAATTTCTAAAAAGGGACACGCACTAGAGCACTTGTGGCGGTCTCCATGGCAACAGCTGGCTCTGGTGTGACAATGCTCCGTCGGAATTCCGGATGGATGGTACAGGTTGTTCCCACGCTACATGCCGAGGAATACCTCTTTCACAAACATGCTGTGGGTGGCATTCAGCAAGAGAGGAAATCCATTGTTCAAAATGGAAAATTGCAAGATTAATCCTTGTTGATGTTTGCATAACTGCCACTGTATCAAAATATCACACATTTTCTATGTATTGAATCACTTGTTTTTTATGCTTATTAGAATATTGCACCAGAAAGGGGGACGAGATACACACAGTGCTCACACCGGATCCAATACAGCAACCGTTGCAAATCCATTTGACCTTTGTATCAGAAGTAGCATTTGACGTATGTCAGAAATAGAACGGAACATCAGGTTACCGTCGGACAGAATCACTGATTATAATGGGTTTGCTTTTGTCGCATCGTGTCCGGTGTAGAAATGATGTGTAGAAAAGAGCTCTTACTTTTTTTGATAACAACCTTGGATGTTTGTTTACTTATGCGTGTTACCTGCTAGCCTGCAAAATAAAGGTTGTTAGCGTGTTCTAAGCTACATTTATGTTATCATTGAGATTTAGATTTTATTACTGATTTGAAATATGCAAAGTTTATGTAGCATAGATAATAGCTACCTGTGGTTGCTACCAAGATGGCCACAAAGTGTAAACTTAGAGGGATGTGGAATGCATTGTTAGCTTAGCAACATGCTAATTGCAAGTTCCTTAAATCAACTTATACTTTGCATTTGTTGAATTGCTGCCTACAGTGTTCAGCAAGGAACACACGAAACCGAAGCCGACGCCGACCAAACTAGTGGCGACGAAAGCAGACTGCAGAGTTGGCTCAAGTCGGCACCGTCTTGGTCCAAAGTTGCCCTGACACACCAAGCCGACGCTCGACATCCGACGGCCAAGTAGCACGTCCGTTCTACGTAAATAGTTTTCGTACCAGCTGGTGGCAGTAGTCTGTTCTCGTAACTCAAAGCGAGAAACAAAGCACCTCATAATCTCGCTCACCACAGATGGTTACTTCTGTTTTTTTTTTTCTCGTGCACTGGTTTATTAGCTGAACAGCCAATCAGAATGATCAGATGGACCGACGGTGATTCAACATGTCGAATTGGCTGAAAAACATCAGACGAGGACCAACGTCAGCCGACAGTGTGGAACGCACTGAGAAAACTTATGGCGCTTTTCCACTACACAGTACCAGCTCGCCTCGCCTTTGTTTGGTTTCCACCGTGTAAAAGTTGTACCTGTACCTGCTTCCAGGTACTTTTTTTCGTATCACCTCCCGCGAGGTTCGGAGCAAGCTGAGGCGATTCTAAAATGTGACGTGAAAACACAGCCGACTGCTGATTGGTCAGAGAGGATCGTCACTATTCACTGCGTCATCATTGCACACGCCAGACGGAGTATCCTGAATAACCCCCCCATTTTTAAATAGTTTGGTCAGAGATTGCGTGATATACCCATTACTATTATGGCAACTCGGAAAAATACACCGCGGTCAAACAAAGAGGTGCAGACTTTCTATTGTTAGATGGAAGATCATAGAAGATTACGTCACGGAAGTTTCCTGCGGCGTCGCTATGACGACCAAGTACTATTGTGGAGGTATCACATCTATCTGATACACTATCTGCAATGGAAAACGGTTCGAAAAGCGAGCTGAGACGAGTTGAGTCGAGTCGAGTCGAGCTGGTAGTACTGGTAATGGAAAACCGCCATTAGTTGGCCGACGCACGAAAACTGCCCCACGACCGACTGTCAACTTGATGTGTTCCAGGCTGTACATATAGTCACTTATGAGGTTCAGTTAGCATGCTAATTTAAGGGAGTTCACACTTAGATTGGTAACCGGACCAAAAAAGAAAATTATACATTTAGCCCCGGTGCACTCAGAATTCACACTGTCATTTTAAAGACTGACCAAAGAGTTTTGGTCCAGAAGAAAGACCAGAGAGTTTGTTGGGAAGTTGGACCGAGCCCACCTTTTTAGGGGTATCAGTCCGCTTGTTTGGTACGCACCAAGGTTCGGATGGCAGCGTTCACACTTAATTCAATTAAACACATTCTAAAAGGCAGCTATACAGACAGACAGCAATGCAGCTCACTTGGTATTGGAACAAAGCCAGTCTCCATCCATCATTCTCTCTCATATCATCATTTCTTCTTCTTCGAGCATAACAAACAACTGAGTAACAGGACCTGGACATTCTCTCAGCGAGCTCTGCGGCAGGTTCTGTGACATTTAGCTACGATCTGGGGTCACGGATCCCCTCTCGGCCCTAAAAAGGCAATGATTGGCCTATCTCTGCCTCACACACAAACAGACCAATCAAGCTCAACAGCTGACCAAGTATAGAGACAGCCTGACAAGGGCGCCCACCCACTGCCAGCGGCAACAGATGTGACTTCACAAGCTCTGCAAATTATACAGGGCTCTTTTACTGCAGAGAAGCGTGTTCATATACATACGTTCAGTGAAATGTCCCTGAAAGGAGTGAGTCACAAACAGCTGGGCTCTCATCTGGACGTTAATGTTTGCTTTAAACTAAGTCTTAACCACAGCAAAAGGATCAGTTCATTTCTGGTAAATCAGTCTGAGCAGAATTGTCTAGCTTCATATCTTCTATTTTCATATCTTTGATTTAAGTTTAATTTAAATTGTTTTGTGAGGGAAAAAAATTGACATACATCATATATATATATATATATATATATATATATATATATATATATATATATATATATATATATATATATATATATATATATATATATATATATATATTCAGACCAGACATAATATTATAACAGGTGAAGTAAATAACACTGATTATCTCTTCATCACGGCACCTGTTAGTGGGTGGGATATATTAGGCAGCAAGTGAACATTTTTGTCCTCAGTTGATGTGTTAGAAGGAGGAAAAATGGGCAAGCGTATAAGGATTTGAGCGAGTTTGACAAGGGCCAAATTGTGATGACTAGACGACTGGGTCAGAGCATCTCCAAAACTGCAGCTCTTGTGGGGTGTTCCCGGTCTGCTGTGGTCAGTATCTATCAAAAGTGATCCGAGGAAGAACAGTGGTGAACTGGCGACAGGGTCAAGGGCGGCCAAGGCTCATTGATGCACGTGGGGAGCGAAGGCTGACCAGTGTGGTCCGATCAGACGAGCTACTGTAGCTCAAATTCCTCAAGAAGTTAATGTTGGTTCTGATAGAAAGGTGTCAGAATATACAGTGCATCGCAGTTTGTTGTGTATGGGGCTGCATAGTTGCAGACCAGTCAGGGTGCCCATGATGAGCCCTGTCCACTGCCAAAAGCGAAACAGTGGGCACGAGAGCATCAGAACTGGACCACGGAGCAATGGAAGAAGGTGGCCTGGTCTGATAAACAACGGTTTCTTTCATATCACTTTGATGGCAGGGTGTGTGTACATTGCTTACCTGGGGAACACATGACACCAGGATGCACTTTATGGGAAGAAGGCAAGCTGGCGGAGATAGTGTGATGCTTTGGGCAATGTTCGGCTGGGAAACCTTGGGTTCTGCCATCCATGTGGATGTTACTTTGACACGTAACACCTACATAAGCATTGTTGCAGACCATGTACACCCTTTCATGGAAAAAGTATTCTCTGGTGGCTGTGGCCTCTTTCAGCAGGATAATGCACCTGCCACAAAGCAAAAATGGTTCAGGAATGGTTTGAGGAGCACAAGAACGAGTTTGAGGTGTTGACTTGGCCTCTAAAAACCCCAGATCTCAATCCAATCGAGCATCTGTGGGATGTGCTGAACAAACATGGAGGCACCACCTTGCAACTTACAGGACTTAAAGGATCTGCTGCAAACATCTTGGTGCCAGATACCACAGCACACCTTCAGGGGTCTAGTGGAGACCATGCCTTGACAGGCCAGGGCTGTTTTGGCTGCAAAAGGGGGACCAACAGAAAATTAGGTCATAATGTTATGCCTGATCAGCCTATATTAAATTAGTTTTTATTATATAAAATATATATTTTATTATATAAAATGTTAATAAATTAAAACATTAATGCTGTAAACCACTTAAGGCTGTTTAGGAAAGGGGTGTTACTTTTAAACCAGGGAAAAATCAGTGTAACATGTCTTGAAAGGTTTATTGCTATAATATTGGTATATTGCTTTATTTATTCTGAGAAAAGACACCAGTAGATATTTTACAGCGACTTCAAATATGGCTCATCCAAACAATATTTAGAAATTAACAATAAAATCTATCACTGCATAATGTGCAATCATTGCATGTCCTTAGAGAAGGAGAATCAGTTTAAAGACTCAATGAATTGCATCAAATCAATCACTGTACGCTTCAGCTGTGACAGAGAACATGGGGAGGCCATTTTCTCATTTTCTCATGCCCAGCTGGAGAGAACACAAGTGTACGTGCCAGAGGTTTTGTTGACACGTCGCAATCAAAAAATATTGCCCCTGCCACACCTGCCTTTTGTAATGATGAAGATGGTATGGACTCTTTTCTAAGGAACAAAAGAAGCTATTTACAAATCTGACAGATGCTTACTCATAGCTGATAGTTTGGGGGGTTGTTATAGAAAACAAATAGAATGTATTCACCAGGTGCATCATGTTCCGACTGCTGAAACAAGACTGATAAGGACAGTTCTTAAACACACATCAGAACAAACACACAAAGCCTCAAATCGGCTTCTTACTGCGGCAAGAAAACCAGATTGAAACTGATTATTTCAATGATCAAGGCCTTTTGGATTTCAATGTATCTTGGCAAAACATGGTAATACCATGGTACTTTTATGTGAGTGTAGTTAATGCTTTCCGGTTTTATAATTACACTGCATCACGTTCTGAAACAGTCAAACCAAAAATCTGACTTTTTCACAGTTTATTTGCTATAGTTTATAAAATGGTAATAACATGACAAGAACTCAGAGTTAAACTGTGTCAGATAACTTTGATAGAAAGGTATGTAATGGATTACAATCAGCCAATCAGCTGTTAAATATAAGTACACAATTAGATAAGACCAATTTAGGTCAACCAATGACTAAGCAATGCTTCATTTTGTTCAGTCTGTGGTGTAAAAGGTCGCATTAGCAATGAAAGAAAAAACACGTAAGCAAAACATGATCAGGTCAAAGTGTATGAATAATTTTGGTCCCAAATGTTTCTCAATTTGACTGGTGGTCCACTGTATGAAGAATATTTGGGTATTTTATTTTGCTATCCTCACTTACATAAATGAACTATAGTGTCTTGCACTCACTAGTAAAAAAATGATATCTGGTGTCTGAATAATTTCTGGTTTGATCGTCCGTATATATATTTATTTACCCATAATGCATTAATAGTGAGAAGGGAAGAGTCCAGTAACATCCATATTGTTCATAAAAGGGGTCAGTTTGTCCTGGCATGAGTCCTTCTCAGCTATCGGAGGTAAATATTTACTTTTGACAGACCACATGAGCCCCACGGTGAGGAATCCTTCTCGAATCGCTGTGTTTTCCCATATTATCAGTTTCCTCTCGTCTTGCAGTTTTCAATGGAAAGAATTTGATAACGTGAGTGAGGCTTGTTGGAAAGGTTGTGAATGTAGATAAGTGTGGGATTTTACATGATGAATATTTACTCAGTGTTACCCAGTAATGTGCTGTTTCTTGAGAAGGCCTGGTTGTTCTGATCTTGACCGAGGCTGAATTTGAGGCGTGAAAATATGAATAGCCTAAAACACACTGCAAAGATGGGCATTCAAAAAAATATTCAACTATACATTTTAGACATAGTATATATTCTCAATAGATAACTACATTTTAATGTATGTACTATTATTTATTTATTTATTTATTTTTATTCTGATGCATGTCCTTTAAAGGGTCACTTCAGCGATTAGCCTTACGCTTTGTATCAGTTGAAACCCAGGAGTATATTCGAATGATCGTGCTTTCCCCCCTCATATCCCCCTGAGACGAGAGAATTATGTTTTTTATTTCTGGAAAAAAATCCTCCGATGACGCAAATATCGCCATTTTGCGTCATTTGAGTATTTTTTTTTTGCCAGAGGCTTAAGACTACAGCCAGTAGAGGGAGCTAGTTCCGCATGTGTTCAACATCGCACTCACATCGCTCGGTTCGGGCATCTGTGGAGATTCATGTAAACGGAGCGGTGCGGAGCAAAGTGAGTGTTTCAACTTTTCAAATGAATTCATAGGAAAGTTAGCTTCCATAAGTGTGATCTGAAAACGCGCCAGACTGAACACCGTGAACGTGTTGAATTCTTCATCCAGGTGTGATTTTGTCTAGGTCACATTTCACAATAAACATCACATTTTTAAAATGTGTGGTAAATCAGTGTGAGCCAAAGCAGATTTGTATAGATTCATATCTTTTTTTTTTTTTATATGCGTATGTAAAATTTTCTGTTAATAGTATTTATAATTATATATAAAATTGTCTAAAATGTCTATATTTGTGTATGGTGACATCATATGTGTATGGTGAAGTACTTCCCCATCCAAATTATCATTACAAACTTAATTTTCATAACCGTAATACATTGTCTTGACACTATTTTTAAAATACTTTAGACTTTTTTTTATTACAATTTGTATAAATTAAGTACAACATAGCAGAATTATAAGCTTACAATTGTATATTATAAATGTACTTAACTATTTCAGTGCTTTATCAATAATAATTTCAGCTTTAAAGCTGACTGAATGGTTGGGCCGGAGCTAAATTAAAAAAATTAAAATAATATCACACTGCATAACATTTTTTAGATAGCGCTATATTTGTTTATTTTACTTATTTCTAAGTTTTTGTTGAAATATGAAATATATCAGTTTTTGTAAGAATATAGTGATGTTAGGAGGCGCTTGAGGGAACACATCATTGTTTTATGATCTATATCTGTGTCTTTATTGCACAAACAGATCTGACCCTGCTGGAAACATGATAGCCCATGCTGATGTAATGATGATTATTTCAAAGACATATTGGGCACTGCCATTGATCAGATCTTACATCATTATGACTGGAGAAGCCTCATTGCCCTGTAACACTGTTATGAAGTTATGATGTCATAGGTGTGCAATAACACAGCATGAGCGTAATGTGCCCTTTTTAGCGTGTGCTTGCATAAATGTGTGTGTGTGTGGATTTACATGTGTTCGGAGGGGGGTGGAAGCAGCTGGGGACACCAGGCTTCTCTCCGGTGAGATAATTAAGCTGTAGGAGTGGTGCTGTCAATCCCTCCTCGTCCCTGTTGCTCACTAATTACCCCGACTAGGTGTCAATACTCCAGAGCAATGAGTAGGGCTGACACGTGAAAAAGAAGGGAAAGCAGAAAAATTGATTAGAGGATTTGCACGAACATGGAATAATGTGCATTCTGTCTTTTTATTATTCAGTTTATTTTTCAAACATTTCATTTTTGCACTTTTTAAACACATTCAACATTACATAGCTGAAATGGTTTTGTAATACCAAATATTCACTATTGTTCAAACATTTCTTTTTCAAAAGACTGGAGTAATGATGCTGAAATTTCAGCTTTGAAAATATATTAAAACAGAAAATCGGTTTTAATAATAAAACACAATATTATGGTTTTGCTGTATTTTGAGAAAAAAAACTGCAGTCTTGGTGAGCAGAAGAGACTTCTTTCAAAAACATTAAAAAAATCTTACTGACCCCAAACTTTCGAAAAGGTAGTGTATAATTTAATTTAACATAATTACTGTATGTTTCCAGTAAACATAATGAGTAATATAATGTTAGCATTATAGAATTGACTTTATCCAGGCAATATTTGTCCCTTGCAAATGATTCAGGGCTTTGTTATACTTTGTATAAATATAAGCATACTTTGAATTAATAAAATATTTTAATAATATTTAATATACACCAATCAGGCATAACATTATGACAGGTGAAGTAAATAACACTGATTATGTCAGGGTTCTGCCCTGGCAGTCTTGTCTGTTTTGTCTTTGTTTAATGTTTCTATGTTTGTGTTGTGTCTTAGTACATGGGTCTGTCTTTCTTTGTGTTTGTCATGTGTTCCTCTTGTCCTGCCTCCTTGTTTGCTGTTACCACGCCTCCTTGTCTAGTCCTCGTTTCACTAATTGTGCTCACCTGTTCCTCATGTGCTCTGGTCCCTTTATATTGTGCTACCTTTCCTCATGTCTTTGCTGGTTCGTTGCATTTGTTTTGTACGTGCATAGTCTCTAGCTCTGTGTCAAGTCAGTTCTAGATTTAGTGCCTCCTGTTTCTCTTGCTTTGGCTTTATTTTCAGTTTTTTCTTTGTTCCTGAATTTTTTAGTCTAGTTAAGTTTCTGACTTTATTTTTGCTAATTCTTTCCAGGCTTTATTTTGGTATTCTCCCTAGCCTTTTTTGTTCAGTTTTCTTGATTTGATAATTACCTTTTATTTTATTTCTCTCCAGTTTTTCCTTTTTACTACAGGCTTTTATAGAGATTGGTTTTATTTTTCTCTTTGCTACCTCCAGTTATTATTTAGGTTTCGTTTTTCTTTAGCCATAGTTGTTTGTTGGTCTGTTATTTCTTGTTGTCTTGTGTGTGTCCTGTGTTGGTTCATGCCCTGTGTTTTCCCTGGCCGCTGTCTCCACTGCCTGTCAGCTAAGACGGGAGCTGATTCTGTGAGTACATCAAGCCTCAGGTTCCTGCCTGGATTGTCCCACCATCGCCCTGCCTGGTGTTGCCTCCCAAGCTGTCGTCAAGTTCATTGGCTGCCTGGACTGGTCTCAGTGGTCATCCTCCCCTGCCCGTCATCGTGGTGTCTGTCCCCTGCCCTGGTGTTTGGACTGTCACTCATCCACTACCCGATTGTGTCTTGTTGATCTGTCTTGTTAATAAACCGTCATTATTGTTCCCTCTGCATCTGGGTCCTCCATTCCTGACAGATTATCTCTTCATCACGGCACCTGTTAGTGGGTGGGATATATTAGGCAGCAAGTGAACATTTTGTCCTCAAAGTTGATGTGTTAGAAGCAGGAAAAATGGGCAAGCGTAAGGATTTGAGCGAGTTTGACAAGCGCCGAATTGTGATGGCTAGACGACTGGGTCAGAGGATCTCCAAAACTGCAGCTCTTGTGGGGTGTTCCCGGTCTGCAGTGGTCAGTAATCAATCAAAAGTGATCCGAGGAAGGAACAGTGGTGAACCGGCGACAGGGTCAAGGGCGGCCAAGGCTCATTGATGCACGTGGGGAGTGAAGGCTGGCCCGTGTGGTCCGATCAGACGAGCTACTGTAGCTCAAATTGCTCAAGAAGTTAATGCTGGTTCTGATAGAAAGGTGTCAGAATACACAGTGCATCACAGTTTGTTTGCGTATGGGGCTGCATAGCCGCAGATCAGTCATGGTGCCCATGAGGGGCAACAGTGGGCACATGAGCATCAGAACTGACCACGGAGCAATGGAAGAAGGTGGCCTGGTCTGATGAATTAAGTTTTATCTTTCAGCAGGATAATGCGCCTGCCACAAAGCAAAAACAGTAATGGTTTGAGGAGCACAATAATGAGTTGAGGTGCCACAATAATGAGGTGTTGACTTGGCCTCCAAATTGCCCAGATCTCAATCCAATCGAGCATCTGTGGGATGTCCTGAACAAACAAGTTCGATCCATGGAGGCCCCACCTTGCAATTTACAGGACTTAAAGGATCTGCTGCATGCAAAAATCTTGGTGCCAGATACCACAGCACACCTTCAGGGGTCTAGTGGAGTCCATGCCTTGATGCGTCGGGGCTGTTTTGGCAGCAAAAGGGGACCAACACAATATTATCATAATGTTATGCCTGATCGGTGTATAATACTATTAAATCAAATGCTAAATAACATAAAAGGTCATTATTTACCCTATTTTTAAGTAAGTCTCTTACTGTGGCATTTTTTCACCACTTCTGATTATTTTTTTGTTGCTGCAATGTATGAATTCTTGTACAATACAGGTCCTTCTCAAAAATTTGCATATTGTGATAAAAGTTTATTATTTTCCATAATGTAATGAAAAAATTTAACTTTCATATATTTAAGATTCATTGCACACCAACTTAAATATTTCAGGTCTTTTATTTTAATACTGATGATTTTGGCATACAGCTCATGAAAACCCAAAATTCCTATCTCAAAAAATTAGCATATTACATCCGACCAATAAAAGAAAAGTGTTTTTAATACAAAAAAGTCAACCTTCAACTAATTATGTTCAGTTATGCACTCAATACTTGGTCGGGAATCCTTTTGCAGAAATGACTGCTTCAATGCGGCGTGGCATGGAGGCAATCAGCCTGTGGCACTGCTGAGGTGTTATGGAGGCCCAGGATGCTGATAGCGGCCTTAAGCTCATCCAGAGTGTTGGGTCTTGTGTCTCAACTTTCTCTTCACAATATCCCACAGATTCTCTATGGGGTTCAGGTCAGGAGAGTTGGCAGGCCAATTGAGCACAGTAATACCATGGTCAGTAAACCATTTACCAGTGGTTTTGGCACTGTGAGCAGGTGCCAGGTCGTGCTGAAAACGAAATCTTCATCTCCATAAAGCTTTTCAGCAGATGGAAGCATGAAGTGCTCCAAAATCTCCTGATAGCTAGCTGCATTGACCCTGCCCTTGATAAAACACAGTGGACAAACACCAGCAGCTGACATGGCCATCACCCAGACCATCACTGACTGTGGGTACTTGACACTGGACTTCAGGCATTTTGGCATTTCCTTCGCCCCAGTCTTCCTTCAGACTCTGGCACCTTGATTTCGAATGACATGCAAAATTTGAGCGACAGTCCAGTGCTGCTTCTCTGTAGCCCAGGTGAGGCGCTTCTGCCGCTGTTTCTGGTTCAAAAGTGGCTTGACCTGGGGAATGCGGCACCTGTAGACCATTTCTGCACACGCCTGAGCACGGTGGCTCTGGATGTTTCTACTCCAGACTCAGTCCACTGCTTCCGCAGGTCCCCCAAGGTCTGGAATCGGTCCTTCTCCACAATCTTCCTCAGGGTCCGGTCACCTCTCCTTGGTGTGCAGCGTTTTTTGCCATACTTTTTCGTTCCCACAGACTTCCCACTGAGGTGCCTTGATACAGCACTCTGGGAACAGCCTATTCGTTCAGAAATTTCTTTCTGTGTCTTACCCTCTCGCTTGAGGGTGTCAATGATGGCCTTCTGGACAGCAGTCAGGTCGGCAGTCTTACCCATGATTGCGGTTTTGAGTAATGAACCAGGCTGGGAGTTTTTAAAAGCCTCAGGAATCTTTTGCAGGTGTTTAGAGTTAATTAGTTAATTAGTACCTTTTCATGATATGCTAATTTTTTTTAGATTTTTTTAGCTGTATTCCAAAATCATCAGTATTAAAACAATAAAAGACCTCAAATATTTTAGTTGGTGTGCAATGAATCTAAAATATATGAAAGAAAAATTTTTATCATTACATTATGGAAAATAATGAACTTTTATCACAATATGCTAATTTTTTGAGAATTTTTAGATATTCTCAATTGCCCACCTCCCCTCCCCTCCTCCCCTCAAAGCCATGCAACTGACTTAAATGACAGTAATGCAGTGTGAGGAGAGTGTCCGATGGGGGTTCAGCAGGGACCATCTGTTCAGACCCCCTTCTATGAACTCTACAGGGGCCTTCCAAGGAAATTGGGTGGTGGGGTAATGAGTGTGTCCACAGGCCCTCTACAAACAAACAGAAGGCACTTGGAAAGTGCATGGAAAAATCTATATGGCCTAATAATTGATATCACAGAAAGCATGAAATATGAGGATTAAAAATAATTAGGGAAGAATGAAATTCAACATGCAACACTTTTTTTCCCAAAACGGAAAGAACATTGCAGCAGGACGATGTCTCTGTCACGCCCATAGACTGGTAACAGGTGTCTATCCTATTGTCCTCTTTGTCCAGAATTGAGACAAAGTCTCAG
Source organism: Gobiocypris rarus (assembly GCA_023029165.1). Taxonomy (NCBI): domain Eukaryota; kingdom Metazoa; phylum Chordata; class Actinopteri; order Cypriniformes; family Gobionidae; genus Gobiocypris; species Gobiocypris rarus. The sequence goes on from CM040913.1 coordinate 16,859,684, forward strand.
ATTGGCCAGACAATGAGGTGGTGTTGGACTCATGAATATCTGAGAAGTGAGTTTGAATGTGGTCAGTGGGGGGTGATGAAGTGTATTTATTTCAAATCTATTTCCATATGCTTTGGAGTCATTCATCATTGAGCATTTACTGATCTATTTATGCATGTGGCACGGAGGGTTTGGTTAAGAGACTTTGTTAACATTGAGTTTAACATATGCAGGACCATAAATCACAGCCAGATAACACTGGGTCAAGATATGCAGACGCCAAAAAGGCTGTTTTGTCTGAAACATCTTTGAAATGTTTTCATTGGTGTGTCTGTTATGATTTTTTTGTTTTTTTTACTGAAACTGCAGCCAATTTGACAAGTGCATTATTACATCTTCTCCCATATGGCTTGGAGGCACCACTGAGGAATGTAATTAAACATGTAGCAAACTAATTACCAAATGGAGTAAATTATATGGTGAAGTACACAACAGTTGTCTCAGCAAGTCTAGGAACAATTCAATTTTTCAGCGATATCAACTACCACCAAAACCCCTCAAGGGACTGTAATTCAAAGAGCTTGTGAGGAACACTGTGTTAGGAAAAAACTGTGTCAATGAATGCAATTTCCCGGAATGTATGATCACTGGTGGAGAAGGACCATCATGTACTGACAAGCAGTGACTAGTAATACTGATCCTGTGTGTATATATGGCCTGAATGTACAGGGGCTGTTGTGCTTGAGTGGATGTGGCTGATGTGTGTTATTGATATTGCTGCCTTAAAAATAGCTTACTTCCGCAAAATAAGGTGGATGGGGAATAAGGGGACATTGGGGAAATGTACCCACTAGTCATCATGATTATGACAATGTGCCACTATATTATGATCAAATTACACTTTTATTTTCATATTAAACATCACAAAAGACAATTATCACTCAATTTTGATGCAATGTCTGATATGAATTATATTATTTAAATTATGTATATTCATTTAATTAATAATGTATGCATGTAAATACTGAAACGAAATATTTGTTCTGTTGTACTTATTTGTGCTATTGCTCATAATTTGATTATTTTTTCTTATTTTATTACTGTCTGTCTTTAACAATATTTAAAATGAATGAGTTAGGCTAGTAGTTTTTGGTGGCATAACCTTATTTATTAAGGTTACATGTATCAAAAACACCTAAAACAATAACTAGGTCTATTTTATTTATTTAGCCTATTACTTTTTTGTATGGCGGGGCCAGTAAAAAATTGATATATCGAGCACAGGAAGCTGAAAGCAGTGAAAACTGCCCACGGACCATGTCAATCAGAACGTAGCTTCATTCATAAAGGCACTTGTTTCGTTCCTTAACGAATCAGCTTTTATAATAAATCATTTTAAATAATGATTCAAAGACTCACTCATCAAAAGTGAATTCAAAGTCTGTATCTGAAGTCACCACCATCCACCCTTAATTTTACAATGCTGAAGAAGCTATTTTCTGTGAATTTGCAAGACTTACGACTCATTGGCCACAAGGTAAATGTCTAGAAGAACAACAATGTGCGCTGCAAACCAGTGTGTTTATAATTACGACAATATACTAAAAGAAATACCAGATTGCAATATAAAGCAGCATAACAAACTGTATTGAACAGCTAAAAATAACTGGAAGCGAATGACACTGAAAGCCAGACACATTCAAAATACAAATGGCGCGCCCAGTTTTCCATTAAAAATAAGATGGGTACCCTCATCACTATTTCCTACTCCACTAATATAGGTCACTGAATGAGTAAATGAAAAGGAGTGAGCCGACACTGAGTGCGGCGTAAGTGCAGTGGCCTGTGGATGGCATGTTCTGGTGAGACTCGGGAAATCATTTGTGGCGACTCTCACAGTGCATGGAAGTGTACATCAGTTATACACTCATGACTGTGTATTATGAGATTGAATGAGCGCACTTGATAATGTCCTGTATGTTTTTGGACACCACTACAAACGGCTGTCCCTTCAAATAGTGCATTATATCAGTATAGGGGACCACTTACCCTCACCTACTGGCGTATTAATTAAACCTGCAGAAAGAGACAGATTGACCATCTGAAATGCAGTCGCAAACACAAACGTAGTGATACCAAATACACAGTGGTGTCAAACTGTTTTATCGGCATATCTGGAACACTGTTCGGCCAATCAGAACTAACTGCTGTATGAATTCCATCAAAACAGTGACCTTTATATGGCACAAATACAATCAGGATCAGAACACTGGCAGCGAATACAGCTAGAACAACATAGATAAAGTGAGAAGCTGTGCACTCAGTGAACTGAAGCACTTTTGAACATCCATCTTTATCAAGTGACTGACTGTGTCTAAAATCACATACTCTCTGAGTAGGTACTTCTTTTGAACAAGTACTTTGCAACTGTAAAAAAAAAATATGTTCTATTATGGTATGGATGTGTGTAGTATGAATATAATACAGACATACTACATCCATCAATTGTCATGTGACGTACCGGCATGAGTTGCGTCGCTTCAATGTCATTCATTTATCCTTTCCCGTGGCCTCATGGGATAGTAAAGTGTCCATCCACTTCAGAATCTCACCGGAAGTAGTAGGTCATCCGGGTACTTCTCACCTACTATGAATACTGTGAATTCGGACAGACTACTCTTATCACATGTTCATCTACATAGTCGTGGAATATGCGATTTTGGATGCAGACATTTTGTCAGTTAAAAATGTCAGGTTTTCTTTTCTGGAGCCCTAAACTTGGCTATACAGTTGAGTTTGAAATACACATTGCTTATAAGTTGTAATTGATTTATTTTATTGTGCAGTGTAGTCTTAAAGCATACTACCATAAAGCAGAGAATCTAAGCAATGATTTAACCATGTATTTAAACAAAATAGCTGTAGAGTGTCATGTTGGACATGGAACAGTTGCACTAGCACAAACAGCTCCATAGTAAGTATACATGCAATACAGTTCCAAAGGTTAAAGTTGACTCCACCTATCTCTTTGTGTCCGTTTTGCTAGACCAGCTCTGCCAGGCAATGTCATTGTTAGCCCGGCTGTCTCTGCAATGGATTCCATGCCCAGTGCCAGCAGACCATTATCACCATTAGACAAGGGGCTTGGTGTACTGGTTTGTACTTTAGCGAGCTGGCTGGACTCCACGCAGAGGAAGATTCATAATGGATGGTCCCAGCGTGCTGAATGCAAACCTGACCCCACTACCACCCCCACAGGGGTTTGTGTCCAATGGACCATTATGATGTCCTTGGAGGCACCGGACCATGAATTTATGGGCTATGTTCCTTACTCTCTGCTTCCCAGTGTTCCATGATGCTATTCAGATGAAGCTAAAAAGAATCTGTTCCAAAAACATCAAATAGCAACATTGAACTCATTAACTCTCTTAGCTGTGAGAAGACAAATATGCCAGAATCAGGAATACCATGCACGTCCTAAATGTTTTAAATGGCTTCCTTTCCACATCTAAAATAATATAGGAGTGGCTTTTTTTTTTTACCCCACTGAAAATAGCGGAAGACGGTTCAGGCAACGGTTTGAGTGTTGAATCATCATTCCTACCGCGTAGTATTACTACAACTGTAAATGGTTAGACACAAAAGATTATTAGTACACTGTAAGTCAAATTCATCATTAATTGTACAAGAACGCCGCAACGGACGTTTCCGGGATCAAATGTGTCGCAATGAGTTATTCTTGTATGGTGTAAATGTGCTGCGCCCAAAATAGCGTATTTTCAGATTGAATCTTTTGTTTTGAATCAATGCTTCGGAGCTTCGAGCTGACCAAGCCACGTGATTTAAAAGGATAGCTCACCCAAAATGTCTCTAAATTAGATATAATATAATTATACATTTAATGTTGGTTCATGGGTTTACTTGAGCGTGAGTTTGCTTAAAGGGATAGTTCAACCCAAAATGAAAATTAGCCCATGATTTGAAGCTCAAAAATCTATTATAAATCACTTACACATTACTTACACAAACCCAAGCTTTGCTTCAGAAATGTATACAGGTTTTTATATAACTCAGACTGTATTCATCTGAAAGAAGAATGTCAAATACACCTAGGCTTGAGGGTAGGCTAAGTAAATCATGGGGTAATTTTCATTTTTGGGTGAACGATCCCTTTAAGCTAACTCGCGCCAAGTAAACCCAACATTAAATGTATAATTTTTTTAATGTATAATGTTTTAAATGTATGTTAATTCAATTTGAGTAGAGTTTTGTCATTTTTTACGTTCCTAAACCAACACACTTGCGTTTTCTCGTAAGGCTTTAACCAGTAGATTTGACTGGTTTTCTCAAAACGTTTACTCGTTTTGTGAAGCAATTGATTCAACTTGAGTCAACTTTCTATGGTTCCTCTATATGGTACCTGATTAGAAATTATAGAAAATTGGTTTATTCTGTAAATATAGGAAACATGTTTAAAAAATGTCTTTTAAACTACATATCGAATATCACCTTATATATTAAGTGTCCTATAGTTGCACATAACTGCTGTGCTGTTTCATGAATAATACAAATTAGGACAGTGCATTATTCATAGTAGTCCTATTCATAAAACAATACATGGAAAGTACCCAGATTACCTGCTTCCATCGAGATTCTGAAGTGCACATGTGCTGGACACTACTATCCCATTAGGCCACGGGAGAGCAGTTGTGAATAGCAGTGAAGCGACGCAGTTGGCGGTGTATACAAGACAATGACAACATGGTGGATGTAGTAAATCTGGATTTCATTCATTTAACACACATTCATATGATACAACATATTATTTATCTGTCACAAAGTGCCACATCAAATACTAAGCTGTTGCTTTTTGAATACTACATGAAGTGAGCATATTCTGAGGTAAGAATGGTATTATACTCTCTGCTTTGGGATTTATAGGTTCAAACACCAACAGATGGTATGAGTCGATGGTAATAAAACAGACCAGTCCAAAAGGTTAGAGGACAGGGCTGGTGACTGTTGACCCCAACCAAAAAGGTCACTGGCGGTCACTATAGTGGAAGTAGCTAAACATACGACAACTCAGCTAATGCTTTTGTCTCTGTTTCTTTTTTCAGTGCTTTATCCCTTTATCCCAAACACGTTACGGCGGCAATGCACAACCAGTCGAACATTCTGTAAGGGAGGTACAGAAAAGGTAGCGGTCTGGTCCGTATGGAAAGTATCAAAATGCCTCACTCCCAGCTGAAGACTCGCAGACAGCAGGTGGAGTCTGGAGGCAGCAATGAGGTCATTGGGGCCAACAATTTTCACATGGGTTTGTTTTACAGTGTTTACACCAGTCATAACTCCCTAGCGTTAGCGCCCACATACCACGCAGTGAGCTAAACCCTGTGAACTAGGTATGATGAAAAAAAATGCCCCATTTATGCTCATAAAAACACAAAAGATTCACTGACTGAGATGGACGATGGCAGCATCTCCCCAAAACTGAATTTGTCCTATATTTGTGATTGAGCTCTATTGTTTGGGCTTTACTCTATCCTTCAGGAATGTTTTCATCAGCAAACCTCAGAGCTGTTTTCACCCGGCCCCTCCCATCGGCACAGAGCCGCACCATCCAAGAATGTCAACTGCATCTTCAGGATCAGAGAAAAGTGTCATTTAGGCCTATAAACAATGACGACGGCACAGGCAACACAGGATCATATGCAGTCGCAAAAGTTTCTATGGCAATGAACCAACACACAGGGTTGCACAAGAGTCTGTAAGCTGACCACCCATTTGTGACCTAGTTACAAGCCTTACGTGAGAAAAATATCAACATGAGAAGCAAAAGCTCATTCACATTGCTGACATGTACATTTATTTGTGAAAGACACTGCCCTCTGCTGTACAAAAGTAGTAGTTCACAGGTAGCAAACGAATTTGACTATGCAAAGTAGGAAATACAATACATACATCTTACATACATTTTATATACAAATGATTTAAAATCAGTGAGCACAGTTATGCTTTGGCATTCTAATACATGCGTGTTGAGAACTCTAAAAGCAGCTTTGCATTAATGAAAACAGAAATCATGTATTTAAATACATTACTCAGATGTTACAACTAGTGTGTGCATCAGACACAACATGCAAATTAGGCTAAAGTTTCAGTCCTTACAGTAAAATACAAAAAAAAAACTTTTAAGGCATGTATGCTTTATAGAGAACTGTCCCACAATCCACACCCTCACTCGCAGACGTCACTGATTCTGTTAAAAGAAACAAAGACCTATTTTACTTTTATAGGTAAAAAGGATTTCTTATGATTGTATGAATCATATGATTGTGATCATAGATAGTAAACTAGGTTAGCTTACTGTTTCCCGACATGCGAGTCTCGGCCATGCTTTTCTTTTCTTGTCCCCATCTATTGAACCACGAACAAACAGAGACAAAACTAAACCACAAGATATTTCCAAGAAAACTAACAGTAGCAACTGGAGTCTAGCAACCATATCAGAGATTTTCATCTTTTTATAGCAACACGTCCACACCCAGTTCGTTTTTAAAGCGTATATGCAGGTTTAGAACTGGTAGGTCTACTATTATTTGACTTGTGTTGAAGCCTTCCATCTGGCATTTTCTTTTAATTATTACTCTTTGAGGGTTGTTAAAAGGAAATTCACAATTCTTTTGTCATAGCTTCTTTCATCGCAAACCCAATATGTACGGTCACCAACAACAATCTCAACATTTCCTTCAAGCCAGCGGCAACAGGTGTGTCAAACCACTGTCAGATTACCTTTGATAGTCAATCTTCCAAACAAGGCAGCTGCCAGGATCACTGTCAGAAAAATGACAGCAGGCAGTAAGATCTTCTCAATGTCCTGAAAGTGACTTCTCTCCGGGTCATGGCACCAATTTACTGTGATTAAACAAAAAAATGCATATCTTTACTAGCTTGTGGTCATGTGTGTGGCAATATAGTCAAACTAAGTATCACAAATGGCACTACATTTTTATTAACATGACACTAGTTTAGTGGTTTGCAAAATAATGTAGCTTTCCAGTTAAAAGCTACATTGCAAATTCCTACTGAATTTGCTATATTTTTCATTGCATTACTTGGTGGTCACAACTTGTTTAGTACTTTGTAGTGTAGTTAAATGAAACTACTTTTTTCTTTAAAGGGGTCATGACATGAGAAATAAAATTTGCCTTGATCTTTTGACATATAAGAGATCTTAGTACAATTCCTGCAAGTTTAAAGGGATAGTTCACCCAAAAATGAAAATTCTGATATCATTTACACCCGCAAGTTGTTCCAAACCTGTATACATTTCTCTGTTCTGCTGAACACAAAGGAAAATATTTAGAAGAATGTTTATAACCAAGCAGTTCTCGCCCCCCATTGAATACCATAGTATGAGGGAAAAAAATACTATGGTAGTCAATGGGGGGCGAGATCTGCTCGGTTACAAACATTCATTCAAATATCTTCCTTTGTGTTCAGCAGAACAAAGACTGATTTTTGGATGAACTATCCTTTTAAAATGTCCTCCTCATTATAAACAAAGCATTTAATCTCGTTTTGATATTGTGGGAACTGTGACGTCAATACATTTGCATATGACTGCCCCCAGAGCAGTACATCACAAATAATTACACGTCGTAACATAATAGGCCCACTGGAGAATTTGACTTTATATTTATAGTTTTCAGTCACTGTCGTGGAGGCCTGGAGGTCAAAACAGCCATAGAACCAGTCAATTTTCCATCTTAAAAACAAAAATATGTGAACAAGATGCAAGTTTTTGGCACTTGTGATCCATATACAGCACCTGTTGCAGTATTTCAATCACTAAAAACGGCGGGACGTGCTAAAACGCTTATCATGAAAAACACTTAGTGTAGGTTGCACCAATAAGGGTTAAATTAAGCAAAGTTTAACACTAATCAAGGATTTGTTGATATGGGTTTTATTTTAAATTGCGTTGTGTTGCACCACTTAATTTTAAACACAGATTAACTATGTAGAAAGACTGTTAGAATTAAAGGGCTGATCATACAGTGAACCGACGGCAGGCTAAAGATGCTTAATCCTTATTCGTGCAACCCAGCCTTAAAGTGCCTTAATGTACTAAAACAGTGATATTAAAAGATCAAATTGATTTCTGCATACTCTATATATTAATGTGTTGCATTTATATTGTGTTCATCTGCTTGCCAGTAGAAAGTATGCATCATCAATAAGGTGTATATCGATTTTGGTCTTTTAATATCACTGTCTTACATCATTAACACTTAAGGCATCCCTTAAAACAGATCTTTTCAGACAGAGGATCAGAACGAGGGTTGAAAATCATATTTGTTTTTTTGTGCAAAAAAAATTATTAGTAGTTAATCTTAAGGAACATGTTATTATAATATAATTATGAGTGCCTGTAGCTGTATCACAGGTTACGTTTCTAACTACATTTTCATTAGCATGATGCTAGTTGAGCTTTTTCAAAACAGCATAGCTTTTCCTGTAAGGAGCTACACTGCATAATCCTACATTGCTATATTTTTTATCGCATAATATTGTGGCCACAACTTTATAATGTAGTTAGCTACTTTTTTAGTAGCTTGAGTGTAGCGACATGTAACAATTTTTTTTTAAGATGAGCGTTAGGCCTACTATCATTTGAACAATGGTTTGTGAGTAGCTGTATCGTGGATAATGCTACTTTTAACTACATTTTCATTAGCATGATGCTAGTTAAGCTGTTTTCAACAGAGTGTAGCTTTTCCAGTAAGGAGCTGAAATCTTAAATTTCAATATTTTTAATCGCATTGTATTGTGGCCACAACTTTATAATGTAGTTAGTTACTTTTTAAGTAGCTTGAGTGTAGCAGTGTAGCAAGTATTTTTTTTAAGTTTAGCTTTACTGTAATTTGTACAGTGGTTTGTGAGTAGCTGTATCGCAGATGATGCTTATTTGGCGAATAAGCCCCGCCTTCTAAATGAAAGAGCCAATCGTTGATTAGTAAACAGTCATCTTGTCACTGCAACTGCCATTAGACACTCCGGTTTCTAGAATGCAGTGTTCTGAGATTCACGCTTAGAACTGCGCATGCGCATTAGCTTTGTCCAGGCTGAAAAATAATGTTTTTTTATGATTCAAGCTTTTAGTTCAAATTTATGAGACAGTTGTTGTCAAATTTAATTGGTGATTTAAAATATGAAATTTAATCGTAAGCTTGGCAAACATTTTTGGAGAATTTTATATATCCCCATTCAAAGAGATCCCAAGCACTGCCCAAGAGGCGTATCAAAGATGGCCGCCAAGTGAAATGACTTGTCTTAAAGGGACTTTAGGGACATAACTCAGATTTTCATTGGTATGACACTAGTTTTTTTTTTCAAAATAGCTTCCAGTAAGATGCTACACTAAAAAACGCTTCATTGCTGTTTTTCACACATTGTATTCACCCACAATGTAGTTATCTACTATTTTGAAGCTTGTAGTGTACTGTAGCTACATGTAACTATGTTTTTTAAAAGATTAGATTGCCTGTTGTTGAACTACTTCACATTATGAGTAGCTGTATCTTCTAGCTTAGCTACAGTTTTCGAAGTGGCTTCCCCAACACTACCCACCATTATAAGCTACATGTACTTACAACACTGCAAGTCGCACTGAAGAACAGGGACTGAAAAGTGCACATCTACCCTCTGGACCTTTTAAACAGGAAAACATGAGACAATTAACATCAATAAATTGATCAAAATCCAACAAGTTTTGTCAGCACTAGCACTCTCCGTTGTTGCCTTACCTGTATACAAACACACACTTCACATGCATTTTTAGACAAGTTGAAAACTGTGCGCTTCATTTTGTCCTAGAAAACAAAGAACTGGCTTAAAATCAAACAAGCTTAAACAAGACCTTGCGCTATGAGTTTTTCTTAGAACAAACACTTTTCTTTGCCATGTCATCAGGTACAAACCAGTTAAAAAGTTTTACTTTGACAGGGGAATTGCCTTCAATGTAAGCCTCAAGGCATGGCATTACTAGAATGAATAGGGGAGTACCGAAAAACAAAATGATGGAAAAAAAAACATCTGTATGACATCATGTACATCTGCTTTGAAGTTAGCATAACTGATCCTACATGCTGATAACCCTGCTAATGCCTCCTTACCACAGAAAGGGTTTGGGACTTGTTTCCCTCGATTTGTTTGCACTGAGAAGACGGTTTCATCTCACAGACTGAAACTGAGAAGTTGGCTTTGACCCATGTTGATATCTCTGCCCACTGTTGACCATTTTTGGATGCCATCTTTGCTGTCCAGACTTGTGGGATAAAACATTAAAGTCATTAAGCCTTCATACAGCGTGTAACATAAACAAACTGCTTGTTAAACATGTCTTATAACGAACAGGGAACGTTCTTAGAACGTTCTGGCAAGGTTATCAAAGTAATGAGTAAACATTCTTCTAGTAACGTTAAAAGAACTTTCATGATACTTTTTTCTAAAACATTTTAGTTGGATGTTCTAAAAGTTTTTAAAAGTTATACTTAATATTTCAGAACATTCAGAGAATATTTAAAAGTAACTTTCCCATGTTTGCAAAATGATCAAATGCAATGTTTACATCTTTGCATGATCAAGAAAACATTCAGAGAACACTCATAAATAACATTTTAATAACTCAATAGGAACGTAGGCAAAACATTCTAAGAATATATTTTTGTTTGCTAGGGTAGAGCTTTGTATACCTGAGAAATTCCCTTTGGCAAAAGGACACTTAATCCATGTCCTCAGTTCAGTAGTAAACTGAAAAATAAAAATAAAAAAGATGTCATTACTGTGAATTCTGACCCCACCGAACAATATATTTCCAATGACATCATAATTTGTCAATGACAACATTTATTTAAAGCAATAATTCACCCAAAAATAAAAATTCTGTCTTCATGTCTAAACAACTCATGTGGTAAATTCCAAGTCTTCTGAAGTTGTTTGATAGTTTTTGTTTCAATATCGATACAATATCCTTCATCTTTAAAGCTAATTGTAATATACACCGATCAGGCACAACATTATGACTAATATTGTTGGTCCCCCTTTTGCTGCCAAAAGAGCCCTGACCTGTTGAGGCATGGTCTCCACTAGACCCCTGAAGGTGTGCTGTGGTTTCTGGCAACAAGATGTCAGCAGCAGATCCTATAAGTTGCACGGTGGGCCTCTATGGATCGGACTTGTTTGTTCAGCACATCCCACAGATGCTCGATTGGATTGAGATCTGGGGAATTGGGAGGCCAACACGTCAATCTCATTGTTGTGCTCCTAAAACCATTCCTGAACCATTTTTGCTTTGTGGCACAGTGCATTATCCTGCTGAAAGAGGCCACAGCCACCAGGGAAAACCATTTTTAATAAAGGGTGTACATGGTCTGCAACAATGCTTAGCTAGGTGGTACGTGTCAAAGTAACATCCACATGGATGACTGGACCCAAGGTTTCCCAGCAGAACATTGCCCAAAACATCACACTCCCTCCAACGGCTTGCCTGATTCCCATAGTGCATCCTGGTGCCATGTGTTCCCCAGGTAAGAGACGCACCGGCACCCGGCCATCCACGTGATGTAAAAGAAAATGATTCATCAGGCCACCTTCTTCCATTGCTCTGTGTTGCTCTCGTGCCCACTGTTGACACTTTTGGCGGTGGACAGGGCTCAGCATGGGTAACCTGAGTGATCTGCGGCTATGCAGCCCCATACGCAACAAACTGCGATGCACTGTGTATTCTGACACCTTTCTATCAGAACCAGCATTGACGTCTTGTGCAATATGAGCAACAGTAGCTCGTCTGTTTGATCAGACCACACGGGCCAGGCTTCTATCCCCACGTGCATCAATGAGCCATGGCCACCCATGACCCTGTCGCCAGTTCACCACTGTTCTTCCTCGGATCACTTTTGATAGATACTGACCACTGCAGACCGGGAACACCCCACAAGAGCTGCAGTTTTGGAGATGCTCTGACCCAGTCGTCTAGCCATCACAATTCGGCCCTTGTCAAACTCGCTCAAATCCTTACGCTTGTCCATTTTTCCTCCTTCTAACACATCAACGTTGAGGACAAAATGTTCACTTGCTGCATATTATATCCCACCCACTAACAGGTGCCGTGATGAAGAGATAATCAGTGTTATTCACTTCACCTGTCATAATGTTATGCCTGATCGGTGTATAGCGGTAGAACAAGATATATAGCTCAGGAGTCATACAGGCAACTTTTTGTCATTTTTGCAACGTGACAGCTCTAGTCCTCATTCACTTTCATTGTTTGGTATAGAGCAGCAGGGTCATTCTGTTACATTTCTCCTTCTGTGTTCCACAAAAGAATAAAAATCATACGTTTAGGATCATGAGGGTGAGAATATGATGACAGAATGTCATTTTTGGATGAAAGAAAATAAGCAATAAAAACGTTAAACCTTCGTGCAAAGTGTAGGGTGTGGATCCACAGAAGAGAATATCACCTGAGGTAAAAACAATAAGAAAAGATGACAGGGTTCCTGATAAACAGTAGCTATAACTGCAGATGTAATAAGAAGGAACAAAGGATTAGAGGGGAAAAGAACATACTTTTTGCCCCTGTGAATGAATAACATTTCCAAGGTCTCTGCAACTTTTTCCTCCATCAACATGGCATAGAGAAACTGACACTTTGACAGGACACAGCGGCTCCCATATCAGCTTCTCCTCACTGAGGTCATAGGTTATCCCAGACCACAGTTCTTCTAAATCTGTTACAGAAGACAGTGGGTATTTTAAACAAAAATTTGAATCAAAATCATGATTTACCAGTCTCTCTTCAGGTTTTCTTGATTGCTATCACACTACAACCGATTCCTAAACCATTCATTCAGATTTACCTCTCAACAGAAATGCCCTAATTCTGCTCAGGTTTAAACATGTTCTCATTCACAAGACACAAGTACAGATTATAATTAACTCAAGCGTCACAACATGAACACAAATTACACACATTTATCCATGTGTGAACATTATGTAGCAAAACTGATGACACACTAATTTCAGGATAATACAAATAGTGAAAGGTGATTATGTGCTTTGGAAGATTAATATAGGGCCGGTTCACACAGATTTTTGTGTGTGTGTGGTTAGATGCAGGTCAATGGAATACAAAAGAATGCAAGGTATAGACTTGTTTTTTTTAAAGCTGAGCTTTTAACTTGAGTACTGCGTTTTTAGAATGCGTGTATAGACGAGGATATGCAGAGGATGCTGATTTTATTTATTCATTTAAGTTCAAGTTCAATTCTTTGGAATTTTAACTTTTCTATTGCTTTTCATCTACTGTAAAATCTCTTTACTTTGCACCCGTCTGTTTATGTTGTATACTGTAATGACATGCATGATTCCTCATTCGCAATTAGAGAAGATATTTTGAAAGTATCACGTTTTTTTGGACCCCATTGACTTTCATCATAAGGACAAAAACAGTTGAAACATTCTTCAAAGTGTAATATAAAGAAACTGCAGCAGGTTTGAAATTAAATGAGGGTTAGGAAATGATGGTGAACTATCATTTATCCATTTAAGTGCTTTAGCTTCACATATGAGACCCCTGGAAACCTAGATATTTGGATAATACGTAAGTACTCCCTTTACAAACATGAGCAAGTGCTAACTAGTAGATAACATCTTATACAGATAAAACACAACCAAGTGCAAATAAGCAAGCCAACACAAGATTTTTCTTTTAATTCAGGTGTTGGTGAAAAAGGTCTTGAGGCGGGTCTGAAGATTAACTTTAAATGTCGCCACTCGCTATGAAGTTTTAGGTTACAGCACAAAACGTTTTTGTGGTGTAAATCGAAAAGCTGAAAACGTCTAGAAGTTTTTGTTTTAAATATTGTACATTTTACTCACTGTTTTTGAATGGACACACTTGAACTCTCCGTGCATCTACTCTGGCAGGCCAACCCTGAAAAACAAAAAATCAACAGTTCCTTCTCTAACAGTCAGGTTGCACATTCAGAACATCATTTTCTATTAAAATAAAGCTACCTCAATGCACAAACAAGGCAATGCTTTGGAGTACTGAAACGTTATGCTTCTCTCTAGATGTTGTGATTTTATCTGAAACACAATGCAAAACACAGGGGAAAAATGTCAATGGCAAAGTCTTTGAAGAACTTAGAAGGGAAAGTGTGAGCTCTTCTTACCGTTCTGTGTGGCCCTTCTCCTGCACAAATGAAACTGCGTTTATGGCAAAGCCTGAGATTGTAATCTGTGTCCTCAGGAGCATCAGTCACTTTCACTGTTAATGTATTCCTGTCTTTATCTACAGTGTATGCCAGCTTCCCAGCTACAATAAAACAACAAAACAGTTAATGCTTTACATTCTGACATATCTGTCTGTCTGTCAGTCCATCTATCTATCTATCTATCTATCTATCTATCTATCTATCTATCTATCTATCTATCTATCTATCTATCTATCTATCTATCTATCTATCTATCTATCTATCTATCTATCTATCTATCTATCTATCTATCGTGAGTCTGCCTGTCTGTCTATCTATCAATCGTGTGTCTGTCTATCTATCTATCTATCTATCTATCTATCTATCTATCTATCTATCTATCTATCTATCTATCTATCTATCTATCTATCTATCTATTTATCTATCTATCTATCTATCTATCTATCTATCTATCTATCTATCTATCTATCTATCATCTATCTATCTATCTATCTATCTATCTATCTATCTATCTATCTATCTATCTATCTATCTATCTATCTATCTATCTATCTGTCTGTCTGTCTGTCTGTCTGTCTATCTGTCGTCTGTCTGTCTATCTATCAATCATGTGTCTGTCTATCTATCTATCTATCTATTGTGAGTCTGCCTGTCTGTCTATCTATCAATTGTGTGTCTATCTATCTATCTATCTATCTATCTATCTATCTATCTATCTATCTATCTATCGTGAGTCTGCCTGTCTGTCTATCTATCAATCGTGTGTCTGTCTATCTATCTATCTATCTATCTATCTATCTATCTATCTATCTATCTATCTATCTATCTATCTATCTATCTATCTATCTATCGTGAGTCTGCCTGTCTGTCTGTCTATCTATCAATCGTGTGTCTGTCTGTCTGTCTGTCTGTCTGTCTATCTATCTATCTATCTATCTATCAATCGTGTCTGTCTATCTATCTATCTATCTATCTATCTATCTATCTATCTATCTATCTATCTATCTATCTGTCTGTCTGTCTGTCTGTCTGTCTGTCTGTCTGTCTGTCTATCTATCAATCATGTGTCTGTCTATCTATCTATCTATCTATTGTGAGTCTGCCTGTCTGTCTGTCTATCTATCTATCTATCTATCTATCTATCTATCTATCTATCTATCTATCTATCTATCTATCTATCTATCTATCTATCTATCTATCTATCTATCTATCTATCTATCTATCTATCTATCTATCTATCTATCTATCTATCTATCTATCTATCTATCTATCTATTGTGTGTCTGTCTGTCTGTCTGTCTATCTATCTACAGTGGGTACGGAAAGTATTCAGACCCCTTACATTTTTCACTCTTTGTTATATTGCAGCCATTTGCTAAAATCATTTAAGTTCATTTTTTTCTCATTAATGTACATTAATGCACCCCATATTGACAGAAATTGACATTCTTGCAGATTTATTAAACAAGAAAAACTGAAATGTCACATGGTCCTAAGTATTCAGACCCTTTGCTCAGTATTTAGTAGAAGCACCCTTTTGATCTAATACAGCCATGAGTCTTTTTGGGAAAGATGCAACAAGTTTTTCACACTTGGATTTGAGGATCCTCTGCCATTCCTCCTTGCAGATCCTCTGCAGTTCTGTCAGGTTGGATGGTAAACGTTGGTGGACATCCATTTTCAGGTCTCTCCAGAGATGCTCAATTGGGTTTAAGTCAGGGCTCTGGCTGGGCCATTCAAGAACAGTCACAGAGTTGTTGTGAAGCCACTTCTTCGTTATTTTAGCTGTGTGCTTAGGGTCATTGTCTTGTTGGAAGGTGAACCGCCGGCCCAGTCTGATGTCTTGAGCACTCTGGAGAAGGTTTTCATCCAGGATATCCCTGTACTTGACCGCATTCATCTTTCCCTCGATTGCAACCAGTCGTCCTGTCCCTGTAGCTGAAAAACACCCCCACAGCATGATGCTGCCACCCTCACGCTTCACTGTTGGGACTGTATTGGACAGGTGATGAGCAGTGCCTGGTTTTCTCCACACATACCGCTTAGAATTAAGGCCAAAAAGTTCTATATTGGTCTCATCAGACCAGAGAATCTTATTTATCACCATATTGGACTCCATGCAGGCTTTTATGTGTCTTGTACTGAGGAGAGGCTTCCGTCGGGCCACTCTACCATAAAGCCCCGACTGGTGGAGGGCTGCAGTGATGGTTGACTTTCTACAACTTTCTCCCATCTCCTGAATGCATCTCTGGAGCTCAGCCACAGTGATCTTTGGGTTCTTCTTTACCTCTCTCACCAAGGCTCTTCTCCCCCGATAGCTCAGTTTGGCCGGACGGCCGGCTCTGGGTTCTGGTTGTCCCAAAAGTCTTCCATGTAAGGATTATGGAGGCCACTGTGCTCTTAGGAACCTTGAGTGCAGCAGAATCTTTTTTGTAACCTTGGCTAGATCTGTGCCTTGCCACAATTCTGTCTCTGAGCTCTTCAGGCAGTCTTTGACCTCATGATTCTCATTTGCTCTGACATGCACTGTGAGCTGTGTGGTCTTATATAGACAGGTGTGGCTTTCATAATCAAGTCCAATCAGTATAATCAAACACAGCTGGATTCATATGAAGGTGTAGAACCATCTCAAGGATGATCAGAAGAAATAGACAGCACCTGAGTTAAATATATGAGTGTCACAGCAAAGGGTCTGAATACAATTCTCAACAAAATTTCAACAATTCTGTGTTTCTGCTAATATGGGGTGCTATGTGTACATTAATGAGAAAAAAAGGAATTTAAATGATTTTAGCAAATGGCTGCAATATAAGAAAGATTGAAACATTTAAGGTGGTCTGAATACTTTCTGTAGACACTGTATCTATCTATCTATCTATCTATCTATCTATCTATCTATCTATCTATCTATCTATCTATCTATCTATCTATCTATCTGTCTATCTATCTATCTATCTGTCTGTCTGTCTGTCTGTCTGTCTGTCTGTCTGTCTGTCTGTCTGTCTGTCTGTCTGTCTGTCTGTCTATCAATTGTGTGTCTATCGATCTGTCTGTCTATCCTTATATTGACATCATAATAATGAAACTTACTAATGCACTCTGCAATTGTGTCTCTGATTCCTTCATGACTGCATTCTGGCATTAAAAAGAAAAGGGCAATAATGTTATTCATGTCACTTGACTACTTTGTGTATAAGCATTATATATTGACTGCTGGAAAACAGAATAAGGAGGAAGTTCAGTTGGGTAGAAACAAAAACAAACACAAAAAACAAACATAATACTGATACCGGGAACAAGGTGTTGTTGTGACCACATGGCTTTACAGTAGTTGGGAATCGTTTTGATAGTCACAAACATATGCTGTCCAGGACTAACAGGAACACATTTAAACTGTACATCAACCTAGAAGTAGGGAGTAGGTAGGAAGGTAGGAAGTATCTGTTACAGTGACAGATTTATGTCATTGATAAAATGCTCAGTGGTAATGCTGGATGTGTATTTGTTTAAAAAATATATGTTACTGTACCTGTTTTCCTGTGGCATTTCCTTTGCCAACTCTGCCGAAGGTATAAATCTGGCAATGTCCTATCATCCCCGCAGAATCAGCACACACTAAAACTCCACGGATATCACCTGGAAAACAGATCAAAACTTTATAAGAATTATAAGAATCCAATTTTATGAGTGATGACATTATTTAGCAGGTTTTCATTTAATAAACATTTTTAGGTTCAATCAACAAGGTAGCAACTATTAAGGCAATTTGTGGTTAATGTTAGACCTTTCAGTTTATAACTTATTTGATAACTTATTTTTGTGAAAGAAGCTCTTTTAAAAAGATGTAGTTGTACTAAAAAGCAACACTGTGTCAATGAGTTACCACAGTTTGTTTTTAATGCAGTGACGTATGGCATGACTATAGGCCTGAGTAATTACACAAATCTTGAACTTATTCAGCAGACAAAAGGATCCAGTTCATTGAACACGTTTAACATAGTGGGGTAAGTTGCCATATTACTAAATTTCAGCTTAACTGAATGAGTAAAACAATTATGAAACACTAAACAATTTGTAATATTAATTAAAAACAATCAAAAATATGAAAATATCAAAAAATAAGAGGTACATCTTAATGAAATATTAAACAATTGTTTTAGCCAAATACAGTAATTAATCAATTGTTTATTTATTCCATTTAAAACATGTACCAAATCAAAGGCATTTCATTCATACATTATTATTGTGGCTGGAATCATACACACCAGTAACATTCACTGATGTTGCAATTCTGAGCTGGAGTGAACATTTCCTCTCCTCACACTCCAACACATTAGACAACCTCACATTACTGAACACGCTGCTGCTAAAAGGCTGATCTCTGCAGTGAAATGCTGACAGTGGAGCTATAAGATATAGAATATGTTAGTGCCATAGACAGATAGATAGATAGATAGATAGATAGATAGATAGATAGATAGATAGATAGATAGATAGATAGATAGATAGATAGATAGATAGATAGATAGATAGATAGATAGATACTCACAATAAGCTCTGGGTTTACACAGTAGACCCTGTTTGGAGAGATCAAAATGATTTGACACTATTTAAAATACTATGCTGAGTGATAGTGTAAACTATCCTTTACCATGTATGGGTCCAAAAATACACTAACATTTAACAGGAAATGTGAAAATACTGTAAGGACAGTAAAACAAGGGGTTTCCCATTCACTAACACCTTAGGAAGTTCCTGGTTTGACGAGTAAATATAGCATGGCCATCAGGCAAATTAATCTAGTCTACTATATCCTCGTATCCAGTTACAGAAATCAAAAGAATACGAAAATATTAACTTTGCCAGTCCGACGACTTGGATCATGTTTTGGTCGCAGTCTGAGACTTTGCATAATTTCTGCTTCTGAAAGAATTTTTTTTTTTTTTTTACAAATGTATTACATAACACGTAAGGCTTTATTGTTATAGATGAGATCATATTTTTATGACTCATAAATAAACGTCACTCAACCTGCCACTAATCTTTTCTGACACAACACAGCGTTAGCTAATATAAATAAGCACTGGTATAATTAAGTAAAATATTAATAAAGCCTAATTCAATTGATCCTGAAATAGCACTGTCTGTCTTAGTTAAATGTTTCAACCTAAACATAATTCCAGCATATTGATTTTGCACTTTTAATAATCAAATTATTACTGCATGCTCTACTCAAGAACCCTCAAGGTAATATCAAGTGAAACAAAATTACTAAAATGATCTCATAAAAAATGTACACTAACGTAACTGACAAACCTCAGAACAACTCCAATCACAGTCCTGGTTCCTCTCAATTGTGTTCATATGGACCTTGTTGCTCTGGAGGATGAGGAGCAAAAGAGGAAGAAGCTGAAGATATTTCATGTTTGGTCAGTGTTGGCGCGCAGACGCTGCTGTATGAACTTGCTTTGTCGCTGTGAATGACTTGTAGTCACAGAAAGCTTTGAATATAAAATGGGCATTTACATATAGAGGGAAATTGCTCCCGCCCACTAAAAACCTAATAAGTAAGAAAAAAAGTAGTGCAGCTTTAAAAGTTGCTCATCCAAATACCACTGTACCCACCTCCTCTCTCTCTCTCTCTCTCTCTCTCTCTCTCTCTCTCTCTCTCTCTCTCTCTCTCTCTCTCTCTCTCTCTCTCCCTCTCTCTCTCTCTCTCTCTCTCTCTCTGACAAGCTATATTTGATCATAATACCAAAGTAGGAAAAATATCTATAAAAGCAATTATAACAGTCCCCTCATTGCCATTTACTAGTTCATAACTGCCAGTTACAATTTTAGACGTTTGTATATATATATATATATATATATATATATATATATATATATATATATATATATATATATATATATATATATATATATATATATATATATATATATATACACAATTATATATATATAATTTTGGAATTTTTTTCTCTTTTCTTTTTTTTAGATGGACATATAATAAAGTACCGTTCTGTTAAAACTGTAGAAACTATATCCGCCGCTAGATGGAGACAAAAAAGCACAGAAGGCACGCCTTGCGATATTTTCCACAAACACCAATTATTACTACAGTTACTAAAAGATCATTCCAAATATGCAGCAGGTTTTGATTACAACAAATCACCTGTACATGTGTGAAACATTTGAATAATAATAGTAGCCTAATGAGGATGATGAAAAAATATTATTCTCATCATCATCATTACTATTATTAATAAAAATATTAATATATGATATGAATTAAATTATTTTATATGATATGTGCTAGTACTGCGAGGTGATGATCATATTGTATACTGTTGGTGCCTAATCAAATTATTTCTAGTTGACCATCCTAAAATATAATAAATCATAAAAATAATTTCAATATAGATTTTAATGTATTATTATTATTATTATTGACACTTACTTAGATATTATTATATGTTATTATAGTAATATGTATTATTATTATTAACAATTACTATTATATAATAATATATGTTTAATGTATTATTATTATTTATTACTTTCTTATTATAAATTATTTTATATGATAAATAGTGCAAGGGGATGATCAAAAACTATGAATAATAATGATATAGATGTACTATTATTATTATTATTAACACTAAGATATTTATTTATTTTATGTGATATCACATTGAGATATATATGAGATGATAATTATAATATAGATTATTATTATCATTATTGAGTGTTAATGGGGTATTATTACAACACTTACTAAGATATTATAATATATGTTTGACGTATTATTCATTTATTTATTTGATTTATTTATTCATTTTACATGGTCAATTGGGCTACTGTTGGTCAAACTATTTCTAGTGGAACATCCCGAAAAATAATAACAAATAATAATAATGATTAGTATAATACAGATTATTATTGGTATTGTTGTTTATTAGGATGGTCGACCATAACAAAATGGCATTCATGTGAGTGTGAATTAAAACCAACAGCCTCCCCATGTACATACTGCTCACCCCCTTACTCTCTGCTTGGCCCCTCTCACATTATTTCTTGGCGGGCGTTGTTTGCTGATCTCTACCCTGCCTTCAGTGCGCCTCTCCTCTCCCCACCCCCTCTTTGTTGTTTCTCTCCTCCAGCCTCTGCTGCGCGCGCGCGCACACACACACACACACTCGCTCCCTAGGATCAGCTGCGCGCTCGCAGTATCCGTACGTCCCTTCCCCCCGCGGCCTGGCTGCTGATGAGATGAGTGGAAGATGTCGGTGTCGGGGCTGAAGGCCGAATTAAAGTTCCTCGAGTCAATCTTTGACCCAAACCATGAGCGATTCAGAATAATCGACTGGAAGCCTGATGAACTGAGCTGCCAGTTTAATGTGACAGGAGAAAAGCTGCTGATTATTCACTGCAACATCACGGTAAGATTCATCAGCCTTGTGTAGCTTACATGCGAACAAGACAAGGCCGAGTGAAATAACACCACCACAACCCCCCTTTGGCTCGATTAAAGCCACCATAATGCGAATAAAAGCATTTAAACCGATCAGAATCCATTATATATCCTCAAACGGATGTCAAAATAACAGATAAACAAGTACACACTCCTAGCATGAGCTACATTTAGCTTGCTAGTTGGTTAGCTAACAAAGTTAACTGCGTTGGCTCTAGCTTTAACTGAGTTAGCTAAACAATCACGCCAGCTAATATTCAGACTTGCTTGATTTTATCAAACTCGAGATAGTTCAATAAAAAGTATAGTTGTTTTATTCCGCGTCGGTGGGGATTTTACCGTTAACGTTAAGTTAGTTGCCAGGTAATTAGCTTGTGTGCTAATTTAGCAAAAATGATACATTGGCTAGCTAAACGACGTTTCGGACAAAATGTTTTTTTTGTTGTTGTTGTCTTTCTATGTCGAATTTGAGGTGCTATTTTGTAATGTACATGGCGTAATGAAAGCACTTTATTTTATAAACAGTTAGTTATAACGTTGGCTTTATAGCAGTAATTGGCTGGTTTGTCGAAGTTCTTCATTTAGCGAGGCCTGTTAATAAATGCGTAGATTTAAAACGACCCAACTCTATATCCAGTTAAATCTATCACAGTGTTTTGTAATATAATTGTTATGGTAATTTCTCATTGCTATCATGATTGCTACCGTCGTGGTCTAGCAATATTAGCGCAGTTCCAAACTTAATCATTTGAGCGATTTCTGCCATTTTAATAGCTTTTTAGAGGAAACGACCTGCGTGTTTGTTGAGTGTATATTAAGTCTACTTAATTATCAAGAGGTGTTGTCATAACGTAACGTTACACTATGAAAATGCGCTGCAAAGCGACGGCACTGCAGTGCCAACTGGCTGCCGTTTTGGTGTTATTGAGGTCAGTCAGTTTGTTGAGTTTATATTTTGATGTGTGAGGTGCTGTAAGGTCAGTGTGTGGTCCTGACAAGCAGAAGCAAATCACGTCGCCATCATTTTGGCCCTCTAATGATGGGAGGAGATTTCTAAGTAGTGGTCGGGAACATAATGTTCACATGATTTTACATGGAACACAGGAACTTCAACATCAGCTCTGACTCACCCGTCAATGCACAGATCTGCTGTGGTCTCTGTTGGTTGTTCATTAAGAGAGAGAACCTGCAGAGTTTGATTCATTGGTTTGGCAGCTGTTGATGTGGCTGCTTGTCATGCAAGTGGCTGAATGGATCCGACTTCAGTAACCTTGTGAAAGGACAAAGGGTTTTGATGCAATTAGGAAGATGCTGATGTTGTAACTCTTGATATTTTTTGTAGGAGTCTTACCCTTCAACGCCACCAATATGGTTCGTTGATTCGGATGACCCAAGTCTGACCGAAGTCCTTGAACGGCTGGAGGATGTCAGAAGAGGCAATACTTTGGTAAGGAGGTGTTTCCGATATCTGAGATTTCAATGAGATGGCATCATCAAAATGGAACAATGGAAAAAAGTATTTTAATGTACATTAATGTTCAAAAGTTGAGGGGGTCAAATTCTATTCATTTGAATCCTGAAAGACAACTTAAGTAGCATAGCCCTTGTCAACATTGATAATCATAAATGTTTCTTGAGAAGCAAATCAGCATATTAGAATGCCTTCTGAAGGATCATGTGACACTGAAGACTGGAGTAATGATGCTGAAAATTCAGCTTTGATCACAGGAATAAATTACATTTTCAAATATTTTTAAATAGAGAACGGTTATTTTAAATTGTAATAACATGTTTTAATTATTAGTTTAATGCAATTGATATCATAGAAATATAAAACATGAGTATTTAAAAACATTTTTGAAAATATTACTAATTAAAATGTGTAAACGGGTGTAAGGGAAATTATATTTTTTATAATCATTTAATTCAAGCTTTTCTTATATAATATATATGTAAGTTTGTTATTTAAATGAAAACCAACAAGAATAGAGTACATTTCTAAGAACTTTGCACATTATCTTTAACACAATTATTTTTTTTTTTGTTAAGCTTAACGCCAATAACCCAGTGGTTAAAATGTATACTTGCCCTGTCAAATTTTTCACTGGCCCCTTCACAAATTAATTTATTACAAAGTGATAAAAATAAAAGTTATTGTTTTAGACCCTTGTAACCGTAATAAATATGACACCGAAAAATATTAGCCTAACTAATATCAATTAGAAATATTGTTAAAGACAAGTAAACAGTCAGTAATAAAATAAAAACAAATGATCAAATTATGATCAATAGCACAAATAAATACAATAGAACAAACATACAAATAAAATAAACAGTGTTTTTCAGGATTTTCAGGTAAGTCTAATAGTAGTCTTCAGGTTCAAAGAAGTTTGGTAATCAAATGTGAAATATTACTGCATAGTGCTTGTTTTTTGATTACCTTAAAAACATAAACAGCAGCAGGATTATTAGGCTGCTATCACTTTAAGAGCAAATGCACGGATCCAATAAACTGTTATACATGCTTTTTCAGCTGTATGGTCACTTAAGACATAACCAACTATGTTTATTAGGATAATCGTCATAATTTAGACATGATTTTGTTTGAATTTGTCCATTCAAGTGTGCTGGTACCGAATCGAGTTCTCTTTTGTGTCTTCCTGTGCTCCAATATTTAAATTGGCAAGGCTTACAAACACCTGCAAATTATTAAATGATAAACTTTTGTAGCAATGCAGTTCCATCAACTCACCCGAGCATTGTTCACGCTGGCGCCAGGCCATCAGGCAGTCCTTATTGTCGAGTCCTGCTTTTTTATAATGCACAATCATGCACACCCGAATATGACTCTGCTATAATCGTGCAGCCCTAATCCATAAGGAACATACATCCACATATTGGTCAGGATGAGACTGTTTTTTTATCTGAACACTTTATCTTGCATTATTTTCTGTGTGACCCAATACTTGATAGTAGGTGAACGTTTTTCTCTAATAAAGTTACTCACCATTTGTTACCACTTTTTCTTCTTATGCAGCTCCTACAGCAGCTGAAAAGGCTGATCTGTGATTTATGCCGACTCTATAACCTGCCCCAGCATCCTGATGTGGAGATGCTGGATCAGCCTCTTCCTGCTGGACCCATCAGTCAGGACAAGAAGGTAGCCCAAATCAGCACAGACCTACTTGGCATTTTCTTTTACACTCCTTCCTTTCCCCTGTTTGTAAGGTGTGTGTAAGCTGATGCAAGCTTTGTTCTTGTTCTTTTCCCAGCATGGAACAACAGATGAAGTGACATCAGAAGAAGAGGAGGAAGAGGAAATGGCAGAGGTATTAAGATTTGGCGGATGCGATGGCTTCTTCATGATTCCAGTTTGATGAAAAGACTAGTTGATACCTAACACGCTCTTTTGTTTGTTGCTGTGGCAGCAGGATATTGAAGATCTAGACCACTATGACATGAAAGAGGAACCGGTCGATGGCAAAAAGTCGGAGGACGATGGTATCGAGAAGGAGAATCTGGCCATTCTGGAGAAAATCCGCAAGAACCAGAGGCAGGACCACTTGAACGTAAGTGTCCATTCGGTAAGGTACCTTTTTATTTAACTTTGGGGTTGGGTGGAGCACTTAAAAAAAAAAAAAAAGCAGCTTTTTTGATTGATACAGAATAGCACTGACTACTATATCTTTTTCTTATGATATGTAATATAATGTTATAAACCAAATGATTGGTTTATTTACAAGTAGTCCTTTTTTTCTATTTGCAAATTCTCTCATATCCACTAAAGAATGATTTGCAAGTTTGTGCCTTGTATGTGTTCCCTAAATACTACTTTGTTGGTCTCTTAGGGTGCGGTGTCCGGTTCAGTTCAAGCCTCTGACCGCCTCATGAAGGAACTCAGGGAGATCTATAGATCACAGAGTTATAAGACAGGTAATTTTGGTTTTGCATTACATCATTGACATATGACATTTCCACTTGTCTGTTCCAAACCTGCATACTGCCTACATGGGCTGTTGCCTTCTAAAGGGAACATCTCACCTGTAATGGAAGCTCATAAATGGCTCATTTGGAATGGTGCCCTTGTCCAGTTTTTTTTTCTTTAGCTTTGGTGCCATCACAACACATTGCTGCGATTGCCATCTCCACAAAATATGTGATCTTATCTTAGAATTTAGCCTCATTTTTAAGTAGCTTCACTTTCGGTAATGCCACTTTAATGTCAGGAGTGCAGCTGTGATTCCATAAAATGGGTTTGAAAATGATTTTGGAAAATGTGTTTTATCTTGTTCTAGTGAAAGGACTGTTACAGATCTGTTTGTTTACTCTTCCATTCTGTCTGTTCCAGGTATCTATTCAGTGGAGTTAGTCAATGATAGCCTGTATGAGTGGCATGTCAAGTTAAGGACGTAAGTATGGTTGCACAACATAGGAAATAACATGTTGGCTGATAAAATGGTTGCACAACATAGGAAATAACATGTAGGCTGATTATATGATTGCACAACATGAAATAACAGGTCGGCTGATGATATGGTTACACAACATATTAAATAACATGTAGGCTAATGATACGGTTGCACAACATATGGAATAACATGTAGGCTGATGATACGGTTGCACAACATATGGAATAACATGTAGGCTGATGATACGGTTGCACAACATATGGAATAACATGTAGGCTGATGATACGGTTGCACAAGATATGGAATAACATGTAGGCTGATGATCCGGTTGCACAACATATGAAATAACTAGGGCCGGGACTCGATTAAAAAAATTTATCTAATTAATTAGAGGCTTTGTAATTAATTAATCGAAATTAATCGCATTTTAATTGCATATAAATATTTGACCTGAGAACAGTGAGAAGTAATTTTTTTCACATGGATTTTTAGTATACCATTGAATAATGACTGAATACATAAGCTTAATCAACAAAATTGTGTTTATTTATTTATGTCCAGCGCTTTTGCGTTGAGGTGATATTTGAGGCTCGACGCAAAATTCCTTGTTGCATAGCTTCCACACAAACATGCTCTTGTCGACGCTTCCATCCTTCGCTTTTTAAAACAAAATTTCCCATCCACGGGCCAAGCAAAGCAGTCTCGCCAGCTTCTTCGTTCATGTTCACTGTGGTTTGTTGTGTTCAGAAGTCAAGAACGCTAGTTGGTGTTCCAGTATAATCGGTCCGTCGATAACTCATTCATTAAAAACGCTCATGTGCAAAAATAAGTTAAAATTGTTATCTATTTTTGCGTAATTAATCTTAATTAACGCGTTAAAGTCACGCAATTAATTAATCTTAATTAACGTTAAAGTCCCGCCCTAGAAATAACATGTAGGCTGATGATACGGTTGCACAACATATAAAATAACATGTAGGCTGATGATACGGTTGCACAACATATAAAATAAAACATGTAGGCTGATGATACGGTTGCACAACATATAAAATAACATGTAGGCTGATGATACGGTTGCACAACATATAAAATAACATGTAGGCTGATGATACGGTTGCACAACATATGGAATAACATGTAGGCTGATGATATGGTTACACAACATATAAAATAACATGTAGGCTGATGATGGTTGCACAACATATAAAAATAACATGTAAGCTGATGATAATGGTTGCACAAATATATGGAATAACGTAGGCTGATGATATGGTTGCACAACATATGGAATAACATGTAGGCTGATTATACGGTTGCACAACATATGAAATAACATGTAGGCTGATGATACGGTTGTACAACATATGAAATAACATGTAGGCTGATGATACGGTTGCACAACATATGGAATAACATGTAGGCTGATGATACGGTTGCACAACATATGAAATAACATGTAGGCTGATTATACGGTTGCACAACATATGAAATAATATGTAGGCTGATGATACGGTTGCACAACATATGGAATAACATGTAGGCTGATGATACGGTTGCACAACATATTAGTGTTGTCACGATACCAGACTAAAATACCTTGATACCGATACTAAATCGATACCACGGTCAAAATACCACCCAGTAAAAGTCTTATTTAATTTTTTAACTAAAAACTCACTTGGCCAGCATGTTCCTGCCCTGGTTTTTGACCATTTCTTCTAATTGCAATTTTTTTATTTTATCTTTGTTTTTAAAATTAAGCTAAAAATGCAAATTACAAACAATATGACAAAAACTGCTTTATTTTTCAGCTATAGGTCTATTTAACAGTATAGCAAATCAAGAAAGAAATAAAAAAAACTGCTTAGTCTTCACTCAATAAATTAACTATACATTGATTCTTAATGAATATATTAAAATTATTTAGCCAGTCATGGGGTGGTTTTCTTTTTTTCATTGTTGTTTGATTAACATTAATCACACAGAATATTAGATCCGGCTTAACACAGATCCAATTACCTCAACTGTACACGTTCACTAAAGACACCCTCGACAGTGTTTCCTGAATACTCACAGGATGTGCATTTTTTTACATATTTTTGACCATTGAAATCCATAATCCGAAAGAACTGAATCGTGATCGCATGTTGTCTAAAAGGCATGTGCTCGCGCTTCAGATCAAAGTCCGGCAGCGCGAGCACATCCCGCGCTGCGCTATATTTTCTCATGCGCGCATGTTTCTGTTGCTTTCTTTGTCATGCGCTGCGCGTGTATATTTAACTCTTCTGCTTCCAATGTTTAGTGAACGGTGGAAGCAGAGCTCTGCACACACATCCTTACGCCTGCTGTCATTCATTGACACAAATAAATACAGCTCTTATTAACGCGCGGTCCTGCTTAAAGTACCGGTACTAATACAATTCCATATCGTACCGTTTGTAATAGCAGGGTATCGCAATACTTTTCTAGTAGCGGTATATCGTGCAACACTACAACATATGAAATAACATGTAGGCTGATGATACGGTTGCACAACATATGGAATAACATGTAGGCTGATGATACGGTTGCGCAACATATGAAATAACATGTAGGCTGATGATACGGTTGCACAACATATGGAATAACATGTAGGCTGATGATACGGTTGCACAACATATAAAATAACATGTAGGCTGATGATACGGTTGCACAACATATGAAATAACATGTAGGCTGATGATACGGTTGCACAACATATGGAATAACATGTAGGCTGATGATACGGTTGCACAACATATGAAATAACATGTAGGCTGATGATACGGTTGCACAACATATGAATAACATGTAGGCTGATGATACGACACAACATATGGAAATAACATGTAGGCTCATGATACGGTTGCACAACATATGAAATAACATGTAGGCTGATGATACGGTTGCACAACATATGAAATAACATGTAGGCTGATGATACGGTTGCACAACATATGAAATAACATGTAGGCTCATGATACGGTTGCACAACATATGAAATAACATGTAGGCTGATGATACGGTTGCACAACATATGGAATAACATGTAGGCTGATGATACGGTTGCACAACATATGAAATAACATGTAGGCTGATGATACGGTTGCACAATGCTGATGCTGGTTTAATCGTTCAGATCTGTAAAAATTATTCTCCTTTGTTTTAAGGGTTGACCCAGACAGTCCGTTACACAGCGATTTGCAGGTTTTGAAGGAAAAAGAAGGCATGGACTACATTCTGCTCAATTTCTCTTATAAAGTAAGTTCTGTTTTGTTTCTTTGTTGTACAGTAAAATGCAGATTGAAGTTCATTTGACTGAAAGGCATGATTATGCAACTGAAGTTTTGTTTTCTTCCTTTCTGATTGTAGGATAACTTTCCTTTTGATCCTCCCTTTGTACGGGTTGTGTCTCCTGTCCTCTCTGGAGGGTGAGCAGGAGAACCTGTCTATGCTATTAATATTTACATGTAAAGATTTGCACGTATGTTTGTATAGATTTATATAGAGAACACATAAGGTACAATCATAAGGTTTTTAATTATAAAATTCATGTTGTCTTAAGAAGTTTAACATTAATGGAGACTGACTACTGCTAATTTAAATTGCCTGTTTTTTTATTTTTATTATTATTAAAATTAAATAAAAATATATATTATTAATACAAATAATGTTAATTTTCAGAATAACAATTTGATTAGAAATAATTGGTAATTCGCCCTGCTTTTTCTGATCTAGCTATGTTCTTGGAGGAGGAGCCTTGTGTATGGAGCTACTTACAAAACAGGTTTGAATTCTCTTAAGGGTTTGCACATTGAAATAATGAAATAAATCTGAAATCAAATCAATCTAATATGTGCTGTTGATCACAGGGTTGGAGCAGTGCCTACTCAATAGAGTCAGTCATCATGCAAATCAATGCCACCTTAGTCAAAGGGAAAGCCAGAGTGCAGTTTGGAGCAAATAAGGTTTGTCTAGCCTCCTCATTAGGGCTGCAATTAACAATTATTTTGATAATCGATTAGTTGGCTGATTTTATATATATATTATTAATTGAATAAAAGGCCTACTTTTATTTTATTGACAAAACACACTATTCCACATCCTGCCCAATGCTGTCCTTCAAACAAATGTGTCAGCTTGAGTGCTATGAAAACTCACAATAAATATATCTACCCGTACAAAAATTAACCATGGTTTTACATTGAGAAAAAGAAACAAAAATAATATTAATAAATAAATAACAGGGTTATTGTAGTTATTCAATGGTATCCACAAATTAACCATAGTTTTCCATCATTCCATAGTTTAACTATATGGTATTTGTGTGGTTATACAAACGGTAATCAATATGACAAAAACATGGTTTTACTATCTAATAGAACCATGGTTAATTTTCGTAAGGGTATGTTTTATGCTATACATTATGCGCTAAAAAACGTTACTATCAAAATGAGTTTAAAGCCCTAAATTAAAATATTAAAGAAAAACAAACACAAACTCCAGATCTGTTACCAGATAAGAGGAATTCCCCTTCTCTCTCTCTCTCTCTCTCTCTCTCTCTCTCTCTCTCTCTCTCTCTCTCTCTCTCTCTCTCTCTCTCTCTCTCTCTCTCTCTCTCTCTCTCTCTCTCTCTCCTCTCTCTCTCTCTCTCTCTCTCTCTCTCTCTCTCTCTCTCTCTCTCTCTCTCACATAGTAACTGTTACTGTGATTTCTTTATCCTGTAGAAATGTCTATCCTGTAGAAATTACACGCTGTAACTTGTCCCTTTACAGTTATTACTCTCATAAAATACTTGAATTACATGTTGACTTTTAGAACTAAATTTAGCGTCCAACAGCAGATATTTCAGCTAAATGAATGTTTTTGCGCTGAATGTCTTCCTCAGTCTTGACTGCGTTCTGTCCGTTGCGCCGGCGCTCGTTCAGTGAAGTTTAACACAGACCGTCAGGACGCGCTTTCATGCAAAATGGAAATAGTTGCATGAATTAGTAGCATTTACAGATGAGGATATAACTGTTCACTATATAGATCAGTGGATATAACCTGTAAAATGACCGTTTTGTGCTGAGGACGCAGACGCACACGCTTGTCAAAGCGCATGAAGTGGTATGTTAAACGCTAATGTGTTCACTTGAAGCTTAAAAATAAACGGTTCTCATTTTTTGGGCACTTGGATCACGTACCTTTCCTACACCAGCTCACTCGGTTTCCTCTCCACGATTTCTAGATGCACGTTTTGTCCATAAAATGCGTTATTCAGTGCTGTAATTTGGCGCGACTGGTGGAAGCTTTGCTTACAGAGGGGAGATCTGACTAATGGATAATGACAATTATCGATAAGTGGTTGCAGCCCTACTCCTCATGATCAGAGACAAAAAAATATTTGCTTTCAGAAATGTTGATCCTTTTCCCCTTTTGTTTTGTGCAGAATCAATACAATCTTGCCAGAGCACAACAGTCATACAAATCATTGGTTCAGATTCATGAAAAGAATGGTAGGTGGAGAAACTACAAAATGCGGTACAGAGTTGATGCACTTTGAACTGTTCTCAGATGTTTTTTTTTTGTTTTTTTCCTGATGTTTTTCCTCTAGGCTGGTACACACCTCCTAAAGAAGATGGCTAGTAGAAGCATTGATCCGCATACATACTGCAAACATGGGATATCTGGTCAAACCTTTGCTTTATTTTACTAATGTTTTCACCTCTTCAGCTTGAGACCTCATGTAAGTGGAAACCATCAGGGGAAACGTTCACCCTCTCACTGTCTGGAATGCTTGGAAATTTGCATCGTCCTTTATCTCCTGCAAGGCTGGACTCTTTGACCATATCCCGTGACGTCTCTGTCTCTCACGCTCTTTCTCTCTTTCTCATTTATTCTTTCTATACTGATGGGACTTTAAGAGCCTTGGTACTAATAAGGCATCTAACATGGCGTTTCTGATCAGAGAAAGATGTTTTTTCTCCTTTTTTTGTTGCTTCCTCACTTTTACTGGAGCGTGGCTCTGTTCAGGATTATTACATAGATGGAGATGCTCAATGAAGACGCTGGATCTGATCCTCTCTATCTGCTTTTAAAGGACGTTCTTATGGCCATGGACTTTAAATGATGGTTTACTGAACTTAAAACAGGATATGGATGCAACTAGAGACAATGTGAAGACAATGTGCCACTGCTCTTGTATCTATAGAGACTTTCCCCTCCTCATGCATTCTGAGTTAACATGTACTGGTACATTTAATGCTGATGTTGTCGAAGAATCATTATTTGCCACAATTATATGCGCAAGCTTCTTAAGCAACCCTAATATTACTGATAACGGCGAGGACGAGAAGAAGGGGCGTTTATACGACTCTAGCTCCAGATCTCGTTTTTCCACTAAGGATGAATTCCACTCAGTTTCCTTGCGCTTGCTTTTATAGCATGTGGCTGATCTGACCAATAATGGACAAATGCGAGCTTTGGCTTTGAAAAGGCGAAGCGGAACTTGCCGTCGCTCCATAGTTGAACAGAGCTCCACTTGTATACTTGTAAATGGATTTGAGGCGTCTTAAATGTGGTGTTTATGTGAAGTGGGGGAATTATCAGAGTTGTTTTCACATGAGGACTTTTGGACTCGAAATGGGGGAAAAGGTTGATGTTTCTCAAAATAACGGGGGTAATATCTTAAAAATTGTATTTATATAAGTGATATGAACATAACTTTTTTTCCTCCCCGTTTTCTGTTCCCACCCTTAATTGTTATCTACTGTTTTGAAAGATGTTCATAATTTCTGCTCCATTAAAAACAGCTGTTACAGATAAAGACATTTGAGGTTTACATTACTTATGGACCTCTCATGATTAGCAGTACTTAAAGTTTGTCGATACTGTCAGTTTTATTTTGTGAGCATGGATGGATTCAAATCTTCAAGAGCGCAAATAATACTTTCCTCATAGCACAACACTACAAGAGCACTGTTTCTTCCCATGCCCGATGGACAATTCATTCAAAACTCAAGAGCATTGTTTAGTTTACCTTTTTGGATTTGAACATCCAGTATAAAGTCTTAAGAAAGGTCTATGTTTTAACATCAACGGCGAAAGAGGACTTTTCAAATTACACCATACCTCCCTAATTTTTTTTTGTCTTTTGTTTTGGAGTGTATTATAAAACTGGCTGTCGAAGGTGAAGGCGTCTCGCGGTTTCCATTAAAAACTCAGGAAAATCCATTCTGTTAGAACGCTTTTTCGGTCCGTTTGCTCTACCTATCCACTTCAAGGACTTTCTTTAGTTCCCGAAAGCAAAGGATTATTTAAACTGCTTCCTGTGGCCTCTATTTAGTATTTTATGATGGGGCTCGGTTCCACCGCAAGAAGTGTTAAAGGCCAGTTGTGATTGGACGACTCTGGCTATAAAAATCCATCGGATTTCCATTGGTCACTGAATTTGAGTGCTCAGTCAAATGTAACTCTTATGTTTGTTTTTTTGTTGTTGTTGTTGTTTTTCTCCCCTCTGACTTCAACTTTCCCAGTTGTAAATATTTTGGGACATTTGGGTTTAGTATTTGCACAGAATGTTGTGATTGTGCCTCTTGGATCAGTCCTGAGTTTGAACTTCCATAAAAGGCAAGCTCTTGGATGCGTATTATCTTTAACATGGATGCAAATGTAATCTTTTACTCCAATCTCATGTAAATGTAATTCAAGAGAGCCATTGCAGCAGGAATGTCTTGAGCCACTCAAGTGTCTGCTTTGCAAGTAATTGCTGCTGTCTTGTTTCAGAGATGAGCTTGGGCTTGGGTTTTCATCGGCGAGATTTGAAAAGGCAGACCTTTCCGACTGATGTTCCTTTTAGCGGGTTATTCATCTCAGAAGTACATCTGCATTGACCTGGGCTTGTCCGCATTGACCAAGATTTCTGTGATTGATTAGTCTTTCTTGTTTCCTTGTCTGAACAGTAATGACTTGTTTTTTTCACACCGAACGTGAACCTCACAGTAACTAATAACAAAACTCGTCTCTGGTGCCATTTCGTGGAATGGTTCTTGAAGCTCACACTGTTGGCATGCTTTTTGTTTCTGTTTTTTTGTTAGGGTTTTTTTCCATTAAAAGAGAATTTTGACCATGTACAGTATATTTGTAAACTTGCATCAAGTTTATGAATAAAGAATTTTACGAGGAGCTTGTTGGGGTATCTGTGAGTGATCTGGTTGATGCATTTGAGAACTTAAAATTTTCATTAAAGGCACAATATGTAAGATTCTTGGATTGAAATATTCAAAAACCATTAGAACAATCTTATGTATTGTGTTGACTTGTGTACATCATCCCAAATGTTTCCAACAAATCCTGAGAAATTAGCCATTTTAACCACCTCAATGGCCCGCGTGTCATTGCGTCACCTGTTGATGTCATATCCGCGTTAACCTCTATTTAATATTTTGTTTTATTAGACGGGAGAGCAACTGCTCGCATGCATTTATCAACAGACAACAACATTGTTATATAGCTCAACATGGTTATTATTGTTTGAATCGCTTGTTTTCTTGATTTGCCGTGAGTGACATGTTTGTACCCAAAAACTAGATCAGACAACACTATTTTAAGTGGCTAACATAGCATAATCAGATATAGCTTTATTTGTAGTAACAGTAATACAGAATTTTCTCCACCGTATACAATGTTTTAAAATTAATTACATGCCATTGAGCAACACAAGTCATTCAGCTTTTATTAATATTATACTCAAATATCAATCGATCCATGAACACAATATTGCTTTCCATCGACTGTGGAGGTGAAGTCGACAACTCGTATGATTCCACACTCGTTTACGACGTCATCAATCTACGCCTTTATTGTTTTAGGTCCGTTCATGTCATGCTGTAATTACCGTAACAATTCTGAACTGTAAAAAGTAGTGTTGTCAAATCGATTAATCACGATTAATCGCATCCAAAATAAAAGTTTGTGTTTACATAGAGTGAACTGTGTATAATTGTATATATATATATATATATATATATATATATATACATACATACATACATACAATTATTTCTTAAATATATACACAAATATTATATATATAAATAATATATATTACACATTTGTGTATATATTTAAGAAATATTTGCATGTATATACCGTGCAGGTATTTTTATATATATATATATATATATATATATATATATATATATATATATATATATATATATATATATATGTATATATATATATGTATATATATATATGTATATATATATGTATATGTATATATATACACTATTATTTATACTTTATAAACACATTATGCAAAAAAACTTATATGTGATTAATCGATTTGACTAGTAAAAAGCTTTCACATGCTTGTAGAACGACGTTTAAATTCGTAACTTTCTGAGAGCTACGACTTGTACCATCTGACCACTGCATATTTAAGGTGTGTTTGACTTGAAGCGGTGCTGTGCAGATAGTTACGTGTATGACGTCAAAGATTCCCAAGAGCAATTCGAAAGCATTCAGAGCTTTATTTACGGTAATTACGACATTGTGTGAATGCAGCGTTTGAATAAGTGACCTCTAGAGGAGAAACTTACATACTGTGCCTTTAAGAAAACATCAGGGACGCCAGAATATAAATACTAACTCTCTCTGCCTGATTATAAAGTGTGATGGCTTTAATTTTGAAGTGTAAAAATGATTTTCTTTTGTCTAACGTTATGATGCTGTTGAATGTACACTTAACTGGTTAATCGTTAACATGAATGACTTTCACTGATAGTTTACCACACCAGATTTCATCATAGCTGTGGTTCAGGGTCTGTTGCAACATGTTATGAAATGATCGGCCTTTTAAAATATTTAAAGAACATTTTCAACAGTGTCTGACTTTCAAAAGTGAGACTGTCTTGACTTGTTAGTTGATGGGGATATTTTGGTAATAAGAATTTCATCAAATTTACAGTTACAGCAAGTCAGACATTTGATATAAACATTACCAGCTACACAAATTAATACCATGATGTGATTTTTGATGCAAACACATATTTGAGAATTGCTTCTGACACTTTTAACACTCTTGTTGACTTTAAATATATTAACTGTACTATTAATGTTGGCATGTTTTTTAAATCACAAGATGCCAGTCATATTTGTATTAATCTGAGCTATGAGAGAAAATGTGAGACGTTAAAATTGTAATTGCAAGTTTAAACTGTGACTAAAAAGTAGGGAAGTAGTAAGCGCCTTGTCAAAATGGAAGATTATATGAATTGAATTACAACTCTTCCTTGCCACATGGGGTAGCTGTTTCCCTTTTTGTAAGCTTGTGGTTTCTTCCTACAGTTAACAAGGAGTCCAAAACGTTTGCTTTCTTTAGGCCTAGTATAAGCTGAATTGATAATGAGGTTTGTGTTGTATTTGTATTGCAATTTATTTTTTATGTTTGCTTGGGTGAGGTTACTGGAGTTGTAATTAATGTTTAAACAAAGTCATTGGCAATGAACTTTAGAACACTGGTAATCCATACATCAATAAAAAAATGTATCAATAATGTTGTAATGTTGCGTACACAGGTTGGGTTTGGTTGAAATTAGAAGGGTTTAAATGGTTATGGTTAAGTTTACTTTGATCCACATACAAAGTTTTTTTTTAGTGATTGAAAAATATAATGGAAATCTTCACAAAATTACACACATTGATCTTAGGGCTGGTGTTAATTGGAGTAAGACTGAGATTCTTAAAGGGATAGTTCACCCAAAAAATGAAAATTCTATCATTTACCAAAGACTATAGATATAGAAAGACGGTTCACTCCTTACTTCACTGTTACTTATGAATGGGAGAAAATGCAACACGCAATATGGCGGAATAGTCCCGCCTTCTAAAGTAAAAGAGCCAGTCGCTGATAGGTCATTGCAGAAACTATTGCGCTGGTCTGGCCTGAAAATGTTTTTTTTAACGCTATTTGAGCACAAGAAACAACATTTATGGGACAGTTGATGTCAGATTTTGTTGCTGGCTTGAAATATGTTATTTAATTGTGAGTTCGACAAGCTTTTTGAGATTCCATGATTCAAATAGATAGGACTTGGTCATGGATCTCCGAAATAGCTGCCCAGATGCTTTGCAAATATGGCTACCAAGTGAACAGACTTTCCTTGAAATGGACTCTGATTTACTCACCTCATGTCATTCTAAACCTGTAAGTTTCATTCTTCTGTTGAACATAAAAGACGTTTCAAGTCAATGGGTGTTTGATGACCAACATTCTTCAAAATATCTTATTTTGTGTTCAGCAGAAGAATGAAACTCATACAGGTTTGGAACAACTTGAGGGTGAGTAAATGATGACACAATTTTCATTTTGGGGTGAACTATGTTTTAAACTTTTTCCCCACCAGCTTTTTTTAAATTATTTTTTTTATTAAAGTTGCCAGCCAGTGCCAACATTTTTGATATTTTTCAAAACTTTCTTGACCCCCAGAATATTTTATTGATATATGAACATGTATTATATGATCCAAAGAAAGAACAGACCCTCTGCTTTTTTCAACTGAAATTCTCAAAACTTCTTGTTCAACCTCCACATCATCTA
The DNA here is from genome assembly GCA_023029165.1 of Gobiocypris rarus. Lineage (NCBI taxonomy): Eukaryota > Metazoa > Chordata > Actinopteri > Cypriniformes > Gobionidae > Gobiocypris > Gobiocypris rarus. The sequence continues at coordinate 16,897,432 of CM040913.1, forward strand.
GTCACATGAGAACATCATAAAAGCATTTTCTCATTTATTTAAACAAGTTGTAAATGCTTTTGGTACATTCATGCAATTAAGCAAAACAGTTGTCTTCTGGTTTCCTACATTAATAATTGTAGGAATCCAGCAGACTGCTTAGTGAGTGCACTGTAAGTCGCCTTTGGATAAAAGCGTCTGCTAACTGTAAAATGTAATTGCTAATATTATACTGGTTCTTTGTTGTACAGGTGCTGGTCATATTATTAGAATTTCTTCAAAAGTTGATTTATTTCACTAATTCCATTCAAAAAGTGAAACTTGTATATTATATTCATTACACACAGACTGATATATTTCAAATGTTTATTTCTTTTAATTTTGATGATTATAACTGACAACTAAGGGGAATCCCAAATTCAGTATCTCAGAAAATTAGAATATTACTTATGACCAATACAAATAAAGCATTTTTAGAAATCTTGGCCAACTGAAAAGTATGAACATGAAAGTATGAGCATGTACAGCACTCAATACTTAGTCGGGGCTCCTTTTGCCTGAATTACTGCAGCAATGCGGCGTGGCATGGAGTCGATCAGTCTGTGGCACTGCTCAGGTGTTATGAGAGCCCAGGTTGCTCTGATAGTGGCCTTCAGCTCTTCTGCATTGTTGGATCTGGCATATCACACCTTCCTCTTCACAATACCCCATAGATTTTCTATGGGGTTAAGGTCAGGTGAGTTTGCTGGCCAATTAAGAACAGAGATACCATGGCCCTTAAACCAGGTACTGGTTGCTTTGGCACTGTGTGCAGGTGCCAAGTCCTATTGGAAAATGAAATCTGCATCTCCATAAAGTTGGTCAGCAGCAGGAAGCATGAAGTGCTCTAAAACTTCCTGGTATACGGCTGCATTGACCTTGGACCTCAGAAAACACAGTGGCCCAACGCCAGCAGATGACATGGCACCCCAAACCATCACTGACTGTGGAAACTTTACACTGGACCTCAAGCAACGTGGATTGTGTGCCTAAATATTCAAATTTTCTGAGATACTGAATTTGTGATTTTCCTTAGTTGTCAGTTATAATCATCAAAATTAAAAGAAATAAACATTTGAAATATATCAGTCTGTGAGTAATGAATGAATATAATATACAAGTTTCACTTTTTAAACGTAATTAGAGAAATACACTTTTTGATGATATTCTAATTATATGACCAGCACCTGTATAGTGTTACCCCAAACATCTAGGCATGAGTTAATTGCATAAGTTGTTAAAGGTAGGGTAGGCAATTTTCGTAGAGGCTAGCAATATATGAGCTAGCTTTGAAAGCATAAGATCCCACTCTCCCTTCAGAGCATCTCCAAAGCCACGCCTCCTCCAAAACACGTGAACGTGTACAGCAAGGAGAAAACAAAAGTGTCACAAGAAACGGCGTTAAACTACCTCATGTCTCACAGTAATATTACAGTAATAATGGACTTAAACAACTTAAAGAGCACTGACCTGGTGGAGGTGAATTGACCCCTCAGCATTTGGTGCCCTACGCATAAAAAACAGGCAGGACGGCCAGGACAGGACTTGAAAACAGGACGTTTGGTAACCCTACTGTACCACCTGACTGCTGCAGATTCATTTCACCGTTGATAGTGCTGCCATTGAAATGCATACATTTTAGTCATAAACCTCTCTGAGTATAACTTAACTGTTTTCATCTCTTACAAATTACTGTGGTTATACAGTAAGTAAGTTATACTATAGTTATGAGTGCAGCATAAGCTCATTGTTTTGGTTCAGGAGGAAATGTAAAGGTGGCTGCTGTTTTTTGGATGCGGTGAATGACGTCTGTCTAACTGCATAGCATGAAACACGCTGATGACATGTATGTGCGAGCAGGTGCACGTAGGTATGGAAGTACATATGCTGACAGGCTGTGATTGCAGTGACAGGCAGTGAGTGAGACTTTCAGCCAGCATAACAAAAATGTTTCTGGATCAAATAATCTACCCTGCCTTTAAATGGATGTCATAATGTGTCAAGAACTTCAATGCCACAACAAGTCTTGTGAAATTCAGTGTTGTATTGAGTCTAAAAGCTTTTTGATCATGCTTGGACATGTAAAACATGGACGTTTTAGTAAAGTGACAGTTTTTCCCACCGGGTGATCTGCTGACACTGCTGAAGTCTCCAAAAAACAATTTCAGTGCATTTCTTTTTTTGTAAATGTGTCCTGAATTGATTAATTGCGAAGGTGAATTTTGAATTTCACTAATGAAGGGGAATGTAAAGCTTTCGTTCAACCAATGATCAACCAGTTCTCTAAAAGCTCAGAGATGCATCTCATGAATCTTCAACTGGAAAGCATAGACGGAGTTCAACACAGAGTTACAGTTTCTTATAATGGAAGAACAGAAAAACAGAAGAAGAAGAGGAGGAAGGATGTGTGGTGGACGGGCAATGAGGCCAAACAGAGGAAGAGGTAGATAGGACAAAGGATCTAGGCACGTTTCGGATTAAATAAGGAACACTATTGTGGACCATGCTCTCCGTAATGACAGGTATGTATTTCAACAGTGTGCACTGTAGGACCAATTCACATCTCACAGACAATCGTCAACAAACAAGTTGTTCGTTGGATTTAGAATTTATAAAAAAAAATTAGGGGTTAACAGTTCAGACCCAGAAACCAGTAGTGAAGAATGAAGACCAAGAGTCAGCAGTGCAATTAATTAAATGACATTTTTACTGAAGAATAGTTTGCAGTTTCATCAGCAGAAGCCAGCTTCAAGTCTTACAAGGAGTTCGTAGGCCGCGCTCCCTCTCTAACTGCCTCGTCGTACCGTACATACAATTGTCCCAAACAGTTATACTGTTTTCAAGGTCTAACCACGTCATTATTACAAGGTGGATGATTCTAATTGGCTCAGAGAAAATGAACAGTCATGGTAAATTTCCACACATTGTCAGTTGTGTCATTATGGCACATGTCCATACATGTGTCACTTGTTCACGCTTTCACCCCGGAATTAGGTACGTAGTGACCTTCCAGGTCTGGAGCAGGCGCCAGCTTGTCCAGAACATCAAGTCCACCCATCTCTTAAGATGCCCATTGTACACCACCTCAACACTGATCTGTAACACAGAATGTTGCGCACATACACAGATACACAGTCTCTTCAAGGTTGGAGCTGATTAAGCTCCAATCCAAAATGTTCCCAAAACATACTGATAGCATGTGCTTTCTCTCAGTGAGAGGTACAGACAGTATTCATCTTGATTCTTTAGTGTTTCAGTAAAAGGAAATATAAAATATAATAAAAATGAAAGACAAATCCATATTTCTTCTCTGAAAGCCGGGCTAAGTGAGCCAACACTGTTCCTGCGTTCCTGGCATGTTAGGAGTGTGTGATACCTCGAAAAAAATCCAAACACACGACAACATGTAGCTATCAAGTGTTTAGTGACACATCACACAGCTCTATAGGCCAGACCCTCAGTCACCGCTCAGGGACCAAACACACACTTTAGAAAACATAAAGGAAGAACAATCAGGGGTTCTATTGATTAAGTAAAATCATAACCATTAGAAATCATCACAATATAGGCGGATACATTTTAATTAAGGCTTTGATTATGAATTTAATTAGGATATATACAGGTATATTGACGCGGCAGTGGATTCCAGAATCCAACCTTTCAGCCCCAACAGACAAACGCTGATTAAACATTCAGTTGGGTGAAAACAACCTAGACAAATGCCAACTGACACCAACAGGGGAAAACACTGATCTGACAAAACCCAACAAACATGTTTGTTGACGTTTGTCTGTGCAGTGTAAATTGGCCTTAATATAACGGTATACCTTAATAAAACGGTATACCTTAATAAAAATGTAACTTAATAAAAACGGTATACTTACTGTAATGCTTCATATTACAATACACTTGCATTTTACAGTAAAACACTGCATACACACATGTAATGTTCACTATATTGCCAAAAGTATTGGGACACCCCTCCAAATCATTGAACTCAGATGTTCCAATCACTTCCATGGCCACAGGTGTATAAAATCTAACAAACATTTGTGAAAAAATGAATCGCTCTCAGGAGCTCAGTGAATTCAAGCGTGGTACCGTGCAAGTCATTACATTCCACTACTAAATATTCCACAGTCAACTGTTAGTGGTATTATAACAAAGTGGAAGCAATTGGGAACAACAGCAACTCAGCCACGAAGTATGTATATATTCTTATCCTTTTATATCGCAATGACATTGTACTGTAATTTGTTGACAGAAAACAGAACTTTACTGCCATACTTCTTGTAAAATTCAGTGTTTTATAAAGGACTAAAGGACATGTTTTTAGTGACTGTTTAGTAAAGTGTCAGTTTTTTCACCCTGGTTATCTGCTGACGTCTCAAAAAATATTACTTGTTGTGTTAAACATCAATAATCAGTCTAAGCAATCTCTGATTTTTTTTAATTGCCAGCCAGTGACATGAACAAACATGCAATATATCCAAAGAAAGATCACGCCCTCTGCTTTTAGTTTTTCTCAGTCACAACTGTAAAATATAACAGTTGTTCTTACTAAGACTTTTTTGTTAACTTTACTTAATGTCCAACAATATGTTGAACTTACAGTTTAGTTATCTGAACTATTTGCATGCTATGCCTTAGTTACTCAGAAAACCCAAGTAAACATCTCAGATCTCTTTTATTATTTCCGCCTTTTACATGAGAACAATATCGCCCGTTTAGATCAGTTCTCCTTTGGAATGTTCTTAATGGTGGGAGTGTAGCCTGATCTTCAGTCTTTACAAAGCCGGACATTTAATCTGAGGTGTCATGTGGACTTCGAGTGAAGTGCAAAATCAAAGAATCTTCCTATTTTTTTTTAGCATTTTATTGAAAGTAACATATGACATTTATTTCCCTCAGGATGTCTGGCTGGTTGTAGTATATCATGATTTAAAAACAGGGTCCAGAGATCTTTGACCCCTATTATCGTAGTATTATTTAACTGCCCCGCCTCAAGGCACCTGATAGGCTTTTGCTGTGCTCACTCACAAAGGAACCCTTCACCTAAATGCACTTGATAAGCTCAAGCGTTTGGCGGATCATTGTGTTTACAGTTTTGGACTCTACACTGTGCCAAGGTGAACTTCCAGGAGTAGTTGCAGGTTGTCAGGTGAGGATTGAAATATTCCAAAAATGTAATAAAATCCAAATAGGATTTGCTCTGGCAAAGTAGAAGTTCTTTCTTTCGCTCTTAGTTCATTATTTGATATAGTGGCCGTTTAATGCTTGTATGTAATTTCTTTTTTTACTTTGTTAACTTCACAAATGTAACTTCACAAAACTTTTCCAGCTTTCCATCATAAGTGAAATTTGTAAAAGTTTTGTCTTTTTTTTTTTTTTTTTTTACAAATGGCATATGCTGTTGGTTTCAGAAAATGTCAAACGAATATGCTGTTTTTACAATGAAAGGTGAATGCACACATTGCAAGGTAATGTTTTAGCATGTGCTCTGTTGATGTGCACGTGATGATGAAGCTTTTCCCCAGATGTTGCAGCATGTGTAGTGAGGGATTGCATAACTTTGCACATAAACAAATAGCCGATTCAAATACTACTCATACGCAAGGTGAGACCCTCTTACTTTTATCCTGCAAACACTGGTGGAAAAATGTCCATGCCACAATTGTACTTCAGTAGACCTGGTTTGCATTGAAGTGTTGTTGCAAATTAAGTGGTTTTTACAATGTACAAGGTTGTACTCATTGGAATTACCAAAGTTTGGTCTTTGAAAAATATGCAACATTTATTTTGAGGCATTTAGTGACATCCACAAGCAGAACTGTATTCCACTTTGTTTTCTAAGTGAAATAAATATTCAGGAAAACCACATGAATTTGGCATGTGCCAAAATAAATGTGAAACACATCCTTTGCACTTGCATTGGGAAACTTGGTTTTGGAACAGTTCCCTTATGAAATCATGAATTGGGTTCATGTGGTTTTTACTGGACAAATATAAATTATTTTACAATATGGCCCGGATTTATTCTGTCAAAAGTCAAAAGTCTAGCTTTACAAGACCATAACATATCCATAACAGCAAATATTAGACTTGTAGATCAGAATCATTGACGTCACTGGTATCCAATTGTAATATACACTGTACGTGTGACAGCTCACATTTGATGGGTCCTTATTTGGTAACACTTTACAATAAGGTTGTGTTAGTTATCATTAGTTAATGCATTAGTTAACATGAACTAACCATGAACAAAACCACTTCATTAATGCTTAATGCTAAACAGGGGTGTTATTCATAGTTCATGTTAACTTATGTATTAACTAACTGCGCTGTTAATGTGAATAGACGCATTAATATATGTGTGAGTTAACGTTAACAAAGATTAACTAATGCTGAAGCGCCTTTCCATAGCTCAGGGCCGCTTTACATTGCACAATTACAATACATTTAGACACCTAAATATACACCCAGGGCCGTCGCAAGTGGGGTGAAAGCTGGTGACGATTATTGGGGCCCCACAAAATCCAGAAGTTATACTATATAGGCCCCTGTTCTGTGAATAATTCTAATATTTTTACTAGATGTATGCCTGAGATTTTAATTAAAACCACAAAACCATGCAAATAGGTTAAAGAAGTTTTTCAAATATCTGCTCCTCTCCTCTCCATACAAATGGTTCAGTCCGGTTTAGTATTTATTAATTAAATCAGTCAGTGACGAACATTAGATCATATGACCCAATAAAATTGTAAGTCCCACCCCAGCTCGTGAACAGAACCAATCGGAGTTGAGGCGGCAGCTGAAGTTAAAGATGAACTTGTTGAAAGAACAGGAGACTGACTGACAGGCTGAAAATGTCAGGGAAAAGAAAATATAAATCAGGGTACCAGAAACGCCTAGAAAATAACAAGAGGGAGGCCAGGAGAGTTGCTGTATCCCAGCCGATCAAGACGTTCTTTAAGACAGGTTAGTAACTTAGTGAATTGTTATTTCGCTGTCAGATTTACTGTAGGAAAACTACCGCCTGCCGCCTACTGTCATTACGGCACCGCGGCACGCACCGCCGTCAAATTGATTAAATGATTACGTGGTCAAAATCCCCGTCTTTTTACGCTAATGTAAATAGAGTTTGTTTGTATAACACACAGAAAAAAATGTCACAACGCATGTCACAAGCATTATGCACCTACTGGCTGATGATTTATTTTATTAGGCTACAGTCAAGAAAACACGAATACAACACACTGCTCTTGGATGGATACATTCATTAGCTTTATTTAATAATATATTAAACAGTTACATAGTGTCTTCATATAAATAAGACAAGTAATTCTTATAAAAAAGACAAAAGTCTTTACATTTGACTGCATTCTTGACAATTTATTTGTTTACTTTTTGTAAATATTTAAAAATGTCTTGGTTTTTGTTAAGTTTTTATTAGTTGTAAAAATGTATATAAACATTTACCTTTTAAAATAAAGAGTTTACAACACCACCACCATCTTTTGTTACATATAGACTGTTGTAGTGACTTATTTATACTTATTATAATGTTCTGCAGCAACAGATGTGGCATCATCTGACTCACAACCCCATTCAAAGATGACATGGAGAGTCAGTGTGGAACATCCTCATTGGGTATATAACTTATCAGGAATCACTTTATTTTTTTGTATTTAGTATTTAGTAGTCACATATGTTTTAAATGAACTGAATTGGAAAGTATTGGTTTATTCTTGATACAACTATTTGAGTCATGGTATTTGTTGTCTACAGAGCCAGGCTCCTCAACCCAGCAAATGCATGAAAGTAGGCCAACATCAGTTAGTGAAGGTCAAAGTGAAGAAGCTGAAAGTAGCACCAGTCAGAACACAGTAACAGACAGCCCAAACTCAGCAAGTGCAGGGAGAAATGAAGACGAGAGTGAAGGAGATTTTTTGACAACTGATCCAGGATTATGGCCAGAGAAGTTCACAGATCGTGAACGTGAGGTGATTGTTAGAAAGCTAGCCACTGCCAGTCAAACAGACCTGAAAAATATTATGCCCAAGGATTCAGAAGGAAAGAAATTTCCAGAGTATCTCCAGTTTAGTAAGTCAGCAAATGGGCGAGAAAAACAGAAGAGAGACTGGTTGACGTACAGTCCAAGCATGGATTCATTATATTGTGTGCCATGCATGCTCTTTTCACAGGATGACCTCAGAAAGACATCATCTAGTGCGCTAAACACTAAACAAGGGTACAAAACAGCAGACCTAAAATGGCGGAGAATGTACAATAAATTCCCTGACCATGAATCAAGCAAAGCACACAAAGCTTGCTACCTCAAGTGGAAAAATCTGAAATATTCTTTGATAGAAGCAAAAGGAATAGATAGCAGCTTGCAAAAACAAATACAGCTGGAAGTTGAAAAAAACAAAGCAATTCTTGAAAGAATATTAGATGTCACACTTTTTTTGGCATCAAGAAACTTAGCATTCAGAGGGGCCACAGACAATTTAGGTGATGTTCACAATGGTAACTTCCTTGGCACATTAGAGCTGTTGGCTCGTTATGATCCACTGCTCAGTGATCATTTACAAAACGTGTCAAAGAAGAGGACTCATTACCTTAGTCCAGAATCACAAAATGAATTCATTGAGATTTGTGGAGAAAAGGTCTTGAAAGAAATGCTGAAGGAAAGGGAGCTTTCCATTTATTATTCTGTAATCTGTGATGCAACTCCTGACATTTCACATATGGAGCAGAATGTGATTCTGTTAAGATATGTAGCAAAGAAGTCGAATGATCAGTGGGAAATAATTGAGCGTTTTTTTTACAGTTCAAGACTTTAGAGGAGCATTGCATTGATATTTCAGATTGCAGGGGACAAGGATTTGACAATGGGGCAAATATGTCCGGCAAAGTGAAAGGGGTTCAGGCTGAAATAAAGAAAATAAACCCTCTTCCTTCCCACATATTCACCTTGTGCCTCACATTCCCTGAATCTTGTTGGTGTACAAGCAGCAGAGTCATGTTCTGAGGTGTCCATGTTTTTTGGCTGTATAAACCGCTTATATAATCTCTTTAGTGCAAGTCCAGATCAGTGGGCAATCCTTAAAGTCAGACTGGCTGCTCCCTTCAACACTTGTCAGAAACCAGATGGAGTGCTCGCATAGCTGCAGTTAAACCTGTTGCAAACCACTTGCCATCAATTATAGAATCTCTGGACACCATCCTTGCTAGGTGCAGTTTAACAAATGAAGCTTGGTCAGAGGCCAGTGGTCTAAAACACTACATGTCCTTCAAAGCCATAGTTCTTCTCATTGTATGGAAGAAAATCCTGCAGTCCATTGAAGACAGAAACCTAATTCTGCAATCAGGGAAAATTTCAATGGAAGTTGAAATAGGCAACATACAGGCACTGAAAGAAGAGATGGAAGTTTTGCGTAACTCTTGGGGTAAACTCTTTCAAGAAGCATCCCTCATTGCAGAAGCTATGGATGTACCGAGGGGATTTCCTGTCAGCCACAAGAGAAGGAGAAAGCGGTTTGCAGACGAGAGTCATAGTTCAGAGGATGCCAACCAACAGGAAACAGAAGAAATTCAGTTTCGGAACAACATGTTCTTTGTGACATTGGATAATATAATCTCTGCCTTGGATACCCGCTTCCAAACAACTGCAAAGATATATGAAGAGTTTTCTGCAATTTTAAAGTTAAAAGACATAGAAGATGATCAGATTCACCCAGCTTGCCAGTCATTAGTGAGCAAATATAAAGAGGATCTTACAGCAGGCTTTGAGAATGAAGTGAGGCATCTAAAGTCTGTGTATAATGCCACATTTGAAGACTGTCAGTCTCCTCTCGACCTGCTGAATTCAATCTACAGGATGCAGCTCCTGAGCATTTTTGGAGAAGTGTGCGTTGCAGTGCGCATCTTCTGCACTCTACCTGTCTCTGTTTCTGGTACAGAAAGGGCTTTCAGCAAGAAACTTGTCAAAACTACCTCAGGTCTACCCAAACTCAAGAGAGGTTTAATAGCCTTGCCCGACTTTCAATTGAAAGCCAACTAAGCAGACAGCTGGACTTCAAAGTAGTGTTGTCACGATACCAAAATTATGACTTCGATACGATACCAGACTAAAATACCTCGATACCGATACTTAATCGATACCACGGTCAAAAAAAACACCCAGTAAAAGTAATTGAATATGACAACAGAACTTATTATTAATAGTGTTTTGTTGTTGTTGTTGTTTTTTAGCTAAAAACTCACTTGGCCAGCATGTTCCTGCCCTGGTTTTTGACCATTTCTTCTTATTGCAATCTTTGTTTTTAAAAATAAGCAAAAAATGCAAATTACAAACAATATGACAAAAACAGTGCTTTATTTTTCAGCTATAGGTCTATTTAACAGTATAGCAAGTCAAGAAAGAAATTAAATAATCCACACAAAAACTCAATTCAGCTGGCAATTCAGTCAATAAATTAACTAAAGTATACACTGATTAACAATGAATATATTAAAATCGTTTAGCCAGTCATGGGGTGGTTTTCTATTTTTCATTGTTGTTTGATTAACATTAATCACACAGAATATTAGATCCAGCTTAACACGGATCCAATTACCTCAACTGTACACGTTCACTAAAGACACTGACTGTGTTTACCTGAATACTCGCTAGGATATGCATTTTTACATATCTTTGACCATTGAAATCCATAATCCGAAAGAACTGAATCGTGATCGCATGTTGTCTAAAAGGCATGTGCTCGCGCTTCAGATCAAAGTCCGGCAGCGCGAGCACATCCCGCGCCGCGCTATATTTTCTCATGCGCGCATGTTTCTGTTGCTTTCTTTGTCATGCGCTGCGCGTGTATATTTAACTCTTCTGCTTCCAATGTTTAGTAAAGGATTCAGAAGGAAAGAAATTTCCAGAGTATCTCCAGTTTAGTAAGTCAGCAAATGGGCGAGAAAAACAGAAGAGAGACTGGTTGACGTACAGTCCAAGCATGGATTCATTATATTGTGTGCCAAGCATGCTCTTTTCACAGGATGACCTCAGAAAGACATCATCTAGTGCGCTAAACACTAAACAAGGGTACAAAACAGCAGACCTAAAATGGCGGAGAATGTACAATAAATTCCCTGACCATGAATCAAGCAAAGCACACAAAGCTTGCTACCTCAAGTGGAAAAATCTGAAATATTCTTTGATCGAAGCAAAAGGAATAGATAGCAGCTTGCAAAAACAAATACAGCTGGAAGTTGAAAAAACAAAGCAATTCTTGAAAGAATATTAGATGTCACACTTTTTTGGCATCAATATTGCAAAGAAAATAAACCCTCCCCGTTGATATTCAGGATAATTCTGAAATAGATGTAAATGTTCTGGTGAATATGTCAGGCAATATATAGTCACATAAACCTCTTCTCCATGTTTTATGGCCTCTTGGGAGTTCACAGAGTGTCTCATGCTGCAGTCCTGATCAGTGCTCAAGGAGCCCTCTCTTTTTCTGGTCAGAAAACTAAACTTATAAAAAACCAGATGCAGCTCCCTTCAACACTTGTCAGAAACCAGATGGTGTTTAACATCTCAGGTCTAAAGAACCTGTTAAACCTGTTGCCATCAATTATAGAATTCTTCCTGGACACCATTGTGTGGAAGAAAATCCCACTTGCAGTCATGAAATTGGTCAGCAGTTTAAAGAAACACAAATGTCTGAAAGCCATTGAAATAGTTTCTCATTGTATGAAAATCCTGCCTGAGCATTGAGAAGAGATTTCTGAATCAGAGGGTAAAATTTCAAAGAAGCATCCTCATTGCAGAAGAGGAAGTTGTAACCGGGATTTTCAAGTCAGCCACAAGAGAAGGAGAAAGGTTTGTCAGACGAGAGTCATAGTTCAGATGCTAACAACAGGCCAAACAGAAAAGAAGAAATTCAGTTTCGGAACAACATGTTCTTTTGTGACATTGATAATATAATATAATCTCTGCCTGGCTTGCCACTTCAAAAAGCAAGATATATGAAGAGTTTTCTGCAATTTTAAAGTTAAAAGACATAGAAGATTAATCACCACAGCTTGCCAGTCATTAGTGAGCAAATATAAAGAGGATCTTACAGCTGTTGAGAATGAAGTTTCTAAAGTCTGTGTATAATGCCACATGGTGCATCTTCAGTCTGTCTCTGCACTCTACATTCAATCTACAGGATGCTCTAGGACTTCTCAAGTGTCACTTGTCACTGCTACTCTACCTGTCTCTGTTTCTGGTACTCAAGAAGAGGGCTTTCAGCAAGTTGAAACTTGTCAAAACTACCTCAGGTCTACCCAAACTCAAGAGAGGTTTAATAGCCTTGACTTTCAATTGAAAGCCAACTAAGCAGACAGACTTCTGCCAACAAAAAGGTCAGACAATGGGATTTTGGTTCATCCTAGGTGAAGTGACGTGTAAGGTCATCAAAGGTTATAGATTAACCAAACTGATATACATATAATAATGATTCATTTAATTTTCATAGTTATTGCAATGTTTATTGCTGATTGAGATTTGTTTCAGTGTTTGCTATCTCTTTGTTTTATAATGTGTATTTTGCTTTTGCTGGTGTTAAGTAAAAATCTTTATTTACATTTATTTGTTTTGTTATTATGTAATAAACCCCTATTAGGTTACATGTGGGCCTCCATTCTCATATATTGTACAGTATATGATTTGGGTGGGGGGCCCACATCAATATTTTTTCAGGGGGGCCCCAAATCCTCTAGCTACGGCCCTGTATACATCTATATATACATCAAATAAAACATACAATTGCATTATCCGAAATGCTTGTTGAACAGATATGTTTTTAACTGGGACTTAAATGCACCCACAGATGAGGTATTTCGTATTGTAAGAGGTAGCGAATTCCATAATTTAGGAGCATTTATACTAAAAAATGACCTTCAACCATTAGTGGACAAACGGAAACGAGGGACGGACAACAAACCAAGTTCAGCTGAGGGACTCATCTAAGGGACCGACCGGGCAGGGTGGTAAGGGGAAAGTAAGTCAGACAGATATTGGGGAGTAAGACCTTTAGTATATTATAGTATTTACACACTTTGTTAATTTACTGTAGTATCTATATATACACTGTAATAATTTTATTCTTTTTAAATATCTTTACAACTATATATTTCTATTGTCTTCTTATTTTAAAAATTCTCTTTACAACTGTTTTTAATTATCCTGTTTTATTTTTAAGTCTTACACGTGGTATTCTTAATTCTATCACTATTTTAATTTCATTTTCATGTAAAGCACTTTGAATTGCCATTGTGTATGAAATGTGCTATATAAATAGTATTTACTACACTTTGTTAATTTACTGTAGTATATTTACTATAGTACAGTTCAAAAACACTATAGTATTTAGTAGAGTAATATTACTGTAATATACTATAGTATTTTTTCATGTGGGTGTATAAAGTATAAAACTGATTTTATTAACAGCATGCCTTAGTGATAAAGATACTAACATTGATTTGAAATACATTTCTGTACAGGATTTTCACTAGGGTGGCCTTGCTAAATCAGCAGAAATTGTTTGCTAAATGAGCAGGCTGATTTTAAAATTTCTGTTTAAACTGTATGTACAGGTTGTTCTGTGAATTTTTTTGTTATCAATAAATAAATAAATGTCAATCAATTCTTTGTTATCTATTCATTCATTTGTTCTCTTTTGTTTTTAAAGGTTGTGTAAGAAGATGCATCATTCAGCACCTCTCGTTTTGTTGTCGCTCTTATGCGTATTATTTGGAATAGATGGCGGTAAAGTGCTGGTGTTTCCACTGGATGGAAGTCACTGGGTGAACATGAAGGTCCTGATTGAGGAATTACATTCACGAGGTCACAACGTGACGGTGCTCAGAGCCTCCAACAGCTGGTATATCAAGGAGGAGTCTCCTTTCTACACCTCCATCACCATTCAAAACACAGGAGGATTTGACGAGGACTTCTTTGATTTATTGATCGGCCGTCTCTTGAAGATCAAAAGAGAAGGGCATTCCATTTGGAACCGCATTCAGCTGGAGTACGAAATTATCATGAAGTTTAAAAGCATGCATGAAGAAATGTTGCAGATGATGGAGAGAGTACTAGAAGATGAAAAAATTATAAACTCAATCCAAGATGCTAAATACGATGTAGTGCTAGCAGACCCAGGTGCTGGAGGTGGGGCAATCCTAGCTTACAAGTTTAATATTCCTTTGGTTTTCAATGTTCGATGGACTATTCATGGAGAGGGACATTTTGCCATTGCTCCTTCCCCCCTGTCTTATGTCCCTGTCCCAGGAGTAGAGCTAACGGACAAGATGTCCTTCCTTCAACGTGTCAAGAATGTTTTGACTTACTTTTTCACCCGGTTTCAGATAGCAATCCTCGCTGAACCTACCTATACTCCTTTTATTCACAAACATTTTGGCCCCAATGTTAATTATTTCTCCCTTTTCCAAGATGCAGATATCTGGCTCATGAGAAATGACTTTACCTTTGAGTTTCCACGACCCACAATGCCCAATGTCGTCTATATGGGCGGCTTCCAGTGTAAACCTGCCAAGCCGCTTCCAGATGATCTTGAGGACTTTGTGCAGAGCTCAGGAGATCATGGACTCATTGTCATGTCCCTAGGCACCCTTATTGCTCAGCTTCCACAAGATGTCACCAATGACATTGCAGCGGCTTTTGCTCAGCTTCCTCAAAAAGTGATTTGGAAATATACAGGACCTCGACCCGTGACCCTTGGTAATAACACATTGATGGTGGACTGGCTCCCTCAGAATGACCTGCTTGGACATCCTCAGATTAAAGTGTTTGTGGCACATGGAGGAACCAATGGAGTTCAGGAAGCCATCTACCATGGGGTGCCCATTTTGGGTGTACCTTTAGTGTTTGATCAGCCAGACAATCTCTTCAGGATGGAATCGAAGGGAACAGCAAAAATTGTAGATATTGAAACTCTGGACAGGAATGTGTTTCTAGAGGCATTAAAGGAGGTTTTGCATAACCCATCTTACAGGGAGAACATGCAGAGACTGTCCAAACTGCACCACGACCAGCCAATGAAACCTCTTGATCGTGCCGTCTTCTGGATTGAGTTTGTCATGAGGAACAGAGGAGCCCCTCATTTACGAACACAGTCTTTCAGAATGTCCTGGATTGA
The DNA here is from genome assembly GCA_023029165.1 of Gobiocypris rarus. Classification (NCBI taxonomy): domain Eukaryota; kingdom Metazoa; phylum Chordata; class Actinopteri; order Cypriniformes; family Gobionidae; genus Gobiocypris; species Gobiocypris rarus. Next base: position 16,912,647 of record CM040913.1, read on the forward strand.
GTACCACTCTATAGATGTTATTTTGACTCTAACTGTGACAGTTTTCATATTAGCTTTTTATTATTATATGTAATACGATATCTTTTTAGAGTTTTGTTTAAAAAGAAAGTAAAATGTGCTTGATATATAACCACTGTATGAGTTTGTTGTGGCAAAATCTGGCATTTACTGCTAATGTTTTAAAGACTATTTAGAGCTGCATTTATGGTCAGTAGAATCTTGAGCCTTAAAATGTGTACATTTCATAACTGTGATTAATGCAAGGACTATAAAAGATTTTCCTGACAGACTGTATCTTGACAATGACAAAACGCACTGTAAATCAATTATAACTGTGCGTTGAAGATGTGAATCAGTTTATGAAGCAATATATATATATATATATATATATATATATATATATATATATATATATATATATATATATATATATATATATATATATATATATATATATATATATATATATATATATATATATATATATATATTACTGAATAATTGTCTAATTGTACATATCTAAATTACATAATACAGACCGAACATGCAGTTCCATCCAATGTTGAATTCTTCTCCCTCTTCCAGAATGCAGACATGATTTCATGATTTTTTTTTTTTTACCCTTTTCCATGATGCCAACAAATATGTAATTGTGTACATATTTGTAGACTTACAGATGTTGAACAATAAACTTACTTTTTGGTGAAGCAGTAGGATACTTTTTTGATTGTTTTAAAGGATTAGTCGAACCAAAAAAATGTATTTGTTTCATCATATACTAATCCTCATGTCATTCCAAATCTGTATTGACTTTATATTTTCTTCCCAACTACCTTGCAGTTTTACAGATTATTTCAGAGCAATAATAGGTATTGTATTTGTGAAATCTTGTCTACTCTTTTAATTCTGTTACATTTCTTCTTATCAAAGGTGATCAATTAAGATGCGTCACTCCACTATTCTTGGTCTGTTCATCCTGTTCTCTGCTCTGTCAAGATCTTATGCTGGTAAAGTTCTGGTCGTCCCTGTGGATGGAAGTCACTGGATCAATATGAAGGTCCTAATTGTGGAGTTACATTCAAAGGGTCACAATATCACCGTGGTCCGAGGGTCTAGCAGCTGGTACATTGAGGAAAAGTCTCATCTCTACACTTCCATTACTGTGGACACTGGAGAATTTGACGATGACTTCATGGAGAAGTTTCTCCCTCACTTGTTGAAAATACAGAGACAAGGAAGATCATTTTGGAATGAAATGGCACTTGCTGATGAAACTTATAAGAGGTTTACAGAAATTCATCTGCAAATATGTAATATGACAGCTACGATGTTTGAAAACGAGACCTTGATGAATGCACTGAAAGATGCTGAATATGACATTGTTCTGGCGGATCCTGCTTTTGGAGGTGGAGTGTTACTGGCATACCGTCTTGACCTCCCACTTGTGCTTAATGTCCGCTGGACCATGTACGGAGAAGCTCATTTTGATATAGCTCCCTCTCCTCTTTCATATATACCTGTTACAGGGTTACAGCTAACCGACAAGATGTCTTTCAGTCAAAGAGTCATGAATTTGATGACGTATATAATGGTTATTTACACAAATTCCAAATACTTTGTTTCCCCTTACCAAGAGTTCACCCAGAAATATTTTGGCCCTAATGTTGATTTCTACTCCCTCCTCCAAGACGCCGACATCTGGCTCATGCGAAACGACTTCACGTTTGAGTTTCCACGACCCACAATGCCAAATGTTGTCTACATGGGTGGCTTCCAGTGCAAACCAGCTAAGCCTCTTCCAGATGACCTTGAGACATTTGTACAGAGCTCAGGAGAGCATGGGGTCATCATCATGACTTTGGGAACTGTTTTTGGTCAGCTTCTGAGTGAAATCAATGATGAGATTGCGGCAGCTTTTGCCCAACTGCCTCAAAAGGTTATTTGGAGACACACAGGACCACGGCCTGCCAACCTTGGCAATAATACTTTGATTGTGGACTGGCTCCCCCAGAATGACCTGCTTGGACATCCTCAAACTAAAGTGTTTGTGGCACATGGAGGCACCAATGGAGTTCAGGAAGCCATCTACCATGGCGTGCCTATTGTGGGCCTTCCTTTAGCTTTTGACCAACCTGACAATCTCTCCAGGATGCAAGCAAAGGGAACAGCAAAGATTGTAGATATTGCAACTCTGGACAGGAATGTGTTTCTAGAGGCATTAAAGGAGGTTTTGCATAACCCATCTTACAGGGAGAACATGCAGAGACTGTCCAAACTGCACCACGACCAGCCAATGAAACCTCTTGATCGTGCCGTCTTCTGGATTGAGTTTGTCATGAGGAACAGAGGAGCCCCTCATTTACGAACACAGTCTTTCAGAATGTCCTGGATTGAGTACCACTCTATAGATGTTATTTTGACTCTAACAGCAACACTTTTCATATTTGCATTTATGACTGTTTATACAATCAGATATTTTTGTCTAGTTTTATTCAGAAAGAAGGTAAAACGTGAATAACAATGGCTGGAAATTGTTTCCTGACAGCACAGAATGTGCTTTTGTGAATCTTAAATTATTTAAAAATGTTTACTGAATTTAAGAAACAATGCTTTAGTCAATGCATGAGATGGAAATAATAATATTGTTAGTTTTAAGGGCATTTTTTTGTTGCTGATAGTGTACCACAATCTTATTAGGACTTGCTACACAAATATCATTCACATTGATCAGTGAAAGGGCTAAAATGAATCCCATACATTATAATTAATTTTGTTTATGTGTATATGATTAATTCAATAGAATCGTGAATGACTTCTCTATATAAGCTTTTCCTGAACTCTTATCTTACAAAATTTTATGAACACCCTGCAATAAAGAGGCATCTGATCATGTGTACATGATGTGTTATCACTCCCTAACTCTTATACACTGTGAGATTGTGTAAAATCGGTCATTGATGCAAACTACAGTGACTTACAGATGTAACATAAAATTTCATGATTTAGCACTTTTTTCTTTTGTCAAATCAACTTAGATAATCAGTGTGGTTCAGATAACAATATTTTGAGTCTCTGTTGATTAAACTAAAAACTCAAATTTTTAATTTCAATGAACTCAAAATTTTAAGGCAACAGGTTACTTACATTTTTAAAGGGGTACTTCAGCGCTGGGAAGATGAATCTGTCTTTAAACTGGGTCATTAATGTAGTAGAAATGTGAAATTATTTTTGAATTTGGTGCCTTCTAGACTGAGAAAACACAGAAAATGTATTTTTGTCTCATGGGGATGAAAGACAACAATTCCCAGAACGCACTGCTTCACTGCCCTAGTCTAGGAACGGCTAGTAGGCTACTGGATTACTGGATCACTTGCCCACCGCGTTCATTTTCAGAAAATCAGTTCAGTTAGAGACACTACAATTAAAAACTGAATGTGTCTGTTCGATATAATGCGAGTGAGCCGATTGAGCGTCACGGCACAAACGCAGCAGGATCGAGGTAATCGCGGGATTCGCGGCTGCAGCTGCATTCACAGCACGTGATCAGTCTGGCGCGTGTTCAGTTCATGTCTTTGGAAGCTTAACTTTCATAGGAAGTTCATTTTAAAAGTTAAAACACTCACTTTGGTCTCCACCGCTCCGTTTACTTGAATCTCCGCAGCTCCGCGAGCCGAGTGCTGTGAGTGTGATGTTGAAAACATGTGGAAATAGCGCCCTCTGCTGGCTGTAGTCTTCAGCCTCTGGCCAAAAACTCCTCCGATGATGCAAAATGACGATATTTGCGTCATCTGACGAATTTTTCCAGAAATAAAATACATAATTCTCTCGTCTCAGGGTCATATGAGGGGGTAAAGTACGATAATTTGAATATACTCCCGGGTTTCTACTGATACAAAGCTTAATGCTAATCACTGAAGAAACACTTTAAGTTAAACCAACAATTATTTATTTATTTATTTTTTACAGTGTATCCTTATTACTGAAGGGACTACTTTATGGCAAGGAATAAGTTAATATTATTTAATATTATATACCTGAATAACTGTCCAATCGTACAAATTTTAGCCATAGTACAGATCAAGCTGAAACATTACAGATTTCACACTCAATTCCATTATATTTCTGGCCAGTCATGCAGATTCTCTTGATCATTGTAATTTGTGACAAATGTTTATTCCATAAATGAATTCAGATTTATTTTTATTTTTTTCTCATTGAAGGTAATCAATGAAGATGCATCACTCCACCCTTCTCAGTTTGTTTGGTTTGTTTTCTGCTCTATCTGGATGTTATGCTGGTAAAGTTCTGGTCGTTCCTGCGGATGGAAGCCACTGGATCAATATGAAGGAGTTTATTGTGGAGTTACATTCAAAAGGTCACAATATCACTGTTGTTCGAGGGTCAAATAGCTGGTATATTGAAGAGGAGTCTCCTCTCTACACTTCCATTACTGTGGACATTGGGGATTTGGACACTGACTTTTGGGTAATGTTGCTTTCCCAGTTACTGCAGATCAAGAGACACGGAAGATCATTTTGGTCCGAAATGGAAATTGCTCAGGAGATCTACAGCAATTTCTCAGAAGTTCATCAGCAAGTGTGCAATATGACAGCCATTAAATTCGAAAATGAGATCTTGATGAAATCACTGGAGGATGGTAAATATAATGTTGTTCTGACGGATCCTGCATTCGGAGGTGGAGTGTTACTGGCACACCGTCTTGGCCTCCCTCTTGTACTAAATGTTTGTTGGACCATGTATGGAGAAGGTCACTTTGTTGTAGCTCCATCTCCTCTCTCATATATCCCTATATCAGCATACCGACAATATGACATTCAGTCAAAGAGTCATGAATGTGATGGTTTATATGATTGTTATTTATAAAAATCCAAAATTCTTTGGTTATCATTACCAAGAGTTCACTAAGAAATATTTTGGCCATGATGTTGATTTCTACTCCCTCCTCCAAGACGGCGACATCCGTATAAGTCTCCCAGTATAAAAACAGGTGCACTGGGTGTACACTTAAGTTGTTGTTAAACACAGTCCTTAAAGGGTTAGTTCACCCAAAAATGAAAATTAGTCCATGATTTACTCACCCTCAAATCATCCTAAGTGTGTATGACATTCTTCTTTCAGTAGAATAAAATCAGAGTCATATTAAAAAAGTCCTGTCTAATCCAAGCTTTATAATAGCAGTAATTGTTGCTCTGTTTTTATAGCCCGTAAAAAATGACACACACGCATCTGTCCATCAAATAACCTGCTCCAGATGGCTCTAAGGGGTTAATGAAGGCCTTCTGAAGCATCTCAATGTGTTTGTGTAAGAAAAATATCCATATTTAAAACTTTTTAAAGAAAGGTTTGGCCGATCGCCTTCCGTATTCAATTCATGGAAAAGTGTTGAAAGTGCCTCTATGGTTCGAAACACTTATATACTTATATAACTCATTAGATATTGCTTGAGGCTACAACTTCTTTTTTTTTTTACCTGCAAGAGTCTCCTAGAATAGAAGGAATGGATGGACATTCTGGAACAACTTGGCATTTTTGACAGGCCATTGGCCCTCTTGGTTTGGAAGGGAGGAAATGGATGTGCAACGGCTTGCCACTTGGTGGCAATGTAGGAGGATGCACAAGAGTCCACTGTAGAGGTTGATGTGCATCTATGCCATCAAAACCCATGCATATGCAAGAAAATGCTTTTTGAATAGCTGTCCACTGCAGTGATCACTTTATGCATTAAAGGGTTAAATTAAAGGGATAGTTCACCCAAAAATTCAAATTCTGTCATTTACTCACCCCTAAGTTGTTCCAAACCTTTATAAGCAGAAAAAAGAAACTCATACAGGTTTGGAACAACTTGGGAATGAGTAAATGACTGTTTAAATGTTTGGGTGAACTGTCCTTTTAAGATTCTACAACACAGCAAAGAAGGAATATTTTTAAGTATACTTTTGTTTTGTTTTTTATTGTTTTTTAAATTGACGGGATATATGGGATAAGCTACTAATGTTAACATAACATAATGCAAGATATGCATTGAACTAAAAACACACAAACATTTCAAGGGTTTTTTTGTTTTTGTTTTTTTAATCCAGAAAATTATCTAAACATTGATAATTTTTTACAGCATTAGTTAAGATTTTTTCCTGAGAAAAATTAACATGTAGCAACTGTAGGCTACCTGATATATAATCCAAATTAATCTCTATTGAATCAAGATCGGAATCAAAACGCAAGCTTATTAACTGAAAACAGTAGCAGATTTGAACATTGTAACATCTCACTAAACTTAATGAAATAGTTACCAATGTTTTGTCAATCATACACTTATTGTGATGCAAGTTTTTATTTATCTATTTACATTTTTACATATTTTTTTTCTGGGAAATTATTTTAAAAAACGTGATGGACCCAAATTAAGTAGGCCAATGCTACTCCTAACCGCCATCTAGTGTTAGGAAGAAATATAGCAAGTAGCCTAAATGAGGAATATAAGTCAATTTAAATTACGATAAGTGTAGGGTGACCACCATCAAACAAACCAAATGTGGGAGGATTACTAAGTTTGTGCGGGACAATGTGGGACACGTTACTGGCACTAGAACATAACCTGAAACTGTTAGATAATGTCTATCTAAGTTAATAAAAACATTCTTATTATTCCTTTCAGATGATACAAGTAGTTCGTTCTTTAGTCCCTTCCAGAAAACACCATTACATCACAATGTAACATGACATGTCTTTATTTTACATGTCATTTCAGTTCAACATCACTGAGCCCAAGGCAGCAGCATCATGCAGATAACTATTTTTGAAACAGTTCTGAGCAAGTCCAGCTAAAATCCAACAAAATAAATAATGAACAAATAAAATTTGAAACAACATGAAATTAGATCATTGACAGTCTTATATATTAATTCAGCCTATATTATATATTAAGAATAGAACCAATTTACCAAATTATCCAGTAGTTTTCTGACAGGGAACACATGGAACGAATCACCGCTCCACATTTTGACTGCCAGCCGTCACAACCTACTAGTGACTCCTTAATTTTCAACCATAAAAAAACATTTGTTGTATTTGTGAAAGGTGGGATGTTACTTCTGAAGAAGCACTGTTAAATATAGGTGAAAAACTACACTGCAAAAATAATAAATAAAATGCTTTCTTAAAAAGGCAAAAGAACAGATTGATGAGAATGTGTGACATTTTCTCAATATGTGACGTGAGGGACAAGAGGTGAAAATGCTGTGCGGTACAATTAATGCACAGCGTAAAAATAGATTAAATATAAGAATGTTTCACAAATATGGACACATTATCTTACAGCCCATATTAGCCAATATCCATTCAACACGACTTTAGATAAGTTTGCTCCATTTATTTACATCCAAGAGTTTAACAGAAAAAGGAGAAAAATAAAAATAATTCAATTGACAAGGCAACCTACAACCATGTGCGGATAAAAACAACAACTGTGTTTTTACTGACAGGCGTCCTAGACTGACTACTAAATCTCTTTATGCAGGACCCGACAGGTGTTATGTAGGTGCAGTAAATGGTATGTGACACTAGGGTTAGGTAAAAGAAATGAATATGAAATGTCACAGAAATGACAAAAAAGTACAAGGAACTTTCACCAACTCAATAACCAGACAAATATTCTTCTGTAATTCAATTTCAAAGAAAATTAAGATGGCTCTAACAAGATGTTAAAAAGCACACTTTTCATTATCTCACTAGTCTACTTTGTGTATTAATGTCCAACAGTGTAGGCCTATGCATTACAATAAATTCATTTTCCAGTAATTTTTTGTTCCTGAAAGTTCAGTGTAATTTCCATCACATCTCAAATATGTCACATGATGCATATTTATTTAATCTCAAGCTTTTCACTGACACTGTTGCCTCCTTGGTAAACTAAGATTTGGTAAAACAGTATTGGGGTAATTTTTTGTTGTTGTTGTAGTGGATTAATAAGCTATTTTATGTGGTCGGTAGAGGACTTAGAAACTCCTAAATCTATGCACTTCTCAGATTAATATCAAGTACAAGCTTAAACATGTTTTGTGTGCGTAAAGGAAGTATCTGGTGTTAAATTTCCCATCTGCACTCCCAATGCGTTGCATATTAGCTGGGCAGGTCTTGATTCACACCTTTTTAGTTGTGGAATCCAGTCAGAAATACCGCAGCACATACTTGGATTTTCATGGGCAGCTAATAAACTTTGTTTGGTAAGTAAAGCAAATTACCTTTAATTTACCTAAACAATTTTATTAAGTGTTGGCATATTGTGTGTAGCTGAAATGTGTCAACTTTCTTTCCTCAAAGGTTAAAATGAAAATGCATTACCTCCCTGTCACTTTGTTAGCATTCTTGAGCTTATTATCTCAAGCGTTAGGAGGTAAAGTGCTGGTGTTTCCACTGGATGGAAGTCACTGGGTGAACATGAAGGTCCTGATTGAGGAATTACATTCACGAGGTCACAACGTGACGGTGCTTAGACCCTCCAACAGCTGGTATATCAAGGAGGAGTCTCCTTTCTACACCGCCATCACTGTTTTTAACAGTGGTGGCATTGAAAAGGAGCTGCTTGATGCATTTACAAGACATATTCTGGTCATCAGAAGAGAAAAATTGTCAATCTGGACTCATCTCACACTGGCTTCAGAGGTTGGAAGAGTATTTGAAGAGATGCATTGCAATCAACTCGCTTTAATAGGAAAAATATTTGAAAATAAAGACTTAATGGATTCACTTCATACCGCAAAGTATGATCTGGTTTTGACAGATCCGGCTTTTGGAGGCGGAGTTTTCCTGGCCCGTCGTCTTCTCCTCCCTCTTGTGCTAAATGTCCGTTGGACGATGCATGGAGAGGCACATTACGAAATAGCTCCTTCACCTCTGTCGTATGTTCCTGTACCAGGAGTAGAGCTGACTGATAAGATGACGTTTGGTCAACGTGTGCAGAACCTAATGGGATACATGTTTTCGCTTTTCCACAGAACCAGGTTTATCTCCTCACACTACCAATCCTTCTGCAACAAATACTTTGGATCAGAAATCAACTACAGACACTTTCTTCAGGATGCCGATATCTGGCTCATGAGAAACGACTTCACGTTTGAGTTTCCACGACCCACAATGCCAAATGTCGTCTACATGGGTGGCTTCCAGTGCAAACCAGCTAAGCCTCTTCCAGATGATCTTGAGGAGTTTGTGCAGAGCTCAGGAGATCATGGACTCATTGTCATGTCCTTAGGAACTCTTTTTAGTCATCTTCCACAGGACATCACAGAGGAAATTGCTGCCGCTTTTGCCAGACTGCCGCAAAAAATAATTTGGAGACACACTGGACCACGGCCTGTCAACATTGGTGATAATACATTACTACTTGACTGGTTACCCCAGAATGACCTGCTTGGACATCCTCAAACTAAAGTGTTTATAACACACGGAGGCACCAATGGCATCCAAGAGGCCATCTATCATGGGGTTCCCATTTTGGGTCTACCTATAGTATTTGATCAAGCTGACAATCTGTCAAGAATGAAAGTAAGAGGCACAGCTAAACTTGTGGATATTGCGGAATTGGACAGTGCGATGTTTCTACAGGCACTGCAGGAAGTTCTGTATAACCCATCTTATAGGGAGAACATGCAGAGACTGTCCAGACTTCACCATGACCAGCCAATGAAACCTCTTGATCGTGCCGTCTTCTGGATTGAGTTTGTCATGAGGAACAGAGGAGCCCCTCATTTACGAACACAGTCTTTCAGAATGTCCTGGATTGAGTACCACTCCATAGATGTTATTTTGACTCTTTTGATGATATTTGTGTTGTTTTGTTTTGTGATTTTCTCTATCATAAAATATCTTTGTTTTAAAGTAGTATTTAAAAAGAAAATTAAACCTGAGTGATTGGCTATTTGGCTCAAATCTCAAGACTTAAAGGGATAGTTCTCCCAAAAATTGACTTACTCTCAATGTGTAAAATACTATGAAAGTCAATGGGGCCCATCAACCCTTTGGTTACCGACATTTTTTCGAAATATCTTCTTTTGCCTTCAGTAGAAGAAAGAAATTCATACAGGTTTATAACACGTTGAGAGTGAGTAAATGACAGAAACTTCATTTTTGGATGAACTATCCCTTCAATTCCATTACCAATATTTCTCTTTTTTTATATAAACTGTTAAATCATTTTGATTAATCTTTTTACCTGTGCTCTTTTCTTCCAGTTTTCATTGAGAAATGAAAATCACAAAGCTGCCAAAATCATAATAGTCAGTAGACGTGAGCTCAATGTGATATAGCTGAACTATTCTGACTAAAAATGGGGAAAAACTTACTATATAATTCATCACCATGAAAAATGAATCAATCTTCTATAAAATTAACTTGAATGATGCAACATGTGGTATGAAATAAACTTTTCTTCCTGGTTTACTTTTTTGTTGTTGTTGTACTTTATTTCCATTCAAATTTAAATCTCTGCATATGGCTTGTACATTAAGCATACAGAAATTTGTGAAAAATAATTTAAGAGGGAGACATCACTGTATTATTTACCGGTATTTATTTACTCATTCATTCATTTCATAAATAAGCATAATTTTTATTTTGTCAAACTATGTTTTGGGTGGTTGTGAGTCATTTAAAAAATATAGTGAACATGCTTCCTGGACTGGTGCTCAAACTTGTCTGGGGACATGTGCTCATATTCTGAGACTGCAAATTATATGCAAATGAAACGTTGCTGTTTTAATTAGCAACATAAATTACATGAACACCAGAGGCATCATTAGACATCATAGGCTCCATCAGCATCACTGAACTGATACTTTGTTCATTGACTAATATCCTCTAGATATGTTTAATCACATACATTCAGTATTGCTGAAAACAGAAGTTGATTAGTTAAAATAAAACCAAGCCCCAAAATGCCCATAAATATATAACAAATGAATGAATAATTATTTAAATAATAAAGACCGCATGTAAGTGTAAGCTTAAAACATTATTTGCAACTTTGCATTTTCCTTAGTGTTTATTTCTGAGCATATTTCTGAGTTGTGGGACAGATGAAAAAAGATAAACGGAAGCACGTACCAGACAGATGCAGCCGCTGGCTATGCAGAAGTTGAAGCCTTCTTGGCAAGGTGAATTGAAACTAATGTGTTAGAAATGGCATTTCTAATGGGAGATGTTTCCAACACTTGTTTACAATCGCCTGCTTCGGATGTGTCAGTTTTAGGAAACAATTTTCATGCATCCATATATAAACTGTGAAAACGTGATGTTTATGTATACAGAGATATCACAGATAGCATCTATTCTGATCAGAGCCAGTGTGAACAGCTTGTGCATGACATGAAGTGATGTTTGCCCACTTAGTAGGTACAAGTGCAAACACTCACAAACTAGAGTGCAATATGAGAGACACAAGTGAATGATAGAATGCTGATGTTTAATTATTGAAGAATATGCTAGTTGTTTCTTTATACTTTTGTTTATAATGACGCTAGATTGGTTCAAAGAGCATAACAATTGTCTATTTTTGCTATGCCATATACTAAATGCTTTCTGCAAATTCAAGATTGGTTAATATAAATAAAAATAATTATACACTGTAAAAATATTCAAGTACAATCAACTTGGATGTTTGAGTAAATTGAACTTAAATTACATTAAACTGACTTTTAAAAACAAATTGAATCTAACTTATAAGAAAAAGTTAACTTATATTGAACATATTTTGAACACATGCCATAACTTTGGTCATATAATTTTTACAGTGTAATGTAGCTAATATTTTTGCTCCAAAAACACATTATTAACACTAAAATTACATAATTAAACATATTTTTTCACCTTTGCCAGTTATAGCTTACAGTTAACCATTAAACATGTTTTACTAGCATTTTTTTACATTCATATTCTGTTAATTATATTATCATTAATCCCTAGGGAATGGAGGAAATGTGCTGTCTATTGGTCTGATATATGTGAATTGTCCGTTAGATGGCTGGAGACTGTCAACATGAGAACTGTTTGTTTCGGCACATGGTGTGGCAGGTGATAGACTTGTGTTTAATAATTTTATTTAAAAATTAAAAATTAAAAACTCTACTGTTATAAGAAGGTTTTTTTGTGTCGGGTTTCATTTTCAGAACAAGATATAATTCAATTCATGTTTTCCTAAAAGATGGTTTGGTGCAGCCTCCGAAAAATTAATCTCACAAAATAGATGTACCACCCTATTTTTATAAATTCATCTCACATTCACAAACTTTTCGATATTCATTGTGAAATAAAAATGCATAAAAACTGTTAACTGTAAGTTAACTAATTTTAATTAAAAATGTATTATATTTTAAAATATAATTAATTAATATAAAGTAATTTTCCTTTTTAAGTAGAATTAAGTAGAAAGTATTACTTCATAATTTAAAGACAGAACATTTATATTATATTTAACAAAGCAAACATATTTACTGTAAAATACTGTTAAAATATTTTTACTAAATTAAAATGCATGAAAAGCTAAATTATTTATGGACAAGAGACCATTGCCTCTATTCCCCCCATGAACCATTACATTTATTGACTTTTTATGCTTGCTGTCTGTTACATTTGAGTGTTTTATGTTGCATTTAATGGAGGCCTATTTTGAACTTTGATTCATTTTGTGGCCTTCCACACTTGAATTATTCTCAATACATTTTACAGTGCCAGACCGATTTTAATAACTCAGATTAAAACTCTGGTTGGTATAATTACATTACACTGTTAAACATTTTAGTGTGACATCACAGTATATTCCAGATTAATAATTGAGTTTTTAATTTTTCTTGTATCTAACTGCACTAAAAAAGTGGTTTTACTGTGAGTTTCCAGTATTGGAAAACAATTTACTATAAACAAACAACACCATACTGTTTTTCTACAGTGCATATGTACTATGAAGGTACCCATTAGCATGCAGTGCGGCATGAATAGATTATGCTGTGGAGTTTCTTGACTTAGTTTTATCTGTGCTGCTGAATTTATTGCGTCACTTTTAGCAGTTTGTGTTGTTGGTTTAATTTTGTAATGTTGGTTTATGTTGTGTAAGTGTTTTTATTATTTGTCGTGTGTCACCATTGTTGTGTTTTGTATGTCAAGTATTTATGTCTGTGCATCATTAAGTTATGCTAACAAAATGTCACACTGATCACCATAATGGCGACTTCAAAATAATTACAGTGCTAAACAATTAAATGTATTACAGTGGCGTGATTAAAGACAACTTTATCATGTGAAAACAGTAAAAGAGCAGTAAGTTACTGTGATGTCAGCATCATTCTGCTATTGATTCACAGTAATTTGTCAGAAAATTACCCACCATGCATTGATTCCACAGTAAATTTCTCACTACAGTAATTTATTGTAAAATAATACTCTTTAATCCTGTAAATTCCTAGCAATTTTTTTACAGCATGTGTAATTTAATAGGCCCACTGTAATCTATGCAGTCACCAAAATGCCATTCATTATTCATTGTTAACCATTCATTAAAAGAACAATTTTTTCTTAGTGTAAAGAAATAAGAATAATCTGAAGACCTTATTGTAAATGTTCCATGGATGTCAGGTTCTTAATGGAATATTATATGCCATTAAAGAACCTTTATTTATAAGAGCATGCGAATTTGATCACCTGATGGTTATCTATCTGGGATGTATGTAGGCAGGACAGCTCTGCTATCGCGGGAATTTAAGAGGACAGCGCCATCGTCTTCACGAGCCTCGTTTAAAACCGGATGTAAGTGTAGCGGCGGCATCTACTTACCGCGCTCGTTATTGCTAGGCGACGGGCTTCTTGCATGACCCGATTCGAGCTCCATCCAGGGTCGCGTCGTCATTGTAGCAGCTCCCTCTCCACTCACATCCTCCTCGATAGCCCTCTTCTCCCTCTCTCCTCTGCATCCCTCCACACATATCCCAGGTAGCCAGACGACCTAGAAAATGTCTTACGCGGGGAATCCGTTGGTGATATTATTCGGGGTGTTGATGCTGCATTCGGGCTCCGCTGACAACGGTAAGGACTTTCATGTGTTCTCAGATTTCATCACAGATTCTGGAGGTTTTCTTGATAAGGAAACGGTTGCGGCACGTGCAGGTGCAATTTGCCTCGACCGCACGGGATAAACTCACCAATCCTCAGCATTGCTTTTGGAAATACTCAACTAAATAGCCGCTCAGGTTGAGAAAGGTGACATTTATGTGTATTAAATATTTAGGAAAATGTGTCCTTGTGGGTTTAAATGGCCACGCGCACTGCGTTCCGCATTAAAAGTCCCATAGGCTACTTAAAAGCGGCTCGCCATTCTGCTTCAGTAGCCTTTGCTCACAAATAGGTTACATTTTAATATAGTGCCTTGTCCCACAGGGAGCGTCTATTTGTGACTGTGATTATGGTTCTCTTAGAGAACATTCCCTTTCCAGAGAATCATTTGGATGTGCTTAGATGGGTCACCGGCTGCTTGTCACAAACCCAAACCCTGCTTGGTCCACCGCGGACCGATCAGAATGCAGAACTGTGTTTCGCACTTGCGCTTGATTTGCATACGGCCAATCTAATGACTCAGGGATTCTTCTCATGTTCCCGTTTGTTCTTCCGACGCAAACCGATCCTTTTGCATACATCTTCACTCTAATTCGCTCGTCAAATAGGAGATAACGGTAGAGGCAGCAGGTACTCGCTTTGAGCACCGGTCCTCTGCAGCGCCGTAAATAGCAGCAGTCCATTCTGCTGCATGTTTCTATTTATAGAGCCGATGCAGCAGCGGTATGCATGGCGGTAATGTCCTCCCCGTGCGCGTGGACCCGTTAAAAGTCTTAACGGAGGAGCGCCGCGGTGCATTATGACGTCATGGACGCGCTCAGTTAATGAGCGGTAACACATGAGCCCGTCCGACTTCACCTTCATCTCCTGGCCATGAATTACTGCCGTTTAACTAATACATTTTATCGCATTTAACATAATGTTATGAATTAATAGCCTACATAACAAACATCCTGTAGTAAAAATGCATTAATTAAGCTGAGTTGATTCTACTTTGTTACTCACCTGAATTAAGGTGTCTTCAGTTGGGTATTAATTGGCATTGTTTAACTAAAAAAAAATCTAAAATAGGCTCAACAATTTTTAAGTGAAGCAGTTTTTAATGTAGTCTGGATCATATTTCACCTTGCATGTTTTTTTCATGGTCCACAACCTTTCTTGTTGGCCTCTGCTAAATCAGACTATAGATAGCTTCTAACAAACGACAAATACATTTGTGTAAATTTGTTAGTGTTTTCTTAATTGTTAGAAGTAGATTCTATAGAGCCTATTTACAGGGAAAAACCCTATGACAAAATTTATTTGAAATACATTAATTTCATACTAAGTATACTAGAAACCATTAACATAGGCTACATTGCCAAAAGTATTGGGACACCCCTCCAAATCATTGAATTCAGATGTTCCAATCACTTCCATTGCCACAGGTGTATAAAATCAAGCACCTAGGCATGCAGACGCTTCTACAAACATTTGTGAAAGAATTAATCACTCCTCACTACTAAATATTCTACAGTCAACTGTTAGTGGTTATAACAAAGTGGACACTATTAGGAACAACAGCGACTTAGCCACGTAAAATCACAGAGTGGAATCCACACATGCTGAGGTGCACAGTGTGCAGAAGTCTTTCAACTTTCTACAGAGTCAATAGCTACAGGCCTCCAAACTTCATGTGGCCTTCAGATTAGCTCAAGAACAGTGCATAGAGAGCTTCATGGAATGGGTTTCCATTGCCGAGCAGCTGCATCCGAGCTTTACACCACCAAGTGCAATGCAAAGTGTCAGATTCAGTGGTGTAAAGCACACCGTCACTGGACTCTAGAGCAGTGGAGACGTGTTCAGAGTGACCAATCACACTTCTCTGTCTGGCAAACCGATGGACGAGTTTGGGTTTGGCGGTTGTCAGGAAAACTTGACTGACTGCATTGTGCAAAGTTAGGTGGAGGGGGGATTATGGTGTGGGGTTGTTTTTCATGGGTTTGGCTTGGCCCCTTAGTTCCAGTGAAAGGAACTTAAGCATACCAACAAATTTTGGACAATTTCATGCGAGGATGGCCCCTTTCTGTTCCAACATGACTGCACATCAGTGCACAAAGCAAGGTCCATAAAGACATGGATGAGCAAGTTTGGTGTGGAGGAACTTGACTGGCCTGCACAGAGTCCTGACCTCAACCTGATAGAACACCTTTGGGATGAATTAGAGCGGAGACCAGGCCTTCTCGTCCAACATCAGTGCCTGACCTCACAATGCGCTTCTAGAAGAATGGTCAAATATTCTCATAAACACACTCCTAAACCTTATGGAAAGCCTTCCCAGAAGAATTGAAGCTGTTATAGCTGCAAAGGGTGGACCAACTCCTACGGATTAAGAATAGGATTTCATTCAAGTTCATGTGCATGTAAAGGCGGGCGTCCCAAAACTTTTGCCAATATAGTGTATTTACTGACATATTGTTTGAGACTTACAGGTATAAATATTGTAATTAAACTTTATGTGGAGTACTTCTTTATTGCACAATGCACATTTATTAATATTAAGTGTAAAATGTGTTTTAATATCACTATTATTAAGGATATTATGATCACTGTATAACATCAATCTTTAAATGCAAGATATTTAAAGTGTATCTAAAGTATATTTGCAATTGTTCCACTTTAGCACAATCAAAAATACTAATAAATATATCTTTAGTTGGACCTCCGCACTGTTTCTGGATAACTAAAGTATTAACCAAATTAGTTGTTACAATTTAGCAGAATTTAAATATAACAACTTAGTATACCAAAAGTACAATTGCATTTAGATTAAGTACATAAATATGTAAATGTCTTTGTAGTATACTTAGTATTTTATTATATTTATTTTCACTAGGGTATTTCGGGCCTCTCAGAACAGATCTGGGGCCCATTTTTGTCACCAAACCCACTGTTGTAGCCCATTGCCTGTTTGTGAGTAGCTATAAGCTCATATGAAGATCAAACCTGACACGTTTCCTTTCATCTCACTCACACACTTTTTATCTCTTGGTACAAATGTGTGAGCACACACACGCATTTGATCAAATGGATCATTTTGGCCTAGATGTTTTTTGATGGTTACAGGCATAAAAGCACAATAGTGCTTGCTGCCTTCAGGCTAACAAGGCTTTTGCTTCTATCTTTAGCGAGTTACTAGTTATTTGTATGCAAGCATACAAGCCCTGTCCACATATACGGTAACTACAAGTCCATTAGCTCCTCAAGCTTAGATCCACTTACATTGAAAAACATGCCTTTTCATGCCTTTAAACAACGTGGTTTAAATGTAAAAATCATATCTTTATTTCTCATTATGGCTTTATATCTGCTGTGTCTGTAGAATTCATGTTCTGATTAACATGATAAAACAGTTGAACGATCAAAAATCCTCTGTGCATTTTTATGTAACATAACCTCAAAGGAAACTTTTTATTACTTTTTTAAATTTGTGCTATTGATCTGTTCTTCCTAGCACAAACGGACTGATCCCACAATACATCCTTTAATACTCAATAAATATGTAGTATAACATTAGACATTTGAAGCGTTATGTTTAAAGTAAAACAGTATCTAGGTTTGTGCAACATTAAAACAAGGGTAGATGAAAATAGAAATGCAAACAAAAGATACAAAAATCATAATATAGTTATAAATATATGCATATTTATTATTATTATAGTAAAGTTACACTCCAATAAATTAAAATATATAATTATTCATACAGTAGTCACTCTTATAAATCTGAAAAGTTATAATTGTATTTGTATACACACTGTTGTTATTATTACTGTATTATTAATGTATTATTCATACACTGAAGTCACACGCAATAAATCCCAGTATAGCTATATTTTATATGTATACACATTATTATTATTCATATCATTATGCTTGGAGCATGCAAGTAAAAGCTCATAATAAGATTTCATATGCTTTGTTTTCATGTCAAAACATAAATGACATTTAAAAAAATGTATGAAGTTTCGTAAAACATCTGTCAGTGGATGTTGTTCACATATCATGTCTTCATTTATTTATGCATAGGCCTATACACTTTTTAGTTTAGCTTTTGAAATCTAATGAATGTGTCCACGCATTTTAAACCTTTTGTTTTTAAAGGGGTGGGGGTAACACACAGAGATTCTGCATCATGGCATTACCACTCCCTGGATAACGTTCTATTCACTTTACGTACGTGTTGTTCACATTATATGCACTTACATGCCGATTGCCAACAAAAACACAGACACTTGATGCAGTTTCACTCACCGCATGCAGTTTCGAATGCTATTTCCTGTCATAATGCATGACAGTCCCCAGAAATATACACCTTTTTAAATTTCAAAAAAAGATTTTAATTAGGTTTTTACATTGAAAATAAGAAAGCACTGATGATTAAACACTGTCAGTTTTAAAGTTTTTTATATTGTTGAATGCACACAACATACACTTACTACACTAGTTATATGACTGTTGACTCTTCAAGGCTTCATATCTCTGAATGCAATCAGTTTAGACAGCAGTTAATGAGGGGGTGGTTGGCAGCCCTCCCCCTCTAAAAGGCCTACCTGCTCATCTACTGTAGGCTTCTATGGAAACCGCCTGTCCATCAGCACACCCACACATGAATAATGAGATTGCACTGAGGTGCTCGGATTTAGTCTGCTATATTGACGTCTTTCTATTGAAGAAAGGCTGCTTTATCAGCAATAAATAAATGATGTTCTTTTGTATTTTCCATAAATCAAGGAATCCTGAAAATAATTCATCATGATTTCCTCAAAAATATGAATTAGCACAACTGTTTTCAACATTGATAATAACAAGAAATGTTTCCTGAGCAGCAAATCATCATAGAATGATTTCTAAAGGATCATGTGACACTGACTGAAGATTGAAGTAATTGAAGTAAATTGTAATGATATTTCATAGCATTTCTGATTTTGCTAAATTTTTGATCAGCCTTTGTGAGCAGAAAAGTCTGACCCCAAACGTTTGCACCCTGTACTGTTTGTATATATACTGGCCTAAAGGATTATTAGGAACACCTGTTCAATTTCTCATTAATGCAATTATCTAATAAACCAATCACATGGCAGTTGCATAAATGCATTTATGGGTGTGGTCCTGGTCAAGACAATCTCCTGAACTCCTAACTGAATGTCAGAATGGGAAAGAAAGGTGATTTAAGGTGATTTGAGTAAATCATGAGGTAATTTTCATTTTTGGGTGAACTATCCCTTTAAAATCAGTGCTTCGAAGTGAGGAAAAAAAGATAAAATATAGGTCAGATCAGAGATTTTATGTTATTGCAGTTTGCATGAGGCCCCTGACCCAGTTTCATTTTCTCTAAAGATACACGAGTGAGTAAATAACAATTCTGTGCACTGCAGGATCTTTCATAAAAAAGTGTTCTCATTGATCAGTTGTTAATTTGTTTTTTTTTATTGCACTTTTGGTTTGTAATTTGAGTTTAATCTTTTATGTTTTCTTTTTTCCACCCACTGCCCTTTCACTATCCTTTTTTTTCTCTCCCATCTCTTTATTTGTCACGTTTTTCCTGTGTTCCCGTCTCTGTGCCGCCCCTCAGCGGGGTTTGTAAAGTCCCCCCTCTCTGAGACCAAGCTGACGGGCGACACCTTTGAGCTGTACTGTGATGTTGTGGGGAAGCCCACACCTGAGATCCAGTGGTGGTACGCCGAGGTGAACAGGGCCGACAACTTCTTCCAGTTGTGGGATGGCGCGCGCAGACAACGCGTGTCCATCAACACCGCGTATGGTGTCAATGGTGTAAGCGTGTTAGCCGTCACTCGCGTCACCATCGAGGATTCTGGGATTTATGAGTGCAGAGCCAGTAACGACCCACGGCGTAACGATTTGCGCCAAAATCCTTCCACTACCTGGATTCGAGCCCAGGCAGCAGTTACGGTGTTGCAGAGTGAGTTAACAGTCCCCGCTAGTGGTGTGGCCAAAATAAACCATCCACCCCCTTGATTTCACCTACATTTAGTGTAGTGCCATGGTCAGCATTAGCTGTAGTGGATCTTCCCTTTTCCTCCTCCTTTTGTTTTAGTCTAGCCGGACTACAAAACGGTCAGAGCACCATCCTATTAGATCACTAGTTGCTTGTAGCTGCTACATGCAGACAGTAACCTATTTTTGCTGTCAAATGCTCTTATTGAGTGTAAAATGTCCTTGTCCTCATTATTGAAATATTTCAAGATTGCTTTCTTTGTGTTGATTATGACAATATACAGTTTCTGTTCCAAGGAATCCATGGAATCTGGTAAGGTACAGTAGTTAATATTCAACGATACGTTTTTTTTCCAATGACTGATGGCTTATATAGTGGCAATACTGGATCATATATGATATACAATGGAGTCCAAAAGTCTGAGACACCTATACGTATTTATCCACCTTATTTTCAATGTA
Organism: Gobiocypris rarus; assembly: GCA_023029165.1. NCBI lineage: Eukaryota > Metazoa > Chordata > Actinopteri > Cypriniformes > Gobionidae > Gobiocypris > Gobiocypris rarus. The sequence continues at coordinate 16,933,221 of CM040913.1, forward strand.
AGAGCGAGCATGGCCATTTGTATATTGAATGTGTCTGACTTCCGGTTTCATTCACTTCCAGTTATAGCTTGTTACGCTGCTTGATATTGCAAACAGGTATTACTTGAATGCATTGTCTTAATGATAAACTATGGAAGATTGGTTTCCACCACGAATAATAAAAAAAAAAAGATAATTGAAGACTTATATTGAGATTTTATTATAATGTATTTTTTATTGTATGAGATTTATAAATGTAATAGTGAGCTTTGAATATCACATGATATTCTATATGAGTCAGATTCACATGTGAGACTGTATTAATCCATCTACACAAAGCAGCATAAAAAAAAGCTGCTTGGAAAAGCTCAGTGTTTCCTTTGCGTGTTGCTATACAGTGTATCCAGCTTTATCCCCCATATTTATTTTCCTCTCCCACACTTCTACACAAACACACCCACACACACATATAGATGTATAGATCCCCGTCGCCTTCAATCAATGTGATGTAGTATTTCCCTGGCCTTGACCGACGCATCTGTATTTTCAGAACCATCAATCGAGTCCTCGGAACACATGATTCTACCCGTGAGTTACCACATCCCACCAATCACGCTTCAGTGCAACCTTACATCTTCCCAAAACACCTTCGACGAGAGCTTCTGGATGAAAAACGGGGTGGAGATCTCTGAGACAAAGGAAAAATTAAAGAACACAGAGTACAAGTAGGTGCTGTTATTGAACATTTTGTGAGCTGTTTTGAGCATTGAGTCTGAGCACACAAACAAAATACTGAATAAAAAAATATAGTATGTTCAGTTCAGTGTTATTTTAATGTTTTAATCTCATTTATATACTATTTTTGTGTATGTTAGTATATATAGGCTTTATATAGAATTATAATGTAATTTATATAAGTGTGTATATATATATATATATATATATATATATATATATATATATATATATATATATATATATATTTACACTGTGTGCATATTGTTATCAATAGAGATATAGATGTGGTGTTTTGAAAACTAGTGATTTATTTAATTTAATATTAGATAAACTGAAAATATAATAACAATACATTATTTAATCAATAAAGTACTTTATGTACATTGACCTTAATATCATTCTATGCTACTATCAGATCAAAATATTGCAATATAGGCTTCTAGGTATGCCGTAATGCAGTCATTTGTATTAGCCGAGTTGGCTTTTTTTTTGTAAATGCATTATCTCAGTGACTCTCAAGCCTTGGCTCACTGTCTGTTGATGCCGCGCTGCTCTGCATTGGTCTAAATCCTGAGCAAGGCCTCTGTCTCTACCAACACGTGTTGCTAATCTCTCTGCCTGACTCCTAATCTAATCAGACTAACCATATAGGCACACTAGTACTGCTGACAGTTAACCTGAATTATTTTTTTCTCTACATGTGGGTGTGCTTTTTATTCAGATTGATTATATATTACTCCAAGTCACTGAATACCTTTATATTTACATGGTACTAAAATAGTAGTGAAACATGTTTTATCTTTTACACAGAATTAATAGACCAAGGCCAGATGATGCAGGCGAGTATATGTGCGTGTACACATTTGCCTCTGCCCCCCCAGCTAATGCCACCATTGAGGTAAAAGGTAAGATTCCCTTCAGATTTCTCAAAATGTAAATCATATAGAAATTGAATGGTCAGCTCAGTGGTTTCTTTCCAATATCTTTCCATCTCCTCCACACAGCAAGTGCTGAGTCAGAGCGGGGCTTGGACACTAACAAAGGCCATGACAGCATGATTTTTAGCTTGGTTAGTTAGTTGAGTGGAAAACATCCAATGTTTGTTCACTACGCGGTGAATGTGAATACATTTTTTGCAATCTTAATAATTAGTGTTATTTGATTATATAATTAGCAATATCTGAATAGTAATACTAATAATTGCTTAATGATAATAATAATTGCTTTTTCAAGCCAACTAAATTATAAATAATAGTTGCACAGTTCATAATTAGTCATTCATTTGCAATATGTGGATAGTAATAAAAACAACTGTATTTTTAGTAGTAATAGTATTTTTTATAATATTATAATGTCAAACTTCTGACTTTGGTCCGATGAGTCTCGATTTCTGTTGAGACATTCAGATGGTAGAGTCAGAACTTGGTTAAACAGAATGAGAACATGGATCCATCATGCCTTGTTACCACTGTGCAGGCTGGTGGTGGTGGTGTAATGGTGTGGGGGATATTTTCTTGGCACACTTGAGGCTGATATAATTTTTTATTAAAAAATACCAAATAAAAGTATTTCAGGCGTATACAGCAGTGCTATTTTAGTGTCATTGAGATACTATTATAGTTTTTTATTTAATATTTTGAGTTATTATTAATTTTGTTGTGCATTTTACTAGTTTTTTAAATATGTCTGCATTGTTTTTATTTATTTATTTAGTTTAAGTTATTTTAGTACAACAAGTTAAACTCAATTAAAATAAGAATGTTTTTGTTTTATGGTTTTAGTTTCAGTGTTGTTATTATTATGAGCAGTAAGATGAAGTGAATATAGTTGATCATCTAACAAGGCTACATAAGGTCTGGGTAGATTAGATTGTAAACAGTCTGTTCTCATAATCAACATGTTGGATGCAGGAGAAATGGGCAGGAATAAAGATCTGAGCGACTTTGACAAGGGTCAAATTGTTTGCCAATTGGCAGGTCGACTGGGTCAGTATCACTGAAACAGCATGGCTTGTGGGTTCCTCCCGGTTAGCATTTACCAACAGTGGTCTGAGGAGAGACTAACCAGGAGTGGTCGCCCAAAGGCTCATTGATGCACGAGGGCAACGGAGGCTTTCCCGACTGGTCCGAGCAAAACGTGACACAAACTTTCAATGATGGTTATGGGAGGAATGTGTGCTATGCTCACTGCTGTCCACCATCGAAAATGGCTACAATGGGCACATAAGCGTCAGAACTGGACCTTGGAGCAGTGGAAGAAGGTCGTCTACTCTGGTCCAATGTGGACAGCCATGTATGTGTGCGCATTTTACCTGAGGAAGTGATAGCACCAGACACACCTCTTCAAGAAAATGGTGTTTACTGGTGGAATTGGCCTCTATCAGCAGGATAATCCACCCTGCCACACTGCACACATTGTTCAGGAATGGTTTGAGGAACATGATGAAGAGCCTTCCAAATTCCCCAGATCTCCATCCAGTTGAGCATCTGTGGAATGTGCTGAACCAACCAGTTTGATCCACGCCGGCACCACCTTGCAACCTACTGGACTTTAAGGATCTGCTGCTAACATCTTGGTGCCAGATACCACAGCACACCTTCAGGGGTCTAGTGGAGTCCATGCTTCAATGGGTCAGGGCTGTTTTGGCAGCACGCAGTTGACCAAACGGCATATTAAACGGTCATAATGTTTTGGCTCATCTGTGTATATTATAACGGGCCAAACGTGAAATAATTATACAAAATCTAAATGAATATTTAGGAACAGCATGACTATGCTTCATTCTGATTAATGCTGGATTTCTCAACAGGGTATATAGATACAAATCTGAATATATGTAAATCCTAAATTCTAAATTTATATTCAGATTTCATACAATTATGTTTGGCCCCATCATAATACTGTATATATATAGCATTTTTGCTTTGGCCTCAAGTCAGCAATGGGTGTAAACTGAAATGTCAGCCAGCCCAGTTCTCCTTGTGATCATGTGTTTAATAATGGCCTTTAAAGCTAGCAGGCTGTTTGGTTTGTGTGTTAGAGATCACCAGCTGGTAAAGTGCCATGCGGTTTAAGCGTGATCTGGTCACCTCTTTCTGGTTATCCTGCGGTCAGCTCACAGGCACCAGATGGTGGCCTGCATGTCTGAGGGGGTGGGGATGTAAATCTGTCTCTCATTCTCTCTTTCTCTGCATCTCTTAACAGAGGTGTTTGGTGTCATTTAGACTGAATTAAGCTTTAAAAACTCTCCTGTCATGATTCGTCATTTGACTTTTGAATCACAAAATGTGGAAATGATTTACATGTAGATGTTTTGCATATTTGTGGGAGTACTTGGCATTTCATGAATGATATAGCCTTCTTTTAATGCTTCAACATTGTGAATCATTTCATTATGACCTCATATTCAGTGTATATATTTTTTTCATAAAAGTGTCCTTTGAGATATTATATCATTAGATTTAATATGTCAGTTACGGGCAAATATCTCTCTTCTGCTCACCAAGGCTGCATTTATTTGATCAAAAATACAGTAAAACAGTCATACTGTGAAATATATTACAATTTAAAATAATGGTTTTCTAATTGAATATATTTTAAAAAGAAATGTATGCAAAGCTGTATTTTTCAGCATCGTTACTCCAGTCTTCAGTGTCACATGATCCTTCAGAAATCCTGCTAATGTGTTGATTTGTTGCTCAAGAAACATTTATGGTTGTTATCAATGTGTTTTTTCAGGATTTTGATGAATATAAAGTTCAGAAGAACTGCATTTATTAAAATAAAATTTTAACTTAAATGTTTTACTGTCACTTATGATCATTTAGTCCATCCATTCCTTTAAAAAAAGTCTTAATGACCCCAAGCAAACTTTTAAATGGTATATTATCTCAATATTCTATACACACACGCACTATATTGCCAAAAGTATTGGAACACCCCTCCAAATCATTGAATTCAGATGTTCCAATCACTTCCATGGCCACAGGTGTATAAAATCAAGCACCTAGGCATGCAGACGCTTCTACAAACATTTGTGAAAGAATGAGTCGCTCTCAGGAGCTCAGTGAAGTCAAGCGTGGTATCGTGATAGGTTGCCACCTGTTCAATAAGTCCATTTGTGAAATTTCCTCACTACTAAATATTCCACGGTCAACTGTTAGTGGTATTATAGGAAAGGGGAAGCAATTGGGAACAACAGCAACTCACACATAAAATCACAGAGTGGAGTCAGCACATGTATTAGACTCGACTTGTGCATTTGTAACAAGAAATAATATCCAGTGTGAAGCACTGCCTCTGGCGGTCATCCAAAACTCATAGAACCGCAGTTACATATGTAACTCTTGTTGTTCAAACATATGTGACCTTAGAAGTCTTCTGATCCTGATGGTATTTCAGCCTTTCTTTTAATGGTCTATGGCGAGAAACTGACACGTTTTGTGCTCTATATTTCAATAGTCCATTGAAAAAGTCTCTTATAATTCCTGTGCCAAAAATAGCTCCGCCCTCTGAAAGTAACTATTTTAGACAAAGCTCTCTCACATCAGCGTTTTGAGAAGTGTATGGTGTCGATGCTAAAAGCGGATGTTACATTATATTTACTTCAGTTTTCTAAACCGACAAGGCAGAGGCACAGGTGAGCAGATAACAAACACACTGTCCTCAGTGTTCTCATAAACACACTCCTAAACCTTGTGGAAAGCCTTCCCAGAAGAGTTGAAGCTGTTATAGCTGCAAAGGGTGGCCCAACTCCATATTAAACCCTACGGATTAAGAATGGGATGTCATTAAAGTCCATGTAAAGGCAGGCGTCCCAAAACTTTTGGAAATATAGTGTATATATCGGTATATCAGTAATCATTAATTTACCTGATGATATTGGATAGATATTGGTCAATTTTAATTGTTCATGCTCATTTATATTTAGAATATCTTTCTCATCATTTAACACTCAATTAAAGTTAATAATTAAAAACACTAATAATTGAAATTAATATAACATTTTCATACTGTACATTATAATATAAGGCTTACATTTATTTGTAACATTTAATGATTTTTTTGTGTATTTTCTTTTTAAATTTAAACAATATAATAAAGAATTTTTGTCTGACAGTTGTTTATTTTTGGTTACAACATCATAGTTTCTTGGAATAATATCGGTGAATCTCTATAGGCTTATTTGTCTGTCTTTTGTGCCGCTTAAATAAACCAATGAGATCTTGAACCAGCACTTCACGTTTTTTAATGTATGTGTCAATAAGGTCACTGTAGCTCGCCTGCTAAAGCGTGGTGCTTGCAACACCAAAGTCACATGCCTGAATCCTGAGGAATTGAATCAGCTTGCATGCTTTGTAAATCTCTTTAGGGGGGGGAAACTGTCAGTAAATAAATGGTAACACTTTATCTCGATGGTCCAGCTTCGACATCCTACAAACTATCAGTCACTTTGCAACTACTGTACATTTCACTCTTATTAGAGTATTAGTAGACTGTCTGATTAATATCTGCTAACAAATTATTTTGATGCTCTCCTAACAACTTTGCAACTTCATGTCTACTTATCCAACCCAAACTCTAACACATAACGTAACAGTTTACTACAGTCTACTAATACTCTAAAGAGAATTAGCTGACATGTAGTTGCAAAGTTACTTATAAGTAGTAGAATGTCTAAAATGGACCTCCGAAATAAAGTGTAATCAAATAAATAAATGTGAATGAGTAAAACATTTGTGAATTTGATCCAAATCGGATTGTGTGGCAGCACATCAAATTGCTGTGGAGAATTCTTGATTGATTCACATTTGTTTGGGCAATCAGTGTATTTTCTTAATATTTCCTGATCCACCACTAGATTCAAGCCAAGGGTTTCCAATCCTGTTCCTGGAGGGCCACTTTCCTGTAGAGTTTAGCTCCAACTTGCCTCAACACGCCTGGACGTTTCTAGTATGCCTAGTTAGACATTGATTTGCTGGTTCAGGTGTGTTTAAAGTGCCCCTATTATGCTATTTTAAAGTTTCCTAATATTGTCTCCAAATACAGGTTTACATAGCCTGGATGCCAGCCGAATTTAGCCCCGCCCATACATTTTTTTGCTCGGGCAATTCAGTCTGGCCTCGCTCCATAGAGGAGTTATTATGCCCGAACAGAAACTGTTCGGACCAATGAAATTGTCAGGGCGGGCTTTAGACGATGATGGACAGATGATAAACAGTAACGTAATCATCCACGTCATCAAAAGCGCTTTGGGTTGAATTTGCTCTTATCCTAAATGGAGAACTTGTTCGTATATGCATTCAACTTCACTATCTCAGAAAGGATGATCGTGTTGGTAAGTACTCTGTGTATCCTTAAATTCTTTTATTACAATACTGGCAAAGATTGTTTACACTCATCTTTTTCTTGTAACGTTACTTAATCCAGCGTGCATGCAGACAGGGTTGCCATGTTTTTTTGCAATGTCGCGCACAATTGCTACTCAAAAAAATAGCCCAAAACAATAACTTTCCGGGGGGATCTCCGGAAAAAAATGGCGTTTGGTTGGCAAAATATGTTATTTTGGCAAGGTTGCCTGCTAAAATTCGCATTCCTGGGTCTATATAATCACATAATTGGGGTCGCTTCAACCCGCGGACATGGAGAAAAACGGACTTGACAACAGTGCAGTTGAGTTCTGTTGACATTTGACAACGCGTCGCTCCGTTGCTCTGATTGGTTGTTGGTCTATCCAATTGAGGTCTTTCCTGGCTCGGTTGAAACACGCCCCATAATCAAAGCTCAATGGAGCGGTACCAGACTCATATTCTGACTAGAATTGAGTATGGCCACGCCAGGCTAAGGTGTACATGCATCAAAGGTCAATTTTCTTATAATATGCATTGCACATCACCACAATGTTCAATGATTCTCAAACGACTCGATGGAAGAATCAGTCTCTCTAAATCCCTCCTTTCCACGAGCCTGCTCTGCTCTGATTGGTCATATGGCTCAGTCTCTTGTGATTGGTCTACTGCTTACAGCGCATATTTCGGAAACAAACTTCCATTACCATAACTGAACTCCAGCCCCATTCAGGAGACTTCCTGTTCCTAAAGCTCAGCGATAGTACACACTGTTAAGACAGTGATGGTTAACGTAGATTTTATACCAATCCCAGCACGAGTCTTAAAATCATTTGAAAAACGATTTGTTTAATTGACTCAGAGTCGACTCTTACTTTTAAGAGACAATAACTTTATATACACTGCACTTTCTGATTTAAAACTTTGCAGGATGTTTCCATTCACTTTGAACTATGTTACACACTACATGAAAGGTCATTTTCAAAAATCCATAATAGGGGCTCTTTAACTGGGGTTAGAGCTGAACTCAGCAGGACAGTGGCTTTCCAGGAGGAGGATTGTACACCCCTGTCACACAAAATGACATTGCAAATGGCATAAGAAAAAACATCTAACAGTGATTGAAGATCACAGTGCTTAATAAGGTTTCTGCAATGAAATCTGTTCTGATTCTGAAGGACTCACTGTCCTTCTGCTCTCCTCTCATAGCTGCACCAGACATCACGGGACACAAGCGCAGTGAGAATAAGAATGAGGGTGAGACAGCCGTCCTCTACTGCAAATCCGTGGGTTATCCTTATCCCCTGTGGACCTGGCGTAAACTTGATAACGGCGCCAATATGGTATGGTCATTTTGACATAAGAGTGAATCTAAGATCTAAGCTGTTTGGTAGATTTAAAAAATTCATTTACTCTGTTTATGTCATTTTAACTCTGCAAAGCCGGTCAGAAAATAGCAATCAGAAAACAAAATTGGAATCTTGGGAGAAAATCTAATGTTCTAATGCATGTAATTTTTGTTGAGAATCATATTTGATGCATCAGGCTTTTATGGCTCATACTATATATAGTGAGAATATGGAGCTAAAAAAATAAGCAATTTGGTGCAGATGCTGATATTTTTTAATCAATGAGGTCTTTTATAACAGTATAGCAGAATACTTACATAAAATGCATATAAATATCAGATGTCACTCTATATCTCCCAATACTATGTCTTGGTAAGATATTTAATTGCTTAGTTTTATGATCAAAGCTCTGTAGTTTGTATTGTGGGGGCGAGTGCAATATAATGATGATTGGGAAATCTTTTACAAATGAATCAAGCCTGATGTAACATTTGATACTCACATTTAAATATGATACAAAAAAATGTATCAAGTAAACATAAATTGCTTCATTCCAGTGACTGTTTATCTTGAAATATTACTAACAAGATAAAAGTTATTCTCGTTTATAAAATCAGTAAAGATTTCACAGCAAAAAGACATGAGAAACAGGACGATTGATCATGTTAATAATTTAGATGCATTTTGAGGTTGAAATGTAGTTTCTGTTACTTAAGCTATCTATAAACATTTATCATTTCATTAAAAAGTATTTTAAAAATCAGAAATACTATTTGAGCATCAGTGGCTTTCCTTCCCCCGTCTTTCACCTCTCCTCATCTGTCACTGTTTTTCCTCCCACTCCATCACTCAATCACTCAGGAAATCGACAACTCCTCTCGCCGCTTCTTCATCAGCAGCAATGATAGCTACACCCAGCTGTCCATCATCAACCTAGACCTCACGACCGACCCCGGAGAGTACGAGTGCAACGCCACCAACACCATTGGCACCACCTCCATGACATCAGTCCTGCGGGTCAGGAGCTACCTGGCCCCCCTGTGGCCCCTCCTGGGTGTCCTCGCCGAGATCATCATCCTGGTGCTGATCATCGTCATCTATGAGAAGCGCAAGAAGCCTGATGATTTGTCTGATGGTGAGTTCAAAAGGGTGGGTTACTGTCTCAATATGAACTACCGATGTTAGGCTGATATTTATTTTACAAAAGTTAATAAGAGATTAAATTAGAAGATGTTTTTTATTTAAAAAGCATTACTGAGACTCCTTGCCAGTCCAAGAAACATGACTGTCCCAAACACAGTTTGCCTAATATAATGCCAATACCTACAGTGTGCCCAAAAATCATTTGCACACTTAAGATATTCAGAAATGTATGAATGTCAAATGAACAAAATGTCAACTCAAGATATGTTGTTCAAAATTTAGACAAAAATCATTCAGAAATGTTCTATCCACAAAAATGGTTTATAAAGGTAGAGTAGAATTAGTTTGCAGATGCCATCTGGTTTGGTATTTTATATCTAATCCAGTGACATTTCACCATTATTAAGTGTGATTTAAGTGTTCAAATAATATTTGAAGCCACTATATACAATACAAACAGGAAAAGAATGAAGAGTATGTATATTGCCAAAAGTATTGGGACACCCCTCCAAATCATTGAATTCATGTGTTCCAATCACTTCCATGGCCACAGGTGTATAAAATCAAACACCTAGGCATGCAGACGCTTCTACAAACATTTGTGAAAGAATGAGTCGCTCTCAGGAGCTCAGTGAAGTCAAGCATGGTACCGTGATAGGTTGCCACCTGTGCAATAAGACAATTTGTGAAATGTCCTCACTACTAAATATTCCACCGTTAGTGGTATTATAACAAAGTGGACGCAATAGGGAACAACAGCAACTCAGCCACGTAAAAGCGCATGCTGAGGTGCACAGTGTGCAGAAGTCTTTCAACTTTCTTCAGAGTCAATAGCTACAGACCTCCAAACTTCATGTGGCCTTCAGATTAGCTCAAGAACAGTGCATAGAGAGCTTCATAGAATGGGTTTCCATGGCCAAGCAGCTGCATCCGAGCCTTACATCACCAAGTGCAACGCAAAGTGTCAGATGCAGTGGTGTAAAGCACTTCGCCACAGGACTCAGTGGAGACGTGTTCTCTGGAGTGACGAATCACCCTTCTCTGTCTGGCAATCCGATAGACGAGTCTGGGTTTGGCGGGTACCAGAAGAATGGCACTTGCCTGACTGCATTGTGCCAAGACAAGTGTAAAGTTTGGTATAGGGGGATTATGGTGTGGGGTTGGCCCCTTAGTTCCAGTTAAAGGAACTCTTAATGCTTCAGCATACAAAGACATTTTGAATAATTTCATGCTTCCAACTTTGTGGGAACAGTTTGGGAATGGTCTCTTCCTGTTCCAACATGACTGCACATCAGTGCACAAAGCAAGTTCCATAAAGACATGGATGAGCGGGTTTGGTGTGGAAGAACTTGACTGGCCTGCATAGAGTCCTGACCTCAACCCGATAGAACACCTTTGGGATGGCCAGGCCTTCTCGTCCAACATCAGTACCTGAAGCTTCTAGAAGAATGGTCAAAATTTCCCATAAACAAACTACTAAACCTTGTGGAAAGCCTTCCCAGAAGAGTTGAAGCTGTTATAGCTGCAAAGGGTGGGCCAACTCCATATTAAACCCTACGGATTAAGAATGGGAGTCCATGTGCATGTAAAGGTAGGTGTCCCAAAACTTTTGGCAATATAGTGTATTTGTGTTTGGTCTGGAAGGCCTCAGACTGAATTATTAAGGATCTAATAGGACTAACAGGATCTAATAACAAAGTGTCCCATAAACTTGAGTTGAAGGTCTTGTGACGCAGTGAGAGAAAACTAGGTAAGAACTGTATAAGATTTGTAAATAAATATTACTTAGACTACAGTTATATACTTATATACTACTGTTATAAAGTTATATACTTTATATAGGAAAAATTGTCTTACTAGGGATTACACTGTAAATACCGTAGATATTAACCAAGAAATATTGTCACATATCTGTATTATATCAAGTTTTTAAAAAAAAGGATGCCACTGAAGATAAACTTAGACTACTGTTCAAAATTTTGGGGTCAGTAAGTGTTTTTATTATTATTATTGAAGGAAATTAATACTTTAATTCAGCAAAGACGAATTGAATAGATCAAAAGTGTCAGTAAATAATGCATTTATAATGTTACAAAAGATTTCTGTTTCAAATAAATGCTGTTCTCTTGTACTTTATAGTCATAAAAAAGGTGGAAACCAAAGCAGCACAACTACATTGATTAAAATAAGAAATGGCTCTTGAGGAGCCAATCATCACATTAAAATGATTTCTAAAAGATCATGTGCCACTGAAGATATTTTAAAATAAAAACAAACTATTATTTAATACTATTTCACAATATTACCGTTTTCTGTATTTTAGATAAAATAAATGCAGCCTTGCTGAGTATAAGATTCTTGTCTCAAAAACATTGAGACATCTTTTACCAACCCCAGACTATTGAACAGGTAGTAGGTCTAATATTTATTTACAAACTATATTTATTTAAAGTAAGATGAGCATCCATTACATCGTATACAGTTCGTGTCTAGTTTTCTCTCACTGCGTCACAAGACCTTTTACTCAAATTTGCGTGAACACTATGATATCTGATCCTAAGCTGGACCCTTACTCAATAATTCAGTCTGAGGCCATCCAGACCAAACACACACACATACTCATCATTCTTTTTCCTGTAGGGCACCTGTGTTAGGTCATCTGGACGCTAATCTGATATTCAAGAGAAATATGACTCTGCGGTGTATGGGTAGGTAGTGGGCAGTGAATTATTGATGCGCGTGGAGGTGTAGTCCCACGCCACTTTAGAGCTCACCTACAATGGAAAACGAGACCGTGTCAATCCAACAGAATGTGTTCTGGCAAGCCAGTAAATTCCCTGTTGACAAGACTTTATATGAACGACCAGTTTTTAAGTTTAAAACCCGCTTAAAGCAAATAATTTAGCTTTCGGATGAAATTATTCGTATATTTAATTAATATCAGTCGATATTTCCAAAAGACTGTCCAGCTAACGTCAGATATAGTGAGTGACGTTGAGTGAGATATGTTTGCCTGTCCAGCATCACCACCTAGTGGTTTACCTCGGTATTGATTTAATCGCCATCGACAAATAACCATGCAAATAACCCAGAAACAACCTATTTATCCGTCTTGTTTGATAAAATGAGTTTTTATTGTAAATTGTTCGTGGATGGGGCAGATATAAATGTACAAATACAATATAAGCTGTATGAACTTCATTCATTACCAAGCTTCATTTGGTTTATCTGCACTGCAAACGTGTTCTAGTCATTTGTGAATCACTGCAGCATTATTTTATTCAGTAAATCAAACTTATGGAGTTTAATGTAAGAGAACGTACCTGTCATTAGGAAATTACAACGTTAACACATTTCTTTCTCTCTGAATGGCACAACCTAAAACACTGGTAAGTCAAAGACCTGCATGCAGCTTGATTGAACCTATACTAGCATTGCACTTATTCACTGTCGCCCAATAAGCCTACATTAGTTTGTGCATATGTCTTGTTTGAATTTAGGTTGAAATGGGTTTTTATTTTGCCTACATCATTAGAATGCTGTCTGTTGCTGTTTAACCTTCAAATGACCTTCATTTATCTGTACACCCGCTTCACTGGAGTCTCTTTAAATATATCCGTGTTGGCATGAGCATGAGATTTTACCCTTTCTTTACTTTCACGTTTCAGTTGTCTTTTTTATTATTATTTTTTTTAGAAATGCTATATATATATATATATATATATATATATATATATATATATATATATATATATATATATATATATATATATATATATATATATATATATATATATATATATATATATATATATATATATATATATATATATATATATATATATATATATATATATATATATATATAGTTGGTAATAAGATAACAAGAACTCAGACTTAAACTGTGTCAGAACAACTTCATCTTGATAATGTCATAACTTTGATAGAAAGGTATGTAATGGATTACAATCAGCTGTCAGCTGTTAAATTTAAGTACACAATTAGATAATACCAATTTAGGTCAACCAATGACTAAGCAATGCTTCATTTTGTTCAGTCTGTGCTCTGTGGTGTAAAAGGTCGCATTAGCAATGAAAGTAAAAACACGTAAGCAAAACATGATCAGGTCAAAGTACCTGAATAATTTTGGTCCCAAATGTTTATCAATTTGACTGGTGGTCCACTGTATGAAGAATATTTGGTATGATATGTCACAGTTTACTTTATTTTGCAATCCTCACTTAAATTAACTAAAATGTCCTGCATCAACTAGTAAAAAAATATATCTTGTGTATAATTATAAATTTTGGTTTGACTGTATATACAGTATACTGAAGTGTGTGTGTATGTATATGTATATGTATATATATATATAATATTATATTATATGATACAACATCCTATACAATTTAACATATAATACATTAAATATGTTCCATGAATGTAACACCAAGTTTTATTCATTTTAGAGCTGTTTAAGTGATATAGAAGTCGTGGGATATAGGTTTGGTTGCATGGTTGTATTTCTTTTCTGTTTTTGTACTGCAAGCCATTTAATTACTCACACCAATGCTGAAGGAGCGAAGCTTTGTTCTGTGTTATTCTACTGCGCAACAATAACTTCAATATCGAAAGACAATATGGCCTTGAGTTGTTTATAGCTACTTAGCTACGGCATTCATTCAATAATGTGAATATTGTGCCAGCTGGAAGCATTGCTGCCTCAAACTAAAACTGTCCTTGTTTTGCTTCCCATTCAGATGACGAACCAGCTGGGCCAATGTGAGTATCAGATTTACATTTAAACAAGAAGTGGTATGATGCAACTGTCCTAGATAAGTAACGTCAGCAGATGTGTAATTTATACAGAGTGTAAAGAGTATAAAGAAACAGTGAATGAAGGAAATGTAATTATGTATGGGTATATATTGTATTTTGGATTGTCATATGACAGTCACACTGACTCATTTTTATGATCTCCCCTTCAAGGAAAACTAATTCCACCAACAACCACAAAGATAAGAACCTACGTCAGAGAAATACAAATTGATTTGATCATTACAAGGTGAGTATTCAGTTACACTGAGCATATTTATATCACTTGAACTCTAAACAACGTTATAAACTGTGGTTATAGTAGCAAAACACTAAGCCACACTTAAAAATTCTTCAATGTCTTCAATTTCATCTTTATATATATCCAGGGAAGGATACAGTATTAAGAATCAAGCATAAACTTTACATAAACTTTTTAACGGGTCATTTTAATAAATGTTTTCTTTTGTGTTGGACTATATTTGTACTATATTTAAATATCTTTTATGAAAAATATATTATTCAGGACAGTATTAAATAAATAAAAATAACATAAATTTTGTATTATCTCTTATTTTGTTAAAATTATTCACATTTTCACAGATTCTGCGAGGGGTGTGTAAACCTTTGAGCAAAACTGTGTATGTATATATATATATATATATATATATATATATATATATATATATATATATATATATATATATATATATATATATATATATATATATATATATATATATATATATATATATATATATAGGTGTGCTGGTCATATAATTAGAATTGATTTATTTCACTAATTCCATTTAAAAAGGGAAACTTGTATTTTATATTCATTCATTACTCACAGACTGATATATTTCAAATGTTTATTTCTTTTAATTTTGATGATTCTTACTGACAACTAAGGAAAATCTCAAATTCAGTATCTCAGAAAACTGGAATATTTTGAAAAGGTTCAATATTGAAGACACCTGGTGCCACACTCTAATCAGCTAATTAACTCAAAACACCTGCAAAGGCCTTTAAAAGGTCTCTCAGTCTAGTTCTGTAGGCTACACAATCATGGGGAAGACTGCTGACTTGATAGTTGTCCAAAAGACGACCATTGACACCTTGCACAAGAAGGGCAAGACACAAAAGGTCACTGCAAAAGAGGCTGGCTGTTCAAAGAGCTCTGTGTCCAAGCACATTAATAGAGAGCCGAAGGGAAGGAAGAGATGTGGTAGAAAAAAGTGTACAAGCAATAGGGATAACCGCACCCTGGAGAGGATTGTGAAACAACCCATTCAAAAATGTGGGGGAGATTCACAAAGAGTGGACTGCAGCTGGAGTCAGTGCTTCAAGAACCACTACGCACAGACGTATGCAAGAAATGAGTTTTAGCTGTCGCATTCCTTGTGTCAAGCCACTCTTGAACAACAGACAGCGTCAGAAGCATCTCCCCTGGGCTAAGACAAAAAGGACTGGACTGCTGCTGAGTGGTCCAAAGTTATGTTCTCAGGGTCAATGTTCAAAGTTATGAAATCAGGGTCCCAGAATTTGAAGGAAGAGGGGAGAGACCCACAATCCATGTTGCTTGAGGTACAGTGTAAATTTCCCACAGTCAGTGATGGTTTGGGGTGCCATGTCATCTGCTGGTGTTGGTCCACTGTGTTTTCTGAGGTCCAAGGTCAACGCAGCCGTAAACCAGGAAGTTTTAGAGCACTTCATGCTTCCTGCTGCTGACCAACTTTATGGAGATGCAGATTTCATTTTCCAATAGGACTTGGCACCTGCACACAGTGCCAAAGCAACCAGTACCTGGTTTAAGGACCATGTTCTCCCTGTTCTTAATTGGCCAGAAAATCTATGGGGTATTGTGAAGAGGAAGATGTGATATGCCAGATCCAACAATGCAGAAGAGCTGAAGGCCACTATCAGAGCAACCTGGGCTCTCATAACACCTGAGCAGTGCCACAGACTGATCGACTCCATGCCACGCCACATTGCTGCAGTTATTCAGGCAAAAGGAGCCCCAACTAAGTATTGAGTGCTGTACATGCTCATACTTTTTATGTTCATACACTGCTACAATATTACTAAATTAAGACTAAAAGTGAAGTTTGCACAATTAATATCTGAGATATCAACTGAAATACAGCATTGCCATGGACGATGACAGATATTTGGAGAAATCTCTACACCGAATGCCGCGACTGACCAATCAGAATCAAGTATTCCAGAGAGTAATGAATGTCAAGGACCTAGACAGACACAGCGATGCTAATTTGTATAAGCGTTTCTCAATCAGTAACTCTTCTGAAAACCTCACATTATTAACCAGCTTTTGTCACTGCTGTTTCTTGTTTACAGATAAAGACATTCACATCATGACCATATGAACGTTACTCATGAACGGTTCAGCGCATTGGTAAACAAATCAAAGGTGGTGGAGTTAAATGGAAGACAGGAATGAATGAGCACCTGGGGCATGCCTTATAAATCTGGTGTGAGGAGGACGTGTGAACAGAACGGAACCCAATTCTGAACATTTTCTTGCATGATTGTGTTGCGTTTTCTTTAGAATCTCTTTTATTCAAGTCAACTTTTTTCCATGTCAGGCAAAAGTACAAAAAATAATAATTGCATGCAAGATATTCTACTGTTTGATACAGGCTTTTTTTGTTTTTGTTTGTGTATTTATGAATGACTTCTGTTCAAGCAAGCCTTTACCTTATCGCAAATATGCCACCATGATTCTGGTATGACAGTTTTTGTACAGATTATCATGTTACTGTATACCATTTGGTATGGTGGCATACCATTCTATCAATCAATTAAGGGCTTTGCAATGTGTCCTGCCATGTTTAATTTGTACATGTATTGTACATTGATGTATGAAATCACTTGAAATATCTATAGATATCTGAATGTTCTTCATACTGATGCACTTATCTCTTCAAATACTATTCTTGCAAACCAGTGACTTCATTTTATACTTATGTACCTTATCTTCTTTAAGTCTACATGGCTGATTGCTTTTTACGCATAGTATACAGCATGGCTTTTATTCTATGCAATATCTATACATACAGTAGAACAAACTTTTAGCTTTTGATTGTGTATTATTAAGCTTTAATATTATATGTTAGCAGAGTGCACCGTTCAGACCATGAAAAACAATCCGCATTATTTAATACGTCACTGCATGAGCTCCACACATAAAAGGCCTACTAAATCAAAATTTGAAGAGAAATTAATATTATCTCAATTAACTAAGGCAAATACATGTCATTTTTAACAATTAAAATATCCAAAGTCAAATGCGTTGTCCTCTTTTATAACATGATGCCTTGTTTATTTTAACACAGGTTTATGTAAATTTGATTATTGTAATGAATCATTATGCACATGCAAAATCCTATATGATAGCAAACAAGGACATTTGAGGAAAAGGTTCTATATAGAATCTAAAAGGGTTTTGTTAGGCTCTTCATATATAGAATTGTTCCCACACTGTAAAAAAAATATTGTTGGCTTAACTTAAAAAAGCAAGTAACCTGGTTGCCTTCAAATTTTGAGTTCATTTAAATAAAAACATTTTGTTAATACAATGAAGGAAATTGGTTTAATAAATAGAAACTCAAAATATTCTTGTATCTGAACCAGATTTTAAAAAAATGTGATAAATCATGAAAATAGCACAATTTAGCATTTTTCACTGCATTATAACAAATAAAACACACAATTACACAATATGTTTACAAAATATTTTAATAATATTTGAATAAAGGGTGATGGATTCTGAAAAATGTTTATTGCATTAACTAAACATTTTAATTTCAATGAACTCACATTTTAAGGCAACCAGCTAACTTACTTTTAAAATATTTCCACATTTTTTGTGTATTTAAGAACAAGTGTATATAAGAATGCACGCAAAAAATATTCAAGTGCACAATATTGCTTTGTTTCCGAAAAGAAGTAGATACCATCTGTTTCAGTATTAGCATATTTGTGTGGGTGTTCATGTTTTGTTTTTATAATCATCCTAGCCTGCAGTCCTAAAACAAATATGTCTGTACACCAGAGGGGGGCATTGCTGACCAAGGCTGAAACTTCAGACCCTCCAAATGCTTAATGTGTCTGGATGTTTGTTTTCACTCCTACGTAGTTATAGACACTGCAACAAAAAATTAGCTGTGCAACGGTATTGGATATACCATTTGCACAAGTTTTATCATCTACTCTCATTAATAGCTATTCAATTTAAAAGTCTGTGGTGTAAATATGCATTGTATACATATGTTTTATTTAGCACATTACTATAAAATAGAACATTAAAATGTGAGAGACATTTTTTAATCATAATAACTCATAACTGAGACCTGTATACGCTATAAATCCATACAAATATTACAAGGTGATATTATAGCTGACTGAGTTGTATTCACAGACAGCAGGTTACCATACGACAGAATGAAAGATGATATTTTCATACACACACACACAAATCCCATCCACACAGAATAATCTCACAGTCGTTCCTCCACCATAGCCATAGGGATGGATGATTCCTGGAAAGGCAGTGATTGTCACAATGCATTTTCTGCTCAAAAGGCAGAAAGCTGTCTTTGCCCAGGCGCTTACAGATTATAGTGCCATTATTCTCTCAGTATCTAGTTTCATCAGATCACTTGGTGCCCTGGCTTCACCATCTGACATGTTGTGTTGTATCTGGACCACACAGTAAAAACAGGGACATTAGTTGAAGCACATTTGTTTTAAAACAAGGGTTTTCTGCTGTCAGTTTTGAACATTAAAACATGCCATAACATGGATATATTTAAAATGAATGGCTTTAATATGTCAAATCATTTTATTACTCATAAGAATAATTATATGTATTGACTTATGTGGTTTTATGATGCTCTTATTATGCTCCTCTTTGTATATTCATCACACTGATGTGTCATAAACATCTAAACAAGACCCGTCTCTATGATATAAAGAATATCAGCTGTTGTCCTCACTAGCCCTCTTTATTAGTATAACCAGCAACGCTATCTTGTTCAAACAGCTTCACCTTAGCATACTTGTCCACCGGCTACACCAAACCTGAATAAACTAAACCTGAAAGCTGCCCCTCCCCCACACTTTTTTGTAAGCAATGATGGCATTGTTGTCTGACAACCATAGGCCATTAACACTGATCAAGCATAACATAATGACCACTGACAGGTGAAATAAATAACACTGATTCTCTCTTCATCACGGCACCTTTTAGTGGGTGGGATATATTAGGCAGCAAGTGAACATGTTGTCCTCAAAGTTGATTAGAAGCAGGAAAAATTGGCAAGCGTAAGGATTTGCGCGAGTTTGACAAGGGCCGAATTGTGATGGCTAGACGACAGGGTTAAAACATCTCCAAAACTGCAGCTCTTGTGGGCTGGGTCTGCAGTGGTCAGTATCTATCAAAAGTGGCCCAAGGAAGGAACAGTGGTGAACTGTCGACAGGGTCATGGGCGGCCATGGCTCATTGATGCACACCAACAGTGGGCACGTGCTCATCAGAACTAGACAACGGAGCAATGGGAGAAGGTGGCCTGGTCTAAAGAATCATGTTTTCTTTTACAATCACGTGGATGTCCGGGTTTGTGTGCGTCACTTACCTGGGAACACATGGCACCAGGATGCACTATGGGAAGAAGGCAAGCCGGCGGAGGCAGTGTGATGCTTTGGGCAATGTTCTGCTGGGAAACTTTGGGTCCTGCCATTCATGTGGATGTTACTTTGACACGTACCACCTATCCAAGCATTGCTGCAGACCATGTACACCCTTTCATTGGACACGGTATTCACTGGTGGCTTTGACGTCTTTCAGCAGGATAATGGACCCTGCCACATAGCAAAAAAATGTGCCCCACCTCGCAATTTACAGGACTTAAAAGATCTGCTGCTAACATTTTGGTGCCAGATACCTTCAGGTGTCTAGTGCAGTCCATGCCTCGACAGGTCAGGGCTGTTTTGGCAGCAAAAGGGGGACCAACACAATATTAGGAAGGTGGTCATAATGTTATACCTGATCAGTGTATATACAGTGTGTGTGTGTGTGTGTGTATACAGTAGGCCTACCTGATATGTGCAAAACTGTCTAATCTCATCACATCTTCTTCATACTCTAAACTAAGTACCTGGATATGAATAATAAATTATTCTGCTCTGAAGCGGTGGCTGGATTATTCAGTAACCTTCATAGGAATCCCTGTTATTAATTTTCAGGGCACAATTGTTTTAGGTTTGTCATGCAGCCCAAATAGTATTTTGGCATCCCAATAACCATCAACTACCTTAAAGTCGGCAAGAAACGTAAGTTGCGATAGACTTTTCTTCCCTATTGTGATGTATATCCCAGTTAAACATCTTCTCGAACAAGAACAAATTTAGGGCAGGACTTGATTTTGTCCATATATATACTTGGATTGTTGTGGTTTGCTATTGGTCGATCTGATGTGAATGACAGGATGATCCCGCCCTCGCGCCAGTAAACACTTCATCAGAGAAGAGAAGAGATGATGCTTCAAGAGTGAGAGGAATAACGATAACAAGGGCATGTGAATTAGAAAGATGTATATTTATATGCACGGATAAATCATTTATAATGAATAAGCAACTGCAATATTCCATTAAAAAAGTATCGTCAATTGTAATCTTGTGCTGAATTAAATACATTTTAATTAACACTACAGTTTATTTTATTACATTGTTGTGTTGTGTGAATAATCTGCAATAAAGTGATGTATTTTGTCTCTTTACGTCCGATACTGATCCTAAACAGCGGTTGCTATGGTTACTTTCTCCAGTGAACGCGACTTCAACTTTTATGGGAACTGAAACGTTTAAAAACGCCATTGAATTGCGTGAATCATATTGTAAAAAGAATACACACTTTTTGTTTTGAATACTTCTCACCCTATAGCCCGATCCTGTTAAGACAACTGATAAACAATACCCAGCTGTTAGCATGGAACAATCTTTTCCATAAGGCATTCATGACGTAATAGACCGAATGACGTAAAAACGTTACTTTTGCCATTCAAATTTTTTTTGTTATTGTTTGGCGAAAATACACATCAGCAAACCATTTTCTGAAGATAGGTAATGTCATGCCATGTCTTTTCCCCTACACCCCTAACAGTCGGGTTAGGTGGTGCGTGCTTATTTGCTTGCTGTCTGCGCTTCTATGGCAACGTAATAGATTATCCATCCCCATGTTACCACAACTGAATTGGACATCTTTTGCACATTGGATTACGGATGTGTAAATGGCCGGGGGCTTCGTAAGTGTTGTTTCAAGAGTAGTTTGAAAAGGAGGGTGCAATGATTTATCATTGAGACGCGCGTCAAATTGTTTCCCGTTCAGACACGTCCGTCCGTCTTCCCGCATCCAGTGTGCGCGCTTTGATTCTGCGCTCTCGGAATCGGTGTCTAGTATTACAGATGCAGCGGGATGCATATTTGTGCATTCATATTTTTAACGACCTATTTTCCTGCCGCCGTCTTTTCTCAGATGATACCGACTGTCATTTGTTCTGTTAAGGTGGTCGATCCCAATGCATTCTTCCATGCGCAAACGGCTCTATAGCTTGCCACATCAGTTTGGACACAAGGGTGCTATGACTCGAGACGGCGAAGACAGCGACAAGGACACTCGGAGGAAAAGTGTCAAGATGAAGCATCTTCCCTCCACGGGGAGCTCTAAAGGTGTCAGCGAGGCCAAGAGCGGAGACGCGGAGACCGATGTGGGGAAACCCTTCAGAACCAACGTGAACGGCGACTGCCGGAGGTTCAGGGGCAGCCTCTCTTCCATCACCAGTCGACATGCTCCAGACGCGGATCTGGCGGAGCAGAGGCGCCTCATCGGGGATGCGAGCCCCGAGGACGAAGGTCCCTTGGAGCACACAGGACCCGGAGAGAGCCAGGGCGCGCAGGGCGGTCGCGGCGACGCGGCACAGCAGGCGCCCTCTGAAGAACAGTCGACTTTCGTAAAGTTGGAGGGTATCGATCAGATCCTGCCGGACGATGAGAGGTTGTACCCGGCGGGCTTTATGCACAGGCAGTTTGGAGCGATGCTTCAACCGGGAGTCAACAAGTTCTCGCTTCGAATGTTCGGGAGCGAGAAGGCAGTGGAGCGCGAGCAAGAACGGGTCAAATCTGCAGGCTTTTGGATCATTCACCCATACAGTGACTTCAGGTAATCCACTGTCAAATTATTTATGCAAATGTTTCCACTACCATTAGGCCTCCAGCACGGGGCTCTCCAAAATTAAAGTGATTTTGTGCTTTGCTCACATGTCTGAGCAGATTAAATACAGCCCATTTTTATATATCACAATAGTTTTGTTTTAAAAAAAAAACGTCTTTCTGTGTCCTTGAGCTTGCAGAGGATATTCAAACCAGGCCCGTGCTGCTGCCTTCACTAACATTACCTGGTCATATTCACCTCTTTCCTGTTTGAATGACATTGATACCATCCACATTGCCAGAACACATGATGCAAGGGCAAACAGTGCCACCAACGCCGCCTGTCTCCGTGCCTTTGAGTTTCTGTGATTGTTTGTCATTGTGTGAAACTTTCACTGCACCAGTCACACAAGTGAGCTGTCCCTAATCTCTCACTTTACTGCAGAGCAATAGGTCACACAATCATATTTAGATTTGTGTCGTTCTCACGCAACGCTTCTGTTTTCACTCAAACAGAGTTGTCCGTTCTGCACAGGCCGGGAAATAGGGTGATCAAAATGGGTTAACATGACGACAGGCATTATTGGGAGCAAACATCAGAGAGGATTATGACAACACAATTTATTTAATGGCACTCTGGCCGGTGTGGCTGAACGGTCTGTGTTGGAGGGGGCAGTATACTAACAGTCAGGTAGCTGACATGGACCACATGGCCTTGGACGGCGTGTAAGCCGAGCAGTTACGTGCTCCTAATGAGCTCTTGCCACATTGTTTTGGATATCAGTCGAGAGGAAAGATGTAAACTACAGTATTGTTGCAAAGGTGAACTTTGAATCAACAGTGGCTTCACCAGAAATGAAAATTCTGTCAAATTTTAATCACCGTCATGTTGTTCCAAACCTGTATGACTTCATCTTCACAGAAGAAGATTTGAAAAGATTTAGAAAAACGGCTTTTTCCATACAATGACATTTTCCATACATGGACCCCATTGACTTACATTGTATGGACAAATAACAATCTTCTTTTCTGTTCCACATAAGTCATACATTTATATAAAATCATACAGAAATGAAAACTCTGTCATTGAGAAGATATTTTGAACAACTTCTTTGTCCATTCAATGAAAGTCAATGGGGTCCAAACAAAAATTTTTCACTTTGCATGGACTAAAAAACTACAATCTTCTTTTCTGTTCCACATAAGTCATACATTTAAAGCCATACAGGGTTGGAACAACATGAGTGTGAGTAATGTTTCTTTAACCCTAAAACACAATGCGATGCTTAATTAGGAATATGAATAAAACAAACACCTGTGAAAATCAATACGGAAAATTCCGTATTAGGACAGTACATTGGGCCCTATTTATGGATTTTTTTAGAGTGTTTCCCTTTAACTTCTGTAGCATTTGTACTGGCGAAACCATCCAAAATGCATGTCATCTGACTGGAAACTCTTAAAAATAAAGAGTTTTTTTGCAGCGATGCCTTAAAAAAAGTGGTTTCCTTCAGTTAACCTAATTCCTTTTCTTAGTGTGAAGAAATTTGTAATAATCTGAAGAACCGTTTCAATATAAAGAACCGTTTGTGCAATGCTGAGGTTTCATGGATGTCAGAGGTTCTTCATGGAACAATCAACGCCAATAAAGAACCTTTATTTTTAAGAGAAATGTTATTTCAGCGAGACCAAAAGAAGCACAGCAGCAGGTGCTTTGTAAAGATTCACCTGTCACAAGAGGTAACGTCCTCAGTCGTCTGGCATTTTCAGGTGTCATTTTCACATTTGCCCTTGTCTCCTTCCTCTTGCACTTGCTACATCCCTCTCTCCTCGTGCTCTCTGACCTTCCTCCCTCAGCACTGTTAGGGAAGGGGATGGGCGATGCATGGAGTTCCATTTGCTGATTGCATCACCTGGTTGATGCAGAAAATGAGAAGAGAGTGTCAGAATGTAGGGGGAGGCTGTTGAGAGGGGGTGGAAGGTTAGCGTCAGTGTTCAAGGGGTTCTGGAATAAGGGAGGCAAAGAGACGTGCTTTTTAATGAATCACCACAGAGCAGCTCTGTTCTGCAGTGCATTCGGAAAGCGTAGGAAATATAATTTTCTGCTAAACAATATGGTGCATCACATCTTTAGCTTCAGTGGAGAATGAAAGCACTGCTCTCTCACAGAGATGTCCTCCGTCACAAACATTTTAGTCCTTTTTATTTAATTATGCACTAAACATATTACTGCAATGGATGTGGATATCTGTGCTCAAACAATTCATAGGTGTTTCTTCAATATTCTGCACTTTTGCGTTGATGGAAACTTTTTATTTATGTTTATTTTATTTGTATGGCTTTTTATCTAGCCATTTCATAACAACGTTTAAAGGATCATGACCCTTTTGAGAAGAGATGTTAATGTTAACACATTATTGTAAATATTAAGAGGAAAGTTGTTATGGTTTTAATTTTTTGGAGCCATTTCATTTTTTTGGAGCCATTTCATTGTTTTGGTATAAAACTGAAGTATCAGTGTAAAATTATACTTAAATTTTTTTTTATAATAATAAACAACATATCGTATCTTACAAGTATTTCAAGAACAGTTACTAAAACAGTGAGGGGGTTTAATTGGCTAAGAAATGAAATATGCTGCTAAAACAATAACCAACCATTTGTATTCTATATTATTTTTTTCATATATTTTCCTGATGACAATTTTATGATTTTGAAGAATATGCATAACCAAACAATTAATAGGCTCCATTGACTTCCATTGACACTGACAGCGCTTAGTCAAAGCATTTGTCAGTTGTGACTTGTTTCCGTGCTCACACAACACATTTTAGTCCTTTCAATATAAAAGTCTTTGCTATTGAGTGACTCACTCATAAAGACAGACTTTGTCGCCATCTAACGCCGTAATAATGTCACTTCTGTTGCTGTCACTGATCTAAATAGAGAACATTTATATAGGACATGCCGTTCACGGTCAGGGACTATTTTTTCCGGCGGAAGGACAGCTTTTAGTGATTTTACTTAAATAAAAAGTTGCATTGATACATATATTTTGGCTTTAATATTTGTATTGTGTGGAACACACAAAAACAAAAAATTGAATTTGACCATGATAGCATTGTGTCTCTATGATAAAGACGTTTGGGAGTTAAGGTTTGTGAACTATAGGTTTGATCATTTCAAAATACATGAAACTCTAGATGAAACTCTAGATGGTGCAGGCTGATAGGTCCTTAATCTGCATGCGTTCTCTATAAGGCACAGTTGATTGGTTCCTGCTGTATCAGTGCCCAATGAGCTTGTTGATAGATCCACTTGTATAGATTTTGCTACAGGTAATTCATGTGTGTTATATTGTACAGCAGCAGCATGTCTTACTTGCTCACAGCAGTGGGACGTGTATGTATTGGCATTAGCAAGCCTGTGCTTGCTCTGTAGAAGCAGCAGCAGCGTGGCAGATCTATTCCGCCAAGACCAAACATATCAACATTGTCATATCCATTACTATGCCGAACACTAGTGAGTGTGTTGTAGGTCTGGGCTGAGTTCACTTTCTAAAGGTCCACAAGGCCAAACGTGCCCATAGTTGTAGAAACACCCTTTAGGCTATCTGTATTCATTTAATTATTTTGCATGATGGTGGCATGACAGCCACCCAAGTGAATCATGGCTTGCATAAACCTATTATTATGTACCCAACACATTAGCTTTCTGCAGGGAACTCCGGCGGCCAGAGCGACTGGTTGAGCTCTGGTGCAGAGCGTTCGGGATGATGGCTAGATCTGGTGAGTATAGTTGACACAGATTCCATAGAGAGATCATCACAATTGGAGGGATGGGGATTGGGAAAGACAATTAGGACTCATAATATGCTAAGCAGCAACAGATAGAGAAGGAGAATGGAGAGTGTATTTTTGGCAGATTGTAACAGAAAGCTGATTATTGCAAAGGCTTTTGTTTGGATGAAATGTGTTCCCTCTGCTGCCATTTAACAGTGGCTCTCATCTGTTAGTTGATTTTTAGCCTAAATAGGGTTGTTAAAGAGCCACACAACTTCAAAATGAAGGGGAATCAAAACTTTAGAAGGCCACACAAACTAAAAAACAATGCTAGACCTTTTCACGGAACTATCTCTACTTTTTCAAGCTAGTATTTCGCAAGTTCATACCCACGGCGGGTGTCCATTTTACTGTATATTGTGACATTTTACATTCACATTGCTTGCAAATGACAATGAAGACTGCCTCTTGTGGTTTCTGGTTGTTTATAGTGTATGCTCTTATGATATATCACATGTTAACACATGAGAATTGAGAAGAGAATAATAATGTTTATAATGTAGAGAGGCTGAAGTTGGATATTCCCAATACAATTGTTCTCAGTGTGGGTTGACGGCTGCTTGTTGCATATAGACAGTGTAAAGGCTAATATGCACATGATGGAAGCTTACAGGCTATAATATAATCCTGAGATTAAGTGGACCAAGAAAATATTGTGATGTGATGTGATATGAAGAGATTACCAACTAATTGGTAGGCCCATACAGAATCTGTTTGTCGTTGTTGTTTTTCCTTCCAATTTCCGTGCTTATTCTGAGGGGGGGAAATCTGGTTTAAATGTGGAGACATATATTATTTATTAAAATATTTAATTAGCATACATGGTCTTGGGACTGTGTACAATTCTGTGAAGTGGTCTTAAAGCTGCAGTCCATGCTGTAACTTATTTGGTTAAAAATGATCCAAAATCACTTTTTGAGCAAGTACATAACCAGCCACTGTTCAAAACTATCTCCTCACCTTAGCCCGATTCACAACGGTAAGCTTGTAATAATGTGTTATAATTTGATTGGCACTATTAGTTTTCCACAGGAAACTTGCATGTGAGGATGCTGCACGTGGCTGGATAGCCTTTTTATAGCCATTTATAGGAATGAATGACAGCCACACAAACTCCTCGAAACATTAGATTCATCCGCGCTGAGGAGCCGTGACGATGCACAACCCACGTAAAATGATAATTCCGCAACTAACAGCAATTCCAGGTTTCAATATATTTCTTAATAATATAAAAACAACATTTTACAGGAATTATGTTTTGTTTTAAATAATTTTTTTACAATTCTCGTCCTCTTTTGTTTTGTGGTCAAGGACTCTTCTGTTGAAGTGTATTCTCTGTTCCTACTGTTCTGCTGTTTCACTTCCGGTGTTTTACTTCCTGTTTGCTTTGTTTCCATTGCCTCCATGGTTACTCTTGTTTGTTTTACATAGGGATTGATTACCCTCGCCTGTCCCACGTTAGCCCCGTTATCCTGTTAAATACCTCTGTGTTTCAGAAGACTGAGAAATCACACACTTCCCTACTAACAGTGTGTGATAAAAGAAGTATATCATAGTTCACAGTACTCATAAAAGAGTAGGCAAAAAGTACCCGGATGACCTACTTCTTCCAGCGAGATTCAGAAGTGTGCATACGATGGACACTTTACTATCCCATGATGCCACGGGAGAGGATTTTTGAATGACAGTGAAGCGACGTAACTGACACTGGTAGGTCACATGATAACGACAGCATGGCGAAGGTAGTATGTCCAGATTACATTCATTCTACACACACTCATACTATCCAGTCTACTCCAGTCGTGGAGTAATTCAAAGTAAGTACTTACTTAAGAGACTATGCGATTTCGGACGCAGCCGTAGTCTTTACCTCCCTGTTGTAAAGTAGTTGCGTTTTTCTTCTACCGTCTGTTTCTTGTTTGGATTTTTGCCTTGTTTGGATGATCTTTGTGTTTGTTTACACACACTTGCCTCACCTCTTCCTTGCGCATCCGTAACAATTTTATTTTATTTTATATAAATAACATTGTATTCAAATCATTTATTAATCACTACATTAATGTAGTTTTAAAACTTGTTTCAGTATTGGTACATGTCCTTTAGTTCTTGCATAAGGGCAGGGTACAAACAGTTCAGCACATGTTGCTGTATTACTTATTCTTTTTGCCTGCTGACTGCTTTGACCACTGGAGCATCTGTCCAAGGCTAAATGTCAATGGCAAATCCTTTATAATCTGAAAACTGTCTGAGAATAATCTGGCAGATTTAGTGACACTTCCTATAGATGGTTTGTTCTTGTTTAATCTCCTCCAAAGCTCATTTCAAGCTATGTAAAATAGAGCCATGCAATGCGAAAGTGTGGAAGTAGTATTTTTTCCATTTGATTAAACCCAGATTTTATATTACACTTAAAAGTAGGTATTTAACATACATGCGATTATAGTATTAGCTTGCCACAGAAGCAGCATATGATATTAGCTTGATATATTTTTTTCTCAGATACTTCATTTGTTCTGTTTGTTTTGCTGTGAGGAAGTACAGTATTTCCTATTAAAACAGTAAATTTGAGTGATATATATCATAAAGCTCATATTTTAATATTATTTTTTTGTAGGTTATGCCGGGTAAAAGATGCTAGATGGATTAATTGGACAAATCTGTGAAGTGCAGGATGAGTTATTAATATTTTGTACGGTTTTCCAAGACAAGAACCCAGCAAACAAAAGTATTTTCTAAAAACATTTGTTCCCATTAAGTGAAAATGTTCCATTATATAATTTTGCAAAAGTTATGGGAACATTCTTTTGAATGTTCTCTGAACGTTCTGAAACAAGTAGTAATTTGTTAAAAATGTTAGACAAACTAAATGTTTCAGAAAAACGCTTTAAAACGTGCTAACGTTTTATGAACATAATTAGAGACCACATAACATTGAACAAACTTTCCATTAACATTACTGGATGAACATTTTTATCATAACGATGTAATGTTCTGAGAACGTTTCCTATTAGATGAGAGGATTTTATATACTTTTACCACAAAGGTTACTGGACTAAAAACCATCAAAACGACAATTTTTTTGTTATAACAGACACAGCTATTCGTGAAACAACACAAAGCTTTTTTATGTTTGTGGTTGTTTATGCTACTATGATTGCTGATAAGTGTAACCTTCAGTCATGATCTGATACTTTGTGAGCTCATGTTTAATCTGCGTTTGATCGTTTCTGTGATCATTTCACAAGCAATTTGTCACTGAAGAAAACATTGTGACCTAATTATACACAAATATAAGGGCCAAGTCTAAAATCGAACACAATGTTTTTGTTTTTTCTTGTCTGTGGTGTCAAACAACACCTAATCCCACTGGAAAACTCTGAAATGCTGAGAGCCTCATTCTCTCATTGCATTCTATACCGAGTTGGATGGTTTATCAACCCCTCTATGTGATCGATTCCTGCTTAATGACAACTCGGCAGCAAAGGACTGGAATTTATTTACCAACTAGCTCTCTACCACGCTATAAATGAAGAAGGCTAATCATCGACTTCGGTTTGTGGTGTTTATCAAATAATGTGAAAGAATATTAGCACAGGGGGAAAAGAGCCAGGCAAATACTGTAAAATAGCATGAAATATTAGAAGCATTATTGAATGTTTTGTACAACCAAAAAAGGCTAATTTTGGCATGGAAGGGCCAATGGGGTGATTAATGCTGCATTCAGCAATTATTTCTGCGTGTTTTTGTGTAAACGTTTCACCCAGCAGATCTTTTATTGATGAAATGGCGGTCTTGCCAGAGGAGGTCTCCTGGATGTCTTCCAGCCCCTTTCATTTACATACGTACGACACATCCAATTACCAAACAGGGAACTCATCCATAAACGAGAAGTAATAGCCCTACCAGACAGCCAGCCATTCCCAGCGCCAGTCATGGTCTGAGCTCATGAAGCGTTCTCAATGTATCCATGAGTACGGTTTTTAGATTAGTGTTTGTGATTACTAACGTCATAATACTTATTTTGAGGAAATGATGGTAGACAATTACATTTATGCAATTTGGCAGATGCATTTACCCAAAGCCACTAACAGTGCTTACAAGGCATGCATCTCATCAATTATTCCCTGGTGCATCAGTTTAGCTACAGAATAGAGATGCACCGATTGCAATTGTTTGATTCCGATTTCCAGAGTGTGACCTGCTAATACAGATTTTTGTAATAGGACAGCAGAAGGAAAATTAAGCTTTAAGAGTTCATGCACGGATCCAATATACTGTTACACAACATGCGTTATATTTCTCAACACTTTAATGTTCCAAAACTGACTGCATTTTACTGAATACTTGTCAAGACGGGCATTTTGACTTAATTTTGTATGTATTTGACTGCAGGTAGCCACTCATTTTGGTACTTTAGCGACTTCCGAAGCTATTTGAGAGGTGGCTTTATTTGCACTTATATAGATCAGTGGTGCGTGCGCTTTTGGTGTAAGCGCAAAACCTCCAGGAATTAAAACAAATATATGCAATACTAGCACTATATAACTGGAGCCAATGAGACGAGTGAGTGAGAGTAGGTGGGGGTGGGAGGTGCATCACTTCACCGCCGGAGAGAAGAGAGCGGGAATGTGCTGCTGATGTTACCGGCTCAGAATCGGAAAGATGTGAGACTGACCGTTTAATCACCGGTTTGGGCCTATCATGCGGAAAATCGGCCGATTCTGGACCCTGGTCGGTCTATCTGTGCATCTCTACAACAGAACTACACGCTTTTCAGTTCTGTGTGAACTTGCTAGTTGGTCTTAAAGGGGACATTTTATGCAAAATTCACTTTTAAATGGAGTTTGAACACAGATGTGTGTCCACAGTCTGTGTAAACACCAGCCTATAATGGTAAAAATCCACCCAATACTTTTTTTATAATCCCCATAAATCATTAACAATCTCTCCAAACGTGCGGATTCAGATTTCCCTCTACTCTTACGTAAGAGTAGGGAAGCCACGACTGGTGATTATCTGCCCTATTAGCATAGATTTCTGTTCACACGCTGGATCAGCTAGAGATTCACAATGTCTGCACCAAAAAAAAACATTATAAATGTTCTGTTGTTGGATATACCGATGAACATAAGAGTCTCCATAGACTCCTGGCGTCCGAGCCTCTGAGGACGACATGGTTGTAGGCTCGATTAAATGTTACATCTTCAGTGAGTCTCTTCATCATTGTCCGAACATATATAGTGAGGCTGAACACAGCTTACTGACGGTTTCTGACATGTTAAGTGCGTGAGAGGACACTGGAGCATGAGCTCTTGAAGCTCCACCCTCTTCTTAAAAAGGGGCTGAGAGCAGCAGCTCATTTGCATTTAAAGGGACACACACAAACGCTGTGTTTTTGCTCACCACCAAAAATACACCTATCTGTGTGTGTGTGTGTGTGTGTGTGTGTGTGTGTGTGTGTGTGTGTGTGTGTGTGTGTGTGTGTGTGTGTGTGTGTGTGTGTGTGTGTGTGTGTGTGTGTGTGTGTGTGTGTGTGTGTGTGAAAATACAATTCATATACACACCCTGGGGACATCATAGACTTATTTTACATCTTGTAAAAAGGAACATAATAGGTCCCCTTTAAATGTTTCTGTGTGTCTGTATGTAAAAGTGAATTACTATTAAAAAAGCACTTAATCATAATGAATAATCTTTAATTGGCTCCAAAGGTAATTTTAGACTCTTCTATTCTTAAGGCATTAAATAAACACTTTGTCTATTTTATGTCCTCCAGGTTCTACTGGGACCTGATCATGCTACTCTTGATGGTGGGCAACTTGATCATCATCCCCGTAGGCATCACCTTCTTTAAAGACGAGCACACCCCCGCCTGGATAGTCTTTAACGTGGTCTCTGACACATTCTTCCTGGTTGACCTTGTGTTGAACTTCCGCACCGGGATCGTAAAGGAAGACAGCACGGAAATCATCCTGGACCCTCAGCAGATCAAGGTGAAGTACCTTCGGAGCTGGTTCGCTGTGGATTTCATCTCTTCCATCCCTGTGGATTACATCTTCCTCATTGTGGAGACACGAATCGACTCAGACTTCTACAAGACGGCACGAGCGTTGAGGATTGTGCGTTTCACTAAAATACTCAGCCTGCTTCGGCTACTGAGATTGTCCAGACTCATTAGATACATCCACCAATGGGAGGAGGTAAGATGCACCTGTGTAGACGGTTAGATTGTAACATGTCTATAGCAAATAAACACCTTTTCTTGTGGCTTGTAAATGTTGAAAAGTAAATGAAATGTGTTATGAAACTTATTTGATATTCCCATACTAATACTGGTGCTGGCTGTGGTTTGTTTTGGTGGCCCTGAAGCAATATTTCTGTCAAATGAATATACTCATTCCCTAAACACAACTGTAACCATAATGCATACCATTAAAGACTTGAAATTACAATTCTGCCATTATTTACTCACCCTCATGTTGTTCTAAAGTCATAAATTACAAACAAATATAAAAGCATCATAGAAGTACCAAAAATACTGCTTTACACAGTACTGTTCAAAAGTTTAGGGTTAGGAGGATTTTTTTTCCTTGCAAGAAATTAACACTCCTGCATAAACTCATTAAATTGATCAAGTGACAGTAAATACATTTATAATGTTACACTGTAAACCCAAATAAGTTGGCAAAAAAAAAGGCAATCAGTTGCCTCAATTTTTTTAAGTTAAGAAATGTAAAGTTTAAGTAAGCAGTTTTATTTTAACCACACATTTTAATTGATCTGAACTTGAAATATTTGAGTACGCTAATTCATACATTTAACGTAAAAATATCATGGAATCTCACATTTTAAGTAGTGGAAACTTGATTAGCTATAACTAGCTAATTCAATTAATGCTACCTTGCTAATTGGTTACACAATGCTTTGGTAGCATTAGCATAGCACTCGCTGAATGAGGACAGCAATATAAAACATTTACCAAGTATATATCTGTTCTCAAACTAAGCTCATGTTCCACTTGTCACCATGATGGTGGTAACCCTACAAAAACCAACATAACAGTAACTAGCATAACAAAACATTAAACACTACTAAATATCCCACTTAACTTTAATCTTGTTTGTAAAAAAATGACACCATTCAGATTACTTAAAATGTGTCAGTTTTGAGAACTCAAAAGTTCTAAAGAATGTTCATTAGTTTGAACTAATTTGTGTAATTTGAGTTGGCTCTAATCAAAACAATTCATTTTTTTGAGCGTTAGGGTTTACAGTGACGATTTCTATTTCAAATAAATGTTGTTCTTTTGAACATTCTATTTTTCAAAGAATTCTGTATCATGGTTTCCACAAAAATATTAAGCAGTTCTCAGCACTGATAATAGATTAGAATGATTTCTGAAGGATCATGAGACACTGAAGAGGAATAAATAACATTTTACAATACATTCAAATAGAAAACAGTTATTTTAAATCATTCTAATATCTCAAAATATTACTGTTTTTACTGTATTTTGGTCAAATACATACAGCCTTGCTGAGGATAGGAGACTCTTAGGGACCTTTAGGTTTGGAACAACATGTAAATGATGGCAGAAATTTAGTTTTGGATGGACTCTTCTTTTAGTTAACCCTAAAATCAGGGGGAAATGATTGGTAACACATAACAGTGTTGTTCATACCTCTAAAGGCCATGTGACACTGCACCAACAGATGTCGACCAACGTGAACAATCACCAGATTACAGTCACTTCTCAGACATTCCACGACCCGACAATGTTCAATTAGCGAAAACAATCGCTGACAGACGACACTCTGATCCAACAAAACCCAACATAGTATCTGTTGCTGTTGGTTGCCGTCTGTTTGTATCGTGTGAATTGGCCTTAATAGTGACCCTAATACAATGGCTAATGGAAATGGTGTTCTAGGACCGACAAGTGTTGATCCAGGAACACTAATAATGGAAAAAAAGTCACATTAACTTCACTCTCGTATCTGAAACGCAGGGGTTGTTTTGCCATCACATGGATTTAATTTAAGCTCTGCCAAAGAATAGCTGCTTCTAAATCAAGCTGCAATTAGCCACAATTGCAGGCAGCAAAGTGTTACTCAACCTAACCATTGTTTGTCCATGGCAAAGTTAAAAGTGTGCACCATGACCCTTTAATTGCTTCGATCGCTCAACCCTATCGGCCCTCAACCTTGCGAGTTAAAGGAAATCTATTGGATTTTGTACTTTAATTACTGCTATTTGGGAACGCCACCTTTTTGTCCACTGGGGGGTGGTGCATCGGTGCCGTTATGGATTGTGGGTAACACCAGCCTCTCATTTGGCCTCCCCCTGATCTCCTAGGAACTATTAGTGACATTAGCAGAAGAGATACAGAACCTTATGTAATACTCCACAAGCCAAGCGTTTTGCTACTAAAAACCAGCTTAAGGACAATGTGGCCTAGAACTGAGTGAGGATTAAATCTTAATTGTGACCCAATGCAGCATATTCTAGTTCTGCCATCATGGTCCTGCATCTCTGCCCTCTTTTCCCTTTAGATTTTTCACATGACCTATGACCTGGCTAGTGCCATGGTGCGCATTGTGAATCTCATTGGAATGATGTTGTTGCTGTGCCACTGGGATGGGTGCTTGCAGTTCTTGGTGCCCATGCTGCAGGATTTCCCTTCAGACTGCTGGGTGGCCAAAAACAAAATGGTGGTAAGTGAGAAGGGTTGATTGTTTTTCCATGGGCAGAAGTTTATTCATTTCAATATCCACATTCTGAAAAAACCAAAAACAAAATAAATGCAGCAGAATAGAACACCTATAAATAACTGCTGGAAAACCAAACAATTGACCTGAATGGAACATTTTGATTTATGGAAGGCTGTTTCTGCCTCAATTAAAAGGGTAATTGTGAGATTAAAGTTTACACTGAGAAATACAATGCTATGAAACTGTGGATGGCGCAAGCTGATAGGTTCTTAACTCAATCTGCTTGCATTCACATCATCCTCTGTAGGGTACAGCTGATTGATTCCTGCTATATCAGTAGCCAATGAGCTCGCTGCTCAACTTTTAAATACTCGGTCAGCGTTTGCTGTAGCAGTTTGCAGTGTGCTTTTAGAAACCCTCCACTTCCCCAGCTCCACCTCTATAGACATGCTATGACTAATTCATGTATCCTATTGAAATAAAGTGGTAATTATGAGAGGAAAAGTCAGATTTCGTGGTGTACAGCCACTTTGTGAAGTTTGCCATTACAAATAATTTGCGACTAGATTAAGAGATATAAAGTCACAATTAAAAAAAATAGTGACAATTCAGAGATCGAAAGTAATATTGTGAGATGTATAGTTACAGTTAAAAAACTAGTTGCAATTACTAAATGCAATGTCACAATTGGAAGATAAATTTGCAAGAAAAAAAAGCCACATTATGAGATATTAAGTGGCAATTATGAGACGAAAAGTCATATTTTTCAATGTAACGCAATTACGAGAAAAAATTGCAAGATAAGTAGTCACATTGTGAAATAGAGTCACAATGGGTACATATAAAGTCACATTTAAAAGAAATTGTCATATTTTGAAATTATAAAAAACTAAGTTGCAATTGCTATGTGCAGAGGCACAATTGGGAGATAAAGTCAGTTTGCAAGATAAAATGCCCCATTATGTTAAATAAAGTGGCATTTATGATATGAGAGAAATCAGATTTAGCAATATAAAGCCACATTGTGGAATATGAAGTCGCAATTGCAAGAAACAAATTTAAAATTAAAATAAATTGTAGCATTTTTTCATGATATATAGCCACATTGTAAAAATATGAAGGAGAAATTACGAGAAGCTAGCTTGACAAGCCAGACCCACATCAAGATGTTGGGTCTAGGAACTCACCATTGGCAGGACTCAATCCGAGGCGGGATAAACGGTTGTCTTTCAAATTCCCTCTGCACGCAATTGGATAGCAATACAACCAACCAGACAGCGTCAAGCGGAGCTAGTTGATAGATTAAACTTTCACCGTATCCGGTCGGCAAAACTCTGAACGCATCTTCCCTTCTTAAGAATGACTTCAGTGCCGTTGTTTGTTCTTTTCTCAAAGAAAAGCTTAGCTCCAAGTCTTCCAGAGTCACGGCCAAGGCCGATTCATAAGACCGCCGTTCGCCAGCTTCTTTGTTTACAAGTAGCACGCGGAACCTCCGCATCTCTGCCGTCATTATGTTAAGCCCGCCCACCAACTCTGTACACGATGTGATTGGCCTGACCAGAGTTTGGTTTTTCCAGCTCTGAGGTCTAGCGAGAGTTGCTACTACACTCGCGGCAAATTAGATTTGCTGTCGCTAGGGTGCGTCTAGCTAGTTGATAGATTAAACTTTCTAGGCTAGCGTGAAGCAATAGTCATAATTATGAGAGATGATGCGATTATGGGAAATTATGTTGCATTTTATCAATAGTCACATGTATGAGAAATAAAAATTGCAATTACGAAAAAAGTCAAATTGCTAGATATAAAGCAAGACTGGAAAATAAATAATTGTTGTTTCAACTTAAATTAATTGTTTGTGCTGCCTTAAAAAAATGTGTTTAGTCAACTTGAAATGAGAAGTTACAACTTGGATATTTGAGTTGACTAAATAGAATTTTTTTAAGGCAGCACAAACTATTTTTTTTAGAGTGCACATTGTAAGATTTAACGTAATTATTATGACAAACAAGGTCAAAATTACAAGAAATAAAGTTGCAATTATGACCAACAATGTATCAAGTTTTAATTTTTTACTCTGAGGCAGACTGGAATGGTCTTGCATATTAAATAATAATAATATTTATAAAAGTGTTTATGACTGAAATAAGGCCAGCAGCATCATTTCCTGGACCTGTATGATAAGTATTTGGCCCAAAAGTGCCAGACCTGAAAAGACGAATACTGTCTGTGACTATGCTTCATTTGCATTTGTAAAACTGTACCTTCTGCTTTCCTCCATCTTCTGA
Organism: Gobiocypris rarus; assembly: GCA_023029165.1. Lineage (NCBI taxonomy): Eukaryota > Metazoa > Chordata > Actinopteri > Cypriniformes > Gobionidae > Gobiocypris > Gobiocypris rarus. The sequence goes on from CM040913.1 coordinate 16,970,659, forward strand.
TATGAAGAAACCGCATGCAGTGTTTGCAATGACCCTTCTGCTAAAGGATGTGATATTTCTCTCACTCCAATTCTCTCTGGCCTTTACTTTAGTCCTGTCAGAAATATATAGAAACACTGTCACTTTTTTTTCCAGTCTAACACTCTGTCATGCGTTTTCTCTCACATTCTGTCATTCTCAATGCTATTTTCTATTCTCTCCCTCTCATTGGTTCGTACCTTTGTCCCTTCGCGGCACATTTTGTCCCTCTTTGACCGTCTCTCCTATTTCTTTAGCTCTCTATTACAATTGATGTCTTTCAAGCTTATAATTATATTCATGCTTTAATTTGGGTTCTTTTTTTCTCTTTATCTCTTTCCTGCTCTCTCTGCTCTCTCTGTCCATCGCTCTCTTTCTCTCTTTCCTCACAGAATGACACATGGGGTCAGCAGTACTCTTACGCCCTGTTTAAGGCCATGAGCCACATGCTGTGTATCGGGTATGGCATGTACCCTCCTGTGGGCATGACGGATGTGTGGCTGACCATCCTCAGCATGATCGTGGGCGCAACCTGCTATGCCATGTTTGTGGGCCACGCCACCGCCCTCATTCAATCACTGGACTCCTCACGCAGGCAGTACCAGGAAAAGGTTAGTAAAAAAAGAGGAGGTGGTGAAATCAGTTGCCCCGAGATACTAAAGTTTGAATATTCTGATGCATTGTGATGTACAATTTTCATTTATCTATTACAGAATAATTTAATGTTGGGGAGCTTGGGGCAACTGTAATTTACAAACATTCTGCAACTACATTTCTTTGCTCATAAATAAGCTAATGATGACACACTCTGCATATGCTCAGTAAAGTCTGTTTTCACTTTGTAAAAAAAATTGTATGTCTGAAATGTTAATGGCATTGGAACCATTTTTGTTTGTTTGTTAAAAGTTTCTAAAGCTAACATAATTGCTGGCATTAGCATTTTATCAAGTTGGGGATTATTGTAACAGTATTTAAAATAACTAGTTTCTTAGTTATGAAATAAAATTGTATGGCTGAATTAAAACAATTTAAATTTTGAATATAAATGTGTGACGATAGCCTCTTGGGCAGCACACCGTCACATAGTGCAGTGCCCTTCGGCAACTGGAGTTAGTACGGGCTCATGGACTATGGACCCCCACCCCCCACATCTCTAGTCCACTATAAACTGTCCAGTCACAATAAAGGCAAAAATATCCAAAAATAAAATCTTAAAAAATATATAAATATATTGCTGGCAATACTGTTGTAATTTTAAAAGTAATGCGTTACTTTTCTAGTTACTTGAAAAAGTAATCATATTACATAACTCGCATTACTTTTAAAATGACAGCAAAATATCTGAGTTCCATTTTCAAATAAGTAATTTTACTTTACTAGTTACTTGAAAAAAGTAATCAGATTACATTACTAATGTTACTTCTTTAAAAAAAGTAAATCAAATATTTTGTTGTCATTTTTAAATGCGTTATTTTACTAGTTACTTGAAAAAATGTATAAGATTACATAACTCACGTTACTTATTTGAAAAAGTAACTCCGATATTTTGTAATTTTAAAAGTAATTTGTTACTTTTCTAGTTACTTGAAAAAAGTAATCATATTACATAACTCACGTTACTTATTTGAAGATGTAACTCAGATATTTTGCTGTAATTTTAAAAGTAATGCGTTACTTTACTAGTTACTTGAAAAAAGTAATCAGATTATGTAACTCGTATTACTTGTACTAACACTGTGGATGGTGCCTTTATTTTTGGCATATATAACTGTCTCTTGTATTTGTTTAATATTTGTGGATAATATATACTAATGGAAAACCTCCACAAATGCAATATTCATTGGAAAGCCAGCAATTAAGGCAAAGATCATTTTAATGGGGGTGGGCAGCTGCCATTTCTCACTTTGTTGAGGATTGTAAAGGTTTCCCAGCAGACAAAATTTCCTCACTCTGAGAATGCCTTTGAAGTCCTGTTTAAAAATAGAAAAACCAGGGTTGAAAATGAGTGGAGAGAAAAATGGAAAACAACGAGGGTTCGTGAGTTTTGAGCGGCACTCGAAATGGGGTTTGTGAGTCGCGGAGGCTTCTGACCTTGGCGGTGATCAATACGCAGTTTTATCGTGTCTGTAAGTGTGCTGGAGTGGTAATTGAACAGTTGTCATTTTCTATGAGAAGAAAATACAAGTGCTTTGACCTCTGCTGTGTTAAAAGATTCAAGTCAATTCAGCCCGACTGCAGTTGTCGTGGCAACTTGCATTGTTGATACAGGAGCCTGTATTGATGTGCGGTTTCCTTCTGGAAAGGATGTGGCTCTTTCTTGTGTTTTGTTTTCTCAAAAGCCCAATGCATGAAGGCCAACGGTTTTGATTATAGTTTCACAGTACATAATTTAGAGTTCCTCTCCACATCTGTTTGAAAGGGTTTTGAAGCTCTGCATAAACACAACCAGAAGTGAGAGACCAGGAGAGAGAGGAAGATTAGGTTAGGGAGAGTTCAACGGGGATAAAAATGTCTGAAGTTGTCAATTTGTCCTGTTAACTTAGCTGCCGATTTCATTACCTGCTGTATTTGGTCTTCCACACTCCGACTGGATATCTCTCCTCAGTGTCAATGTGATTACCAGCATCCATTTCCAGAAAAAGGACAAATTCCAATGACACACTTTTTTTCCCCGACACCATGAGTCATGCTTGCCTTACGCTGGCATTTTGGCGAGCGGCTTCACACCATCGCCGGTCTCCGCAGTTGAAACCTAACTGTATTTCGTGACATTATTTCCTGTTGTTTGAACTATCCTGCTGGCTTTGTCCCCTGTCCTTGAATATGATAATAGAAGAGCCACTCGGAGAGACCAAGTGTGTCTGCGCCAGTGAGATGTTCACAGCTGACATGGCAGGAACATTAGCATGTGGTGAAGGGCACATTGGAACCGGCTACCGTCGACAGCCGAGACAGGAGTTCATGTAAGCGGGAGAAAGAAAGCAAAATGGCTAGTGACAGAACAAAGTTTATTAGAAAGGACAGCAGAGGCAGAGTCGTCCGCAGTGCTGCAGACGCTCTCTGCCGGTTTCGGAGACACGAATGAAATAACAAAGAGAGAGTACAAGGGGATCGTGGGTAAAATAAACCCTATCAATACTGTACGTCCTTTCCTTGAAGTCAAAGAGACAGGCATGGAGAGAGAGAGACAAACAGAAAGACAATGATAAATGAGGAGATGGCCGCTGATGTGAAAATACTGCCTAGCTTTGCAAATGAACCCTGGGACGACTGCTGTAAATATGGAGCCGGACAGTTACACTGACCAGGCTATAGTTTTGCAAGACATTTAGTCAATATTTATTTATCAGTAGCAGTTGTTAGAGACAACACCTCAGGGTCTAAAGAGGCTTAAAGTCTCTCTACACCAAATCATAAAATCGTACATGACAAGACTTTAAAAAAAAAACCATTTGATCACTATGAGCTACAAAAGAAGTACAAAATATTGGAATGTGATCTTTTTAAAAACAACAGTACCATAGTAAAGTTATGGTATTAGATGGTAATATAATAGTACCTTGACATTATCATATGTGTACTACTATAGTGCATATGCAAAGGATTATAATTTTACAATGGTGCCATAACATTTTTTTTTTTAAATATATAAAAGATAATGAACAAGCCTTTTTATACGTTTTTTTTTATATATATTTTTATTTTGCTTTGCATTGCTTTTTGCTTTTCTTTGTTTATTGTTTTTGTTTTGCTTTGTGTTTTTGATTTGCAATGTTTTGTTTTTCATTGCTTTCTGATTTGCTTTGTGTATTTTGTTTTGTTTTGTGCTTTTTTTGCTTTGCTTTGTTTGGCTTTGCTGTGTTTTTTTTCTCTTTTGTTTGTTTTGTTTTGTTTTGTTTTGTTTTGTTTCATGTTTTGTATGCCAAACAATGTTCCCATATCAATTGCTAGAAAATACAGGTCCTTCTCAAAAAATAGCATATCATGAAAAGGTTCTCTAAACGAGCTATTAACCTAATCATCTGAATCAACTAATTAACTCTAAACACCTGCAAAAGATTCCTGAGGCTTTTAAAAACTCCCAGCCTGGTTCATTACTCAAAACCGCAATCATGGGTAAGACTACGACCTGACTGCTGTCCAGAAGGCCATCATTGACACCCTCAAGCGAGAGGGTAAGACAGAAAGAAATTTCTGAATGAATAGGCTGTTCCCAGAGTGCTGTATCAAGGCACCTCAGTGGGAAGTCTGTGGGAAGGAAAAAGTGTGGCAAAAAAACGCTGCACAACGAGAAGAGGTGACCGGACCCTAAGGGAAGATTGTGGAGAAGGACCGATTCCAGACCTTGGGGGACCTGCGGAAGCAGTGGACTGAGTCTGGAGTAGAAACATACAGAGCCACCGTGCACAGGCGTGTGCAGGAAATGGGCTACAGGTGCCGCATTCTCCAGGTCAAGCCACTTTTGAACCAGAAACAGCGGCAGAAGCACCTGACCTGGGCTACAGAGAAGCAGCACTGGACTGTCGCTCAAATTTTGTCATTCGGAAATCAAGGTGCCAGAGTCTGGAGGAAGACTGGGGAGAAGGAAAATGTACCTACAGTCAGTGATGGTCTGGGGTGCCATGTCAGCTGCTGGTGTTGGTCCACTGTGTTTTATCAAGGGCAGGGTCAATGCAGCTAGCTATCAGGAGATTTTGGAGCACTTCATACTTCCATCTGCTGAAAAGCTTTATGGAGATGAAGATTTCGTTTTTCAGCACGACCTGGCACCTGCTCACAGTGCCAAAACCACTGGAAAATGGTTTAGTGACCATGGTATTACTGTGCTCAATTGGTCTGCCAACTCTCCTGACCTGAACCCCATAGAGAATCTGTGGGATATTGTGAAGAGAAAGTTGAGACGCAAGACCCAACACTCTGGATGAGCTTAAGGACACTATCGAAGCATCCTGGGCCTCCATAACACCTCAGCAGTGCCACAGGCTGATTGCCTCCATGCCACGCCGCATTGAAGCAGTCATTTCTGCATAACTGAACATAATTATTTGAAGGTTGACTTTTTTTGTATTAAAAACACTTTTCTTTTATTGGTCGGATGAAATATGCAAATTTTTTGAAATGGGTTTTTGGGTTTTCATGAGCTGTATGCCAAAATCATCAGTACTAAAACAATAAAAGACCTGAAATATTTCAGTTGGTGTGCAATGAATCTAAAATATATGAAAGTTTAATTTTTATCATTACATTATGGAAAATAATGAACTTTTATCACAATATGCTAATTTTTAGAAGGACCTGTAAATCATAAAGGAATGCTAATAAAATTTATTTGATTTGGAAACAATCCTATGATTCAAATAATAAACATTTATTTTTATTTCAATATTATTTTTATGTCTTGTTGATGTTGTTTGGTTTCATATTTGATCCAACTTTTGTCCTTAAAGAATGGTTTCAAATGATCTCATTAGCACCCATAAGACTTTTGACTATTGTTTGCTAAACATGTAAATAAATATGTGATGTTCACGTTGATAAATATAATGTATGTGTCATTTGTGCAGTACAAACAGGTGGAGCAATACATGTCCTTCCACAAACTTCCTGCAGACATGCGGCAGAGGATCCATGATTACTATGAGCATCGCTATCAGGGCAAGATGTTTGACGAGGAGAGCATTCTGGGAGAACTAAACGAGCCGCTCAGGGAGGTTAGTAAAAAAAATACAAGACACTTAGCGTATACTTTCATCCCATAGCTTGTATTCTAGTACTGAACAGTACTATCCACTTAGTTTGCTTTACATTATTTTTTGTTTACAGGAAATCATCAGTTTTAACTGTCGAAAGCTTGTGGCCACCATGCCATTGTTCGCCAACGCAGATCCCAACTTTGTGACCTCTATGCTAACAAAGTTACGTTTCGAGGTGTTCCAGCCAGGAGATTACATTATCAGAGAGGGGACCATTGGAAAGAAGATGTATTTCATCCAACACGGTGTACTAACTGTCCTGACGAAGGGCAGCAAAGAGACAAAGATCTCGGACGGGTCTTATTTTGGAGGTAAGAGAACACTGATATCGACAAGATGTTTGTGATCTGATTGGATGGTTTGATGCAACCTTTACATGTTTCTTAATATTTGTATGATGTTCGTTTTGAAGTGTTGCATGGTGTGGATTCTCTTAGAAACTAATGCTGACAGATTGGCATTTAAGTTGCAGCAAATAAGTTTGTGTTTTTATTAGAGAGGTTTTATGTGCTTAATGATCAGGCTGGTACCACTGTGTTCTTCAGTGTTATCGGCTGGTTCTCCAAGGGAACCAAATCAGTAAGTGGCCACGCTTTTGGAGCCTGGGGAAATTCCTCACCCAGCATAAGTTAACCATTCATGAAATTAATTTCCCTCACAAGATTGAGGAAGGAGGGGAAGATAACAGTTTGAGTTGAGCTTTGTCATCATAGACGGAGACTGCTTTTTTCCCCTCTCATTACAATTACCATCTTATGAATCCACATAGATTTTCGTGTTTTCTTGGCATTTGTGAAGGTATCATTTTATATGTTGTCCAGTGTCCATTATTAAATGCCTTTCAAAATTGCAAAAAAAAGATTTATTCACATTAAAGTTTACCTTGTATGCAAATGGTGAGTCTAACAAACAAATCAACATTCTCTATTTTCTGAGGAAAATGAGGTTGATGCAAATATTTTGAAATAAATTATACGCCACCTGCTCTCCGAATGCAAGCTAGCTTCTTTCCTGGCATTCTGTGCCATTATAAACTCTATTACTGTCTCCTGTATGATTCTGGGATCACAACTAAGTAGTTTGTGCTATCAGTGAGCTGCAGATTTAGTCAAGAAAAAAAAATATCATCATATTTTCCAAAAAAAACCCTTCCCTTCTGCCTGGGCTCGTTTGAGGTCATTACATGTTCAACAAGCCGCTCATAATCTCTTTTCCCATAAACCCTGTGTGAAAGTGCAAAAAGGAAGAGGAGTCTGGATTGTGGCCTAGTATACGTAGCTCACCCAGTCCCCATATGTCATATGTCCCATGTGTCTTGTCTATCTGGTTTAGTTCAGAATGCAATGCTGCACACTGCAAAGTATATATATATACTGTATACTACCTACTGTTTTATTATTTAATAAAAATTAAATGTGAAATAGCATGCACAACTATAAATACATACAGTACCATTCAAATGTTTGAGGTCAGTATGATTTAAATTATTTATGACATTAATACATTTATTCAGCAAGGATGCATTAAGTTGACCATAAGTTACAGTAAAGTTTACAAAAAATTTTAAGCAGCATGAAATGAAAATATGAAATGTTACTTGAGCAGCAGATCAGCATATTAGAATGATTTCTGAAGGATCATATGACACTGAAGACTGGAGTAATGATGCTGAAAATCAGTTTTGCATCACAGGAATAAATGACATTTTCAAATATGTTTAAAAAATATTTGTGATTGGTGAAAAGATTTTGGAAAAAAAATTGGTGAGCATATGACAATATCAAAAACATTAATAAAATATTACTGACCCCAAACTTTTGAACAGTATTAGTCTATATAATTGATTTTCCAGTATCTTAAGAAGTAAAGTAAACATGCAAATCGAGAAGAAAAATCACAGCAAAAATCTCATGATCTCAAATATCTTATGATTCCCATATTCAAATTTCATAGTACGTATATACAGTACAAGAAAAGCCATGGCAACGCCTCATAATACAGTAAAGAAAAAAAAAAAAACCTTGGTATTATCATGGTTAGGGTTGCAAAGGGGGTGAATCTATGGTACATTTCCAGAGATTTTCCAAAGTTTTACACAAATTTCCCAAAAAAAAATCCTGGAAAGTTTCCAAAATTACTGGAAATTTTCTAGAAACTTTGGAACCCATGGTAACACGTTCTCTTTTTTGCACCATGTCACCAGCCAGCGGTCCCCACTTTTCAAAGGCTTATAAATCACATTGGATGAGTTTTTTTAAGAAAGTAAAAATGCAGAATGTGATGGGTAGGTTTAGGGGCAGGGGCAGTGTAGGGGGATAGAATGTACAGTTTGTACGGTATAAAAACCATTACGTCTATGGAGAGTCCCCACAAAGATAGTGAATCAGACGTGTGTGTGAGTGTGTGTGTGTGTGTGTGTGTGTGTGTGTGTGTGTGTGTGTGTGTGTGTGTGTGTGTGTGTGTGTGTGTGTGTGTGTGTGTGGACTGGTAATCCCCTACGGTATGGGGACAAAATGTCCCCACAAAGATGGCAATATCCGAAATCCTTGGCCTTGTGGGGACATTTTTGGTCCCCATGAGGAAAACAGGTCATAAATCACACTAAGTGATGTTTTTGAAAAAGTAAAAATGCAGCATGTCTCCTGTGATGGGTAGGTTTAGGGGCAGGGGCAGTGTAGGGAATAGAAAATACGGTTTGTACAGTATAAAATGCATTTCGCCTATGGAATGTCCCCATAAAACATGGAAACACAACGTGTGTGTGTGTGTGTGTGTGTGTGTGTGTGTGTGTGTGTGTGTGTGTGTGTGTGTGTGTGTGTGTGTGTGTGTGTGTGTGTGTGTGTGTGTGTGTGTGTGTGTGTGTGTGTGTGTGTGTGTGTGTGTGTGTGTTGTTCTTTATGACTCTGGCCATGACGACTAGACAGAGAGAAAAGGAGTGAAAAAGAGAGTGAAATTAATCTCTACAGCCTGTTCTACCCCTCTGTCTTATCCAAACAACACCACCTCATCTTTCATGTTCTTGAATGTCAGCACCTCATTTATCCCTATAGTATTCTTATTCATAAAGGATTAGTTCACTTTAAAATGAAAATTACCCCATGATTTACTCAACCTCAAGCCATCCTAGGTGTCTATGACTTTCTTCTTTCAGATTAACACAACTGGAGTTATATTAATAAATATCCTGATGCTTCTAAGCATTATAATGGCAGTGAACAGGGCCCACGAGTTTGAAGCTAAAAACAGTGCATCAATCCATCATAAACATACTCCACACGGCTCCGGGCGGGGTTAATAAAGGCCTTCTGAAGCGAATCGATGGGTTTTTGTAAGAAAATATCCATATTTAAAACTTTATTTCGTTAGTTCTTTCGGATCTAATACGGATCTCAGCTGTACAAATGCAAGCATTCGGAAAAGTGCTGTTATATTTGGAATATCACACGTAAAAATGTTTCCACTATACTAACAGATCAATGAAATAGGTGTCTTGAGCAATAAAACTTTGTTTCTGTGACAGACCAACAGCCAAAATGAACCTGAGCACATGCTACATGTGTCAGCCATTCGGAAACCTGTTTTCAGAGAATATATTTTGAATTAGGTTTATTTTTCTTACCCCACTGGCAAATTGTCAATGTTTGGTTTAAGCATTAACCTCACAGTTACATTTATGCTTAAAACAAGAAATAACTGTGATCTAATTTGTGCAATTTAGTCTTGTGGAAGTTAGCAAAACGGCTAACAGTGCTTAGCGGAACATGAAAGTGTACAGAAAACCATGCACATTCACTTTTTCAGGTTTTAAAAATGCTATGAACTAGTCAGTGAACATTTGGGAAAGAAGCAAAACTATTTCTTGGGTTTGAAGGTGAGATACTTACTGGGAACACCCGATTACCACATTAATGTTGACTGCCCCCTGTGTCGTCTCCCCCAAACTCCTGCATGTCTGTCGCTTAGAAATTTCCTCCGCGTTTCAAGTACAGCTTTTACTCTGTGATCTGACTGGACAGATGATGGCTGAGTACAACTTTAAGCTGTCAAAATTGTATTTTAATGCTCTGGGTGCAGATTTAAAAAAAAAAAAAGACCATTCAAAAAAGCAGGCTCAAAGTATATAAACTCTGAGTCACTGCATTTATAGCAAGTATATTTAATTCATGGTTCCCGCTATTATGAATTTATGCACATATTAATAGTTCTGGAGTGCTCTAAACATAGGCTGAAGAAACATTTATGTTTAATGATCAGTTAGGGGCTGGATACTAGGGTATAGCCAATCAGGCATTCATTCATTTTCCCTTCATTCATTCTATTATTTATATACATAAACGTATATACTTGTAAAATTGTGCATGTTCTTTCCAGATGGTTGCTCTTAGGATACATGTTCTTCCTGTGTGGTTTTCATTTGCTTCATGTTGGAAAATGTCCACAGAGATCTGTTTGCTGACTCGAGGCAGACGAACAGCCAGCGTCAGAGCGGACACATACTGTCGCCTGTACTCGCTCTCTGTCGACCATTTCAACGAGGTGTTGGAGGAGTACCCTATGATGCGACGTGCCTTTGAGACCGTAGCCCTCGATCGTCTTGACCGCATAGGTGAGAGCTGTCAGTTCAACATGCCTATGTTATTCACAGCTGCATTGAGAGTGGAGAGTTTAACAACCAGTCACATCTTGTCCCTTGCTTTATTTGTTATTTTTGCAGCTCGCAACCCTTTTTACTTGCAAAGTTTGTTGTATTATAATCTTCAACAAGAAAAAATTAGTTTTTGCTAAACCAATGTTTAATGGGTTCATGAACTGCATGTTATTATTATTGTTTTATTATGTTTCCTGGGGTGCACTTACAAAGTTAAAAAAATAATTTAGAAATAAAAGGCATTTTTCCTACCCAGATTTTAGCCTCTGAACGCTCTGTTTGAAGGGGATTTAATGTGAATGCCCACTGTTGTGATTGGCTGACATCTTTGCATATGAAATAATTATTACATGTGGAACTCTATTCCACAATGTAAATTGTTTTTGTTGATTATAACAGGAGTTTTGGTGAGAATACAGAACTCAGTCACTGATAAACTTGTACTGTTTGATTGACAGCTCCAGTGATTGTAAAGGGAGCGTTCTTTGATCACTTTCTATATATAATTGAATCACGATTTAAATAGATTATTTTCATCTTACTAAGAGAAACGATGTGAAGTTGACCATTTAGTCGCTAGTTTGATTTACTGACACAAAGACAAAGAACATCTGACTGTACATGAATCATTACATTTCAGAAACCACTGGTCACAGATCAGGCATTAGAATTACTTACATGTTATTGTGGCAATGCTGTCGAGTCCATATTGTATAAGTCTGTTTGCAAAGCCTGCGCCGAAATTGCTGACTGATTAACCAAAGAATCCAATACCAATGAAATGTACCGAATACAAATAAATATTGCTCAACTAAGACATTCAAATTGTTGAAAATAAATAACCACATTCCTAACATTAAGATCCTTTGGAAGGTAATGTTATTTTTTTCCATTGATCCTGTATTGCTTTTGTCTACTCGTCATCTCACTAACACGCCAGTGGGTGGGGCCAAAGTTGTGATGTAGTAGGTGTTGATCTTCTTCTGCTGAGGCATTCTTTAATTGCATCATAGATAGACACATTCTCTGGGCTTGGTTACAATAAAAGCTGTTTTTGGCCTAACAAAGAAGTTTTCAGTTCTGAAACTTGCAGTTTATTCTTATAGTAAGATGATATGTTAAAGGCTCAAGGAGACCCCTTTAAATAGCTTTTTGGCTATTGGTAAACATTTATCAAACAACCCATATGGCTTAAGTCAGGGGTGTCCAAACCTGCTCCTGTAGGGCCACTGTCCTGCAGAGTTTAGCTGCAACACACCTGCTTAGACGTTTTTAATGATTCTAAAGGCGTGAACTATGCATGTAATTATTGTCAAAATGAATAACTGAGTTTATCCATGCTATTCTGTATTTATTTTTGTCCTCACAGGAAAGAGAAACTCTGCACTCCAGCACAAGGTTCAACGGGATCTTAATTCCGGAGTTCTGAACTACCAAGAAAACGAGATCATCCAGCAGATCGTGCAGCACGATAGGGATATGGCCCATTGTGCCCACCTCATGCAGACACCTTCCCCAGCTCCTCACCCAGCACCGACTGCCTCTTCCCACACCCCTGTCATCTGGGCACCTCTTATTCAGGCTCCTCTACAAGCTGCCGCAGCCACCACTTCAGTAGCCATTGCCCTGACTCGCCACCCCCAATTGCCTCATGCCCTCTTCCGACCCCCTTTTCCGCTGCTTGGCTCGCTGAAAGACCAGCCAGGGTATGTAAAAAGGTTCCCAACTGCACTTTCGGGCACTGCTGCATTTGGTGGCTCTCCATCAACCAGTTCACAGTTCAGCTCTTGTATAGAGACCCCAATTCTGGACACACTCAGGGCCGAGAGATCATCTACCTCCACACCTCCGCCACCATCCTCCAGCTCTCTTCCATCCACCATCACAACAACTGTCACCACCACCACCTCCAGCATCACAGAGTCTTCCTTCTACCCCCATAGACCCCTTGTCTCCCATGGGTCCAAAGACTTCAGTGTTGCCCAGCTTCATTCTCAACCACAACTTCCTCAGGCCTCTTTCCCCAGCATTGCTTCATCACTTCGTGGTTTCTTCCAACATGGAGCTGTTGGAGGAGAGGCTGTCCAGCTTTCAGTTCCCCCTACATCCACCCTTACTCCTTTGATAGCACACTCGGTAAGTCCCATCCTAACCCAACTGCATTCAGCTCAGCCAAATCCTCAACCAACAAAACCAAGTCATGACTTGAATAAAGTTGCAAGGACAGCCTCCCAGTCTCCTGTAACAGAGTCCCCTATCTGCTCCAGGAGCGTTCTTGAACAAGTCCCGAGTCCACCAAGTCCCATCCCATCCCAACAAATCCCATCCCAGCACACTCAGATTGGTCTAAAGCCAGATGTTCTTTCGCAGCTGTCCCAAGAACCATCTGCTCTTGCTTCCCTTGCACAATATGGGTCCGGAAATCTGTCCCCATGTAGCACACCTTCAGCTTGGAGTCCCACGTGTCAGAGTCCTACAGTGGAGAAAATGAGGATGTCCATGCACAGCCAGCCTGCTAGCATCTCTGGATCACAAAGCTCACTCCTAACCCCTCAGACACTCTTCCCACCACCACCTCAACCAAGACAAAGGGGTGGATCTCTAGTTGACCTACCTTCACAACATTTAACCACCATTTCCATGTCCCTTCCTACTCCAGGATTACCTGAAAAGTCCAAGTTAGTTGGAAGAGGACCACAACCACCAGACTTATCCCATCATAGAGGATCGGCTTCAGGTTACTCACCGCTCCCATCGCCCCCTCCAATTATGAAACCATTTAGCGCAATACCTGGTCATGTTGTCCTTTCAAGACAAACTTCCAAATTGTCCATAACTCAGACTGAGTCTTCAGGTGGGTCACCAGCCCATGGGTCTAGTGACAGGTCCTCCCCTGGGACGCCAAGCTTGCACCCAAAACTCCCATCGAACTTGTGAGAATGGTCTGCACCCTCCTGCAATGAGTGAGCAACGTTTTTTTAATACGTCAAAACACTGACATTTCTCACCAGAGGAGGGTGTATGTATCTACTTGAACTTCCCTATTTGTTATGCCAAAAGAAGGAATGGATTAAAAACTGGCAGAAGAATGACGATGGGACTTAAATTTGTCTTCCATGTTCTGTCGGTAATTTTTGCAATATTATTGTCAGATGATAAGACTGTATAGGGATATGCAAATTATAAATTCCAAAAAAAAGAAAAGAAAAAAGTTACTTCAAAGTAATAACTCTAAAGGATGTATGTTTGTGATTGTGTGTACGTGTGAGCGAGCGATTGCTATTGTAATGTTATAATAGTGTGCTCTTTTTAAAGAAGGGAATTATGCTGGGTCAGGGAAGCAAAGCTACATTCGTCGCACTTCATCAGTCGGGCATCATCTGTCACTGTGAAAGAACACGTCGTACAGGTCTCTCCGGGCAGGTGGCACTAGCACAGATATATACACACACAAACAGAGGCGCACACAAACATTCACACATGCACAAATAAACCTAGCCCTCAACATCCCAATTATCTAGACCTAGTATGATCTTTCCACTTGACCTTGACCCCAAACCTCCATGCAGACGAAGAGGTACTGCTCAGTATCTATGGCCTTTCCTTTTTGTAACAATACTGCCTTAGTGTCTGGACACCAGGGAATGACACCCTCACTTCCACAACAGAACCGAGAACATTAAGAATGTTTTGCAATCATTTTGTATGTGCTTTGTATGTGAATTTGTGCAGTACTTAAGCAATAAAACTGTATGCTTGGTTTTTGTACGTGCACAGAGGTTGAACTGTAAATTGCAGGTTTCTTCCTGTCAAACAAAACATACTGGAGGATTGTCAATGGCAGTGACACAACCAATATGAAAGATATTAAAATAGAGCCCACTGCAGTTACCAAAGCTTCTAAGTTAAGACTAGTAATTACATAAGTAATGTTAGAATTTGGTTTGTATGTTTTAATTTCCTTTTGGCATCTGTTCAAATGCACATTATGTAAAATGCAGACAGCAACATAGGCCCCATTTACACTGCAGGTCTTGATGCACAATTTCGCTTGGTTACCTATATCCCATTTTTTTGACGACCCACTTACATAATCTTTTAAAAGCGACCCGTATCCATTATTTGCATTTACACTATACACTGGCGAAACAGCCCAAGACGTTCTGGCCCGGAAAAGGAAGCAAAATGGCACGATATGCAATGGACGCAAACTAAATGATTATTCATTCTTTAAAGGTCAGCAAAACATTGCTCTCGTAAGGTGGAGGAAAAAAAAGAGAGCCCTTGTTCGAGCCTGGGCAAATTTGTGATCGCAGTTCATGTCTACCAGTTGACGTCATTAGCCTCCGTCGCTTTTTCAGTGACGTACAACTCGCATTTTCTGGGGAATATCCGATTTGGCCGCTTACATGGCAGATAAAAATGCACTTATCCGAATCATATCGGATTTATTACCACATATGAGTGAGGCCTGAATCCGATCTGAGGATATCGGAATACATGCAAGGGTTTTTTCCTGCTTACATGTTCACATCATATCCGATCTGTGCCACATGAGAGGGAAAAATCGTAATTGGGTCACTTGAACCATGCAGTGTATATGGGGCCATAGTGTCAGCCCAGATCCGGGCCACATCTGGTACATGTGGATTCAACGTGTACCAGATGTGGGCTGACACTATGTTGCTGTCTGGGCTCACAATTTGCATGAGGTTGTGCTTTCTGGTTGTGCAATACATGTTTTGGTTAGTATGTATTATATTTCATATCCGTGAAATGAAACATTTTTGACCATTTGAGATGTATTGCAGCAGAGGTACAGCAGACTAACATAAAACAACTCTGCTAACACGATAGTTAGCTTAGCACCTGCTATGACATGCCATATGTGGCTGGAGGTAAAAGGAGGAATAGTATTTTTCTAAGTGTCCTTCCTTTTGAGCAAAGCTTACACAGGTTGATCATGAAAATTCCCAGCTTTGTCCCAAGTTATTATATATTGTATAATTTATATGATTTTATAATACATGTCTATGTATATATCTAATTATTGTGTAAGTGTTTGTTTTGTTAATCTATATATTCATAATCTATATACTGTCACCATCAGTCTACAGATACTGTCATTATGCAAAACTTGGTCCTTCTACTTAATTCTGTTCCATTCTTGCAATATGCATTTGATTATCATATCATTATTTTAATTTTCAGAGCCTGGTTTTTCCAAGTTAACATTGTTCCCTGCAATGAAGTCAGATAAAATTCCAAGGAAAAATGCAAATGAGAGTGGTATATGTGATGTTGAATATTAATTAGTTAAATATCAAAGCATCAAAGACCTTTTTGTTAGTATTACAGAGCACACAACGCATTACACTGTAATATTTCTTTTTCAGGTCTGAGTGTGAGTGTATGCGTTTTTTTATTGTGCATTTATGTTGTAGCATTTTATAATATTCTGTGCATTTATTGTTTATCATAACCAAAGTGAGGTATCATTACTGATTGTTATACAGTAGCATTTTTAACCCCACCAACGTCATCACAGACAGCCTGACTTTATTAAGAGGTGGTCATGCATTGATGGCTGATGAGTTCAGAGAGGGTCATTTTGGGTAAAAAAAAATTATATTTCAAAACAGTCTGGCAAAATGGTTAAGCCATATGGCATATCCACGATGGACAAGTTGTGTCATTATGCATCACTCTACAGTGCACTTTCAATGAATCAAAAAACAAATTGTTCTTCCATCTTAAACAGCTTCCTCCAGGAATATGTCCCCTTCGGAATTCACAAACATATTAGTGCAATATTTTCACATGGAATTTGAACAACTGCAGTCTTTTTTGCCCTTTTTTTGGGAGTTGGAAGATGGCCAACTTGCCATATTTGGTCAATGTTTCACTTTATCCTGATTATAATGATTATAATTATGGTAACGATATGTAATATGACTAACATGCTTCAGAATCAAAATATTACAGAATATAATGTTCATCATGAATACTGAATAATCATGTATGTACGAATATTCATGAGTATAGCTATATGATATTTCATTTGAACTGTTAATTGATAAATAATTGTAAAAAATTAAATTTTATTGTTTCCTTTGTTAAGTCTGTGTTATTTTGTCCTTTGTTTCTCTTTCTTTCTTCCTGACCATGTAGCATCCTGAGTAAAATTCCTCTCCATATTTTATCATATATGTATTAGGGCTGTTAAAGATACCACACTCATTTAATTTTCAATGATATTAAACACCACAAACAATACCTACCCTTTTTATTTTATGGTAAGAGTGGCTTCCAGTTATTTTAGCTGTACAAAAACAGTCTGTCACTTGTTGCAAACTGGAATTTGTTATTTTCATTTACAATAGCTATCACAAACACACTGCATTGTAGTGCAAATAGTAGCATTTTACTGCAGTTTACTGCTATTCTTTGAGTTATTTACCTATTCACTTGTAAAGTGTGTGACGTTCACGTTTGATAACACAGTCAAGCAATCATATTAATCATATTAATTGTAAAGAGCGATACCTTTTTGCAAAGTTTACTACAGTAACTTTGAGCTGACGTGCATAGAGGCGGGGCTAATTTGCATATTCATGACTCCGTGTATACTAAATGAAGCAAGGGTTTAGAGTTACATTCAAGCTATTTTAAGGCATAAAGAATTTTTTTCACAGGACAAAACGTTTAAATATGTAATTTTGGAGGTCAAAGATGAGTTTTAAGGGGTAAAATTACCAACTACAGGGGGGCTTTAAAGGGTTAGTTCACCCAAAAATGAAAATTAGCCCATGATTTACTCACCCTCAAGCCATCCTAGGTGTATATGACATTCTTCTTTCAGACGAAAAAGTTGAGTTATATTGTCCTGGCTAATCCAAGCATTATAATAGCAGTAACTGTTTTTGAAGTCCATAAAAATGCATCTGTCCGTCAAATAACCTGCTCCATATTGCTCCGGGAGGTTAATAAATGCCTTTGGAAGTGAACTGTTGCGTTTGTGTAAGAAAAATATCCATATTTAAAACTTTATTAAGTAAAGTTTCGGCCAATCACCTTCCGTATTCAGTTTATGGGAAAAGTTTTGAAAGTGCCTCTGTAGTTCAAAAAAAAAAATGGACGTAGTTTGACGTCACCCATAGGATTCTGAAGAGCAGTTTTGGAGTGTAAAGTAGGGACGAGCTGGCCGTTGCCATCTTAGCAGCGCGTCATCGAGTGCCACTCCCAGATAATAGAAAATGGGCAAAGAGGCGGGACGTGGGCGGAGCTGAGGTGACGTGATGACTAACAGACAGCAGATGACTGGCTACCCACCTGCCACTCAAAGTGGCCACGCCCTTAATTATGCAGAACTTTGTTATATAACGTAAACAAATGAGTTCCCCTCATTTCCTGAGGGGGGTGAAAAAATTCACCCCCCTCACAGTTGTCATGAAGGGCAAAATTAGCTGTTTAAACCAAACCTAGAATTCTGCTCCCTTCTGGAGCCTGTCTCTAATGGCCAGTCAATGAACTGCAGTTTAAGTCACTTCCGTATTGGCTTCAAGAGAGAACGCGGGAGGTTGCCGCTTGGCTACCAGGTACGCTCGTCAGACGTCACATACGCATCTTGAACTCCGAGAAGGCACTTTCAACACTTTTCCACAGAAGGCGATCAGCCGGAACTTTAATTCAAAAAGTTTTAAATATGGATATTTTTCTTACACAAACGCAACGATTTGCTTCAGAAGGCCTTTATTAACCCCCCGGAGCTGTGTGGAGCATATTATTTAATGGACAGATGAATTTTTTATCGACTTCAAAAACAGAGCAACAGTTGTAACAGCCATCATGATAAAGCTTGGAAGAGCCAGGACGTTTTTAATATAACTCAACTTTTATTCGTCTGAAAAAAGAATGTCATATACACCTAGGATCACTTGAGCTAATTTTAATTTTGGGGTGAACTATCCTATTTGTGTGTAAACAACGAGCCTATAATGGTAAAAATCCACCCAATACTTTTTTATAATCCCCAGTCATTATCAATCTCTCATAATGGAGAAGGGAAACCCCGCCCATGACTGTTGATGATCTCCCCTTTAAGCATAGATACACCCCTGATTGAGAAGCACAGAGATGATATCGCCATTTTGTTTACTCGCTGGATCAGCTATCTAGAGTAGTACTGTCTATGGGTCCTTCTCAATTCTTATTTGTTCCTTTCCTAGCTTCCTTTCCTCCCATCTTATTCAGGAGGCGAGGGAAGGACGCAAGGAAAAGATGCGAGGACAGAGAAATTACATCAAAGGAAATTATATATCCTCGCTCCCTTTAGCGTCACTTCAAAGTCTTGTAAATGAATAATGAATCTACCGTTACACCGCTGGATTTATCTTGCACGTCGGGATTCTTGAACATTAGAGAAACGTTAATAATTTATATTCTAATAGTTTCAACCTGCACAAAATACCACATCCGTATTTATTTATATTACCAGTTATTATTAACAATGAATTATTCCCAGTTATTAACTGCTTTTTATTTGTTGTATAGTATTTAATTTTCTTTCATTTTCTTGTGCTTTGATATAATTCTGCAACTGTCCTACTACAGTTGTTGTAATTTGACATACATTTGCATCTTGTACATGTAAACAATAATGATAATTATATTATAATAATAATAATTAATAAACTGTGGCAAGATGTGAAGGAGGTTGGAGAATTTACATGTGCGTCACATTTGGTCACAGTTGAAAAAACACTTCACAAGGATATACCTGTGTGTATACTATCACTGCTCATGACTCCTCAGGTTCCTGAGTCAGGAACACTCCTCAATCCTCACCTCAAGGTGCAATTACAGAGCTGAGATGTCTGACAAGATGGCTGAGCTCGACTGGTTTCCGGGTCATAGGATGGAAGACGGAAGAGCGAGGAAACAAGAAGGGATATTTTTTTACATTCCCACATGAACACCTATCCAACAACATAAATGTATCCACTAACCATTTAGAAACATCCAGGTGCAGTCTAAAAATTGCAACCTTTTCCTGAGTCTCTCCATCAGTGTCCGACTCCAGTTCAAACATGTAAGGCTGCACTTCACAACTGATTATTTCCTGAGAGATTGAGCCTTCTTCTGGAAGGGGGACAGGGAGGAGCAGCTCATTTGCATTTTAAGGGAAACACACAAAAACGGCACATTTTTGCTTGCACCCAAACGGGCAAATTTGACAAGCTATAATAAATGATCTAAGGGTATTTTGAACTGAAACTTCACTGACACTTTCTGGGGACACCAGAGAATTATATTACATCTTGTGAAATGGGGCATTATATGTCCCCTTTAAGGATTCATAAAAGATTAATGGCTGTCTGAGATGTCGGTATGGTGATAAAGGTTAGGATAATGATTTTTCAGTGCCACGCACACTGCGAGTGTGTATTTGCGCCCCAAATTACGCACTATGCACTTTTACACCATGTACTTATCAACTATAAGTAGGCTATGTGAATTGGGATGCACCTCATATAAGCAGCCACACCTTGATCCGTTTGGACCCAGAAACTGTGACAGGTTGGAATGAAATAAAAGTTGCAATAGTCTTTTCTTCTCTATACAATGGTGCAGGTATGACGTCACTTTGTAGGCCAATCTGCAGTTAGCATCACACTGATTCCCTTAACAAAATACCCAATAGGATTTCCCCATAGGCTTTTGGATTATCACAAAAAACAAGCTCTGTGGTCAAGATCATTTTCACAGATGAACACAACTTTTAAGACTGCCAAAATGCAGTCGCCAGAAAGTAAAAAGCTAGCGTCAACATCACTAAGCTGGACAACTCTTTCAGTTGTATTTAAAAACATTTTCCCAGAATGTTTGAGTTAGACTTGTTTATAAGAGCACAATTATGAGCATAACTGAATCTGTAAAAGCTGACTGAGTTTACCTGTTCGACATGATGACGTTTAATGTCCCCGACAGCCTCTGTAGTCTCATTTAGCCACTTGTTAGCAACCACCTTTTTCAAGACACACAACAGCTTTAAACAAGAGTGAGTTTAGAGTCATGAGGGGGTAATACTGATGTATTTTATTTTGTAGAATAAAACGTGAAAGTGTCTTGAGCTTGTATTCTTATTCCAGCCATTTAACCAAAATCACATAAATAAATAAAAACATTGACTTTGGGACGATGGAAACAGAAATGCTAAAATGCTAACTCTCTTCCATGTTTTGGCCTATACAGATGATCTCATACCTGCACCCCTCTATTATGACGTATATATGAGTGAAACGGCTTCTCAAACAAAAAAAAAAAAGAAAGACAGGACTTGATTTTGTCCATCGGGTATTTATTGGATGGGTGGATGGTTGTAGTTTGCTATTGGTCGATCTCATGTGAGTGACAGGTTGTCCGCCCTCACGCAGGTAAACACGTCACCAGAGAAGAGAAGATGCTGCACGAGGGAGGGTAAATTGTTTCCATAAAAAATAAGAATTGTCCATTTTGATTTCATGGTATCTTTAACAATTATGAATCGGTCTTGCACATTCAGAGGAGGCTTACGTCCCTGTTGAAAAATAAGGTGAATATTGAAATTATAACTGAATATTTTAATTATTATTAATATTAATAAATTCAATGTAATTATTTCGACACAAAACGTTTAATCAATGGCCCTCATTTGCATATGTCTCAAGCATATGGCTTCTGTAACAGTGCCACAGAACGAGAGAATCACAAGGTCGTGTCCTTGAACATCCACAGCGCTGTTTCTCCTGAGCCTTAGATTCCAGCGCTTCTGACACTTGATGTAGCTCCAGTGGGGAACTGAGATAGCATCGTCCACTTCCCCGAGACAGTGGTGGATCAATCTCCCACTGTCTTGCTCTTCATCCCCCATTACACTGGACTGTTTAACCCCTATCAGTATCATCGTGGAACAGAGCATCTAATCTGTATGTTTTGCTCACCAGAGAAGTGTTATCCTTCCTAGTGTGGAATCATGCAGGGATGGCTTGTGAAGAACAAACCAAATGCTGAAATGGTGTTAATGGCAGACAGCTATTATACTTTGTCCCGCTCTGGAGCTGATGCTTCGTAAGAATTCCACTCATAGCGGCTTGATGTCAGCGAGCCCTGCTGGCGAATCAAATCCTGGCTAAGCCTCACCCTATTTGCATACAAATTGACCAGCTGATCCCTGTCACTCTGACAATACAGCCAAGGTACACCCAGACTGCAAGCCCTGCTAATTACAGCGTGATCCCGTTATATTAATGCCAAAATGGATCCCTAGTCTGCAATGAAACCTGATGCTCTGAAGTTTCCCCTTATTGTCGGCCCTTGTTAAAGTTTGAAAAGTTGTGTTATAAATTTTAATTGCGCATCAGGACTGCTGACTCACTCTGTAACAGAACGGCTCCTGCACAGAAGACAAGTTTTTATTTGATCCCTCCTCCCACTGGAACATTTGGAGTATTTGTTTGCGCTATTTAGCACTATCCGAATAAATAAAATGAATAAATTATGATGTTTTCATTGTGAATTTTGTTTTGTGTACTAATGTGCAATAGTGCCTTGGCTGTCCAATTACACACTGACCCCTAGTGGTCACTGTCTACAGCCAACAAATGATTAAATTTACCTTTATTTTGCTCTCAGGGGTCATTTATTTAATATCACAGCTAATTGAGTACAGACCTTGATAGCCAAACAAATCCAGACCATTCTTATCCAAGCATATAAGCATGTAACCTATAATTCAATATAATTTCTCTGAAATTATTCCTTGGCATCAGGTGCTGTTTAAAAGTATGAACACATCAACACAGAGAAATGACATTGGACTGACCTAATTGTCTAGTTTCTGTATTTTCAATTTCATCCACGGGGTGGCGTTATTGGGATATTTGCTTTTGACAATATGTGAAAGCACAACATATTCAATATATGCATGGTGTTTAAAAAAAATAAAACATACAGGGAAAAATAATGGAATTCCACAATATATTAATAAATTCAGGATACTTGAAATGGTCACTGTAAACACATACAGTACAGTACTGATGAAAATAATTTTACAGTGGGATGAAAAAGGATTAAAATGGATCCTAAAAAGCATGTGACAGTCTATTTTTGGCACCCCTAATATCTTGTTTGGAGGATGAACAGCTGTTTGCGTGTGAAAATATACGGGGTTTACAGTTCACAAGGTTGCGCTCAAGGCACCACAACAATGCGCATGGTGTTGGTGTAGCCAGATCCTGGGCGCCAGCCTGTGACAACGATGATAACATCGCCAGACTTGAAGTACTTCCGGGTCTTGCCTGAAAGTCAAAATGGAGGGTGTAAACAAGCAGGCCAACAAGTACAAAGGTAAATGGTTTTAGTGTCTGATATATGAATATCATACACTTTTGACCACATCTAATCGCATGTAATACATGCTTTACTAACTGGATGTTAAATTTAAGTTTGTGACTTTTACTACATCGCTACATGCTAGCTTTTAGCTTTAGCTAAGGCCCATTCACACCAAGCACAGCTCAAGCTGTTTAAAGTCGGTTGATTCTGATTGGTTGTAAATGCTTTTATTCTTCATCAGCTGGATTGAATATTTCTGTGAATACTCGCCAAGACAGATGTTTAAAATACTGTAATTCTGTGTATATGTGTATAACGGCATTATAAGTAAGATTGTTTTGTCTACATCAGCATGAGTTTGAAAATGACATTTCATTTGTTCAGACTCATGCCATCAAGAATTTGCTATGAATATTTATAAAGTTGGAATGATGTGCTTTAAAACAATACCAAACTTGTGCTGAGGGGAAGCGCCAGACGTCGAGAAGCGAGCAGAGAAAAACCGCACTCTTCTCAGTAAGATATAATATAATATATATTAATAATCAGATATAATTTAGATGTTTAATTGCTATTTGGGGTATTGGGATCGCTAGACAAGGGCTTAATGAACTCATTTGTGTGAAAACCTAAAAATCGACCAAAATTGACATTTTCATTTGTTTTGCCTGTAGCTCAAAATTAGCCTGTGCGCATTCCTACTCATTTTGCCAGCAAGGATCACACACACTCACACACATGGCGAGCTTGAGTTTAGTTCTACACATCAGCCCAGTCTATTCTGTAACGTTAGTGATAAGCAGAGTCAGTTTTTTTGCACATTAATCTGACAATAAATGTGGCACACCCAGAGTCTCTTTTCTGGCTATGCTAGAGCTCTGTGTTGTTATAGTTATACGTTGTATACCTAATGACATGCACTACACAGCTGAGCATGTGTATAAGTGCATAGTATTAGTGTATTGTTTGAATTTTATATAGTTTTATTTAAATTGAACCAGTAGGTAATATCAGTTTACATTTCCAAACATTAATTTTGCCATTAATTGTAAGAATCCAGTAAGATTTTTGTATGCACAAAGAGTCTGACAACAGCCTGTACGCTCCACATGGAGATCTGATCTCACCATCATCGAGTCCGTCAGTTATTACATGAAGAAACAGAAAAAAACAAATCCAGAACAACTATGGCAACATCTCCAAGATGCTTGAAGAAACAGACCTACAAGCTGTGAAAAGTTTTAGGCACTTGTGTAAAAATGCTGTAACGTGAGGATGAAAATAATGTCATACATAGAATTTATTTATCAATTAACTTTTATTAACCAAATCAAATCAGGCTCATTGTGCATACAAAAATCTCACTGGATTATTAAAATTAATGGCAAATGAATGTTTGGAAATGTAAACTGATATTTCCTACTTAAACACTACAGCAAAAGATACAAATAACTAGCTTAATACCATTTCTTTGGGGCGAACATACTAGCATACCTAAGACTTTTGCACAGTACTGTAGTATATATATATATATATATATATATATATATATATATATATATATATATATATATATATATATATATTTATATATATTCTCTTGGTAACTCATAGACACCTCATGCCTAAGCAAAGCGATCAAGAGATTTTACCCTAGCTGCATCCAGCATCCCTGTAAAAGGTAACCTGCTCGGTAAGTGAGTAAAGACTAACTCAATGAGCATCTGTTAGTGTCACACAAGATGAAGTACTAGATTTCTCTAGACGTCTCATTACCGATCTCCAGGGCGAAGCTGACACGTAGATCTACATCCTCAGCCCATACATCATTAGCAGGCTTGGTGTAGAGGATGGGGATGATGCTGCGATACAGGTGCAGCTGCCGAGATGTCTGGCCGTTACGGGTCACAGCAATGATAGGAGCACGTGGCCTGTATCTGGAAAGCAGCTGGGCAGACCTGAGGAGACGTAGATATGTTGATGTTTAATACAAAATATTACAACAGAATTATTAAAGAAATAATAATAAGATAGACAGATAATATTATGTTATAATTAGTCATGGACTCTCCTTTCAAGATTCAACCACAATGATAATAATAATAATAATTTATTTTTCGTATTATTATTAAATATTACAATTAACGGGTTGAACAGGAAACAATATACAACCACATAAACACAAACAACATGTACAACACTGAACAAAGCTGAGAGAACACAGGGCTTAAATAAAGGGAGACTAATCAATGTAACAGCGAACAGGTGAGTAACTCAAATCAGCAACCATAGAAACAGACTAGTGGCGGGAAAATGGGAACAAAGGAAACAGGTGCAGGAACTAGAACTACACCAAAACAGAACATATGCATGACATTAGTGCCCCCTCCCAGAAGGCACCATAGAAATTAGTTCAAAAGAGGAGGGAGGGGGTTCAGGTGGAGGGCATGGAGCTGGAGAGAGACCTTGGGGGAGTGGAGGGAGGAGCCAGGGAGAAGATTATGGGATGGTCCAGGTGAGGACCCAGAGCACAGCCAATGCAAGAGCCCAAGGCGGCACAGATGGAAGGGAGGAGCCATGGTGGAGTCAGGAAACCGACCGACAGCAGTGGAGCCAGAAGAGTTGGAGACCCAGGCGGAGCCAAGGAGATGAAAAAGACCAGGCGAAACTGTAGGTCCTTGAAGCCCAGGCCAAGCCACAGTGACGAGCTGGCGAGGTGGAGCCAAGGTGTCGGAGGGCTGAGGTGGAGCCCAACAGAGCAGAAGGGGTGGAGGGACGAGGTGCAGCCGAAGGCCCGGAAGTCTGTGTCATAGGCAGAGTGACGAATGTCCAATGTGGAGCCAACTAGGAAGGATCCAAGTTGAAGCTGACTGGTCAACAGGCTGAGGAGGAGCGACGGGCTTGGTGGCCAGAAGCAGAGCCAGGGGATCCATTTTTCAAGGTGAAGCTAGAGACCGGACGACCCAAGGTGGATCCGCACAGCTGAGTGGAGTCAGAGGAAGAGCCAAATAACTGAAGGGAACCAATGGAGAAGCAGGAGGCTTGGAGCTTGCCGGGACCAGCAGCGACAGGAGACTTTGGGGAATAACTTCCTCCAATTCCTCAAAACATTATATGTATATCCGGCACAGCTCCCCCCCAAGGGGCGTATGTATAGACATACTCTCATCCATGCCCTTGTACTCCACGAGGACGCCCACTGGAGCGGACGGGTTTGCCAGCTCACCCACCTGGTCAGACTCTCTGTAGGGCCCGGGTTATGGCCTCAGTATTCAGCTGCCGTGCTTAATTAATTTATTATTATATATTTAATATATAATTTTAATTTAATGTTGAAAATGAAGAAAATCAATAATTAAAAAGAAACATAAGTTTGACTTTGACTTTTCAGGTTTGATTCATTTAGTGTATAAATGCACTAGATATTAAAACCTTTACAAGCTTGGTCAGGACTCCAACACAAAGCTATTGTATCATCCTAAAAGGTTTTATTTTACGCTAATGATTGGTTGTGCATTAGTCCACTTAATTGGTTTCTTATTAAATAATTATTTCTTTAGTAAGTAACTGAAGTTTGTAAGAAACATTAAAATATGTACACAGCTATGTAGCACAACTGTCAATTATACAGTTTAGCAACTATTAAACAAAATACTTGACAACAGAATGATGCAACTGACCAATCAGAATCAAGAATTCCAGATAGCCGTGGAATAAACAGATATGCTTGTTTGAAATTGTATCTCCTCTGGTTGGAGTCAGTCTGAAACACGTACTCCTGTATAAAAGCCCCAGCGAGTGTGCACTTTTGCCTCTCTGCAACCTACCTTGGGACAAGTGAATAAGGAGTTTAAATTAGCCTATGAAATGTCAAGGTTCAGGCCTGCAAAGGTCAGACTGTCTCGCTCAGCGCAATGAGATGCATTTCGATCAGCCACAAGGCAAATCGGATAATGTATGAGAATGACAAAGAGACAGAGACTCTTTAATGTTTAACTAACTCTACACAACTGATAAAATGCTATGCATGTTTAGAGGAAGCAATATCTCTTTTAAAATGGCATAAGACGAGATGCATCCTACAAAGCATTTGCATTCAAGTTTTACATTCTTTAGTTCATGTGCACAACACTGAGTTGAGGGCACTGTACCTAATATTAGAAACACGTGTGTGTGTAAATGCCACTGTAAGACATTAGGGTTATGAAGGGTGTCTCTGACCTGCCAGTCTTGGTGAGGACGATGATGGCGCTGGCACAGCATTTGAAGGAGGCTTCCACTGCACCAATGGCCACGGACTCAGTGGGGTCACGGGTCAGTGTGTGTGTGTGTGTGTGTGTGTGTGTGTAACTGCCTGTGGAACATAGCGGCCTCTGCTTCACGGGCGATCTGACGCAACACAAAACATGTGGATACAAATGAGGATAATTTAAAAAAAAAAGAAAATTGACAAAATAAAGACATTTTAATAGTCATTTGAACTGGAATCCACTCAATCAGGAATTTCGAGTGGGGGCAAGAGATTTGACAGCAGATTTCACATTAATGTTCAAGTTTTTAAAACATTAGTGTCATTTTGAAAATGGACAAAATACATAAATACATTTTGATAGTCATTTGAAAAGGAATCCGCGCAATCAGGAAGTGATGGCGAGAGATTTTCCCATACAGGTTTTGCATTCAGGTTCAAGTTTTGAAAACATTGTAGAGTTTAATTTTGAACATCGACAATCCAAGCAATTGGGAATTTCAAGTTTACAAATTTCTTTACAATCGCTGGAGCTGTCAACCACACAGCGCGAGTTTATCAGTGACTGAGTTCTGGACTCGTGACAAAACTCCCATTATAATAAACAAATCTCTTATTTACATTGTGTTTGCACTGTTAGTTTATGATGTAAGCATTTGTTAGTGTGCAGAAATCCAGATCTCTGCATTCATGCGCTCAACATGTCTGTGATCGGCTACAATACTCATCACTGCAACCTTTCATACCACAATATAAATATGATGCTATAGATCTAAATGCAATGCTATTATCAACACTTCTCAGGATCAGTTAACCTTGAAAGCTTTAACAGTAAAAATGTGCAAACAATTGAGAGAGTTAAACATCTAAAATGTAGCTATTACCTATACAAAGAGGTCAGCCAATCACAGCAGTGGGCGTCAATGCCAGTCTCCTACGCAGTTTACCGGCTCCTGCGTCAGCATCACACGCTTGCATTGCGGTGCTCATGTGAACAGCATCGGCTGCCGTAGAACCCAAAAGCGGTGCACTATTTATAATGTAAACTGTGCAGGAGACTGGCACAGGCTGGAACGAAATTGTTGAATAAAGTCGTTATTTTTGTTTGTTTTTGCACAGAAAAAGTATTTCCGTCGCCTCATAAAATGAAGGTTGAACCCTGGAGTCACACGGACTATTTGAATGATGTTTTTACTGCCTTTTTGGACCTTGGAAGTGTTAATTAAATAGCTGTCAATGGAGGGGTCAGAGAGCTCTCGGATTTCATCAAAAATATCTTCATTTGTGTTCAGAAAATGAACGAAGGTCTTGCGGGTTTGGAACGACATGAGGGTGAGTAAATAATGACAGAATTTTCATTTTTGGGTGTACTAACCCTTTAAGTGGGTTGAAAAGTTCAAATAACTGCATTTGTAAACAATAAAAGGTTTTCATTTAATACTAAATAACATGTGTTTAAGAAAACATTACATTCAGTTTGCACAAGTATATTCTTTTAAAGTATATTATTTATGTAATACGTACTTAAAAAGTATGCTAAACTGTATTTCTTTTCTGAAGGGCAACTGTTAATTGCTCATGTAGTAAGTACAGTTACAGCAATAGCATTAGCATTTAGCCACTGTTTAGTTTTGCTAGCTGTGCTCCTAGAGTTAAGAGATTTGGGGTAAGATTACATCAATATTCTGCTTAGCAAGCTAAACTTGCAGTATATTATTAGTATATTACAGAAGGGGCGCTCTTGATCGTACCTGGTGCTGTGTGCGCACAGATTCTATTGGGTATTCTCCCTTTGCGGTCTCTCCACTCAGCATAATACAGTCGGCACCGTCGAGCACAGCATTGGCCACGTCGTTGCTCTCGGCACGGGTGGGGCGGGGCTTCTTTATCATGCTCTCCAGCATCTGACAGTCAAAGAGACAATTGGTGGATGAACAATCAATTTGTGATAGATTAACTGATCCGGCTCACTTGCTTCTGCATGGTATCAGTTCTAACCTGTGTGGCGCAGATGATTGGTTTGCCAATCCTGTTGCAACGACCAATCATCATCTTCTGAGCCAGGAACACCTTCTCAGTAGGGATCTCAATACCCAGATCTCCACGGGCGACCATGATACCATCGCTAGCCTCCAGGATCTCATCAAACCTACACAAATAAAGAAATATAAATAAAAAATCATCATGATTTTTTGCAATCAAACAAATACCAGTTAACATATTTTGTATATATTTTCAATAACTTTTCTACGTAAATATATTTTTCTCTGATTTCTATGTGAATGTATTTTAAAATGTAATTTATTCCTTTGATGAATAAGATGAGGTGCATTAATAATAAGAAGAAATGTTTCTTGAGCAGCAAATCATTATATTAGAATGATTTCTGAAGGATCATATGACTGAAGGAGCTATGGAGAAATGATGCTGAAAATTCAGCTTTAACAACATAGGAATATTACATTTTAAAGGGGTCATGAATTGAGAAATTAACTTTCCCTTGAGATTTTGATTTACAAAAAGTCATCGTAATAGTTTCAGAGCTGAAAACTTCCTTGTTAGTCAAATACAAGATTAATTGACAGCTGGCTCATCAAACGAGAGATCTGCAAGAATTTGCTTCCCTGTGACGTAAGAGAGCAGCGAAACACCGCCTCAACAGAAGAAGACAAACGCCTAATTCTGTAGCCCCGCCCACCAATTTGGGCATGACATGTAACATAAAAAACATAGGCCTAGTGGCGCTAAATCGGATCAAACTTCCGAGCAATAAAAATGCCGTTAAAGATACAAAATATTGTGCAGTGCGTAGTTGCGGAAGAACACAGTCGCTGCATTGTCTTGTTATAGATTGTTTGATATCTATGTGTCTAACTAATCATAATTACCGATAACTTACCACGCTGTCACAGGCTGGAGTATCCTTTGTATTTGAAGTATTGTTGGTTCACTGTCCTGCGATTCGGGATCAGACTCGAACATGTATGGGCCAGGGCTAACGTGTTTTCCAGTCGGGCTACCAAAATATATCATCGGCCTGCCCGACGGGCTATCTTAAATAGTGAAATACAATTCCTTTCTTGATGTGCGTTGTTCACTCTCTTGACTTGATATTTGAAGGAAAATTTTTGAACATGCTGATTTATCTGCAGTGAAGTTTTGCTGATGCACGTACTTGGCTTGTGTGTGTGTGTGTGTGTGTGTGTGTGTGTGTGTGTGTGTGTGTGTGTGTGTGTGTGTGTGTGTGTGTGTGTGTGTGTGTGTGTGGGGACATTTTTTTGGTCCCCATGAGGAAAACATCTTATAAATCACACTAAGTAATGTTTTTTGAAAAAGTAAAATGCAGCATGTCTCCTGTGATGGGTAGGTTTAGGGGCAGGCAGTGTAGGGGATAGAAAATACGGTTTGTACAGTATAAAATGCATTACGCCTATGGAATGTCCCCATAAAACATGGAAACACAACATGTGTGTGTGTGTGTGTGTGTGTGTGTGTGTGTGTGTGTGTGTGTGTGTGTGTGTGTGTGTGTGTGAGTGTGTGTGTGAGTTAATGATGCGCGGATCGCAGTTATATCGACCGATCAGATGGGCCAAGTAATACAAAATAACATTCCAATTAATTGCGGGTGGATGAGAGATAAATTGTTTGTTTCATAAAGACATTTTGCGAGCCCTGTGGGCGAATCATTCCGGTTGCAGTTTTTCCACATTGGATGTTTTTAAAACAATTCCATGTGCTGACGGGTTATGCAAAACTGTTATCCAATCCTACCCGTTGGCGTTTACTTCCAAATCTTCAACGTGGCACGTCTATAAAAAAACAAGCATTCTAGGAGAGAGGCTCAAAACCAGGGTAGAAAATAGCCTATTACTTATTAATTATGATGTTTTTTAATGTAAAAACCATGCAAACGTCATAAGTTAACCTCAGACAACAGTATAATTTTTTGACCCCTTTAAATTTACACAAATAGAAAACAATTATTTTAAATTGTAATAATATTTCATAATATTTTTATTTTTACTGAGTTTTTTATTAAATACATTATATTTATTCTCACTCACTTGCGTACACCCTCATGGTTCTCCAGCTTGCTAATGATCCTGATGTCCTTGCCTTTCTCTCCGAGCACTTTCCTGACAGCTTGAACGTCAGCAGCCTTGCGGATGAAGGAGGCAAAAACCATGTCGACCCCCTGCTCCACACCAAACTGAAGGTCCTGAATGTCCTTCTCAGACACTGCGGGCAGGTCAACATTGGCCCCGGGCAGGTTCACGCCTTTCTTGCTGCCCAAAATGCCACCGTTTTCAATCTCGCAGTTCAGGAAATCAGAACCTGGAACATTCAACAATGTTAACACATCCTGCCACGATGTATCACTTTTATTATGTGTTAAAGAGTTGAACATTTTATGTGGTCACAAGAGATTAATTGAACTTGAAATCAACTTTGACTTGGAACTCACCAATTTCCTTAACCTTGAGTGAAATAAGACCATCATCTACGAAAATATGGCTGTCCTGCTGCACCACCTTTGTGATGTTTTTGTAGTCCAACCACAGGGTTTTCTCATCGCAGTTGTCCTTGAACTTATCATCCAGAGTGAGCTTGATCATGTTACCTTTGACTAGCTTGACCTCCTCAGTGCCACTCTGAAGAAACCAAATACATGAGAATTTAGACCTATAGATCTATAACAGAAGTTTCTAATATTCAAAAGGACATCAGAAAATGAGTCACTATACTTACACCCTTAATAAGCCCAGTCCTGATCTCAGGGCCTTTGGTATCCAGGGCAATGGCCACAGGTCTGTACTCAATGCTACCAGCTCCAAAACTCTCAGTGGCTTCACGGACATTCTTGATGGTTTCAGCATGGTACTGCACGAAAAAATATTATGTACTGTAAAATTAGGTGTCAATGGTTTTAAATAATAACTTTAAGTACTAGTATAGTGGCCAATACTAGTAACTTAAAAATGCCAAAAATGGCATAATACCATCCAGATGGACAGATATATATACTGTAGTGTGTTTTTTCTTGCTCTCAAATGGAAGATAAAGTTTTATCGATTGATAGCATGAGCTCTGAGAACCATAAAACTCTACCGAATGTTGCAAAATAAAAAGAACAAAGTGAACATGTCTTTGCAGAAAAGTCTACAGCTCAATCGCCATGATAGTCTCTGTCCTGCCTGTCCAATCGCAGACTTGGAGCAGAGACAGAGAGGTATATTTAGAATCAGAGAGAGGTAGGTTATGTTTCCAGTGACCCACAGTAACATTTGACTGCTTTTGAACTCAGTGAATGACTGGTCTGACAGCTTTACTGATAGTTCAGTCAATATTTTGGTTGTCATCCCTCTCAATACAGAACGTGTAAATGTAAACATGTAAAGAATGGCTAACTGTAAAAATGCTATAAGAAGTCATTATTTCAAAGAGTAACAAATACAATACAGATTATTATATATATATATATATACAGGTCCTTCTAAAAAAATTTGCATATTGTGATAAAAGTTCATTATTTTCCATAATGTAATGATAAAAATTAAACTTTCATATATTTTAGATTCATTGCACACCAAGTGAAATATTTCAGGTATTTTATTGTTTTAATACTGATGATTTTGGCATACAGCTCATGAAAACCCAAAATTCTCAAAAAATTAGCATATTTCATCCGACCAACAAAAGAAAAGTGTTTTTAATACAAAAAAAGTGAACCTTCAAATAATTATGTTCAGTTATGCACTCAATACTTGGTCGGGACTCCTTTTGCACAAATGACTGCTTCAATGCGGCGTGGCATGGAGGCAATCAGCCTGTGGCACTGCTGAGGTGTTATGGAGGCCCAGGATGTTTCGATAGCGGCCTTAAGCTCATCCAGAGTGTTGGGTCTTGTGTCTCTCAACTTTCTCTTCACAATATCCCACAGATTCTCTATGGGGTTCAGGTCAGGAGAGTTGGCAGACCAATTGAGCACAGTAATACCATGGTCAGTAAACCATTTTCCAGTGGTTTTGGCACTGTGAGCAGGTGCCAGGTCGTGCTGAAAAACGAAATCTTCATCTCCATAAAGCTTTTCAGCAGATGGAAGCATGAAGTGCTCCAAAATCTCCTGATAGCTAGCTGCATTGACCCTGCCCTTGATAAAACACAGTGGACCAACACCAGCAGCTGACATGGCACCCCAGACCATCACTGACTGTGGGTACTTGACACTGGACTTCAGGCATTTTGGCATTTCCTTCTCCCCAGTCTTCCTCCAGACTCTGGCACCTTGATTTCCGAATGACATGCAAAATTTGAGCGACAGTCCAGTGCTGCTTCTCTGTAGCCCAGGTCAGGTGCTTCTGCCGCTGTTTCTGGTTCAAAAGTGGCTTGACTTGGGGAATGCGGCACCTGTAGCCCATTTCCTGCACACGCCTGTGCACGGTGGATCTTGATGTTTCTACTCCAGACTCAGTCCACTGCTTCTGCAGGTCCCCCAAGGTCTGGAATCGGTCCTTCTCCACAATCCTCCTCAGGGTCCGGTCACCTCTTTTCGTTGTGCAGCGTTTTTTGCCACACTTTTTCCTTCCCACAGACTTCCCACTGAGGTGCCTTGATACAGCACTCTGGGAACAGCCTATTCGTTCAGAAATGTTTTCTGTGTCTTACCCTCTCGCTTGAGGGTGTCAATGATGGCCTTCTGGACAGCAGTCAGGTCGGCAGTCTTACCCATGATAGCGGTTTTGAGTAATGAACCAGGCTGGGAGTTTTTAAAAGCCTCAGGAATCTTTTGCAGGTGTTTAGAGTTAATTAGTTGATTCAGATGATTAGGTTAATAGCTCATTTAGAGAACCTTTTCATGATATGCAAATTTTTTGAGAATTAGCAGAGAAATTTTGGGTTTTCATGAGCTGTATGCCAAAATCATCAGTATTAAAACAATAAAAGACCTGAAATATTTCAGTTGGTGTGCAATGAATCTAAAATATATGAAAGTTTAATTTTTATCATTACATAATAAAAATAATGAACTTTTATCACAATATGCTAATTTATTGAGAAGGACCTGTATGTATATATATATATATTTGGAGGCCAATTCAACACCTCAAACTCATGCTCAAACCATTCCTGAACCATTTGCTTTGTGGCAGGGCCCATTATCCTGCTGAAAGAGGCCACAGCCACCAGGGAATACCGTTTCCATGAAAGGCTATACAGCCCCATACGCAAAAAACTATGATACACTGTATATTCTGACACCTTTCTGGCAGAACCAGCACTAACGTCTTGAGCAATTTGAGCTACAGTAGCTCATCTGTTTGATCGGACCACACAGGCCAGGCTCCCCACATGCATCAATGAGCCTTGGCCGCCCATGACCCTGTCTCCGGTTCACCAATGATCCTTCCTTGGACCACCTTTAATAGATACTGACCACTGCAGACCGGGAACACCCTACAAGAGCTGCAGTTTTGGAGATGCTCTGACCCTGTCCTCTAGCCGTCACAATTTGGCCCTTGTCAAACTCGCTCAAATCCTTACGCTTGCCCATTTTTCCTGCTTCTAACACATCAACTGAGGACAAAATGTTCACTTGCTGCCGAATATATCCCACCCACTAACTGGTGCCGTGATGAAGAGATAATCAGTGTTATTCACTTCACCTGTCATTGTCACAATGTTATGCCTGATCGGTATATATAATAATATTTAATATACAGCTCTGGAAAAAATTAAGAGACCACTTAACATTGACTTTTCAGTTTTTCCAGAGCTGTATTTTACATTTTAAACTGTACATTTATATAAATAATGACATATTCAGTTATTGCAGTTATTATTTCAATGATTAACAAATAAAATAAAGTGTTCAATAATACAAGGACAGTGTCATTTTGTTAGTTTATGAATAATTTAGTGATCTCAAGTTAAATATGTACAATTTACAGTGACCTGTATAATATCATGCCTGATGTAGTAATCTGTAGTAAAGGTGCCATGCAGAAAAAGGTAAAAAGCCATGACCTTTAAAAGGGAGAGGTCAGAGCAGTCTAAACTCGTGCTCTGTCTTGAGTCCAAGATAACTTTACTCAATGTATCAATGTACAGACAGATCAGAGCGGCTAACAAGATCAGCTTACAACTACTGACATTTGAAGCGGCACAAGGGAAATGCCACAATGATGGACAATCGACGGCGGTACGAAAGTAAAGTCTAGCTATGGGGATGACAGACTTTTGAAGATATCTTATTACAAGATTAATTGACTGCTTGATGATATAACAATACATTTGTGGATCATTTCAGCATAAATTAATGCTAAAGGCACGATAAACATGATCTGGTGTGATGTGATTTCAAACAAAATCAGGCTAAACCGTTCATTAGGAGTTTGATTCAGGAATTTGAAACAGCTTGCAGTTGGGACGTACTGTAATCAGGCATAATAGGACCCCTTCATAGCCAGTCAACACTGGTCAGCGTATGTCGCTGCAATGTGAATTGGCCTTGAAGGGGTCCTATAATGCCCTTTTATGAAGTCTTAATTTTGTTTTTGAGGTGTAGTAGAATATGCTTTCATGCTTAATTGTTCAAAAAACATTATTTTACATTTTCGATGAAGCCCCTCCTTCCAAAATATGAAATGTGCTGTGATTGGCTAGTGTGTTGTGAATGTCACGCCCCTTGCCATAACAGCAAGCTCTACTCAGATGTAAATATAAGGATAGTGTCAATTTTCAAACCAATTCAAGCCTGATTCAGACCCTGACAATGTAAAAGGACACAGACTTTGCAAGCACAGATTTCATAGGACGTTTCAGTTTGGTATGTTTTTTCCCCATAATTTTCTTATACATTTTAGATACGATGCTATACACCATTTAATCATGATACTTGTTGAAAAACTATGGTAATACAAACAGTAATCGATCACAAAACTATGGTTAATTTTAATGGGGCAGTGAACAGCCTTAAAAGAGCTACAGTAAACACTATATCAACACTAATGTTGGCAAGCAGGCAAGCGTAGCAACAACAAAAAACATATAATTGGAAATATTAATAGAAAATAATAAGACGTATTTAATCAGTTGTGATCCATAAACAACAGATTGTCCTTACAAAGTGGGAACTGCTCCATTTTAGGAGAAGCTTTTGTGCGTAGCCTGCATTGTTCTCCGTAAAATGAGTTATAATGTTGAGTAACAGTATTTAAAATAAATTTAAACCACTCTTAAGTTTCTGTTAAATAAAATTTCTCTCTTTGGAGTGGACTTTGAGCTTTGTAAACCTTGCAGATCTTTTTTAATGCTCAACCAGCAACATTGCACACTAACTAAAGTTGAAAAAGTGAAAAAGCATAACAAGACCCCTTTAACTGAATACCGCTGCTAAGGTATTACAAACTTACAAAAGCGAAGAATGAAAAAGATCTTTGCCGTGAGTATATCGAAATAAGGTCTGGAATGGATGAGATCATGTACCTCATGAGTTCCGTGGGAGAAGTTCATACGTGCAATGTTCATCCCGGTCTTGATCATCTCCCTCAGTGTCTCCACAGATCGGGAGGCAGGCCCTGAATTAAGATAAAACGAA
The DNA here is from genome assembly GCA_023029165.1 of Gobiocypris rarus. Classification (NCBI taxonomy): domain Eukaryota; kingdom Metazoa; phylum Chordata; class Actinopteri; order Cypriniformes; family Gobionidae; genus Gobiocypris; species Gobiocypris rarus. The sequence continues at coordinate 17,007,300 of CM040913.1, forward strand.
ACATTGGAGACTTCTCCTCAACTTGTTGAGGGACAATTTTCAATAAAAACTTCCTAAGATGGTCCACTAACCGATGGTGCAGACGATGCCTGTGTTGCGAGACACTGTAGGTTCAGAGTCAATGTCCAGCAGGCACAGGTGCTCCAGGAAGGTTTCTGCCATAGCTGCATGCATCTGCTGCTGCTGAATGAAGGCAGAGCCCGTGGTCTTCGTCTGAGACATGGCTGGAGCTGCAACTGCTAAAAAGTCCTGGAAGAAACATAGACAAAGCAAGTTTAGGTGGCGCATGTAAGGACACTGATTATTTTGAGCTTTTTATTATCCTCGAAACCCCTTTGACTATCTATTATCTGTGGAACACAAATGGACAAGAGGTCCAAGCTGCAACAATTTCCCTCCAAAATTTCAAACAAGAATGCCCTTGTGTAAAAGAAGTACACTTTAGCATACTTTTAAGCACTTATTACAAAATAATATACATTAAAAGAATATACTGTTTGTTTTTTGACACTTAACTGCATGTTAATTGCAATTAAATGAAAATGTATTAAAGTTTATATTTATATTAAATGCAATTAGTTGAACTTAAGAGTGCTTTTTAGACCTACTTAAGTAGGACTTTAATACATCTTTATATGGAATTTTATAAATCTAACTGTACTGTTAAATGTACTGATGAGCATTTATGATAAACTAAAATATACTTAATGTCATTTCTATTTTAACTTGTATGTCATTATGTATTTAAATTGTAATTACACATCTGTAATGAAGTTGCGATTTAGAAATTGAAATACATTTACATTTGAAATATGTTAACTTGTTACTGTAATATCAAATAACACACAGTTAAAACAAGTGCTTTACACGTTTTAGTATGTTAGTCAACATCAAAATATTATTTCATTTATATTATCTGCAAGTACTGTCTTTTTTTATTTTTGAAGAAGTGCACAATTAATACAATTAGGGGCACTTCTTTTATCCCAAGGGTGATGAATTATGAAGATTTTCAGGGAATAATTACTTAAATTTCATGTGATGTTCACAAGTTTTATAACTTCTGTAGCAGGTTAGATGAAGAAAAGGTCAGTCAACCAGTTTGCAGGAGAACACAAACCCTGTTTTACTGCTAATGTAAGCTATTAGATGCTAATAAAATGACACTAATCAACTTTACTTGTATTGGTTTTATGTGTTTCTCATTTAACCAACAAGTTAAATGAGAGCCACTGGCAGCTCTGCCTGAGCCAGAAAGGAAGAGTGGGTTTAAATGCATGACTGCACACACTCTTACACACATCACACACATTCCAGCAAACAGTGAACACATGGTAAAAAATAAATTGTCAAAGTAATAAATAATAATCAACATCATCATTATTATTGTTGTTAAATATTGAATAAACACCAACATAGTTTTGACTAAACATATTTTATAAATCTGTTAATAAATAACCATGACTTTATCTTCAATATGAGACTGTTAATTACGTGAAAAATATATTTATCTTTAACCATATTTAAAGAATGGTAAAAATAAACGTTTATTTTAGAGGTAAAAACGTCTAAAGCGTGCTTTCAGGTCGTAATAAGCATTTAGTAAGTTTGATCTGCCCTGTTTAAATCCTCTGTCGAGTTTCGCCTCCTACCTCAGAAGATGAACGCTTGCAGAACTTCTGATTTCTTTCACCGCCACTGTCTGAACTTATCCTGTCTGAATTGACTGGAACTACTTCCCACAGCTCTGCGTGTTCTTCCGACAGGATCGGATGGATATTATAGTTCGGTATTTTCAATGTCGTAAGTAGTGCATATGATTACATTCAAAATATTAATAATACGATATATTGATCATATTTATATATTTGTGTTAATATATTAGGTGCTATTTCATCTTGAGCGAATGTAGCTAATCAGACGCCGTCTGTAGGTTCAGATGAAAGAACTTGATACCGTCATCTGAAGTAGTATGTGTGATGTTTTCATTTTGGGATTTAACGAACAAAAAACACACTATAACATTAATTTTAAATCCCATAAGATTTTAATTTTGCATGCCATTTTGATTTTATTCCTGTTTAAAGTATGGTATGATCCTGTTTTATTCTGCACTATTTGCTTAAATGAAAAGAGAACAGTAGAAACGACTGTCCCCTAACACCCTCACCACTCCTTCATGTCATTTCATAAATACCAGCTATTACTGGCATCTGGAGTACTAATAATAGCTCAAGGCCTACAGCTGAAACTTTGATGCCCATGATAGAAAGGCTTGCTCGTTTGAATCGTTGCCCATTCCGTATGCCATTTCCACAGATCAGGAAAGGTCAGATCATCTGAAGTTTTGCATATATTATTTCCAAATATTGTCTGTATTGTCATAATTACTCTGTCATAAAATTCACTACACATACTTACCCTTCAGGTTGATGGATGGGAACAGTAGGCCTATGTGTGACCTTTAAAAATCCATAACTTTCAGTCTAACATTAGGTGTAACTAATATGGCAGCTTTAAAGCCACCTGAAATCAAAATGGACAATTCTGATTTTGTATGATTTTATTATAAATGATTTATCCATGCACATCATTATTTATTCATGTGTCCTCATAATCTTTAATCAAAATAACTTAAAAATAAGACTTATTTACAGTATATGCATATGTTTGCATGACGTAAACTAACATCAGACAACTGGAATACAAAAAATCAACTGGTAGCGAAATACTATTGTGTAAATTGGCAACGTGCAGTATGGAACAGACCAAAACAAAAACAGACATTCCGACACAGAACACACATTTCAAAGTAAAATAACTGGCAGTAGCTTTGGTTTTCAGAGAAATGAGTATGTGAACTCCGCATGTTTACCTGCAAACATATTATTTTGTATGCTTTAGTACAGTCAAAAACGTACATACAGCACCTTTAAAGAATGCCGTGCACGATCATTTTGACTTATTTGTGGTCACAACATAATCAGTTTTGATGGCATGAATCTTTAGCAAAAATTATAAAATGTAAAAAATAATAGGGTACAATTGGGCCAGAGGCACACCATAAGAAAAATTTGCTTCTCTTTCAGTCGGCTACGTCGGAACGTCACCAACGTTATGGGGACATCTCTGTTTCCTCCTTCTCCGTTTCCTTCTTCTCCGTTCCCTTCCTTTAGGGAATGAGGGTTACATACGTAACCGAGACGTTTTCCCTACTCACATGGTGTATGATTGCAGAAAAATATATTTGTTTTACTGAACATTGATGGAGCACCAGATAGGTAAGACTTTTACCCCACACATGGGGTAAATATTTTAAATATGATTGATTTATTATAAATAAATCTCTAAGGTGAACACCCAACTTAATATATGATATGTACAATCTGAATCTAACCAAATAATAATGGAAAATTATTGCAATTTATGTAGTTGAGGAATACAAAAGCCCTGACATGGAGGGGATAAATATTGTAGAAAGATATAGAAAGAAAAATGGACCTCTCAAAAGATTCACTAGCCTAATTTCTCTTCCTGACTAGAGGGAGTAGAGGTTTATCAATCTCAATTTTCACTACAGTTAGCTTCACTGGAGCAGCACTAGCAAGCAGTGTCTTTAAAAAGTAGGAGCGTTTACAATTTAAACAGACATGACAACTAGTCTCTAAACAGACTTTAGTCACAGAAATGATTGTAAATAATAAATTCACAGAATTGACTGTATCTTGTGTGAATTTAATCAGATTTGTCTTTGTCTTTCACTAAAATAAAAATATCCGAGGAAGCCCCCAAGTCTAGTTTCTTCTTATGGGGGGTCCCTATAATGCCTTACCCCCCTATAGGATTTCTTTACATATGGGTTTGCACATTGGTCTAAATTACAGGTTTGCAGTTTCCTATGGACTTAACAAGCACCATGTACTGGTAATGTGATTGAGTGCTGTATTAAAAGATATTTAGGCTAAGAACATGAGCATTACTTATTGATGTATATTTTTAAAATTATAAATATAATTTAAATGATTAATCTTTTACATTTATACTACATAACCTTTTCTGTTCAGAATTGACAACATTTAAAATAATAAGTCAACACATCATCAATCCTTCTTCCAAAATGTGATTTTGTCTTACCCTGATCCGGTAAGCCTATTATAAGTGTTTCTATTTTTGTTTTTGTTTTTTGCTTTTTACCGAAAAAGTTACATAGCGTACCTTTAAATTAAATTAATAATTATTAAATTAGTTAATTATTATTATTGCAATACTATTTTATCATTTAAAATAATATTAAATGTCAGCCAAGGTTTGACCTGAAAAATATATAGAGTGGTAAATTAATATGAAAAAAAAAAACTCAAAAGTAATTATAAAATACTTGTGTTAAATTCATTGGAAAGTGAGAAGTATTAATGTGCCAATACACAAAATAAATATTATAAATATCTATATTTATACAAATGAAGTGTCAGAAAGATTAGCTTTCTTTGAGAACATACTGTGCATACTTCTTTTATTTTATCCTTTTTTATTAGAGAGACTAAATGAGTCCCTCTAGTGGACAATAACTCCATGGACAACTTGAAAGTGTATCCTGTCTCTATATGCAGAGGTTATATTTAAACATGGACTCAAGGCACTTACAGTATACATCTGCAGCCGTCAGCACTGCTCTTGTGGTACAGTTTGTCCTGTAGTTATATTCTCTATACTCTGTTTCTACACATCTTTATTCTTTTGTATCTCCAGACGTTGGGAGATAATTTTAGATCAATTTGCTTTTAATTGAGGTTCAGGGACAGGTCCAGCTATCTCTCTCTCTCGTGCATGTGCATTATATGCCATTTCATACAAGCTAAAGCAGTTCTTGAAATAAATACATATGCAATCCACATGCATGCACAGCACAACCTAAACATTCACATACACTGGCTTATACAGGTATACAGGCCTATTTGAACACCTAAGCCACACTTAAATAAAAATGTTCAAAATAGCCTTAGTTCAATTAGGATATTTTAGTAACTTTTATAAATATGCATTATAGCAAAAAACTTACAATAGCACTGACATATTTTTCAAAGGGTCATGAACTCCATTATTTTATTGTTTTATAATATTTCCTGGGGTGCGCTTATAACATTAGTATGATTTTTCAAAATAGTATGATCAAAAATTGTCATAATTTAGAAATAAAAGGCATTTTTCCTACCCTGGTTTTAGCCCTTTGAGCTGAATGCTTTATTTGAAGGGGCGTGTCTGCTGTCAGACTGCTGTGATTGGCTGACATCTTTGCATTTGAAATAGTAAGTATTACATGTAGAACTCTCTCAAAACCTTTTAGCACTTTTTTACTATTACAGCTGTCACTTTCTATATAATTTAAACACAGTTTTCATTTTCATCCTACTAAGAGAAACAATGTGAAGTTGGCCGTTTAGTCTAGTTAGTTTATTTGATTTACAGGCACATAGACAAAGAACATCAGACTGTACATGAATCATTACATATTAGAAATCATTGGTCAATGATCAGGCATTAGAATTAACACGGTTACTTACATGTTGTCGCATTACTGTCGAGTCCATATTTTAAAAGTCTGTTTGCAAAGCCGGCGCAATTGTGACAGATTTTTCAAAGAATCCATACTGAAATGTACCGAATACAAATAAATAATACTCAACTGAGACATTCACATTCCTACCGTTAGGATCCGTTGGAAGGTTATGTTATTTTTAGTCCACTGATCCTGTATCGCTCTTTTCTACTCGTCATCTCACTAACACGCCGGTGGGCCGGGCCAAAGGTGTTGTTTTTCTTCTGCAGATTACATCTACATTCACTGGGCTTGGTTACAATAAAAGCTGTTTTTGGACTAACAAGGAAGTTTTCAGCTCTGACACTTACAGGATATTATTTTAGTATGATGACCTCTTATGTGTCAAAAGCTCAAGGAACACTTCTCAGTTCATGACCCTTTTAAGAAATGGCAGTTCAAGTTGCTTTCAGTTAAAACAGATCATACATGCATTAAAGTCTAGGACCATATATAGCTTAAGCCTTGTCTTTGAAACAAGGCGATAAAAAAAAAAAACTTGAAGCTTTTATTTTAAAAACAGAGCACATTTTCCGACCAAAAAGAGTCTTAATTAAACATTTAAAGGGGCTATGTAGAATTCAGGAACCCTGAACGCGAGACTGAACGCGATTCAAGGCCATACTCACAGCAAAGTTATTTTTCATTCTTCGCTTAGAAGTAAAAGAGGATGGAAATACCTTTGCAGCGAAACTGTTTGCAAATATCCAGACGCCGTCTGCTCTGCTGAGAGTTGCGTTTTTAGATGTATGTGTGTATATATATATACACTCACCTAAAGGATTATTAGGAACACAATACTGTGTTTGACCCCCTTTCGCCTTCAGAACTGCCTTAATTCTACATGGCATTGATTCAACAAGGTGCTGAAAGCATTCTTTAGAAATGTTGGCCCATATTGATAGGATAGCATCTTGCAGTTGATGGAGATTTGTGGGATGCACATCCAGGGCACAAAGCTCCCATTCCACCACATCCCAAAGATGCTCTATTGGGTTGAGATCTGGTGACTGTGGGGGGCATTTTAGTACAGTGAACTCATTGTCATGTTCAAGAAACCAATTTGAAATGATTTGAGCTTTGTGACATGGTGCATTATCCTGCTGGAAGTAGCCATCAGAGGATGGGTACATGGTGGTCCAAAAGGGATGGACATGGTCAGAAACAATGCTCAGGTAGGCCGTGGCATTTAAACGATGCCCAATTGGCACTAAGGGGCCTAAAGTGTACCAAGAAAACATCCCCCACACCGTTACACCACCACCACAAGCCTGCAGTGGTAACAAGGCATGATGGATCCATGTTCTCATTCTGTTTATGTCAAATTCTGACTCCAATTTCCAATTTTGGTGAGCTCGTGCAAATTGTAGCCTCTTTTGTAGTGGAGATGAGTGGTACCCGGTGGGGTCTTCTGCTGTTGTAGCCCATCCGCCTCAAGGTTGTGCGTGTTGTGGCTTCACAAATGCTTTGCTGCTTTCCTCGGTTGTAACGAGCGGTTATTTCAGTCAAAGTTGCTCTTCTATCAGCTTGAATCAGTCAGCCCATTCTCCTCTGACCTGTAGCATCAACAAGGCATTTTCGCCCACAGGACTGCCGCATACTGGATGTTTTTCCCTTTTCACATCATTCTTTGTAAACCCTAGAAATGGTTGTGCGTGAAAATCCCAGTAACTGAGCAGATTGTGAAATCAGACCGGCCCGTCTGGCACCAACAACCATGCCATGCTCAAAATTGCTTAAATCACTTTTCTTTCCCATTCTGACATTCAGTTAGGAGTTCAGGAGATTGTCTTGACAAGGACCACACCCATAAATGAGCAACTGCCATGTGATTGGTTGATTAGATAATTGCATTAATGAGAAATTGAACAGGTGTTCCTAATAATCCTTTAGGTCAGTATATATACAGTAGGTTACATTGAGATTACAGTACAGAACATTACAGTATCTTGAACTTTGTTTAAGCATTTTCATTTCAGGTAAGGGAAGCTCTCTGGAGTGCACGTAAATGTCACATCCTTTTGATTTTCCTGTCAAAAATATCCCAAGTCCCAGTCAACAGGCTTTCATAGCCAAAGTCGGGGAAGGTCTCGTATTTCAAGTTTAATAAAAATAAAAAAAGATTCATACTTAAATTCTTACAAATAACCCCATCAAATAACCCCATTCGAATTGTGACATCAAGGTAAATACTTCTTGGGGCGTCTGTAGTACACAGCGACTAACAGTTGCTAATGCTATATCTGCAGTTAGCCTAACTGCATTAGGACCAACATTACCAGGTACTTGAGACGGGGATAATTACAGATTAAGGCCAGGATGTTGTGTCTGAGATCTTAGGCAAAACACACAAACCGCTTTGCTTGCATGTAATAGCTATAGTACAATAGTTACGAGATATAGCCTATAACATAAACTGTAAAGAAAAAAATAGCAAATGATTATGGTACCATCTGTACAGATGTGTCAACAGAAAAAACACCCATAGTATAACATGAACATGATACAAATGGGACAGGTCGGGCTGTTGACAGGCTAAGTGTTTGTGTGTCATGATCTCTTTGGCTCTGTATCTTACTGACGGTTATGGGCCTCGATCTCTCACACAGTCTCCACCGCCATCCATCTCTTTCTGATCTCTTGTGATGTTCCGCACCCGCTGGAATGACTAAATGATGAGGTGCTGTCACAAAGCTGCCTATTTTTATCCATGCCCAGTTCTTGTTGAAATGATAAATTATGAAAATATCTTTGTTGAGCAGCTTAACGTACCAGGAACATGAAGATATGATTTGTTGAGGGCTGAGACCCGCTAAGACAATTCATCTAAATATTTTATGATCCTTTATTATTCATAATCTTCCAAACATAATTGCTGTAAAATGTATTGCTTGTCCATGTACTATAGTTTTGGCAGCAATTAAATTTTAAGTGTCATACCAATGACCAATGATATGCCATAAAGAATAGAACAGAACAAAACAGGATAGAATTGAATACAAAAGAACAATAAACAAAACGCAACATAATAGAACAAATAAAAAAGAAAACAACTCAAAAGATCCAAATACAACATAACACAATAGAATAGAATAGAACATATAACAATGAAATAGAATTCAATAGAATAAAATAGAACCCTTTCTTTGATATTCTGTTAATTTTTCCATTAGTTCCCATTTCTCTGCTTTGTAGTTTCAGTTTTTTTGGTTACTGATTATGTCCTTGTTTCTATGGTTACTTATGATATGCACCTGTCTCTCATTATGTTCACCTTGTATTTATACCCCCTGTTCATTTTAGTCTCATTTATGATTTATGTGGTTAGCTTTTATCCTTGTGTGAGTTCCTGCGTTTCTCAATTTTTGGAAACATAATAAAAACAATGTACTTGTATCGTATTCTTTGTGCGTGCTTACCACAGCGTTACAAGAACTTAGAAAATAAGAGAATAGAGAAGTAGAAATGAACCGAACGCACCACAAAAGAGCAGAACATAGAATAAAATTCAACTCGCCACAAAATAAAACAACTCAGCAGAATAGAACACAGCAAAATAAAATAGAATATAACTCAACACACCACAGAAGACAAAAACAGAACATATAACAATATAATAACAATATAATAAAACACAAAACAAAATTTACCACACCATAAAAGAGCAGACTAGAAAAGAACACATAAACAAATAGAACTCAACTCATCAATATAGAACAGCACATAGAATAAAACACTATAACTCAATAGAACTCAACACACCACCGAATAACAGATAAGAACACAACTCAATTGAATAGGACAGGATAGAATTAAACTTAAGACAATACAATAGAACTTAACACACCACAAAAGAACAAAACAGAATAGAGAATAGAATGTATCTCACCACAAAAGAAAAGAATAGAATAAAATACAACTCAACACACTTGAATAGAACACAATAGAATAGAACTTCACACAATAAAAGAACAAAATATAACAGAGCACAGAATGGAATTCAACTCACCACAGAGAATAGCATAGAATAAAACACAACTCAACATAATAGACTAGAACACAACACAACAGAATATACCTTATCACACAATTAAAGAACAGAATATAATAAAACAATAGAACCCTACTTACCTATAAAAGAGCAGAACACAGAATTGAATTTAACTACAAAAGAACAGAATAAAATAAACATTACACAATAGAATAGAACACAATAGCCTACAACTTAACACACCATAAATTAATTACACATAATAAAACACTTTATAACAGAATTTAACAAACCATAAAAGATTAGAACACAGAATTAAAAAGAACTCAACTCATCACAGAAAAAAATAGAATAGAACAGATCTCGAAATACCACAAAAGACCAGAATAGAACGGTAGAGTAGAACACAAGTCAACACAATAGAATTCAACACACAATAACAGGCCTATTAGAACAAAAATAGGATAGGATAAAATTAAACTTAACACAATACAATAGAACTCAACACACCACAAAAGAACAAAACAGAATAGAGAATAGAAATTACTTTACCACAAAGAAAAATAATAGAATGAAATACAATGCAACACAATTGAATAAAACCCAATAGAATAGAACTTAACAGACAATAAAAAAGAATAGAATAAAACAATAGAATAGAACTCAACACATCAGAAAATAACAAAATATAACAGAGCACAAAATAGAATTCAACTCACCACAAAGAATAGCACTGAATAAAACACAACATCATAGACTAGAACACAACAGAATAAAAAATGTATCACACAATAAAAGAACAGAATATAATAAAACAATAGAACAGAACCCAACACACCACAAAAAGAGCAGAACACAGAATTGAATTTAACTACAAAAGAACATATAATAGAATAGAACACAATAGCATACAACTTAACACAACATAAATGGAACTGAATATAATAAAACACTACAGAACAGAATTTACCACACCATAAAAGAACAGACTAGAAAAGAACACAGAATCAAATAGAACTCAACTCATCACAGAAGAACAGAATTTAACAGATCTCGACATACCACAAAAACAGAATAGAACAGCACATAGAATAGAACACAAGTCAACAAAATAGAACTCAACACACCACAGAATAACAGATAAGAACACAAGTCAATTGAATAGGACAGGGTAGAATTAAACTTAAAACAATACAATAAAACTCAACACACACCACAAAAGAACAAAACCAAACAGGGAATAGAATTTACCTCACCACAAAGGAAAAGAGTAGAATAAAATGCACTAGAACAGAACACAATAACATAGAACTTATTTTTTTCATTCAAAAAATGAATAGAATATAGAATAGAAAACAACTCAACACAATAGAATGGAGCAAAACAGAATAAAGCAACAGATCCACCCTTTGTAAATGAATGACACACACTCACAAGTGTGTGTGTATAACACAGCATGCATTAAGAGATGAAAGTATCAGGTCATGGACACGCAGGGGGTTGCATTTGATCTTCTGTTCCATGATCTACCAGGCATGTCTTTTCTGTTCACCCCCTCCCCTCCTTCTACTAGCACACTGGCTGTCAGCTGCCGGTCTCATGACCCGGACCGCACACACTGAGCATGCCCGAGCTGTCTGTGTTGTCAGGGAGAAAGCAGACAGCAGAGACAGCGAGAAAAGCAAACCATGAGAGGAGCCAGATGAGAGACTGAGACGCTAGACAATAGGGGTACACATTTCTAATTGAGACTCTTTGTGTCGGCTGACTCACTTTATATATAGGCTATATGTATACAGGCTTCTTGGTGTAGAGCATTTTGGGATGTTTTGTTAAGGTTATACCATACAGACCTTGTTTAAAGCATCTCACTTGTCTTCAAAAGGTAAGACTGGAATTTTCTTTTACAGTGCAGAACTACCGCAAATGTAATATAGCTAGTTTAATATTTTAGGGATTCTTGTGCTCATGTTATGTTTTAATCATTAATATTTTTGTTCATTTATTGTTTAAAAAACATCAGAACATCCAACAGGTGTACAGGATAATTACCAAAGACAAATAATGTATGTAAAGAACAGAACAATGGACTCATACATTGTCCACAATATTAATTATTGTATTTAAATAACTGTATTTAATATAAAAATATATAAAAATTAAAATCAATAAATGTAATCCTCCATATCAAATATGTACATGCAATCACGTTAGGTGTTTTGTAATGAGCGCCACACGCAGAGTCATTATGTGCTGACACAAATGAACTCTAAATGGCTGTTTAATGAATTGCCACTCTTAAATTGTGTTGTCACAGATTGCCATGGAGATGACTTTGAAAATGGACCCCAATAAATGAGCACAGCCCTTCAGCCGGCTTTGTTCAACCTGCGTTGACTTCCCAAACAAATCCCATCCTATCCAAACCACGCTTAGCTGGAATGGATGAATGTGGCAGAGGAAACTCACTTGAGCAGCATCTATGAACAGCATGGTAGGGAAAACACACATCTTAACCATTATCTAATACACTGTACGCAAATAACGTGCCTTGTTGATGGACAGTATAACCAGACCAAGCTGATGATCTAAGATGTAGGCTGCCCTACTGACACACTCGCCTCGTTGAGTAGATTACACACTGACTGATAAGGGCTATTCAGTGTCTAATGAATGGGGGAAGGGTAATGAATTAGTTCATCACAGGGGAAATTAGCTGTGATTGACCCGTGATAACTTTTTCAGAGCATCAGTGAGCAATTCTGGAGTGACGAGGACTCGGATGGTGACAGCGACGGTGAGGATTTCTTCTACGGTGTCCAGGTTAGCATATTACCAAACAATCTACAAGTAACACATGTTAAACCTGAAGCTAATTTGCTAAATTAGCAAACAAAGCTAATTTTGTTCATTTATTCATGTATTTTATTGATCTATCCACATGTATTTTATTTACAATTTGCTCATTTTGTTAATCTACATACCCCAGTGGCTGAATGTAAAGTACACTGGGGTTACCAAAGGGCATTGTGGGGTTTTCAGGGGATTAGTGTAGGTTTAAAGGCGGCTCCCTAGTATGAGGAGCAGCAGATGGCTCCAGTTTTTCAGATTACCTGAACTTGCTTCAGATTTCTTGCCAAACCAAAGAGTGTCCGCTCTTAATGAATAACAAATGAACAAATAATTTGGGACATTATTTTTACATGGACGACCCTTTATAGGAAATTAGGGACGTTCTTAAAATGTCCTCTTTTGGTTATGAACATGCTGCAGTTCAAGGTTCCTTGTATGACTTTAGTGGGACGTTCCATTTTGGTTATTCTATGGTCAAATGGTAATGTTACAAAGAAGACATTTGGGACGTTAACAGAACGTTCCCACATTGCTTTCAGAACATGTTTGAGTGAATCAATGTACACAGGGCTGCTTTGCAAATGAGGAAAACACAGGAATTGCACAAAATTTGCTCCTCAAAGATGGATCAATACCAACTTTTTGTCCAACTTCATATTCAGAACACACACATTTTATGATTGTATGCAAATCGCCTTTGTGTATGTGTTTGTTAGCATGTTGACCGCTAATGTGGCTAAAGTTCACAGAGAACAGAGCTATGAGATCAGTTTTATTTTTAAGAAGTAATAAAAGTGCGCTTCTGAATTATACAGGCGGTGAGCATTTTCGGCTAAAAATAACAAGCTCTGGTCTCTGTGAATTCAGTAAGAGACAATGGTACCTTTAGCCACATTAGCACATTCAGAAAAGTGATTTGCAAACACATTGTAAAGTACCCAACGGTACTTCAGTGTTCTGGGTGTGAAGTTGAATCACTAAGAGTTGGTATTGATCCATCTTTGAGAAGGAAAAGTTTGACTGACCCTCATTTGCAAAGCAGCCCTGTGTACATTGATTCACTCAAACTTGTTCTGAAAACCTTCAGTAAACGTGATGAAATGACCTAAATAGAACCAAAAAATAACATTCTAGGTTGGTCCCGTAAAGGTCCTGCAAACGTTATGGGAATGTAGGGTAGAGACCTAGAGAAAACGTCCTATAGTAACGGTCCCCTAAACATTCACAGAAAGTCCTGAATGTTCCCCTAAGGGTCCACCAAAGAACACCCTTAAAATAACTCCACATCATGACCGTCTTGGAACGTTCTGGGAACGTTACCATGTGGCACTCTTGACACCAGCGGGGACGTTCTGGGAACATCTAATTTCCTAATAAATATGGTCTCCTAAATGTTCTGAGAACGTTCTGAATGTTCCATGATGGTCCGCCAAATAACGCCCACCAACCCTTTAAAGAACTCCACATCAATACCGTCTCGGAATGTTCTGGGATAGTTACTTTGCGGCATCCTTGACACCAGTGGGGACGTTCTGAGAACGTCTTGGGAACATAAAATTTCTAGCAGGGTGCGACACATTACCAATTCATGCACACACACCCCGTCTCCTCTGACACATAGAAGGTTAAAATATGATAAAAATGAATGGCAAACAATTCATTATCTTCAGTATAATCACATATAGCCAGTACAGAATATGTTATCCAAGAATTGGCTCTACAAGTTGATAGGTCGCATATTTGACAATTTCACAGGGCAATCAAATGCTATTTTCTTGTTCAGGTTAACCTCATTTGAACATATATTTGAACTTGAATCATAAAAATATTGCAAACCACAACAATGCAACCAACATAGTTTATTAATATACTCCTTGTTATTTTAGATACATTATTGGGGGGGAAATGAAAGGGGACTTACAAAAATGTGTTAAATATGTCCACCACAGAAGAAAAAAAACACCATATGATGCTGTCACATGGTGTTGTAAAAAAAATTTTAGTTGCAGGAAGTAAGACCATAAGAACAATTTTCAATACTAGAAATAAAAAAATAAAAAATTAACACTTTTCTTTTATTTAACTCAAGACCCACTCACACCAAAATGGACATTGCAGAAACTAGGGAAATTTCTAGCAGACTGAAAGATAGAATGCACAAAATATAATATGCTTTCCCTGTAGTGTGAAATTATAATATGCTTTCCCTGCTATTTCTGAAAAAAAATTGTTTGCAAAAAACCTCATTAGGCCTATCATCGATGGACATGAAATGATGACTCCTACTGTATGTTAACGTAAGTTTCTTTGCAGGGTCATTATGCCACTGACCTGAGTCGACACCCGCAGCTGGACATCGATGTTGGTGCAGTGAAGGACATCTATTCTGAAAGTGCCGTTTCTGTCAGGTACATTTTGACCCACAAAGTCCCATGAAATGTTATCATGGAAATAAAAGAAAATCAACTGAGCTTTTATATGAGGATCATGTCATTTCTACTGCGTTTGAGGTCATTGATCATTTAACGGTTATTTTGTTATAATGTTACTGTGGAGTTTTACCCGCTGTCTTTATTTCAGGGAGTATGAAACCATTGACGATGTGGACATTGACCTGCACATTAATGTCAGCTTCCTGGATGTAAGAGCTTTTTGAACTTACTTAAATCATTTCCATATTTAACAAATTCCAAATGAGCCACAAGGAAAAGTTCACATCCTCTACTAAAATAATTCAAATTGAAATAAAACTGAATAGACAAATAAAAAGAAAATAACTCAAAAAATATCAAAAACACAATAAAATAAATCTACAAAAATTTTAACTCAAAATGAAAATGGAAAATACAATAACAAAAAAAATTTAAATATAAAAAAACCTAAAATAATAGCTCAATGACACTAAAATAATGTTTGCATTTTGTAGGAGGAGGTGGCGTCAGCATGGAAGGTCAGTAGAACAGAGCCAATCATTTTACGCCTTCGTTTCTCCCTCTCCCAGTATCTGGATGGACCAGGTGAGTAACTATTTTAGTTACGAAAGACAGGAAGTGACTCCGCTTCCTTAAATCCGCTGACAGCATCTCCACCTCTTTAAGAACCCACTGTGGAGGTGTTCCAGCCAACTTGTAAAGATGGTTTCTGCCTTGGGGTGCAGCTTAAAAGGTGAGCCGTGTTTCTATTCTGTTTTGTCCAAACTGACATACTACATATGCCTCGGTAATGATTACAATAACAAACATTGATGTCTTCTCCCAGAATTCTCAGCACTTTTGTATCTAATCAATGGAAACATCTCAGCAACGAGTTCCTGAACGCACAACAGAGGAAGAGACACAGCTGGTTTAAGGCTGGAGGAACCATCAAGAAGTTCAGAGCTGGACTCAGCATCTTCTCACCAATAACCAAGTAAGATCCAATACAAAGCAGTGGTTCTCAACCTTGGGGGTGCATTAGGTGGGGTGGATCTGGGCTGGGCTGGGCTGGGTTGGGGGCTGAGATAACACAAAATTAATTTAAATATATTCCTAAAACTCATTATTTTTATGTTACATTAAAAATGAACAAAGCACGACATCTCTCATACTCTGTGATTGATTGATTCAGAGCAGCCCAAGCCGTTTCTCATTGCGCTGTTGTTACGTTTAAACAAGGGACAAACAGGTGCGAGGACTCAAGTGCAGAAATGAATTTTATTATAAAAATAAAACAAACAAAATACAAAACAAAACCCACGAGGGGGAAAAATACATAAACTAGAAAAGACAAGAACATACCGACACGGGGAACTGGGAGACGAGACAAGACAACGATCCGACAAGGACTGCAAACACACAGGAACTTATAAAGGGGAGAAATCAAGCAGGGAATGAGGCAAACACAGGTGGGGCAAATTAAACCAATAACGAGATAACAAGGGTGGGATCTGACAATGACAGAGGCACATGGCCACACTAACAAAACCCACATGTGCACACAAGACAGGACAGGCATGTGACATTACCCTCCTAAGGAGCGGCTACCAGACGCTCCACTAGGGACGGAGGGACAGACCAGGGGCACGGGAGGGACAGACCAGGGGGCACGGGAGGGACAGACCAGGGCGGCACGGGAGGGACAGACCAGGGCGGCACGGGAGGGACAGACCAGGGGCGGCACGGGAGGGACAGACCAGGGCGGCACGGGAGGGACAGACCAGGGCGGCACGGGAGGGACAGACCAGGGCGGCACGAGAGGGACAGACCAGGGCGGGACGGGAGGGACAGACCAGGGCGGGACGGGGATGGACAGACCAGGGCGGCACGGGAGGGACAGACCAGGGCGGCACGGGAGGGACAGACCAGGGCGGCACGGGAGGGACAGACCAGGGCGGCACGGGCGGGACAGACCAGGGAAGGGAGGGACAGACCAGGGCGGGACGGGGAGGGACACCAGGGCGGGACGGGAGGGACAGACCAGGGCGGGACGGGAGGGACAGACCTGGGAGAAACAGATAAGGAAGGGGAAAACAAGGGAGGGACAGGGAACACAAAGAGTTCAGGCGGCCGGGGCCGGAGTGGCCAGCAGAGTTCAGGCGGCCGGGCGGCCAGCAGAGATCAGGCGGCCAGGATGGCCAGTAGAGTTCAGGTGGCCGGGTCGGTCGGAGTGGCCAACAGAGTTCAGGCGGCCGGGGGAGCCGGAGTGGCCGGCAGAGTTCCGGCTGCCGGGCGGACTGCAGAGTTCAGGCGGCCGGGCGGCACATCCAGCACAGTGTCCGCCGGAAACGGGACCGCCGGCTCAGGGTCCGCCGGAAACGGGACCGCCGGCTCAGGGTCCGCCGGAAACGGGTCAGCCGGCTCAGGGTCCGCCGGCTCAGGGTCCGCCGGCTCAGGGTCCGTCGGCTCAGGGTCCTCCGGGACTGGGACCGCCGGGACTGGGACCACCGGGACTGCCTCTGGGGGCTCGGAGAAAGTCCTGTGCTTCTCCCAAGCCCTCCAGAAGGCCACCATAAAGTATCCGGTCACAGCCCTCCAGGCCATGTCCGGACTCGGGACCACCGGATCAGGACTCCCAAACACGGCGGACAGACCAGGGCGGGACGGGAGGGACAGACCAGGGCGGGACGGGAGGGACAGACCAGGGCGGGACGGGAGGGACAGACCAGGGCGGGACGGGAGGGACAGACCAGGGCGGGACGGGAGGGACAGACCAGGGCGGGACGGGAGGGACAGACCAGGGCGGGACGGGAGGGACAGACCTGGGAGAAACAGATAAGGAAGGGGAAAACAAGGGAGGACAGGGAACACAAAGAGTTCAGGCGGCCGGGGGCCGGAGTGGCCAGCAGAGTTCAGGCGGCCGGGGGCCGGAGTGG
Organism: Gobiocypris rarus; assembly: GCA_023029165.1. Taxonomy (NCBI): domain Eukaryota; kingdom Metazoa; phylum Chordata; class Actinopteri; order Cypriniformes; family Gobionidae; genus Gobiocypris; species Gobiocypris rarus. The sequence goes on from CM040913.1 coordinate 17,025,090, forward strand.
CCAGCAGAGTTCAGGCGGCCGGAGGGGCCGGAGTGGCCAGCAAAGTTCAGGCGGCCGGGGAGCCGGAGTGGCCAGCAGAGTTCAGGCGGCCGGGCGGCCAGCAGAGATCAGGCGGCCAGGATGGCCAGTAGAGTTCAGGTGGCCGGGTCGGTCGGAGTGGCCAACAGAGTTCAGGCGGCCGGGAGCCGGAGTGGCGGCAGAGTTCCGGCTGCCGGGCGGACTGCAGAGTTCAGGCGGCCGGGCGGCACATCCAGCACAGTGTCCGCGGAAACGGGACCGCCGGCTCAGGGTCCGCCGGAAACGGGACCGCCGGCTCAGGGTCCGCCGGAAACGGGACCGCCGGCTCAGGGTCCGCCGGCTCAGGGTCCGCCCGGCTCAGGGTCCGCCGGCTCAGGGTCCGCCGGCTCAGGGTCCGTCGGCTCAGGGTCCGTCGGTTCAGGGTCCTCCGGGACTGGGACCGCCGGGACTGGGACCACCGGGGGCTCGGAGAAAGTCCTGTGCTTCTCCCAAGCCCTCCAGAAGGCCACCATAAAGTATCCGGTCACAGCCCTCCAGGCCATGTCCGGACTCGGGACCACCGGATCAGGACTCCCCGAAACACGATCCACCGGGACTGGGACCACCGGAACACGATCCACGGCACTGGGACCACCGGAACACGATCCACCGTCACTGGGACCACCGGAACACGATCCACCGGCACAGGGACCACCGAACGATCCACCGCACAGGGACCACCGGAACACGATCCACCGGCACAGGGACCACCGAACACGATCCACCGGCACAGGGACCACCGGAACACGATCCATCGGCACAGGGACCACCGAACACGATCCACCGGGACTGGGACCACCGGAACACAATCCACCGGCACAGGGACCACCGGAACAGTCACGGCGCGCGCCTTCCTTCTCCTCCTCCGCTTAAGTACCACCGGAACCGGAACACAGACCCTCGGCCCAGTGACCACCGGCACACGATCCACCGGAACAGGGTCCGTTGGCACAGGGACCACCGGAGGGGTGACCCCGTTCTTCCTCCTCCCTCTCCCCGAAGGGGTCATCGGAGGACTGGGGACTTGGCAGTCTGTGGGAAAAAATGGGGGTGGCCCAAGAGGTGGAAGACCACCCTCCAGGGCACTCCGCCCCATCACGGTCATACGTATACCCCACAAACTGCCAAAATGATAGTGTCCCCAGCATTCCCATCTCCCAGGCGATGACAGGATCATTGAGACTGTTGTTAAATATGTCCTTAAGTTTCGCCTGACTGATGTTAAGCCCTCCGCTGCAAACAGGAACCGTAAGCAAACTCCTTAATGCTGTTCTTCTCCTGCTTAAGGGAAAGGAGTCTGCTTAGTTGTTCTTCTCCTGATGCAGCGGAAGGGCAGGGAGATGGGAATAGGAAGATTCCCATTCTGCTGAGTCCTCAGATGGTCGGATCGCTCTGTTACGCTTAAACAAGGGACAAACAGGTGCGAGGACTCAAGTGCAGAAATGAATTTTATTATAAAAATAAAACAAACAAAATACAAAACAAAACCCACGAGGGGAAAAATACATACTAGAAAAGACAAGAACATACCGACACGGGAACTGGGAGACGAGACAAGACAACGATCCGACAAGGACTGCAAACACACAGGAACTTATAAAGGGGAGAAATCAAGCAGGGAATGAGGCAAACACAGGTGGGGCAAATTAAACCAATAACAAGATAACAAGGGGTGGGATCTGACAATGACAGAGGCACATGGCCACACTAACAAAACACACATGTGCACACAAGACAGGACAGGCATGTGACAGCTGTGTAAAATACAGACTGAACTTAAACAAACGCTGTATGCAAACTACATCTCTTGGTTGGATAAAGCAAACCAGTGTCGCGCAAGTAAAGTTTTGATGGATGATTATTTTAATCTAATCATGGTAAAGATGAATACAGTGACATACAGTTGACAATCTAAATTATTCAACCCCACAAATGAGGCTTTTTTTAATTGTATCTATAACAGTTATAATGTCAATATATAATGTAATGCTTTTGAGTTAAGGGATTTTTTTTGTAATATAGCTATGTCATAATTATTCAACCCCTATTCAACATGCTGTTTTTAAGTCACTAATTTGTATGGTATGGTACAAAATTGCCTTAAAACACAATTAAGCCTTTGGAAACTCTATAACAAAACTGAATTAGCTTGTGTTGTTACACATACATACATTTAGCTCATGCATGTGCTAAAGTTGAGTAGCAAATATTGCCAATTGAAAGAGTTCTCACAAAACCTATAGAGAATAGTTTTTTGACATTAGAAATGTAACACCCCCTGTTCGAACCGCCCCCGCTCCAAGCGGGACTCGAACCCGGGTCCGCCGGCATGAGAGTTGGCTATCTAACAAGGAGGCTAAAGGCTGCAACCTCTAGCATCAGTCGCTAGAGTGTCTCTTGAGATCAGAGGAGTGAGGTTTACTCACACAGCAACTACTAGCTGGCCTCCGTTACAGAAAGTCTATGGGTACAAGAAGATTTCCAAAACACTCTCCTAGAGACTCAGCTGGCAGGCTTATTCATAAGTTTAAATTTTGTTGTACCAGAAAACCATTGATGGTTTTGACAAAAAAGCACAATATCATTAAGGGGGATTAAAGTGTTTGATCAGAGCAACTGAGAAAAACCCTCAGTTTACCGCCAAAGACTTGCAAGATGACCTGATGAAGAACATTTCAATGCAGAGCATAAGAAGAACACTAGACAAGCATGGCCTTCATGTTGGGACATCTTGCCAAATGCCACTCTTGTCTTGACCAAGAAGAACATAAAAGGAAGACATGAATATGCTAAAATTCATCTGGATAGAACTGGAGTTCTGGAAGAATGTTTTATGGAGTGACCACACTGGAACTTTTTGCACCCATGGATCAGTGGTATGTCTGGTGCAAAAAAGGCAAAGCTTATGAGCAGAAGAAAACCATCTCCATGGTCAAACACAAAGGCGGTCCAGTCTTGTTTTGGGGGTGCTTTGCTATTGCAGGAAGTGAAAATCTTGACTGTATGAAGGACATCATGAAGTATCAAGCCATTTTGGCAGAGATGGTGATGCCTTTGGTGCAGAGACTGAAGCTTGATGATCAATGGACTTTCCTGAAGGACAGCATCCCAACGTATACATCCAAATCTACTTAAGCTTGGTTCAGGGATCAGTCGTAGGATGTTCTTGAGTGGCCTGTACAGTCTTCAGGTTAAAATCTCATTGACAACGTTTGGTGGAATTTAAAGAAACCAAAGATTATCAGTGATCTGGAGGCTTTTTCAAGTGAGGAATGGGCAGTATTTTTTTCAGTAGAGAGGTGACAGAAGCTTCTAAGCCAGGGGTGGGGAACGTTGATCCAGAAGGGCCACTCTCTTGCAAAGTTTAGCATAAGTACAGTATAAGAGGAAATGGCAAAAATTTTTGCCATTGATCTAGAGAGTAAAAATATCAAAAATTGATCCAGAGAGTAAATGTGCCAAATATGCTAATAGTAATATTAGCAATGTTATATAATACCGGCTATTTTCCCCCCAGGTGCTCCAGTGTTCCTCTCATTCAGGGCCCTGGGGTGAAGGCAAGGCCAGCAGGACAAGAGTTGAGAGTGACCCGCTTGATGAGCCGCTCCATGTCCTGCACCAAAGGAGAACTGCACACCTCCAGCCCAATTGGACAAGTACGTTCAAACATGCATGGCGTTTTTAAAAAAAATGTCTACATTTAATCAATGAGAAATACAGTAAAAACTGTAATATTATGAAATATTATATTATTATATATTAATATAATATTATCAATTAAAAAATAACTCTTCTATTTGAATACATTTTAAAATGTAATTTATTCCTGTGATGGCAAAGCTGAATTTTCAGCATCATTGCTCCAGTCTCCAGTGGCACATGACCCTTCAGAAATCATTCTAATATGATGATTTGCTGCTCAAGAAACATTTCTTAATATTATCAATGTTGAAAACAGATTTGCTGCTTAATATTTTGGTGGAAACTGTGATACATTTATTTCAGGATTCTTTGATTTATAGAAACAGCATTTATAGAAACTAGAAATCTATTATAAATGTCATTGCTGTCACTTTCAACCAATTTAATGCATCCTTGCTGAATAATATATACATACATTTACATTTATGCATTTTGGCAGACGCTTTTATCCATAGCGACTTACATTGCATTTTTAAGTTACACATTTTACATTTTTGTCAGTTCCTGATATTTCACAAATTGAACCCATGCCCACACACACACACACACACACACACACACACACACACACACACACACACACACTTTCTCTCTTTTATATATTAATCTATAAAGCATTTTTTGTCAAATGATTGACGCAGTGCTTTTTTAACAGACTGTGGCCGTCCCAGGCTCAAGATCCACAGTGCACATCACCACCAGACAGCTCATTCAGCTCTTCTTCTCCTCACAAGCGCTCATCCACTGCAAGAGCATCCCGACCCTGGAGTATGGCTTCCTCGTGCAGGTAAACCTCAACATAGTTAAATGTATTCTATGTTTAAATGTAAAACACTTCTAATATTTGCATAATGAATTGCAGCTGGTCTTCTTTCTTGCTTCGTTTGCATGATTTCTTGCTGTTTTATTCTTACATCTGTTTAACTTGCAAATTCCATAACTATCCTGATTATCCAACTGACCTAATTATCCTTTTTTGTCCTCTAGGTTATGAAGTACTCAGAGCAGAGGATCCCAACTCTGAACGATTATTGTGTGGTCTGTGACGAACAGCATGTCTTTCAGAACGGCTCCATGCTCAAGGTACAGCAAATACTTGGAATCGCCATTAAAATGCACCGGTACATCTATACCACTATCATCATCACGGTCTGTTTTCTCTTTGTGTCGTTCAGCCTGCTGTTTGTACGAGAGAACTGTGCGTGTTCTCCTTCAACACTGTGGGCGTAATGTCAGGAGCTGCAGAAGATGTAGCCACTGGAGCTGAGGTATCACACACATATAACTTACATATAACATATAAGCTAAATCAAGAAGAATATACCAGAGACTTTTTGTTATATAACATTATTTTATATAATATCTATATACACTACCAGTTAAAAGTTTGGTATGATTAAGATTTTTTTATGTTGTTGAAAGAAGTCAGAAGGAATATTGAAGGAAATATTTGTAGAATTTAAAATAAAAAATTATAAAGAAAGAAAACTTTTTTTTCAATTTGAATATATTTTAAATTGTATTATTCCTGTGATAACAAAGTTCAATTATCAGCATAATAACTCCAGTCTTAAGTCACTTGATCCTTCAGAAATTGTTCTAATATGCTGATTTCGTGCTAAAGAAGCATTTATTATTATTATCAATGTTGAAAACAGTTGTGCTGCTTAATATTTTGTAGAAACTGTATTCAAATGTTTGGGGTAAGACCTGGGCTAACAAAAATAAGAAATGTGTAATTTTATTTAGCATTACATTAAGTAAGTTACACTCACCTAAAGGATTATTAGGAACACCTGTTCAATTTCTCATTAATGCAATTATCTAATCAACCAATCACATGGCAGTTGCTCATTTATGGGTGTGGTCCTGGTCAAGACAATCTCCTGAACTCCAAACTGAATGTCAGAATGGGAAAGAAAGGTGATTTAAGCAATTTTGAGCATGGCATGGTTGTTGGTACAAGATGGGCGGTCTGATTTCACAATCTGCTCAGTTAATGCGATTTTCACGCACAATAATTTCTAGGGTTTACAAAGAATGGTGTGAAAAGTGAAAAACATCCAGTATGGCAGTCCTGTGGACGAAAATGCCTTGATGCTAGAGGTCAGAGGAGAATGGGCCGACTGATTCAAGCTGATAGAAGAGCAACTTTGACTGAAATAACCGCTCGTTACAACCGAGGAAAGCAGCAAAGCATTTGTGAAGCCACAACACGCACAACCTTGAGGCGGATGGGCTACAACAGCAGAAGACCCCACCGGGTACCACTCATCTCCACTACAAATAGGAAAAAGAGGCTACAATTTGCACGAGCTCACCAAAATTGGACAGTTGAAGACTGGAAAAATGTTGCCTGGTCTGATGAGTATCGATTTCTGTTGAGACATTCAGATGGTAAAGTCAGAATTTGGCATAAACAGAATGAGAACATGGATCCATCATGCCTTGTTACCACTGTGCAGGCTTGTGGTGGTGGTGTACTGGTGTGGGGGATGTTTTCTTGGCATACTTTAGGCCCCTTAGTGCCAATTGGGCATTGTTTAAATACCACGGCCTACCTGAGCATTGTTTCTGACCATGTCCATCCCTTTATGACCACCATGTACCCATCCTCTGATGGCTACTTCCAGCAGGATAATGCACCATGTCACAAAGCTCGAATCATTTCAAATTGGTTTCTTGAACATGACAATGAGTTCACTGTACTAAAATGGCCCCCACAGTCACCAGATCTCAACCCAATAGAGCATCTTTGGGATGTGGTGGAACGGGAGCCGTGCCCTGGTTGTGCATCCCACAAATCTCCATCAACTGCAAGATGCTATCCTATCAATATGGGCCAACATTTCTAAAGAATGCTTTCAGCACCTTGTTGAATCAATGCCACCTAGAATTAAGGCAGTTCTGAAGGCGAATGGGGCTCAAACACAGTATTAGTATGGTGTTCCTAATAATCCTTTAGGTGAGTGTATAATATATAATTTTATAGTTTTCTATTCATCAAACAATCCTGAAAAATCTATCATGATTTCCACAAAAATATTAAGCAGCACAACTGTTTTCAATATTGATAATATTAAGAAATGTTTCTTAAGCAGCAAATATGCTTATTTTAAAAAAACAATCCTTATTACTTCAAAATGTTATAATAGATCATGTTTTTGTACAGGTAGTGGACCTGCTGGTGGCAATGTGTCGCGCTGCACTTGAATCTGTCCGTAAAAGCATTATCTTTGACCCTTACCCCTCTGTCGTTGACCCTCATGACCCCAAGTCTCTGGCCTTCAATCCGAAGGTAGCTTCTTTACCAAATAAAATGAATACAATGTTTCTAATTTCAGTTTTAGAATTTTGGAATTTCATGTTTAGAATGACTTTGACCTTCGTTCATTTTCCACTTACAGAAAAGAAGTTACGAGCGGCTGCAGAGAGCATTAGACAGCATCACGTCCATCCGAGAAATAACACAAGTGAGTCATTTTTAAAATGGCAACTCTATTTGAGATACCCAATTTGACATAATCCGTGCCCTGACGTTATTCGAACCAAGTTTGAAGTGAGTCTGGTAAATATAGGAATATAATATATAAACAAAAATATTTGTTTTTATTTTTTCCAGATTTTATAGACCGTCCATAGTCCTTGTTAAGGGAATGTGTGACACCTAAACTCATATTTTACAGGGCCCTTATGTTGAAATAAAGAAACAGATGGACAAAATGGACCCGCTTGCACATCCTCTGCTGCAGTGGTGAGTGAAGCTGTGTTTCCTTTAATGGAATTCTCAGACATTTTCCTGTCATCGTAATGACCCTTAATCTTCTTTTTCTTCTCAGGATTATATCCAGCAACAGGTCTCACATTGTCAAGCTCCCCTCCAGCAGGGTAAAGGCGTTTGATCACATTTTCTCTCAAAAAACTGTGTGACTAAACCTTAATTTCCTCTGTCTATTTATCACGCCTCTGTTTTTGTGCTTGCAGCAACTGAAGTTCATGCACACCTCCCATCAGTTCCTGCTCCTCAGCAGTCCTCCTGCCAAAGAGGCCCGCTTCCGCACCGCCAGAAAACTCCACGGCAGCACATTCGCTTTTCAGTGAGCTTCAGTTTAGCATGAGATCATATCATAAACCAGCCTGGAGCAGCATGAAAATCTTGACTCCCATGACTAATCACTGGTTCTCTATCTTCAGTGGTTCTCATATTGAAAACTGGCACTCCATTCTACGAAATGGACTGGTAAATGCCTCCTACACGAAACTGCAGGTACCACATTTACTCCTTATAAAGTGTATTACCCACAGATTTCCTGCTTGGCCAATAATCCTTCTTGTTCTGTTTGACACAAGCTGCATGGGGCGGCCTATGGGAAGGGCATCTACCTCAGCCCTATCTCCAGCATCTCATTTGGATACTCAGGTAGGAGTCTTTGGTGCAATTTAGTTTTTTTTTTTAATTTTCATTGAAAAGTCAATTGTTTTTTTTTGACATTTTGAGAGACAGAAACATTATGGACATATTTTGACAATTTGGGACAGGTAATACCATTTAAGTCTTCAGGGGTTTTCAAACTAGGGTCCAGGGACTACTCAGAGCTACAAGGGGATCCACAGAAAATTTGAAAAACATATTGAAATGTATTTTAGGGTTGTCAAGTCAGTGTGTATTCAGTAAAGATATTAATGAATATGTTTAATGCAATAATTTAACACTTTAAATTTTTCATTTTCTAAAAACTGGTCAGATATTATTGGTCAGATTAATTACATACAATTACAAAATTATTTAATTTTTATTTTTTTCATATATATATATATATATATGAAAAAATAAAAATTAAATAATTTTGTAATTGTATGTAATTAATTTTGTAATTGTATGTATATATATATATATATATATATATATATATATATATATATATATATATATATATATATATATATATATATATACTTGGTGCAGAATTATTAGGCACATTGATTTTCTGATCATATTTTTTTTTTCAGGCACATTTGACCAATTCCAAACCACATTAATCTTAATAAGTGCTATTAATTTTGCATTGAATAATTTATAAGTGATATATAATTGTTCATAAAGGCTGAAAATGAAAAACACATTCAGGTGTGCAGAATTATTAGGCACATTTTCTTTTACTGATAAAATTAGCCAAAAAAGAGATTTAACTCAAACTGAAAAGTCAAAAATTATTAAAATCCCATGAGAATGATATAATACTAATGCAATACTAGACATTGAAGTTAAGGCATGACTTTGAAAGACAACCGTTAATCCCGCCCCTCGGACTGAGCCCTGTCAATGATAAATTCCCAGACCCAACATCTTGATGTGGGTCTGGCTTGTCAGGCTATAAAATACTAGTCTTCTGTATTCACAACACTTCTTCATGTATTTTACAACACTTCACAAGGCGCTGACATCTTGCGCAGATTTGGGACAGAGTCTGCGCAGAAGTAATCTCGGGAACAGAGTTGCGCAGTAGAGAGCAGGAAGTAGAGGCGCGATCATCAAACCCCCGTCCACACTCTCACATATACAGAACAATTCATTATGTTGGTTTGAAATTGGTTTTGAAAATGTAGAAATTAAAGCTAAAGCTCCAATTTCCTCCCAAAAATCCAGAAAAAAAGTCAGTTAGTGACTCAGCGACAACTTCACTCAGAGAAGCCGTCAACCTCAGCTGTCAATCATGACATCACACCCACATTTTTTATAGCATCAAATAACTAACTAAAACTAAACTTATTTTAAAAAAACGTATCCATTGTAAAACATGAGGGACGGGGTTATGAGTTATACTGGGACCAGCCACCAGCCATTGTTTAGTCTCAAGATGAAAAACAGCAATGGTTTTTTTTTTTTTGGGGTTCGAAGGCACGTTATAAAAACTACTTAAATTTCCTAATTTAACTAAGGCCTAATCCTGGTTTAATCTAAGCCCTGTCTGTGAAACCGGGCCATTATGTATTAAAATATACAGCTGCCTTTATATTTTAAGGAGGAGGTCCTTGCAAAGGTATCAAATGTTTTTTGAGGGTCTTCGGCATCAAAAACTTTGAAACCTCCTTATAAATACAATGATATTGATATTTGAATATAATAGTCGTTCTGTACCTTGATTTATATCCATCGATACCACTGCCAGATTACATTTTTAAGGAACCTTTTCTGAAGCCGGGAGAATTTGAAATCATTTTTCATGTTTTACTGCACTTTTAGCTAATTGTGCTGTATTTGTGTGCAGGAATGGGAAAGGGACAGCACCACATGCCTACTAAAGAGGAATTAGTACAGCACTACAACCGGGTCAACACTGTCTTACAGGTATTAACTCTATCTGTGGCGATTGGACTGATACGGATGTTTTAGAGGTGCAATCTGTAGTTAATCGGACTAGGTGAGTCAAACATTATTGGAAACAATATAAGCAGAGTCATTTAAGAGTGTTATTTGTCCACTTTTGGGATTGCACTCACATCGCTAGTTTGTCAGCTACAAGCAAGACAGATGCTTACCTTGTTGTATAGTATGCATCACTGCTAAATGTGCCCTTTTTCTTTCGCAGTGTCGACCCATACAGTCAAGGTTTCTTCAGAGTCGGAATCTGAACTGCGTTGCTTTGTGTGAGGGTATGATGTTAATAATACCTGGAAATACAAATGATGTCAGTCAAATCATTTGTGTTTGACTGAAGTTACGTTTTTTTCAACAGTAATAACATCCAAAGATCTACAGAAACATGGAAATATTTGGGTTTGCCCGATTTCTGATCACGTCTGCACACGCTTCTTTTTTGTGTGAGTATCTTCCCAGCTAACAGGAAACATTCTCAGAACTTTAGCTAACGTTGTGGTTCTTTCAAAGCTATAAACAAACGTTCTTCCAGTAATATTAAAGTCGGCATGAAACGGAAGTTGTTTTACTTGGAAACAGCTTCTGGGATGGGAAAAAATCTAGGACGGGATTTGATATTGTCCTTCGGGAACTGATTGGATCGTAGGAAGTTGGGAAATGCTAACTAAGGGTGAATTCCAAACAGCCTTTTTGCACCTTTGAAGGGCACTTCGGGAAGGGGACACCATTTGTTGAGGTGTTCCAAATTAAAGTGAACAACTGAATGCCTTCATGAAGGGCCCTTCCACAAGTCCGTTAGCGAAAAGGAACATGCGAAGTTCACTTCAAGGAAGAAATTGATTCATTTATGGTCATGTGACCTAGGGTGGGGTCCAAACGGCTTCATTATTGCACATAAGTGCACTGCTTCCTCCAAAGTCCCCACTTTAAGGGCTCTGCCCTTCAGAGTGCGTATAGGGCGATGCTCACTTCCGACTGGAATTTGCCCAAAATGGCGGCAGATTTGAATGTAAGTTTGCAGTCAGCTATGAAGAGAGCAGATGTTGTTTTCGAAGGGGAGGGGAGGTTAACGTTTTTGATTAAACAAAAATAATTTTAGCAAAGTACCAATCCCGTTATTGCAAAATTATCAAATTGAATGTTCCCTTAGCGTTCGTATGACGAAGAAAATTGTTTTTAAAACATTAAATATCTGGATGTTTTTGATCGTTCAGGGAACATTCAGATATAGCCTTATTATATGGGAATATTAACAAAATAATTTCATGTTTACGCTGTAGCATGTTCTTTGTCTTTCATTCCTCAGGTACGAGGACGGTCAGGTAGGAGATGCTAACATAAACACACAGGACGTCCGGATACAGAAGGAGATATTGCGGGTGATTGGCTGACCTGTTTCATCACTGTGACTCTTTGAGAAACTTTGCAAAGGAACATATGAACTGAACATGAAAATAATTACCTCAAAATAGGTGTTTTGATGACGCTCAGCTTAATGGAAAGAAGGGAAACCCATTTTGTAACTTTTTTGATAAACATTATCTCGGTTTCTCATTTAGTCTCTATTTATGTCATGTTCACTTTCCATTTTTTCTACAAAGTCATGAGGAGTGCTGTTAAATTTACAGCAAAAACTGTAATTCCCATTTTGCCCACTGGAAGTCTCTCTTCCCTAAAGAGAAGCATAAAAATAACTTGGGAATGAAATAGGAAAGGCTTATAATTCTTTAAACCTGCCATTTTAAAGTGTTTACTGTTTACATCTACATCTATTCATCGTTAGTCCTGTTTAATGTAGGCCTATGTTTACTAGTGAATGCAGCCTATCCGTCAGTTCATTGAGTTTATTTTCTTGAGAATGTTGTGACGCTAGTTACTTGTTATGGATCCTAAACCTCTCAACATGAAATGTTAACAAGTTTGGTGCTGTGCACTAGAAGGCGTCGTGTTCTCATTCACTCTTCAGAGAGCTACGAGCGGAGAAGACTGCCAATAAACGACACATGTACAGATGAAAAATGTATGATTTTGTCGATGTCAAACTGAAGAAGACACTAAACTAATCCAAGGGTCATGTTTTCATACGGCCCATATTTGTATGTCTGCAATTTTTTCAATAAATTTAGAGCATGCAACAAAAAAACGAGTTACTTTCTAAATGGTTATTGTAGACTGATCAGATGGATGAAATGTGACCAAAAAATCTGAAATAACCTGTATTAAGACCTCTCAATGGCGATGAAAACTTTATAAAGGGACTGAATCATGTCTAAACCTGCCAAAACGTTTCTGTGAACTGTTGTTTAGTCTAGAAATATAATTCACTTTGCAAAAACAATAGTTGCCAATGGAAAATCCCCATAATGATAGAAAAATGGGTCTGTTCTCATACTGTTATCTGTCACGACCCCTAAAAAATTAATGGTGTGTTGCATCGCGCCAGAGTCCCAGGGGACATTTTGACTTCTCGGTTTATCCAGCGGGTCTGTTCTTCTCTGAAGCAGAAACACATAATAATTCATAACATCCACATGAGCCCCGCATCTGCTCCAAGGCCCCTTACCCTCCCTTTTTACACCATGTTACATTTTTTAATTAGCCTACTACATAAATGACATTTTATTATAATATTGTGTGTGTGTGTGTGTGTGTGTGTGTGTGTGTGTGTGTGTGTGTGTGTGTGTGTGTGTGTGTGTGTGTGTGTGTGTGTGTGTGTGTGTGAGAGAGAGATTGCAATCATAAAAACAAAGTATGTATTTTGCATTGTAAATACATTAATAAAGTGATTATAGGCCAGGCTTAAAGGATAGTTCACCCCAAAATGAAAATTGCATTACTTGCATGGTTACTTTTAATGGAAAGTAAAGCATTATGTAAGTTTTGCGTTGCTTTTCCCTCACCTGGGCTGGGATTGTTAGTTTGATTTTTAATAACAAATGAACAAAAGTTCTATTCTTGGCAAATGTAAAGGCTCTTTCACACCTGAAATGAATAAGCCTTCTACTGGATTGTAGAGGAATAGGATGCAGGAGAAGAAAGTTCCACAATCTTATTTTAGCAATAAAAACTAAACAAAAAATGAAATGTAGTTTATTTTTTTGCTTCTTTTTATTTTTTATTTTGATAATTAGTATACTTTGTGGTCAAAAGCAAAGACATTGGTTAATAAAGTGAGTTTACATACAAAGTATATTTGTGTAATTGAACTTTTTAATTATTGTAGGTTTGCGTAATATTCTGAGTTTGCATTTCATGGTTCTTATTTGCAAAGTGAGATGAGTTATGCATGCTCACGTTTAGTCTAGAACTACAATAACCATAATGTTCACACAACATCTCTCAACATGAGGACAGGAGAGGTGTGAATACATGGAAAAAACAAAGTAACTTGCATTACTTATTTGAAACAGTAACTCATATTTTGTTGTACATTTAAAAGTAATATGCTATTGGTACGTAGAAAAAAGTAATCTGATTAGAACATTTTGTCCTCAATGTTGATGTGTTAGAAGCAGGAAAAATGGGCAAGCGTAAGGATTTGAGTGAGTTTGACAAGGGCCAAATTGTGATGGCTAGACGACTGGGTCAGAGCATCTCCAAAACTGCAGCTCTTGTGGGGTGTTCCTGGTCTGCAGTGGTCAGTATCTATCAAAAGTGGTCCAAGGAAGGAACAGTCATGAACCGGCGACAGGGTCAAGGGCGGCCAAGGCTCATTGATGCACGTGGGGAGCGATGGCTGGCCTGTGCAGTCCAATCAAACAGACGAGCTACTGTAGCTCAAATTGCTCAAGAAGTTAATGCTAGTTCTGACAGAAAGGTCTCCGAATACAGTGCATCGCAGTTTGTTGCGTATGGGGCTGCATAGCCGCAGACCATCAGGGTGCCCATGCTGACCCCTGTCCACCACTGAAAGAGTCAACAGTGGGCATGTGAGCATCAGAATTGGACCACAGAGCAAGGGAAGAATGTGGCCTGGTGAATCACATTTTCTTTTACATCACGTGGATGGCCGGGTGCGTCGCTTACCTTGGGGTACACATGGCACCAGGATGCACTATGGGAAGAAGGCAAGCCGATGGAGGCAGTGTGATGCTTTGTTGCTGGGAAACCTTGGGTCCAGTCATCCATGTGGATGTTATTTTGACACGTACCACCTATCTAAGCATTGTTGCAGACCATGTACACCCTTTCATGGAAACGGTATTCCCTGGTGGCTGTGTCCTCTTTCAGCAGGATAATGCGCCCTGCCACAAAGCAAAAATGGTTCAGGAATGGTTTGAGCAGCAAAACAATGAGTTTGAGGTGTTGACTTGGCCTCCAAATTCCCCAGATCTCAATCCAATCGAGCATTTGTGGGATGTGCTGAACAAACAAGTCCGATCTATGGAGGCCCCACCTCGCAACTTACAGGACTTAAAGGATCTACTACTATCATCTTGGTGCCAGATACCACAGTTTTGAAGATGCTTGTCCTATTGTCATATAAAACACACTTGTTCTCTGTTCTTATGACCTAATCTTGACCTAATTATCCACTTTGACTAAATTGGCCTAGGCTAAATTATGACTTCCTTTGTATGCTTTGTTAATTTGCACAATATTTTATCATACAATATCTTAATCATTTACTCTAAAGTTTACTTTAAGTGGACAGGACATGTGCAAAATGGATTGATGCTTTCATTAAAGTAGACATCACTGCTATCTGAGACATTCAGATGTCTGTTTATATTATCCACTTTTTATTCCGTTAGTCCTTTTTCCCTTTCTTTTACACTAACATTTGCTGAGTGTGGTTATTATCATTCCCAGGACACATTTGAATGCTTTGACCCTCACAAATGTTGTACAAGTGCAGATCACGACTGAACACACCTCGAGTAGTTCTGACACCATCAGCAAAAAGTGTTCAAAGACCACTTGGACTGAGCCGTAAGGGAGAACTGTTCCAGAATGGAAGTGAGGCATGAAGGAGCCCTTTTCCAATTTTTCATCAGTAAGAAAATTACCCGGGCAGTTTTCAAGCTTGCATATTTCTCGCTACAGAGGAACTTGCTGTTACAGTTTGTTTTTGAAACGTTCTTGACTGCCGCTCAATTTATCCTTCCACACCAGCGTATACATGAAGTAAAAAGCGAATCTTTAAAATTCCTCTCATCCCTTTGTAAGAGAGATTGCCTCTTTAACCAAAGTTCTCACTAAAGCCCCACTCTGTCGCCTCACACCATTAAACAAACTTCATTCTGACTTTATTTCCCTGTGGGTGTTGCAATCTGCAATGCTCCTCTTTGAGACCTAATTTCCCTTTAATTAAATTAGTAAGACTTCCAAAGAAATCCACCAGAGAGGCCCTGCGGCTGGGTTTCTGTTGTCGGGCAGATAACGGCTGTGAGTGTGTGTCGTCTATGGAGATTGATAAAGTAATTGAAACAGTAATTGTCAACACGTTGGCTTTTATCTGTTCCGGGAGCTTACTAAAATAAGACCGTCTGGTTGGCAGTGCACTTCAAAGCCGAAGTTTTACTGGCATATCTGTAACTGGTCCTATAGCATCTTTAAAGACACTCATTGAAATGTGTCCACTCTTCAGATAAATACACTCAAGACAATAAAATAGTTTAAAATAGCATTGTTTTGATGGAAAACAATGTAAAATCTCATTACCTCACCAAATATGTTAACAAATTATTTAAAAAATACAAACAAATAAAATACAATTATAAAACATTATGTATAATAAAGTATAAATAATAATAATAATAATAATAAAATACTGATAATATTAAGTAATTCATAAAATTTGTAAAAGAAAAAATTTATAATTTTATTTATTTTATTACTTTTTAATAACATTTAACTCAAACGGATAAGGTAATTTACACTTTTTACATGTAACACACTTGAAAAAGTATATTTTAAAGTAGTATATTAATAAACATAATATTTTTAATAATTCAATTAATATTAAATGCTTAATAATAACATTTTGTATTTATTTTGCTATAGAATATTGATAAAACAGTTACTTACAAGTATAATAGTATATATATATATATATATATATATATATATATATATATATATATATATATATATATATATATATATATATATATATATATATATATATATATATATATATATATATATAATTATTTATTTTAAATATATTTTTAAATTATGGATCACCTTATAATTATGGAGAAAAACATCCCTGCATCAAGCATCACATTTGTATTGAATTTTAAAAGGTTTATTATATTATTGCTGTATTGTATTTTAAAGTAGCATATTAATAAACAAAATATTTTTTAATAATTGAATACATATTACATTATTAATAATACTGCTATTGTGTGCATTGGATTGTTTAATGTTGTATTGTATTTTAAAGTAGAATATTAATAAACATAATATTTTTAATAATTTAATCAATATTAAATTATGAATAATCTTTTATTATAATAATTAAAATAATTATTAATAATAAGTCAGTGACAAGTAATTTCTCTATGTAATATTGTTAGTTTCTTTCAAGTAAAAATATTTTACATGAAAATATATACAGTATTGTTTTTTAAAATACACTATATATACTATTAAAATTGGAGTTTTATAAATATGGAGAACCATATTTGCATCATGCATATGTGCATGAACCATCACGTTTGTATCAAATTCTTTATAGTTATATTATATTTCTTAATATGTTTGTTATCAGTTATGTACAATGGCATGTTTAATATGGTACTTAGTTCATGTTTATTGCATTATTTTAGTGTTGCTCTTTTGTCTATATGTTAGTACCGGCCATGGTTAAGATAATCAACATATGATAAACTTAAAGACCCCCATTAACCTCCATCTAACTGCATATAAAATATATTTTACTGTACATTTTACAGTGTATAATTGTGCTTCTTACTCTTAAGCTTGCCTTGCCTTCTGTCAACCCAGTCTCTAGAATGTTGGATGCTCCCCTTCAGGATACAGACTGTGTATTTTGTCAAGCAGAACCGCGTGGCCCTCTTCTCTGATTGAAATCACAGCCTCGGGGCTCTAACACTTTGAGAGTGTTCAGCAGCCACAGTGGGAATAGATGCAGAAATAGAACTGACGAAACTGCAACCTTCGGACCATAATATTCCTTGTGAATTCTCACTCAGTAAATGGCAGTTTGTTGCTGCTGTATCAATTTAGCGTGCAAGTTTTTTATATGTATATAGGATATAAACATAATTTCATCATTTAATTACTTGGCCCAAAGCCACGTTTAAAAGCAGATTCCTGGCGTACGTCAACTGTGCTCATGTAGATAATTGTTTACTGGCTGGAATGTGCCGTCATGCATGGAAGGATGTGTTTTTAAACTCTCAGCCTTAATCAGTCACGCATGTTAATCAGCCACAGACACGCGCTGATTGACAGGACTTCATTAACACGGGATTTTAAAGGGAAACTCGGGAAAGCATTTGCCTGGATGAAATGTTCAATTCTGTACAGAGGTCTTGCCAGACACAGTTGCTGTTCCTTTAAGAGATCCTTTGCCTCTCCGCCCTCCACCCTCTCTATGTCCCTCACAAACACTCAGATTGGGTCTTCAGTTCATTCTGGAGTGTGGCAGTCACCACTTAAGAGTAAATATGTGAAAGGTCTCAGATTATGACCAGGCGTTAAGGGTGAAACACGGTGACAGATGCAGAACTTCACCATACAGTGGATTTTTATGAGAATTCTAAGAGCAAAAAGGTAAATGCATCACTAGATTTTTCTTCAAAATGAGTTCAACGTTAATTTGTTATTGTTCCATAAAGTTGTCTTACAATTTTAGTTACAATATAAAAGTTATATTATTATTATTATTTGATTATATTTATTAAATAGAATTTTTATTATACAGGAC
This sequence comes from Gobiocypris rarus, assembly GCA_023029165.1. Classification (NCBI taxonomy): domain Eukaryota; kingdom Metazoa; phylum Chordata; class Actinopteri; order Cypriniformes; family Gobionidae; genus Gobiocypris; species Gobiocypris rarus. Next base: position 17,043,131 of record CM040913.1, read on the forward strand.
ATTCATGTTGTTTTAATTGTGTGAAACTGTACATATAAATACATTTGGCTTTTATTTTATTTTTTTATTATTTATTGTTTTGTTTCAAAGGGGTATACAAATCATGTTTAAAAATGTATCATACTTTATTGGAAAATTAAGCAACATTTAAACAAAAAAAACTTTGATAATTGCCTTAATCTCTTAAAATAACAGTCTAAATGGATGACTAAAGAGACTGAAAAAAAGAAAGATTGGTCAAGAATAAAAAATAATTGAAAATATTAAAATCAGGAATGTCAGAATCAAAATGCGTAAAATGCTGCATAAAAAATGTCTGTCAAAACCAACAGGTTGACCGATGTTCACAAACCAGGCCAAGTTTTTCAATTGGATTGGCATTTATTCTCTTTAGCATGGAGTGGAAAGTATTTCAATCGCTTCCCTGGTCATTCGGATTAAATTTCAGTGAGTGAAGAACAAATTTATACTCGCGTGTGTTACGTATTACATACGTTATCTCTGACAGACAGCGGCTGCGTCCAAAAAAAGCATATTCTTTTAATTAGGTACTTATTTTGAATAAGTAATTACTTCAGGACCGCTAAAAAGTATGTTCTATATAGTATATGTGTGTTGTGTATATTGAAGTGCCGCTGAAATATATTTCTTATCAAGATTTTTTTTTAATCCCAACAGCTTTTGTAATAATGTTTCAGTGCAAAATGAAACTGTCAAAAAATATTCTAATATTCACAGCTTGGTAAAGCCCATTGAGTGAATTTTTGCAAAGACATAAGTGTTGTCATATGAGCTTCACCTGTGACTAATAATGGATCAATTAGATCTCAGGTGTGTATAAAAAGAACCCCAGTACACTAGACCTTCACATCAACTGCAACTAGACCTCTGCAAACATGCCTAAGATTCACCCTGAGACTAAAGTTTTGATTATCAAGAGGCTGAAGACCAGATCCACTGCTGATGTGGAAGACACCTTCAAAGTGTCTCAGCGTCAAGTACAGAGGATAAAAAAAAGATTTGAAGAGACTGGAGACGTTTATGACAACCAGGTCAGGCAGACCCTGCAAGACAACTGTTCGAGAGGACCGTTTGTTGGCTCGAAAATCCAAGGCCAGCCCATTTTCCACTGCAGCAGAGCTCCACGAGACCTGGTCACCTGAAGTCACTGTGTCAACCAGAACAGTTTGTCGGATTCTGTCTCGAAATGGCCTCAATGGTCGACTCAGTGCCCAGAAGACAGCACTAAACAAAAGACAATTGAAAAACCGTGTGGCATTTGCCAAAGCCCACAGCCTGCTAAAAAATGTTCGCTGAAAAATGGCAGAAGGTGGATTTTTCAGATGAAACTTCTGTTGAATTACACCACAGTCGCCGCAAATATTGCAGGAGGCGTACTGGAGCCCGCATGGATCCGAGATTCACCCAGAAAACAGTGAAGTTTGGTGGGGGAAAAATCATGGTCTAGGGTTACATCCAGTATGGGGGTGTGCAAGAGATCTGCAGGGTGGAAGGCAACTTCAATAGTCTAAAATACCAAGAAATCTTATACCTCTTATATTCCCAACCATAAAAGAGACCAAATTCTGCAGCAGGATGGTGGTCCATCGCATTCTTCCATCTCCACATCAAAGTTGCTCAAGGCAAAGAAGATCAAGATGCTCCAGGATTGGCCAGCCCAGTCACCAGACATGAACATCATTGAGCATATGTGGGGTAGGATGAAAGAGGAAGCATGGAAGACGAAACCAAAGAATATTGATGAACTCTGGGAGGCATGCAAGACTGCTTTCTTTGCTATTCCTGATGACTTCATCAATAAATTGTATGAGTCCTTGTCAAACTGCATGGATGCAGTCCTTCAAGCTCATGGAAGTCATACAAGATATTAAATTTGGATCTCACAGCACCACTACTTAATTTGCTGACATATTTTTGTATTTGCAGTAAATTTGTTCAATTTCTGTATAGGCGACACAACTTTTGTCTTGCCAAAATTTGAGCTTTCTGTCTTGATTAAATGATAAATCTTTTTTCAGTGAAAATTTATTTCAGTGCATTAAACATCATTTGGGAGGGTTTTAGCTTTTCATATGAGCTATTTCTAACACCAATTGATGAATTAAAAATCAGGTTAATAGCAGGTGTTTCTACAAAATAGATAAGCGACACGACTTTTGTCAGGGACTGTACATTTGCCATGTTGTCATTATCACGTGTCCTACCAGCGTCAGTTGTGTTGCTTCACTGCCATTCACAAATCCTCTCCCGTTGCCTCATGGGATAGTAAAGTGTCCATCAAGTGCACACTTCAGAATCTTTCTGGAAGTAAAAGGTCATCCGGGTAGTTTTTGCCTACTCTTTTATGAGTACTGTGAATTAGGACATTCACAGTACTCATTCTGTTTTTGCCTACTATATAGGGAAGTATGCGATTTCATATGCAGCCCGAATGTTGAAGCTGCTTAGGCTGCCATTTTCATCCTCTTCTCGAAAGCGATGATGCAGTCAAAACATTCAGTAGCGTGGATATTTCCAGGAAATGCATGAACTTGCTGGACCTCTGCTTCTCATAAATACTACAGTGTATTGTGCAAGTTATTTTTTGACAGACATTGTCATGATAGTCAAATTATGTGGATTAAAAAACAGATAGATCCTAAACTAATTATTAATTATTTATTAGCCAGCAAGTACTCAGTGAAGGGATTGATGCCGAGTGCATTAATAAGTCAATGTTTTTAGTTATAATATTCCAACCAACAGCCAGCCTAAATTTTTGACGGACATGATAACGTGCATTAGGGTTGAACTATGTTTTGGGTAATTTTGCATAGTTCATTATACTTATTTTACGGAATTAAGTTTATTTTGTGGCTTAAACTACGTTACTCAGATTGACATGTTTGGCTTGTCATAAAGTGTGGTTTTGTTGCCCCCAGTTGTTTTTATTGTCTCTATAACCAAACTCTTTTATTTAAACCCACATGTTACATGTTATAAATAATAGGAAAAATCACTTTTTAAAACTGAAGTAACCATTATTACCCCTTAGCAGATTTTGATTCATATAAGGTTGTATGTTTGTTTTTTTATTATTATTTGTATGTAATTTTACTTCCATCACCTTAAATCCATTTTGCTTTTATTAAAGAATTATTATTTAAAATGTTATTTTATTTTATTTTTTATTTTTAATACATTTGGTTATCCTGCTGAAAGTTGAAAACTTTGATGTAATATTGTTTTGAATAAATATTGTGTCATGCCAAAAATGAGCTAGTTAAATTTAAAATGTGGTTCTGCCTCTGAATTCATCGTGTTTTTCCCTTCTTTGGTTACAGCTCCCCTCTCACGAAGACTGAAATATGCTTCAAAGGTAGTGACTGAGAAATTGCTGATACTCAGCACTTTCAGCTTTGATGAATTTGCTCGATTTACAGATTTTTTTCTTTTCTTCATGTCAACGGCCAGAGAGTATAAAGTAAATGACGCCTTGTCATTCGCTTCAGAGCTTTGGGAATAACAGAACATTAGCAGTTAAGATCATTTGGTTTCCCTTACGTCTGTGCAATTTCTTTCATGATGGAATAGAATAGTGCCAGGACTCAGTTCTCGGAAATATTATCAAGTGGTACTAAATTTTGCAGCTTCAAGAAAATAGAAAATAACCTATAAAAATGTTTACGCCGAGCAAAGAGCTTCATGATGACACACCATCTATATGTACCACATCTGTCCAACCCTCTAAAATGAATCCCACAAACTTTATTGGATCTTCTAACAAACCAAAGCAAGGTGGATTCAGAAAGGTCTGTTCCACTGGAGATCCAATCCCATGCCCAATCCCAGGCCTGGCGTCCGAGGTGCTGGAAATGCGTGTGAAGGAAGGAAGCAAGATCAGGAACCTTTTGGGTTTTGCCATGTCTCGATTTCAAGGCGACGGAAACGCGGCTCCAACGTCGCAGGTTCTTTTCAGTGGGATGGGACGGGCTGTGACCAAAACCATCACCTGTGCGGAGATAATGAAACGGAAAGTGCGGGGCTTACACCAGGTGTCAAAGCTCCAGTACAGGACAGTGACTGAGGTGTGGGAGGGCCAGGAGAGTAGCCCGGTTCAGATGACCATACAAAGAACTCTTCCTTCCATTTGTATTCTTCTGTCCAAAGAACCACTGGACCCGCAGGAGCCGGGATATCAGCCTCCAGCCGAGACTCTCTCAGGGGAAAGCAAATGGGCAGTTGGACCACAGAGGACAGGAAAGCCAGAAAAAAGACCACCAAGTCCTTGTTCTCATGATCTTCCCAGTCTTAAAAGAGCTGCTCTGGGACAGGACAAAATTGCAGATTTGGAACCAATGAAAAAATGTTAATATAAAAGGAAGAACTCATATAAAAGTATATTTTGTGTATTTACTTAGATAACTTGCTATATGCTTAAAAATGTCTGTCATACAATTTGGCCACATCAGGATGCAATACACATAAATGTGAACTTAGAGTGATAAAATGCATGAAGTCATTTTGTTAGTATTGTTTAAATGACGTCCAAAATATCAAGTCAAATAGCTTGTTCTTTCACTCATCTTGCTTGCTCAATATTAATCATATTTTTATTCATTTGGTAACACTTTAGAATACTGTTCCATCATTAATGAATAACTAGGAACAAATGATGAACTCAATTTACATTCTAGTAATTACTAACTAACCGGAAACTTTTTTTTTCTACAAAAAAATATTTACAAATGAATGGCATTCAGTTGAATGTAGTTCACTATTAGATAAACTACTACATACAGCTCCATAATCAATATGAATAATACATAAAGTATAATTAATTCTAAAGTGAAGATCATGGTAACGCACTACTAATGACTCAAGTATTACTAAATCCTTCCGAAAGGAATAACTAATTATTTGGATCAGTAGGCCTATTCTAAAAGCGAAAAGCATGATAACTCCCTAGTAACGCAAGTTACTTTGTTTTAGTTACTTTAGATAAACATCACATTTATGTTTCATTTTTTGTATTGCTGAAGTAAGAGTATTGATTCAACTTTCTTCTCTATTCTGCTTTGATCCAGAATGACAGCACAGCTGAAAGATTTGGTTTAGCTGTGTCCTCTACTGTACAAACATAAATTTGTATTTTCTTCAGCCAAAGGCTTATTCATTTCACTTTTGGTGCGAAAGGGCTTTTACATTTGCAAATAACAGTACTTTTGTTATAAACAAACAAGCAAAAGTAACGTAACACATTACTTTCCATAAAAAGTAACTAAGTAACAAAATTAGTGACTTTTTAGAGTGTAACTCATTACTTTTAAAAGAAGCTTTCCCCAACACTGGGAATCACTATTTATTTGGAACAGTATTCTAAAGTGAAGATCATGGTAACCCACTAGTAATGAACTATTCCATGGCATGCAACATACTAAAATGTGCGTAGTTTAATAGGCCTGAGATTTTATTTACATCCTTAAAACTATGGAAAAGGGGACAGTTTTAATAAAACTCCAGACAATTGTTTATAAAAAATATTTGTAAAAAGGTTTAGAATTGATTCCTATACATTTTAGGAACACAGTGTGGGTCAATTTAAAAAAAATTTGATTTGGGCTTTTGAATTAATTTAAAAACAACATATAGTTAATATTTAATTTGTAAACTTTAGCCTAGTTTTTTAAAGTTTACAAATGCTTGTTATGTATGGTTTATGATGTTTGTGTAGTCCTGTAATATCTCTTTTACAATTAAGTGAATGTAAAGCATCATGATGTCCTATGGCTCATCAAATAAATCCATCAAAGCAATTGTATATGACTTTTTTTCTTACATAAGCCACGCCTTCTCTTGGCTTGCTATTTAAACCCAATGTGCAGTCGATACTCCAAGCAAATCTGTTTGTCTTTGCTTTGTAAGCTCCAACACAGGTGACATTAAGATTTTCCAAATAGTTAAGTAATTTAGCTTTGCATTCCGATATTTTTTTTACCTATTTTTTTTTTCTTAAATCGTGCATACCACTACAAACATTTATATTGGACTACTCTTGCTATCGTTCAGTAGCAGATAAGAAGATCCAAAATGGCTTGTGTTTTATTAACATGTTTTTTCATTTTGATATCAGCGCATCTGGTGAGTATTTCACACTTAGCCTATTTGAATGCAAGGCCCTTCTTTAGACCAGTGTTTTCAAAGAGTGCTCATTTTAGTCCTGTTTTAATTTTCATAGGCTGAATCATCCAGTCATTGAGTTGAAAGTGCACTCTTTCACAAGCAGTGTGTGTAAACAGTCCAGTGACTGCCAGATCATTTTCCGCGTTTGCCTGAATTACTCTGACACTACCTTACGACATGACACTACCTAAGTCGCCATGCACTTACAGCACTGAAATGACAGGCATATTCAGCGAAGACTCAATCTCCAGTAGTGTGCATACCCGCGTTCCTTTTCATTTCAAGTGGCCGGGGATGCGTAGCTCAAAATGAGTCTTATTCGATTCATTTTAACTTCTTGTGTAGGCCTATGTATGTAAGCTTCTATAATAAATATTTAACAGAGTTTTCTGTCATCAGAGTTCTGTCACTCAGAATCCTCTGTCCAGTCAACAGGTATGCGCCCTACTTTCGCTAAAAACATCACCTGTTTTTTAGTCGTTTTCAAAATTTTATTTGTTACACCTACTTCTGTATTTAACAAATATCTTATTTGATTAATTTCAGAGAATCTCATGATCAACAACATGACCAGTCTAAGACTCGCTATCAGTGAGGATTTGTCCCAGGACATGCATCTTGGAGAGCAAAGCCGACTGTGCTTTTCTTATCGCGTCCTGTGTGATGAATTCTACAATGGTGAGGAATGTTCAAATTTCTGCCGCCCACGGAATGATGTGTTTGGCCACTTCAGCTGTGACACCGCTGGAAACAGAATTTGGCTGCCTGGATGGAAAGGCGAAATTTGCGCTGAACGTAAGTGTATTCAAAAAGTTGAGCCACGGTATCAAGGCCCCGCCCACTCTCCCTCAGAATCAGTTTACTGCAGAACAACTCTTTGTGTCGGTGTGAAATAAACAGTTATGAGCTAAAGTAAAAGCTCTAATGTAAAGTCAGGGCCACCTGTGGGCTAACGCGTAGTTTTTTTTTCAAAAGAAAAAAGATTGAGCAGTGGGTGTTCGACAAAAAGAGGTCCACCTCCTTTTGCCCGAAAATGCTCCAGATCATGTCTAGGGGTGACGATTCCATTCCCCCGTAGATTGTCCGTTCCGAGACATAATATCTGCTCCAATATTCATGGAGCTCCCATATTCATACTGAGCGAAAATTTTACAACAGCTTGTTTATTGGATGTGACCTAAGACCCCCTTGGGGATTTATATAGGCTACCATTTTCATGCTATCCGTTTGGACCAGGACATTGTTCGGTCTGGAACTCTTTGAAGGCCAGAAGTACTACCATCATTTATAAGGCAGTTGATGTGCCCGGCCTGCCGTCGCAGAGGACACCCCAACACACTGTGTTGGAGGTATCTGTCACAACCACTTTCCTTCTGAAAACCAAGTCCAGTTCTACCCCCAACTGATACAGCTATAACACGTGTGGCGATTTCCAGTGGGCCAGAGCTTTAGTACAGCTGTGGGTCACCCTGAGAACGAGACAGCCCTCAGGCCACGCTCAAGGTAGGACCAGAACCAGTGTTAAAAACCAATTCCCTGGGCAGATCTGCGAGAGGATTTTGCCTGAAACATAGGCGGCTCAGGACAGAACTAGCTTGGGGGGGTCCCTGGCACTTGGGAAACGGGTAGCGTGTCGCTGGATGGAAACACTGCTTTACCTCAGGTTCAGCCTTTTGCTGGGGCTGAGCGGGTGCTGGGGGTCAGCTTGGCATGCTGCGTAGTCGACGATGACTTTGAGCGACTCAAGGCGGCAGAGGAACTTACTCGCTTTGGCAGGAAGTTCTGCATCGTTTTTGATGTTTTCTGCACAGTTGTGAAGTGCTCAGCTAAGCCATCCATTGTGTAATCAGGAGGGCTGTCTTGTCAGCATCCTTAATTACTGTTAAATTGAGCCAAAGGTGGTGCTCGAGAACCACCAAATTGGCCATGACACAACCAATCGCTTGGGCCATAGATTTAGTGCAGTGCAGGGAGAGGTCGGTTGCACTGCACAGGTCCTTGAAGGTTGCCTTTAAGAACTACTCTCATCCATGTTGTGGAGAAGTTTGACCTGGTAAACTTGGAGGACCGTCATTGTGTGAAGGGGTGGAACCAGCATAGCCTCTTGCGGTGTACGCTCTGGAAGCGAGAGCAGATGTCGCTTTGCGCGGCTTGGAAGGGTGGGCCTGCTGGTGGTGCCCCGGCTGCAGGAACCACTCATCGAGATGGCTGTGGGCATCTCAAGCCCAACTCGTTCATGGCCTTGGTAAGAACACGGATGAGCTCTGAGTCCATCCTAGGCCGGCTGAGTCCATCTCTTTAGGTGGCAGATAGGCTGCATCACATTCGTGGCTTGACATTTTGCATCAAATGTCGCTGCTCTTTTTGATCAGCTGGAGCTGCAAAGCGCCATTAATCCACTGCCGGTTGCTTGCTTTGACAGCGAGTAAAGAGGCTACTGTCTTGTGTTATTTGGGGGTCAGCAAGGAGCTGACCTTCGCACTTGAAGGAGAAACATTACGAAATGGCTTTCAGCACTTAAATAGGCAGTCAAAACAGCGTAGCCTATATATACATTTTGGGGGCTCAGACAGTCCTGAAACGGTGTTGCTGACTGTGAGAAAGTGTCCTCAAACTGAGGTGATATTTTCTATGAAAATTAGGACTTTTTATGGGTTTCTGTTCAAAATGTATAGACAAAACAGTGTTTTCTTTCTTTCTTTCAGACTGACTGACTGAATAAATTTATGAGAATGTGACGTGGCGTGGCGTTCTTACCGTAAAAGCCAGTGTATGCGCAAACCTTGAAATAATGTGGCGGCTAGATTGACTATGCATTCCGAGGTGGTGGCTGGCTTGACTGCAGTCTCTAACTGGGGGTGGTTTTATGATGCCAGTCAATCTAATGTACCCTCTTTTTCCTTATCCCTTTTAAACAGCCATCTGCTCGTCTGGCTGTAGCGAGGAGCACAGGTATTGTGAAACCCCCGGTGAGTGCAAGTGCCGACTCGGGTGCAGGCAATATCCGGGTGCCTGCATGGCACCTGCAACCAGCCCTTTTAATGCACTTGGAAGGAAGGCTGGGGCGGCCTGTTCTGCAACGAGGATCTGAATTAATGTCATGGTATTTTATTTGCTATGGTGAAAGGTTTGATCAGAACATCACCATTGATTGGCAAACTTGTACTGTAGTTTATCATAAATCATAATTTGTTGTATATATACACAGTGGGTACAGAAAGTATTCAGACCCCCTTACATTTTTCACTCTTTGTTATATTGGAGCCATTTGCTAAAATCATGTAAGTTCATTTTTTTCTCATTAATGTAAACACAGCAGCCCATATTGACAGAAAAACACAGAATTGTTGGCATTTTTGCATATTTATTAAAAAATAAAAACTGAAATATCACATGGTCCTATGACACTCATATATTTAACTCAGGTGCTGTCCATTGCTTCTAATCATCCTTGAGATGGTTCTACACCTTAATTTGAGTCCAGCTGTGTTTGATTATACTGATTTGACTTGCATATAAAAGCCACACACCTGTCTATATAAGACCTTACAGCTCACAGTAAAGAAGAGGTAAAGAAGAACCCAAAGATCACTGTGGCTGAGCTCCAGAGATGCAGTCGGGAGATGGAAGAAAGTTGTAGAAAGTCAACCATCACTGCAGCCCTCAACCAGTCGGGGCTTTATGGTAGATAGATCTGTCTGGCAGGTATTAAATAATGTGTTCCTGAATTGAACTCAAATAATTTAATAATGTGAACAAATAAACGCATTGCCTTTTTAAAACTATGCATTTTTGGGGTTTTATTTATATATTTCATATCTTACCTTTTTTATTTTATTTTTTTATTAAAAAAGTGCACTGTTTTAGGCCTGTTATGTTTGTAAATACATTGAGAAATGAATCTGAATTAGTTTAATATTGGTGATTTTATTGAGGCTGCAGTACTTATTTTAGCAAACGAAATGTAGAAAGGATTTGCCATTTTCAAATTCTGTTCTGTGCAAAGGTCTGATACAAAAAAATATTTTGATATTTCAAATTGCCTTAATAAAATCAGACTTAAAAGAATTAGATGGTTGAATGTAACTATGGTATTTCTAGTGTCATTGACTGTGTTGCACATATTAAAAATGCATACTCTCTAAAAAAGCAGCTAAACTTTTTCTTGTGTGAATTAAAATCCAGTACTAAATCAGTTTCTTCTACAATTAACTTCAATGCTCTAACTCGTTCTTAGTGCACTTAAAATAACACCCACACATGATGTGGATAACCCCTCTGACCGACCAATGCCCCAGCAGAATGCTCCAGAATACACAATTTTTGCTTTTGATAGACGGACACGTGCCAATCATGCCCTTAACCACTGAATAGCACAACTTCTGTCTAGCCTATAGCTGCAAATTCAGACCATCTTATGCTTATGGAAGCAGAACTAGTGAGTAAAACATTAAAACAAAACAAAAATTAAAGCTGACATTTAATTCGTATTTAGGCCTATATAAAAATCACTGATTACAAACAAACTCATAATGAATGTTTAAATACAAGTTGTCATCTTGTTACAGTTGAGTATTAGTAGACTGTCTGCTCAATATCTGCAAAAAAAAACACTTTAAATTTTATTAAGTAACTTTTATTTACGCTCCCCCAACAGCAAATACATGTCAACTCATTCAACTAACCCTAATCCCTTATTATACTAGCCCTAACCCTCTCTTACAGGCTACTATGAGTGTTAGTTGACATGTAGGTGCAGTGTTACTTATAGTCAACAGAATGTGAGACAATCAAAATAAAGTGTAACCGAATTTCTTTCTTCTGCTGAACACAAAAGAAGATATTCTGAAGAATGTCGGTAACCAAAAAGTTGATGCTCCCCATTGACTTCCGTGGTATTTTTTCCCCATACTATGGAAGTCAATGGGGTCCAATAACTGTTTGGTTTCTCATATTCTTCACATTTCAAACAGGTTTGGAACAACTTGAGGGTGAGTAGATGATAACAGAATTTTGAGTGAACTATTCCTTTTGTTAATAATTACTAGAATGTTAATATTGTGTGTGAACAGTAGGCTGTAAGTTCAAATAAATGTATTTCATTGAACTTTGAAACGGTTTCATTGGCAACTAGCTGAAATAAAATGTGTTAATGGTTTCCCCTGGGTTTTACATTATAAAATGTAATACTGCCCCCTGCTGATGAGAACAACTTTTTTGGGGGAAACACAGATGCTCGTTGCTGTATTGCAGATATATGATATTTCATTTACATTTAGGGATATAAATGTTTTTTTTAGCTACCTTTAACTTAAAGACAGAAAATACACTTTTCCATTTTCACATAACACTAACTTTTCAGTAGGCCTAACATTACAATCACGCTACGATTGTAAAATCCATAAAAGTAATGAAACTTAACTGTTTTTACCACAATATTTCGTTGATAATAATGCCATAATATAGCACAAAAATGTTTGCTAATGACGGCATATAAATTGTAATACATGCAGAGTATTGCGCTTTTTATTTTATATAGATTTTTTGTGTATCCATTATTAAATATCAATGTAAACATTAAAAAGCAAAATAATATAAATATATTGAATCAAACATCGCTTTCATAATGCATAGAAATGTACATGTAGTAGCCTATTACTGTGCTCTGGATGCAGCTCATGAGGCACTACTGTTGACCTTCATGCTTTTTATAATCCTCTTTAGCAAACCCCACTCACTACACATTACCACGAACAGAGGCTGAAACCGAAAACGCCCCTAAACCCTCAAGCACTATTCCCTACGTTAGTCCACTAATATAGTTCACGTAAAGGAGTGAAAACGAGTGCATCTTTCGGACAGCCGCTGCGTGTACTGTACGCTCGTTATTGCAGTGCAAAGTGTGGGATTGAATGAGTGCACTCAATAACGTCAACTATGCTTTCGGACACCACTACAAATGACTGGCCCTTAAAATAATGCCATATTTGAGGGTATAGGGGCGATTTCGGATTTAGCCAGAGTCCATACACTGCTTTATTGCCAAACAAGTACGCATGCGCAGTCACGAGACAGTCGCGTGTTAGCAGGTCGGCTATCTGAAATAGCCTCAGCAGCGCGAGCCCGTTTCGTTCTTCAAGTCTGAGCAGCGCCCGGTGAGCCGCACTATGTTCAGAGCCGCCCTTCGACTCTCAGTCTCCGGTGCTCGGAGTTTAACAAGGTCACGGCCACAATATACAGGTAAATGCAGATTTTGCCATATTATTTGTGAAGTCGTAAATAAAAAACGACAATAAGAGGCAGAGTTAACGGAAACACCTTGAACGTAGCTTAGCACATAAGCTAACCGAAGCTTGCTTGAAAGGTTATACCTTTTAGAGGTTATTATCGCGCGCTCATGTATCGTTTTTAATAACGCGTTTCCATTTTATAGTCGTGTTTTCCCTGTCATTTTTCAAGTCATGTAGATGTTTTTTCTCACAATGTCCTTGCAATGACCCACTAGAGTGAGGCTTCGGCCCAGAGCGCGGAGGAAACGCGACACTCAAACTGAAAGCATACCTGATTGACACATTATTCTGAGCTTTCTTTGAAACGCCAAGTCCTAATAGGTAAATACTTAGGGTTTGAAAGATTACTCTACATATTAAACATAACAAACAGGCTGTGGTTTATAATTTTGCCTTATAGCAGTTTAATATTGTATTCAATGGCTACGTGTGAGACATGGGTACCGGTACATCCCTAGATGAAGAATACGCATAAATTCACCATGCCTCAGTGCAAACTGCACTTCCATTAGCTACAATGCACTGACCTCTATGCGAACCCTCACCTCAGATCATAATAGATGCAACTATAATATAATCAAAAGAATATAGACCACATCATGATCATACAACATCTAGATTGCATTTCATTTTTAGGATGTCAGTTGGATTTTTTGTCTGACCTTCTTTAGCAAACAGTTAGGAATCATACTTCCCCATCGGACAAGGTAACATAGGTCAAACTTGAACTGGACCAGTTCCAGCTGGAACAAGGCCTAAGTGCAAAATCTCACTGCACTATTAAAATTATTTTGCAATCATTTATACATAGACAAAATTATTAGAGCCCTACTATGAGAGTTATGACCCTTTTACACCTACAAGCTTCCCGGAAGTACTTTGGCCATGACGGCAATGTATCTTATCTGGATGTCATTCTCTAACTTGTTTAGGCTGAATCAAGTCTCTTCTGATCGTCTCTGGTCTTTTACTTCCACAGCTTCAATAGCTGCTCGTTCTTATTCCCATGGCAAACAGGAGACAGATGAAGAGTTTGATGCCCGCTGGGTCACTTACTTCAACAAGCCAGACATCGATGCTTGGGAGCTGAGGAAAGGTGGGTGATGTTGGCGCTTTGACCTTGTTATTGAATCAGCAGCTGTGTACTCGACTGCTGATCTTGTAAAGCGAGAATATACTCTCATAAATTTATTTTAATGGCCATACCTGCCATTTAAAATCATTCTTGATTTGAATGCTGCTATTTAAAATCGCCATATTTCAGAAAGTGAATTCTGTAGCAAGTTATATCCCTGAAATGTTTTGGTTTTATATATAATATATATTAGGGCTGTGACTGCAGTTTTTTTTTTACCACCGTGGTAAATGGTTGGTAATGGACCACCTTCCGGCGGTGGCGTGGTGGTTGGGGGGTGGGTACACACGTACGTTACTGTTATGTTTCCATGGCTGCGAGGTAACATTTAATTGCGAACCTATTATTTATTTTGTGCTTTACTCCTGTCATAATATTCACGTAAAACAGCATTCACATACAAAAAAAAAAAAATGTTAGGCCAACCATAGCCGGTGCTACTCAGCCACCGCGGTGGTGCAGATGTCACGTTCACCGGCACAGACCTAGACCACCATGGGGAAAAAAACGTCACAGCCCTAATATATATAGACTTTTAGCATTTCATGAAGTCTTACCCTGTAATTACAATAATCCGGTATACAAGTAGGTTTCCACAAGTAAACATTACAAACGAATCTATATTTTTACAGCCTGTAGTTTTTGTTTGTTTTTTAAAGTTTATTAACCTGTAAATCTGGTTTAGTTTGATCCGTTGGTATCAACAATTTATGACAGTCTGTTTATCTTGAACCTATAAAATCTTTGGAACAAGGAAATGTGATTGCAATGTCAACAGAATGACGCCCATCTGGCGTCTGTGGGGTTAATGTGTGTCTCCTTTTGTTTTGCTTCAGGAATGAACACTTTGATCGGTTATGACTTGGTACCTGAGCCAAAGATCCTGGATGCAGCCCTGAGAGCATGTCGGAGGCTTGACGATTTAGCCAGTGCCATCCGCATTCTCGAGGCAGTCAAGGTCATTAAATGTCTCTGAATCAGGGCCGTAACCACCATAGACATTGAGGGGGACCCCTCTGATAATTAGTAATGGCCAAATTGTCATCTGTTTGTGGCTAGGATGACAGAAGTAAAATGTTACATTTTTAGGTTGGTCTGCCTCAGCGGTCTAACAACGCTCGTCACTGTCAGAATAAGTGAGATGGCCAATCAAATCACAGAAGGCGGGGCTTACTGTTAGTGCGAATTGCAACGCAACTTTAGTTATAGCTGTGAAAGTTAGTAGCTAAACATTTAATATTAGACGACGGTTTTATGATAAAAATGTTCAGTGACCAACAGTAATATCAAGTGATGCAAACTACTTTATTTTTTTAAAAAGAGTGAATGTGTGCATATTTTAAAAATATTATTTGCAAATAGTTTACGTAAACTACAATAGAATTGGAACTTTTACAGTTCTTATTTCTTTTTCTTTATTTCCTTAAATCCCTTTTAATCCTTAATAAGATAGCAAAAAAAACTTTTGTAAAGTTTTACTCATACTCTTGTTTTACACAGGACAAAGCTGGCCCACACAAAGAGATCTACCCCTACCTTCTCCAAGAGCTGCAGCCTACCCTCAGTGAGCTTGGTATCCCTACACCTGAGGAACTTGGCATTGACAAAGTATAGATGTCTGCGATTTGGTGAGTTTTAGAGTGCAGGATGTATCGTTTCTCTAAGAAAGTGCTAGGTGTTTCTATATTTGATTGAACATTGTGTCTTTCCTTTTTACCTACAGTCTTCCAGAGGACTGCTGCTCTTGTCTGGACCGAGTAGACCACTTTACTTGAAGTCTTTGCCTCGTGTCATGGTGTTTGTGTTATATTTAATTGGCCTTTATTATGTTATTTTGCTTGTAAAATATTGATGGACCTAATAAAGGGAGATATATCTTTACTCAATCTTGTTGTGTTTTTATCTGATGCCTCAGACTTTGCTTGTAGTGTTAACTTTATAATCTTTTCCCCTGTTTGCTTCTTAAAATGGTTATAATCAATTAAAAAAGTGGAAAAACTATCCACAAGTCTTTGTTAAATGTTTTGAGAACATACAGAATTTTGGAATATAATAAAAAGCTACTTATTTCCTGTGAATATGCGAGACATGCGATTCATTAGCTGCTATAAGCAAATAACTAGAAGAAGTAAACTGTAAAACAATTTGCGCTAAAAACCAGTGTGTTAATGAATGGAAAAAAAATGTAAGTATCAGCATAACGAACAATTCATACTTAAAATAACTAGAAGCGGCCGATTACGGAAGCCTTGCACATCCCAGGTAAAAATAATAAAGTGGATTATGGCAAGCCGTGTTGACACTAATTCCCATGAAGTGAATTTAATATCAACATTTCAGTAATAAAAATGCTAATTGGATTATTACTAGTAGTAATAGCATTTTTTTTATATCAGGAATTATATTTCCACTAGTTAAAACTATAATTCTTGATCTCTGTAATTGTATTTTCACTAGTTAAATGTCAACTTATAGGCCACCATTCAAATTCAATTGTTGATATAAAAAAAAAATCTTACTAGTTGAAATTCCAATTTCACATATCAAAAATTAAATTCTTATTAGTAAAAATCAATGTTCGATATCAAAAATTACATGGTTTCTAGTAAAAAATATAAATTCCTGATATCAAGAACTCAATTTTTACAGTTGGAATGTTAATTCTTGATATCTGCAAATGTATTTCAACATGTTACATTTTTTGTTTCTGATATCTGAAAATCACATTCACATCAGAATTTAACATTGTCACTTGTGACAAACTATTGATATCAAAAATCATAAAGGTTGCTGCCTTAAGTTTTTTAAGTACAATCAACTTAGATGTTTGTCATTTAAACTTAAATTACATTAAACTGAGTTGTATCTTATATAACTTAAAAAGGTAGCAAATTGTTTAACTCATTTTGATGAGTTGAAGGAATGTAAAAATTTGTTGTCAACTTATTGATCATATATATTTTTTACAGTAGCAATTTAGTTGTTGAGATCAAGAACAGCCATTTGCACCAATAACCATGTAATTATTGATATCAAAAAAGGATTTGTACTGCTAAGAATTGGATTTAGGATATGTGAAATTGGATTTCAACCAGTTAGAATCTATTCTTGATATCAACAATTGAATTTGAATGAGTAAAAATACAATTACAGATATCAAGAATTATATATATTTGTAATAGTTAAAATTTAAATCTCGATATTAAGAATTCGTTTGTCTGCGAGTGATGACGTCATTGTTGATTTCAAGAATGTACATTTTTACTAGTGAAAATTCAATTGTTGTTATCGATAACTAATATCCCGGGAATGGATAAAAGTCCAAATGGCTTGCCATAGTGGACAGTAAACAGTTTTTGTTTTTCTGCTCGACACCAACAGTAGGTAAACGTTATAGCATTTTTGAATCAGTAGAGGGCGCAGCAAGTATGCCTTCAACTTTAATCATTTATCAAAGTCAAAATTACACTCAAAAGTTGTGTTGTGACCTATACCTAAAAAGGCATTTGGGTAAAAACTTACTTTTTCCTTCGGAGAATTGTTAATTTTGGGGTCTTCTATAAATATAATGTGCATACGTAGCTATGCGGTCAGAATTTCGAGTCTAAAATAAAAAATGACAGCCTAATATTAGATCCATGAAATAGCCACGTAAGTGAATGTTAAGTCCTATCGGTTTTTGTGCTATAAATATTTTACTTAGTTGCTTGCAAAGGGGAAACGTAAGAACGTAGTAACTTGTTGCACGAGCCAGTGGGGCGGGATTTAAATGTGCGTTAATGTGCGGGGGGGATTGGCTCCGGCTGGAGGAGGAAAAGTCGAGGGGACTGTGGGAGTCCCTGAGCGCGCAGTTCGGGAGGTGAGGTCAGGCGTTTCCCCTTTGGCTGGCCCCAGTGTCGAGTGTTTTTTTTTTCTCCCTCTGCAAACACCGAGAGGTTTATTACCGTTTTATCAAAGGGGATATTAAACGTCCGGGTGGATGCACAAGTACTCGGAGCGCTGAGCAAAACACGCACGGTGGTTTATCTAGGAAAAGAGTGATGGTGGACAATTCCAGTAGCAGCAAAGCGCAAGTGGTGAGTTCCGTCCTGTTGGCACAGAGCCCTGTTGAATGTATTGATAAGCTACTGTAATATTTAATCAGCGGATCTCGACCGTATAAAATATTGCATCATGTTTACATTCAAGATTTTCTAATATAGTCGCAATGAATAAACATTTATTCTGTTTACCTTCGTGTGAGTGATCAAGCTAATAAATGTAGCGAAAATCCACATTGTACACGTCATGATTTTAAGATTTTTCTTTTGATGATACAACTTGCTGTTTATTTGTTTTCAAAGTTCTAGTTCGCGTGCTGTCGAATTCGAAACGTCAAAAATATCCCCGTTTGTTTCCTTTAGAATGCGATACTTTGTTGCGTCGTGTGTTCGTTCTCTCTTTTAATAGCTTAATTGTTTTTGGAAGAGCGCCATACTTTTTTGGCAGCCATGATTCGACACCGATCTGAATGTCTTCTGTGACTCCGCGCACTTACCAAACTATAATTTAATTAGTTATAAAGTACAAGTATAATTCGACTGGATTTGGCTAAATATTAATTATTTAACAAACTGTAAAGCGAGACACCGTTTTGGCCGGACATCCGGTCGTTCTACAATCCAGACTGGTCGCCTCTATTGGGGGGGTCAAAGGTAGGTTGGCCTACTGGGCAATAAGCGAGCTGCGGAATGTGACTTTAATCCTTTTGTAACATATAAATACTGTTAACACTCATTCAAATTCTTGAAAAACATTTTTTCGAATGATAACCTGGCCACGTTCGTTGTGAAGATTTGCTTACAATTATTTGTTTTGCTTTTTAAATTCAATGAATTTGAATTCCTTCGTGTTGTTTTTTGTGCTTATTTGTTTACGCGTTTTCGCATCCTATTTGTAACAGTTCTTAATGTGCATGTATTTTTCCTTAATTCGAGCTTTATTGTCTTTGTATGTAGCAAATGCTGTTAATTCGGAAGGTAATCGTAGACTGTGTTATTCACATTAATTGTTGGTGAACGTTACCCTCAAGTTATTACTTTTCAGTTTAATTTTTTATTATAAATTATATTGAGCTACTGTTTTAGTAAAGTAGGTTGTACCTTCTTACTTTTAAAATATAAACAAATGAAAATAAATTGACTTTGGTTTTATATACAGAATTAATGAATTTACTTATTTTCTTCTGTCCACATTCCAGCCCAGCTTGTCTCAAGACAGTAGTCTGGCTAGTGCGTTTTCCCAGGCGGCTTTTGGAAGTGCGGCTGGTGTCAAACTGGAGGCGGTTATGGAGCAGCTCCAGAGACAGCAACAAGCTAAACTGGAGATGGAGCGCAAGGAGAGACAATTCAGAGAAGCCCACATTCTGTATGCCCAGCAGCTGGCTGCACAGCAAGCCATCATGGCCTCCGCTAGGGCTCAGGGTGCCCCATTAACCCCTGATTTTTACAGCAAAAACTCCAGAGACAGAGCGCTGAAAGGCGGTCAGGGGCCTCCAGCTGCTAGGGGGCCTATGAAAACCAGCTCTGACCTAGTACACGAAGAGGACGCCGCTGATGAGATGGACAGGGGAAGAGGGTCCGAGGGGGACGAAGAAGACGACGATGAGATGATGGATGAAGACGGCAGCGAAGAAGAGGAAAGCGAAGGCTTGGAGTTCCTCAGGAAGCAAAGCCTTGCGCTTCAGCAAGCTGCTGTTGGAGTCCCACCGTATTCGTACCCCGTCTACGCCGCCTCACCCTCCGCTGCTAAAAAACGTGCCCTATCACCAACCACTAAGGTGAAAGATGAACCCGAAGACTCCCTCACCGAACAACAATCATTCAACACACCAAACGGTCTTGGCGATTGGAGCCTTGATGACTCATTCAAACAGGTTTGCGTCTATATTTCTATCTCTTGTCATTAATCTCTGAGGTTATTCTGCATGTTAGGCATTTGTGAGCATTGTGTTTTCTTTCACTTCATCACCATTGACCGATGAAAGCAGCAATACAGCATATTTTCATTCAGCAATGCATGATTTGAGGAGTGTCAGATCATAAGATGAATTGTAAAGAGTCTTTACATGTTCAAAAACTGTGAAACCACTAAAATCGACTCACTTATTGAAATGTTTTCGGCTCTGAATAGGACATTTGATCAAGTTTTCTTGAGCACAAAAGCAATACACACACTTCTAAAAGTGTACAAAAGAATTTGGTTGGACTTATATTTCATTATTTAGAGGGAAGGGTTTAGTGAAAGATTATAGCGTCATCCAAATTCATAAAACACTGTTGAGGGTAGTTTGCATAAGAACATGTCAGAAGAAATGTTTTTGTTTTAAGGAAAAATGGTCAATTTTTACAACCATTAGGATTTCCTATATAAATTAAGTAAAATTCTCATTACCACAAGGCAAAAATTGTGTGCATTTTCATTGACATAATGTATAAAAAAGAACATATGTATATGTGTTATTAAATCATTAATTAACAATTGGTAGTATTTGTTATTTATACTTATAAATTGAAAATAACGGAAATAGTAAAATGAAAAAGTCAAATGCATTATGGTAATGAGAATTAGGAGATCAAATTCCGCTTCCAGTTTTCTCAAACACAAAAGGAGCATGCATTCTCACAAAAGTGTACAAAAGCATTTGTGCCTGTTTTGTGTTTTTTCTCTCCTCTTGTTGCGTTCTACTTCTTTCTGAAGCTATTGTCCTCCTCTTCCCTTATCGTCAATAGCGTCCTGCTGTGAGCCAAGCTGTACCCTCAGACATGGCCCTTCGACTCTGTCAGTAAATTTCTCCGTTTGTTCATCCTGAGTCTTTAGGGAATTCTATCCTGACATAAGGCTTTTGTCCCTGGATATCCCTGAAGTGTGGCATTCTGGCAGGCGGCCCAACAGGAGAGCGCTTTCATTCTCTCTCTCGTCTTGCCGTCTCACTTTCCTCTGTCATTCCCCCTGCCGCTAGTGTTTCTTGAGAACAAGCTCTTGGCGGTAATGCTGTCTTGGCCTGTGACCAGAGAGGCACGCTGTCAAGTTGCAATACAAGAGGGAGAATGTTACAGGCGCATGCTGTTGGAGCGCCGCCCTGACAGTTTTACACGTGTAGATTTTGCACGATTTAAATCTTCTTAACTGGACAATTGCACGTGGGACTCTTAAATAAGTGCATTTAAAGAGATTATTCATCCGAAATAAAAAATTCAGCCATCGTTTACTCGCCCCCGTGTTGTTCCAAACCTACGGACACGTTTGAGAAATGTGTTTTTGTCCGTACATTGAAAGTCAATGGGGTCCAAAGTTGGGCATTGGACTTTATTTAAAATATCATTCCAATGAAGCAAAGAAAGTCATGCAGGTTTGGAACTACATGAGATGGCATTTTTATGTTTGTGTGAGTTAATTTTCGTAAATGTAATTTCATGCTTTTAAAGCGTTCGCGTCAATCATGATAGGATGAAGCCGTCTTTCAAAAGACTGTCTTGGTGGGTTTAATGTGGAGTGAGACATTTCCCTGTAGTGCTGTCATCCATTTTAGTGGCCTCAGGTCTGAGCTCTTTGTTTGCTCAGCTGCGCTTGAGTGATCGATCAATCAGGGAAAAATGGATTGCTCTAATTTCATACACTCACTCTTATGGCTTCTTGAGCCCTTGATATTTGTATGCTTTCAATCAAAGCCCATTAATCCTACTTTATTATACTACGTTGAATAACACCACATATATGCATCTATATCAAAACCCCCAAAAGCACCATCTATTTTAATTCTGTAAGTGTTGCTGTCTTTAATCTTATGACTGTGTGTTTTTACACAAAACATCCAACATGGTTCTATTGACGGTTACTGACATCAAACGCATTCAAAAGCGTTTTTATTTGCGGAAGATTAGTAACAACAGCACAAGTTGGTAAAACTATGGTTGGGAAGGTTGTGTGTTGACAGGCAGGTCTGTGATGTTTTCATCACACCCATGTCATTATACATGTATTTATAGAGGGTAGTGGTCTGAAGGCGTGTATAGGAAACAATAGGAGATTCAGTGCTCTGAAAAGGCTGATGGTTGGACTTATACCTCATTAGTAAAAAGGGAAGGGTTTTGTGAATGAGCTTTATAGAGTCACTTCATGTTAAGGGCATTTTTAAGGGTGGGGTTTTCACAAAGAAATCTGTCAAGAAAAAGTCCAGGTCACTCCTAAATCGAAAGATAGAGTCTAGGAAATTAAATTTTGCTTTAATAAGCTCTTTTAACTTTAAGTTGCGAGCCAGCACCAGCGTTTTTGATCATTTTCACACACGTCATGGCCCCCAGAATATTTTGTTGTATGGATATCTTAACACGCAATAAATCAAGAAAGAACAGACCCTCTGCTTTTAAACAAAACAAAACCTGTTTATTCTAGCTTCATGCAGTCTTTTTTTATCAACACTTGAATATGGGTAAGTTTCATATAAAAAAAAGCATAATTAAAAAAAGCACCCTTTTGAACAAAAGGCTGAGAAAATCACGCTTTTGTCAAAGACCACATCTGTATCAGATTCAGAACGATGATCAAATCATAAATGGAATAAATCGAGTTCATCAACACCCCTAATGCTTGCACAGTACTATAGCTTGTCCTGGGCTGACATTTCATCCAGTAACATTAGGCAATTTTAATTTATACGCTGTTTAATGTTGTTGATTGCATTATTTTACATATGCAAATGATTTATAGATGATATCACTTGTTTCTGCAGCTTCTTCTCATGTGCTTTGATCAGGAGATTCAGTACTCTCACAGAAGATGACACATTGCCACCTAGCGTACCAGTGGAAACCTGGAAAATTCGGTGTTTGGGGAAAGAGTTAAAGGGTACTTCAGCGCCTGGAAGATGAATGTGTATCTAAACTGGGTCATTTTTATAGTAGAAATGTGAAATTATTTTTGAATCTGGTGTCTTCTAGACAGATAAAAATCAGAAAATTTATTTTTGGCTCCTGTGGATGAAAGACAACCACTCCCAGAATGCACTTGCTTCGCTGCCCTACGAGCCCACTCCCAAAGCCACTGCTACTGGTTCACTAGATCACTTGCCCACCACAGCACCGCCCCTACCATTGTTTTCATAGTAATTAAACCATTTAGTTCAGTTTTGAGAACAGACACTACAATTCAAATCTGAACGTGTCCGTTCAATATAATGTGAGTGAGCCAAACAAGTGTCGCGGCGCAAACGCAGCAGGAGTCAGATTTCATTCATCACGAGAGCAAAGAGCTGAGATGAGTTGAGGTAGGCACGGGCACGGCACCATTTAACAGCTTGTGTTCAATCTGCTGCGTTTTCAGATCATGCCTGTGGAAGCTTACATTTCATAGCAATTCATTTGAAAAGTTGAAACACTCACTTTGCTCCGCACCTCTCCGTTTACATGCCCAAGCCGAGCGATGTAAGTGCGATCCCACCCCCCCATGGGCGGGTTGAAAACATGCGGAACTAGCTTCTTCTACTGGCTGTAGTCTTTAGCCTCTGGCCAAAAAAATCCTCCAATCCCCCTGAGACGAGAGATTTATGCATTTTATTCCTGGAAAAAATCCTCAGATGACACAAAATGACGATATTTGCGTCATCTGAGGATTTTTTACAGAAATAAAATGCATAAATCTTTCGTCTCAGGGGGATATGAGGGAGGGAAACACGATCATTCGGATACACTACCGGATTTCTACTGATACAAAGCTTAATGCTAAATCGCTCTAGTAACCCTTTAATAACCATTTTCTGCATTACATTATTTGTGGAAACCGTGTTTGGCAGAGAAGCATTTTCTCCCAAATAATGGAAAATTCTGTGTTTGGGGAAAGAGTTGTTAACCATTTTTGCATTATTACATTATTTCTATAAAAATTTAGCCGTTCTCCCTAAATTCTCATTACTGTAATGTATAAAGAAATCTTGTTTGTGAATTTTCATTATCGTAATATAAACAAAATATATTCAAGTAAAATATTAATAAATGACTTATTTATGCAAATTAAATGTTTTAAAAAATGCTGCATTGTGGTAATGCGAATCATCAATAAAAATAATGGAAGTAGTAAAATTAAATTGTGAAATGCATTAAGGTAATGAGAATTAGGGGGTTAAATGTGCTTAATTTTCCTAAAAAATAATTTTTAATTTACTTTTAATTAAGTATATATTTTAATAAATCTTTTTTTATCCATACGTTTTTTTTGTTTGTTTGTTTTTTAGATCACCCATTTATTAGTATTTTTGGTCAAATTTTCATACACGCAAACAAAAGAGCAAAACGCTAATATAATAAGAACTGTTGTAGAGCTTGAGGCGTTCAATCCCACCCCCGCCTTCTTTATTTTTTTTTGGTCCCACCCGTCTTTATTTCTGTCCTTTAGTATTTAATGATGCTCTCTGTGGTAACAGTATCAGATTGCACGGTGGGGGGGATGTGAAGAGACTAGTTTGATGGCACTGACTACACAAAAGAGAACAGATGCCACAAATGGCATTTTTAAATGAGGGTGGGGGGTTGTCTTTTTGAAGCTTTTCACACTTAAATGGATAAGCCTTAGTCAATCAGTAAACACCTTTTAATAAAAGCGCAGTAGTTGGGTGCAAAGTTGGCGGTAGCATTTACTCAGGCTCTTAGCAAACGGGGGAATTAATTGGCAGTTTGTAAATAAAGGAAGTTCACGCCAGCTTTGTTTAATATCTCCAAGGGGAAGGACTGGCCTCATGGATGTTACTATTGTAATTTCTACTTCCTGTTCTTTGTTGTTGCTGATTTGTTTTTCAGGTTTACTAGCGTTTAATTCAATAAATCATCTCCAAGTCAGTGAAGGGGGTCAAATGGCTGCCATTAAACTTCATTGAACACATGGCTGAGGCTAGTCCAGATAGCTCGGCGCCCTTTAAACCTAGCGTTTTTAGCGGTAGCTGACACAATGCCCCTTTTAGGGAGCTCGGCGTGGTAATCTGGGGTGATTAATGGACTTTTAATCAGGCTCAGTTGACGTCGGAGCGCGCATGTGCCTTGAGTTACGGCCTCCCATTTGGTGAGTATGATGACCATATCAAAGGCATCGGGTCAATAGAAACACCCCCGCTACTTTGATTCTGCGTTTGTCAGGAGAAATATATGGCAGCAATTAGCAAAATCTTTTAACCAAGTACCTGTTTATTATTTTAGGGGGCGAAATATTCACTCCAAGTCTTACTTTGAAGCTTCCAATTGATTTTCGCTAGCTAACATGGACTGGGATACATTGTTTTCCTTGCAGTTGCTATGGTAAAAATGATGTGTACAGAAAAAACAATTGCATACTCTTGGCGTTCTCCCTTCCCCCAAAAGCGTATTTCTAAATGAACAACAGGAAATTTGTCCTTGGGTTCGGGGGACAATCTTGTTTGTCGAACTCTGTTGCATTATTTAACTGTCAGCGTCACCTTGACAACATTTCACCCCCATGCCAGCGATACAACCCAGCCGGTTGCAATCAATTCTTATTATATCAGGGTTTGCTGTCGCAGTGGAATGATTTTCCATATAAATTATCAATGACCCGATGGCCTCACACTTGTATGTTCCCTCCAAATGTTAGCACTACATCTGGTGTACATTATTAGCACGGCGTAGCTTATTTCTCTGATGCGCTACGGGCGTTAATGTGCTCGCGAGGTCTGCCAATCTTTCTCTGGTAGCTTTGACGGCACTCTGTGGTCCTTCTCAATGGAGAAGTTTCAGTTGGATAGCCCTCCTGGGTCTTATGATGATGTGATCGCTGCCGTCAGCTCGACGTGCAGCCCGTCTATGCGATAGATCAGCAGCGATTCAATTTGCCCTCAAGAATATCAGCCTGATTCCTTAATAAAGCGGTTTATTTGAGTTGCAAGCTGTCAAATGGATGTTTTATAGCTTTGTTTTGGTGCCGTTTCACCCTTCCCGTTCCAGTGTGAACTATCTGGAACGGTGGTAACTTTAACCCTTGAATAGGAGGCATTTGATAGTAAAAATCTTTAAAGGCCAGAGGCAAGAATGTGTGTAGTGAGGGGCTGGTGTCTGCGTCTAGTTTGTCCAGCCCCACCCAGAGGAAACATTCCAAGTGGAATTAGAGTTTCTTTTCTTCAAATGGTGAGAGTTCCTATTAGGGGCCTGTGTATAAAGGGAGAATAGAGGGAGTGTCTTTGTCACAGCCATCCTATGATTTGTGACCGTTTCTAGTCCATTTCACCAAATGTAACAGAAGCAAGTAATGGAGGGGGGAATGGTAATCAACCAGAAAGGTATATGGTGAAGGGAGGGGGTGTTTTCTTATTTGTCCATCCATTTCCTTTCCCTCTTAACAAGTATAGAATGTTTGTCCCCAACCCCCCTTCAAAACGTGTCCCAACTCGCCAGAGGTTTTCGCCGCTTTCGTTCTACCAAAAGCAGCTTAGGGCTTTATCATCACACAGTATCTGTTTATCAGTGTCACTAGAATGTGGAATTTCAAGCACACCTAGGAAGTGTTAAAGAAACACATACCTTCGTAAAAAGTTTTGTCGAACTGGCACAGATGTTTTTGTTTAAAATGGTTAGCCAGCGGGTTTAAACGTTTTTTTTTTGTCATCGTCACAAACTGTTTATATGGGTTAAAAGTACTTTTTGTGTTTATCACGATATAGTTATAGTTTCCACGATATAGGAAAATAAGACATCTTATAATAAGACTTACTTATCTTGTTTAATTGACCTTTATTTTTTGTTGACTTGGCACCTTTTGTGTTTTAGTTCTTAGTTTATTTCTTTATCTTTTAAATTTTTAGCTCCTCTTTCTCTACAATTCTTTTCAAATAAATTATTTGGAAAAATTGGGCTGCATCTATAGTTTTGGGATCATGTTGTTTGTGCCATTTCACTAAATTAATTCACGTGTTTTGCAGAGGTTGACATTATTATATTATAAACAGTAAATGCAAATATCATGTTCCTCAATCCTGAAAAGCCCCGAATCTCATTCTTGAGGGATTATTGCTGTTTTAACATTTTTTAAAGTTGTAGAAGAGCCGTGGAGGACAGGTAAGCTTCTGGGATATGTCCTCCTTTTCCAGTTTCTTCCTTTACAAATTTCCAAAGTGTCCAATTCTGGGATTGGTCCATGGTGGACTGAGATGTTAACACCTGTGTCCATTTGTTTGAAAGACAATCTCTTTTCTCATGTAGCACCCAGTCAGGACAAAGATAATGGATGTGAACTCTGCCTCGGGCCTTTGCAGGATGTTCAAGGATTTAGACAAGCAGTTACAGGCCCTGGCTTTGGGCCTTTTGTCTCTCTTTCGGCTCTTGTCAACTATGTGCCATTTGTATTGTTCAAAGGACCATATCAGCAATAAGGCCTAATAAAGCTACTTATACCCCGCCTCCTTTTGTAGTAAACTTTACGCTTTAGCTTTCACTGCCCTTGCATACTTTACACTTGTACGGGCTGCACATTTTACAGACTTTTTCCCATCATTTTTCCCACGTCATCTTACTGTGGGAATGGGATAGTAGTAGACAGGCGCACACCTTAAAATATCACTTAGCGTAGTGCAGCATACAGCCACGAATTGCTCTTAATGGATCCATTACAAATTCCCAGGGATAGAAGTGCCCAATCTACTCCCCCTCCTCCTCCGCCTCTATTACTCCTGGCACAGCAAGGAGCCGAATAAGTGATACTGTGACTTTTGGCAGTGGAGAACCAATTATTTGACTTGGATTAAAGATCCAGGCCATCCCCCATGGTGCTGCTCTATGCTGTCGCCCTGCAGCATTGTTGATTTATCCAATGGCCGTGTGGCTCTTGGACATAAGTTCACTGATAGAAAGTGTCTTTGTCTTTTATTTAATGAACATTATAAAGTTTATTTCTCTTTTTGTTTGTTTTTTTGAGGAACTTGAACGGCTGTCTTTATTTTTGCAACTGTCTTTGGTTCATTGTTTTTTTTTTTTTTTTTTTTTTTACAATACACATTGTTTCAAAGCACCTTTACAGAAAGTTTATACATTTTTATAATATCTTAATATCTTAATTCCTTATAGTTGCATTTTCAGATTCAAGCTGGGTGATAATATAGTTTACATTTTGTAAATGATACAAGCAATCAAGCAGTTGATATTTGTGTGTGTGTGTGTGTGTGTGTGTGTGTGTGTGTGTGTGTGTGTGTGTGTGTGTGTGTGTGTGTGTGTGTGTGTGTGTGTGTGTGTGTGTGTGTGTGTGTGTGTGTGTGTGTGTGTGTGTGTGTGTGTGTGTGTGTGTGTGTGTGTGTGTGTGTGTGTGTGTGTGTGTGTGTGTGTGTGTGTGTGCAAATAAAGTTGTGCATACTTAGACATCTAACTTTATATTATTGCCTAGCTCTTTATAAAGGTACATTTTGCGACAACAATTTTTTTTTTTTTTTTTGGTGGTATCTTTAACTTATTTGGTTCATTTATTTATTTATTTTCTATTTGTTTTTATTTAATGTACTTGAGTCTCTTCTCATTTATTTATTATGTATGTATTTATTTATTTTATTTTTTAATATATTAAGTTTGTTATTTTGAGAACTACTTTGCTTTTTTTCTTTCGTTTTTTTCTTTTGTTTTGGTTCAGTTTAAATGTTTTATTTGGTAAACTCGAGTGCCTTTCTATCCCCCCATTTATTTAATCTTTTTTTATTGTGTTTTGGAAACATAACCACACTTCAGATCAGTTGTGTATGGCTTCGTGTTGCAGTGGCTTCACTCAGCAACTGTAAACGCTTCACGTGCATCCAGTGTAAATGTAGGTCATCAAAAGGAAATTATAATAAACTAACCAGTCTACACTGTAGGGATTCTGCTATGCTGTGTATATATATCTGAACTTCCACAGTCACACCGCCTAACCCTATTGTAAAAGAATGGATTAAGAAAGAAAGCAGACTCAACTTAATGTTGACTCATGGTAAATGTTGAAGACAACTCTCACAGCATGATCTCTAACTTATCAAAATGCAATTACCACCCATTCCTATCAGCATACTGGTATATTTGCATTAACACCAGAGAGGTCTGCTTGATAGGGGAGGTTCCTGTTTTATCTCAGTTGAACAATCCCATCTAGGTGTTGATAGCACTTTGGGAAGCCCATTCTGCTATAGCATTACTGCCTGTTGACTTAATGTCTCTCACCACACTGGTTTCTCAATGGTAGATTGTATTCACATTAGAAGATCTTCATTTGAGCCCTTCTGTTAGGATACCACTTATCTAGAAGACTCATGCTGTGGTTTGCGCCCACATTAATGCTTTTTTTTTATTACTAAAATCAAATGTTTTTCATGAGCTAGAGCCATTTGAATTTTGTTCGACCCTTCAGCCCAAGTAATTATTTGCCACATTCACACGGGACAACACCATGTGTTTGTTCCTTCTACCCAAGTAATTATTTGCCATAGTCAGCTAGTGTAGTGGTTTCTGCTGAATTAATATGGGGGAAGGGGCTGTCATTTCCTTCGGGTGACCCAGATGGTCATCTGCTTCCTCTCTTCTCAGCTAATTTGGATGCTAGCCAATCAGTTCTCCCTTAATATGATTAGTAAGGCCAAAGCCTGACCTGTAAGCCTGATAACAGCTTGCACCGTTCGTAAATGTCTTCAATGTAGGATAATGTTTTGCATTCGGATCTCATCAACACCATTTAAGTTTTTTTGTAAAACCATTTATATCGGAATTCGATATACAAGTGCTTGTTGTTTTCAGACCCCCTCCAAGTTATACAGTAGCTGCTCTACTGATTTTAATTTTTGGACAGAATTGTATGTAATGTAAATTACCCCAGTATATATATATATATATATATTAATATGCATAGGGGTCTGTGAAGCTTGAGATTTCTCGTAATCCTTCTAATGTAATTCATGATACAAGTGGTTGTTTTCAGATTCCCTCAAGGTTATACAGTGGAGTAGACGCTCATTCACTTGACCCATCACAATAGCACACAGCATGGATGCCCACCTCAGTTGACTCCCTACCGGGTTCCCGCTCTTGGGCCCAGCTGGTGTGTGTTTGCTGTAAATGTGAAGAGGGCAAGGCTGTAGACCGCTCTCTTTCCCAGCTGTGATTCACTTAGCATATTAAAGAGTGGGGTGGTGGATGAGTCCTGTAAACTGCTTTATTGCCACTCTGCCTTTTCCTTTCAGACTTTGTGTAAATGAATACTGGAGCCACAGTGGATAACTTGTAATCAAGCACAGGGCATGTGCACAGAGGGACTATTAGATTTTATAACTGTTTTGTGGTCATGGCTCCTGGGTAACAACGGTGATGTGGCGCTAAAACTAATTGCCTGCAAGCATATGAGCAAAAAAGAGTGCATCAACGTTAATACTAGATCGTCAATGTATCGGTAACATATTGGTTATTTGCCGATATTACAGATTTTAAATTAAGCTTTCTCAGTCCATATTAGATGTATATCAGATTATGTTTTAAAAATCAGTTTCAGTCCATATAAGATGTTTTCAGATGGTTATTGCAGTTCTTTAGTAGTATTAGTTTATATTAGATATGTAATTATGTATGCTTCTCTCCTCCTTTAAACATGTAGATTTACTTCAGGCGAGTTGTTCCAAACCTGTATGAGTTTCTTTCTTCTGTTAACCACAAAAGTATGTATTTGAAGAAAGTTGTTAATGAAACAGTTGACAGTAGCCATTGACTTCCATAGTAGGAAAAAAAATACAATAGTTTGTATAACTAAAAATAGTTCTAAATATAAAAGAATAGCTGAGTCCACACCACAACTATAATAACGGCACAGAGAAACATTATTGTTGGAACTTTCAGAATATTTTTCTTTCCAGCTGATGAATGATTAAAGCAGGATGAATTCTCATTGGCTGCTAATGTTTTTAAGAGTTTAAGCATTTAAAGCGACAGGCGTCAACTGCAGTGCATGCTTAGAATGAACAAAACGACATTGTCCGCTGGTGTGGACACTAACTTGGTTCTCGTTCTTGATGTGAACGGAATTGGCCTTTTAGATGATGGCCATGGTAATCATTTATAAACACTAACCATCTTAAATCAATCTCAAAATGAATATACATTTTTCATTATAATGTTGAGCCCTAAATTCACTTTTGGTTTTAAAAGTAATAAATTGTATTTTATTAAATATACATTTTATTTATTTATGAGACTAAACTGTATAAAATTAATATTGGCCATTTATTGTTTTTTGTTCATAAAATGGAAATTAATTATCAGCCAGAATTTGTATTTTCCCTTTAGCTTCTGTCCACTGTCACCCGGACTTCAGCTCCATACCCCTTCATGTTAGCTTGAGGAAAACCCTTGGAGTTCAAAGGTTGGCACTAAAGAAAGCCTTCCTGACATGAAGAGAGGAGCGTGTTTGTGCATCTTGACTCCCGACACCTAATAACTCACTTTCTTGCTTGTCCTTTCAAACAGTGGCCCCCAATGTCATCCCCTCCCATCACTTTTGTTTTGGCTAATAGTTTCTCTCTTTTCTCTCAGAATGGAAATTCAAGCTGGAATGAAGAAGGCGATGGTGGGAGAAGCCGAGGAGAGGCATCCAGAGACTTTGCTAAGGTAAACATTACTTCCGTTAGCTACAGCTAGTCATTACACATTTTGTCAGTTACACACTAACACAATTTTGCTGGGTTATTAAACCTTGCAGAAGAGTGTGAAAGAACTACTTTTTATTAATAAGGGCTGTCAGTTTTTTTTTTTTTTGATTTTTTTATCGAATATTTGTAGTTACCTAATTGTCAGTTTTTAAGAAAAATACTTTTTTTTTTAATAAGAAGTCTCTTATGATAATTTAGGCTGCATTTTGACAAAAATACAGTGAAAACAGTACTATTGTAGCCTGATGTGGTCATACTCAATTCTAGTCAGAATATGAGTCTGATACTGTTCCATTGGTCTTTGATTATGGGGCGTGTTTCAACCAAACCAGGAAAGACCTCAATTAGATAGACCTACAACCAATCAGAGCAACGGAGCGACGCGTAACGTCAGTTGTCAAATGTCAACAGAACTCAACTGCACTGTGTTGCCAAGTCAAGTTTTTCCCGCAGGTTGTTCTCCATGTCCGCGGGTTGAAGCGACCCCAATTGTGTGATATATATAGACCCAGGAATGCGAATTTTAGCAGGCAACTGTGCCAAAATAACATATTTTTGTCAACCAAACGCCATTTTTTTTCCAGAGAACCCCCTCGGAAAGCTATTGTTTTGAGTAGCAGTTGCGCGACATTGCAAAAAAACATGGCAACCCTGTCTGCACGTGCTCTGGATTAAATAAGGTTAGAAGAAAAAGATGAGTGTAAACGATCTTTGCCAGTGTTGTAAAAAAATAATTTAAGGATACAAAGAGTACTTACCAACACGATCATCGTTTCTGAGAGAAATAGTGAAGGTGAAGGCATATACGAACAAGTTCTTCGTTTAGGATAAGAGCAAATTCAACCCAAGCGCCTTCGATGACGTGGATGATTACGTTACTGTTTATCATCTGTCCATCATCGTCTAAAGCCCGCCCTGACAATTTCATCGGTCCGAACAGTTTCTCTATGGTTCGAGTCCAGACCGAATTCCAAAAAAAATTGTGGGCGGGGCTAAATTCGGCTGGCATCCAGGCTAATAATATTGTGATAATCAACAATAAACGGTTTTCTATTTGAATATATTTTAATTGTAATGTATTTCTGTGATAGCAAAGCTGAATTTTCTGCATCATTTACTATGATCCTTCAGAAGTCATTCAAAGATTGATTTGCTGCTCAAGAAACATTTCTTATTGTCATCAATGTTGAATAAATTTGTGCTGCTTACTTTATATTTCTGTGGAAACTGTAATGTGTTTTTTTTTTTTTAAAGATTCATTGATTAATAGAAAGTTTAAAAGAATGGCAATCTTTTGTAACATTATAAATGTCTTTACTGTCAGTTTTGACTATTTTAGTGCATCCTTGCGGTATAAAATAGATCTCTTTTTTTAAATTATTTTTCTTTTTCAAATCATACTGACCCCAAACTTTTGAACAGTAGTGTATGTATATGTAAATAAAGACACTGGACAGAGGTGCATTTAACTTTTTCTGATAAAAACAAAACAAAAAACATTTTAGTGATTACGATCAGTAAAAATCACGCATAACAAAATGAAATGGTTATAAAGTCAAGTTTAATGATGCATTACCAAATTTACAGCATTATATGCAAGCGATAATCCATAGCTAGCTGTGCAATAAATTATTTTAATACACAATGTGGAGGCAAAGATCCATTGTGAAACACTATTTCCACGGAGTAAAATAATAATAATATAATAATGAACATCTAGTCGTGGATTATCCCGCTTATACAATGGCCATTTGCCAGCATTGACAAGTTAAGTTTGAAATACAGCGAGCAGCGATACTGTTAGCAAACATTCAGACGGCTTCCAGGCTATTGAAAGTGTTGTTTAGATGAACATGTTAAATAACAAAATCAACACACAACAAAAATGACAGCGGTTAGAAAACAGTAGTTAAGAAAGCATCTGCTCATTGCAAAATGGAGTTTGGTTTTCAATTCAGAACTTTAGTAAAGTTACACCACATTTATTTATATAGCACTTTATACAGTAGATTGTTTAAAAGTAAGCAGATTTACAGTATTAGACATAAAAACAGTGTCAGTGTAGACATAATTAGAATTACAATTTATTTGAAATGCATGAATTATATAGTTTATATAAATTCATTATTGAGAGCTGTGTGTGTGTGTGTGTGTGTGTGTGTGTGTGTGTGTGTGTGTGTGTGTGTGTGTGTGTGTGTGTGTGTGTGTGTGTGTGTGTGTGTGTGTGTGTGTGTGTGTGTGTGTGTGTGTGTGTGTGTGTGTGTGTGTGTGTGTGTGTGTGTGTGTGTGTGTGTGTGTGTGTGTGTGTGTGTGTGTGTGTGTGTGTGTGTGTGTGTGTGTGTGTGTGTGTGTGTGTGTGTGTGTGTGTGTGTGTGTGTGTGCATTTTCATTTTGCATTAATATTAGTGATGGGCATAGATTATTTTTTTTAATCTAGATTAATCTCACTGTGATCTTGGAATTAATCTAGATTAATCTAAATTAAATGGCTCATTTGAATTCTGCAGAAGGCATTCAGAATATGTGTGCCTCCCAAATAATGACTGGTGCTTTCACATTTGGTTCGATTGTCTGGACCGAACCCGAGTTTGATTGCTCCCCCCTCCCCCTGCCCCCGCTGGACCGTGTTCATATTATATTATTTGGGTCCAAATCGGGGTGCGTTTGCGTCATCAAAGCAGCAGCTGTTTACCCCGTTACTTGGTAACGGCGTCGAGCAAGAAGGTGGCAAAACGAATCGCGTTGTTCACCTAACTTTAATTTTTTTGTTTTTTAACTGTTGTTTTTTTTACCAAAACAGTAGGTAATGGCACTCGCGTCTATCTACCACGAATGTACTGCAAATGCTCTAAAGAACGCTGAGGACGAGCAGAAATGAGATTTACAGCTCTCTGCTTACAGTGTGTCAGTCACGCTCATCAGGAAAATGAGTGAAACACACATTTTTATCAAATCATATGTCATTAATAGCGGTTCACTTCCGCGATTTAGTACGATTGTGTTCACCTCTACTGCGAACCGTACTGTAGGACTCGAGTACGGTTTGCTGGTGCCCACCCGATTTCGGAAGACAGCGTTCACGTTTGATGTGGTAATTTCACAGTAGGCATACAGGCAGGTTCGAAGACTTGGTGAAAGTCATCATAGCTTGCATAGTATAGACCCAGCTCCCAACCCAACTTTGAGAATAGATTAACGGCGAAAAAAATGTTATCGCCCGATAAGATCTCACGTTAACGCAGCACGTTAATGCCGATCACGGCCCACCACTAATTAATATAGAACTTGGAGCTAAATGGTTTTAATGCACAACTTCCAGCCAATCAGAATTGAGTATCCAGACAGACCATGGTATAAATGTATTTAATCGCATGCATTAACGAAATTTGACAACCCTTGTATTGAGTTAAATGAATGCTGTATTTTATTGAAAAACTGAAGGAGGACTTGTCCAACAGTAATAACAAAAGCTTTGTCTACAAAAAGGTTGATGTAAAGATTACAAAAGGATTTCACAATAATTAACAAATTCATTCTTCACAATTTTTCTTTCAGCTTTATGAACTGGACAACGACCCAAAACGAAAGGAGTTCCTTGACGACCTCTTTGCGTACATGCAGAAACGAGGTAGGACAGACTCTTTTAATCCTATTTCAAACATTTATTTTAGAGAATTACTTCTTCTCTATACAAATAATTTAAATCCACTTTAGCTTCACTCTTTGGTGATGTGCGATTTTCATCAGACACCTAGCATTGAGACGGCCCCCCCCAGTTAAGTGGAATCATATGTCCCCGGTCTCAGATTAGCATACTGTGACAGAAAGATGGTCCTGACGGCATCATCCGACTAAGACTAAGCTCTCCACGACACAGCTTGACGGGGCTATTAACCCCATACCACGGGTTTAAACTCAACCAGATGGAGATCTGTTTGTGTTGGTCTACCATCAAACCCCCCGTGCCACCTACTAGTGTGCGTAAGTGGGCTTGTCAGCTGAGACTTCATAATAGGCGGGGGATGGGAAAAGTGTGATCTTGCCAAACGTCCGTCATGGAGGTCCTAGCAGCCATGATTAATGATGTTTTTTTGACTGATGGGGTGTGTGAAAATGACTTCTGTGGGTGACGGTTGTGTGTTATTCAAGGTTTCCATCCTGAAAGTGTTTTCGCGTGCATGTGGTAGTTATCTTGTCAATCGTTTTGCATCTCAAAATGCAAATATCTATTTTAACCTTGACATTCAGATCAGTGACCAAGGCTAGTAGCTGGTTTTGTACCGATTGTGTCCTGTTTTCACTCAGCAGCTTTGAAAAAGGCACCAGACGTTTCTTGTTTTGTTGATTCGGTTGTCTGGTGGTATGTTATCAGTGACTAGCTAACTAACATCTCTCATTCTACAGTCCCTGACAAAAGTCTTGTCGCTTGTGTACAAATTGAACTGAAGTGCCGCTGAAATATATTTCTTATCAAGATTTTTTTTATAAGAAATGGCTCATTTTAATCCCAACAGCTTTTGTAATAATGTTTCAGTGCAAAATGAAACTGTCAAAAAATATTCTAATATTCACAGCTTGGTAAAGCCCATTGAGTGAATTTTTGCAAAGACATAAGTGTTGTCGCCTTGTCATATGAGCTTCACCTGTGACTAATAATGGATCAATTAGATCTCAGGTGTGTATAAAAAGAAACCCAGTACACTAGACCTTCACATCAACTGCAACTAGACCTCTGCAAACATGCCTAAGATTCACCCTGAGACTAAAGTTTTGATTATCAAGAGGCTGAAGACCAGATCCACTGCTGATGTGGCAAACACCTTCAAAGTGTCTCAGCGTCAAGTACAGAAGATAAAAAAAAGATTTGAAGAGACTGGAGACGTTTATGACAACCAGGTCAGGCAGACCCTGCAAGACAACTGTTCGAGAGGACCGTTTGTTGGCTCAAATCCAAGGCCAGCCCATTTTCCACTGCAGCAGAGCTCCACGAGACCTGGTCACCTGAAGTCACTGTGTCAACCAGAACAGTTTGTCGGATTATGTCTCGAAATGGCCTCCATGGTCGAATCAGTGCCCAGAAGCTAGCACTAAACAAAAGACAATTGAAAAACCGTGTCGCATTTGCCAAAGCCCACAGCCTGCTAAAAGGATGGACGCTGGAAAATGGCAAAAGGTGGATTTTTCAGATGAATCTTCTGTTGAATTACACCACAGTCTCCGCAAATATTGCAGGAGAATTACTGGAGCCCGCATGGATCCGAGATTCACCCAGAAAACAGTGAAGTTTGGTGGTGGAAAAATCATGGTCTTGGGTTACATCCAGTATGGGGGTGTGCAAGAGATCTGCAGGGTGGAAGGAAACTTCAATAGTCTAAAATACCAAGAAATCTTATACCTCTTATATTCCCAACCATAAAAGAGACCAAATTCTGCAGCAGGATGGTGCTCCATCGCATTCTTCCATCTCCACATCAAAGTTCCTCAAGGCGAAGAAGATCAAGATGCTCCAGGATTGGCCAGCCCAGTCACCAGACATGAACATCATTGAGCATATGTGGGGTAGGATGAAAGAGGAAGCATGGAAGACGAAACCAAAGAATATTGATGAACTCTGGGAGGCATGCAAGACTGCTTTCTTTGCTATTCCTGATGACTTCATCAATAAATTGTATGAGTCCTTGTCAAACTGCATGGATGCAGTCCTTCAAGCTCATGGAAGTCATAAAAGATATTAAATTTGGATCTCACAGCACCACTACTTAATTTGCTGACATATTTTTGTATTTGCAGTAAATTTGTTCAATTTCTGTATAGGCGACACAACTTTTGTCTTGCCAAAATTTGAGCTTTTTGTCTTGATTAAATGATAAATCTTTTTTCAGTAAAACTACTTTATTTCAGTGCATTAAACATCATTTGGGAGGGTTTTAGCTTTTCATATGAGCTATTTCTAACACCAATTGATGAATTAAAAGTCAGGTTAATAGCAGGTGTTTCTACAGAATAGATAAGCGACACAAGTTTTGTCAGGGACTGTACTTCAGTTTATCCTAGTGGTCGACCAATAAGGTTTTTTTTTGATGAGTGATGCCAATTCCGATATCATAAAGAGCAGGTGGCCTATTTAATCGAATTTGCTGCAATACATTTTGTGTTAGGTAAATTAACTGGTTTGGAAAAAATAATTTGAAATTGATAAATCTTCAAAATAAACTTATATGTATACTTTAGATAGAAACTGTATATTTGTTTCTTTTCTAATAGTTAGGTGTAATAAATTATTAGACCTATGTTAAAGACAGTAGATGGATGAAAAAAGATGGGGAAGGGAGCACCTGTGTCAAAATAAAAGTTCTTAGTACTGTCAAAATAAAAGTCAGACACTTAACTGCCAAACAGAAAAACTTATCGGCCAGTGCTAAAAATTTTGCCAAATATCAGCCAATATGGATCGATCAACCACTAGTTGTTTTTTTCCAATGTCACTAGAAAAACAGGATGCTGTGTAGCGTCTCTATTGGTGACCATAGCTTTAGACACAGTTTGGTGTATTTGATGTTGGAAATACGTTTTTGGTGGCCCTTCTTGGTAAGTTTAAAGGAGTATTCCAGGTTCAATACAAGTTAAGATCAATCAACAGCATTTTTGGTATTATTTGATTACCAAAATTGATTTTAAACTTAAAAAAATAAAAATAGCGCACATGTGGGTTACAGTTTGACACTTAAAATTAAAGTGAATGGAGCCAATTTGTAAAATGCTCAATAGTTCATCTACAAGACACAAATAATATATGCTTTATGATTAATTTAGTGTGGAAAAAGTGGCTTTCTAACCTTTTCTGTGTGACATTCTGCCATGAAAAAGTAATGCCTAAACTCTATAAGGACGAGAAAAACAGTACATCTCAAATCACACACAGAATAATTAAAGTGATAGTTCACTCGGAAATGAAAGAAATATTTTGTTTGAAGAATGTTAGTAACCAAACAGTTTTCTTCTTATTATTCCTTTTTTTTTCTATCATACTATGGAAGTCAATCATCAACTGTTTGGTTACCAACATTCTTCAAAGAATCATCTTTTGTGTTCAACAGAAGAAAGAAATTCATACAGGTTTGGAACAACTTGAGGGTGAATAAATGATGACAGATTTTTCATTCATGGTTGTTGAACGATCCTTTTAATGTAAGTTTTATAACATTTCTCCCTTTATATCCTCCAAACATTGACCACAATCACTTCTATTGTAAATGCCTTTTTTTTTCTTTCTTTGGGGGGAGGGTGGGATGAGGGATGAATCGAAATTACTTTAACTTAATTTGCAATCCACAACTGTTGCTGACTGAGCATTACTTGCATTAAACCTGGAATATTCCTTAACATGCCATACCCGCAGTATATATTTTTACGCTTTGATCTTTCTAACTTTACACACACACACCTATAAAAGTCGGCCTCTGCCCTGTATTGTCCACATCAGAGCCCTTGAAACTTGATAAGATGGGAGGAGGACAGGAGCAGTGGCTGCAGGGGAGTTTTGTGAGGGGATGTTCAATGTGTGTGTGTGTGTTGATTGGGGGCTGTGAGGGGGGCGTCTAGTGCTCGGGGCCTGAGGGGATCAGATAGAGGGTGGGTGAGGTGGATTAAGGGGCCCCTGTCCCTCTCCTAAAGATTAATGAGACCCTAAAACTCAGGGCCCCACCTTTGATATTAGAAGAATGACAGACAGTAGAAAAGCAAAGACAATGCTGTGACTGCTGAATAACAGCGGGATGGGGAGGGGATTGCATGGATGAGAGGAAATGATGACAAGATGTGTAGAGAAAGAGGGTGCAATAAGTTATAGGAATGCTGAAAACCAGCAAGTGAAGTTGTGCACCAACAGTGTTTTCAAATGTTGATGAAAGGAATTAATAAAACTGATGTAAAATCATTACAAAACAACCTTATTGTGACTTTAGGAAACAGCAAAATAAAATGCCAAAAATCATTTTTTTAATATAAATGTTTATAATCATAAGACAATTCTTCGTATTACCCTACCCTGTTCATTACCCTAACAAAATGTTTAAATGTGTGTGTGCATATTTGCTTTCAGTCAGATCTTACAGCCAGAACTATTTGCAAGTAAAGAATAATGTCATTTAAGGAGCCATGAAATATTGGCAGATTATTTATTTATTTAAATTTATTGGTATTCTAATATTCCATATTAGATTTAAATCGGATAGTATTGAATATTAAACAGTACATTCTCATCCTTATTTTTACATTTAAATTATCCTTACAGTCATCCAACACTTACCTAAAGTTCAATTTTAAAAACATGAATAATTTAATAACATTGTTAAATTTAATCTTTAGCCACTCACATTTATTTTTTATACTGTACATTTGTAATTTAGCATTTATTTATTTTTGTTTATTCAGAAATTTATAGATGCAAAACTCTGACAAGAACCAAATTATACTGTAAAAATGGACAAGAAAAAAACGATACAGTATTTATTTGAAAGTATTTGAGGCTGTTGCGATTGACCAATCAGAATCAAGTATTCTAGAGGGTCTCATAAACGCATGTAATGTAGAAAACGCTTTCAAAGTCATCACGGTATCCTTTGCTGAATTATTTAACTGGCTCATTTTGTTGCTGTTTCAATGTTGTAGCTTCTCAAGGACTGAATTATGACTAAGAGCATGTGTTGCCCATTTTAATTTATCGTTGACATACCAAACAGCTGCAATAGAAGAGCTGTTCGGTTTCCTATAGTCAGCAGGGAGGAGGTTATATGTGTGCACGGCCTCTATTGTGTGACTTCATAATAAGTGTGGCATGTCCTGTTTGGAGCGTTTGTCTTGTCACTCCTGAGGCTTGTTACTCTCCTCAAGCATGTTTATGACATCCTGGGTTTGAAGTGGGCTGCTTTTTTCCCACCCGAGCGCCTCTGGTCCTTTTATGACCACCGACTACAGATTTATCTTGTAAAGTCAGGAAGATCCCCAAAAAACTCTTTCCTTATCCCTTCTCTTTGCGTCAATGTTCACTGTCCCCCAGGGAAACACAGCCTTGCACTAAGCCTTCAATTGGTTTGTTTTTATGGCTCAGTGGTATAGGGACGTGGCCCTCCTAAACCAGTAAACATGTTGAAGTCTTAATCAAATGCGATAAATCAAACACAACAGCAAATTCCTTCTTGTGCAGTGTCAAATCCATCTGAATTACGCCCCATGTGTGTATGTGTGTGTGTTTATAATAAAAGCATCATATGATAAAGGATAAAATGTTAAGGATAAAAATGTGTACATGCATCTATATCAGCAACATGTCTTCTGCGTGTAATGTCTTGACATACTCATCAATGATAAGAAAATCCAAACTAATCCTAATTAATACCGATAATAGTAGTTTTCTCTGAGAGTAAGGTAAGTAGCTTTATTTGTGTAATCCTGCCTTAACCCACCTGAAATTAGCTCTCGAGGTGGCTATATGTGTATATGCGGAGTGTCTTTGGAGTTGTGGCGTGGAAGATGGGTGTCAGAGGAAACATGAATATTTTATACAAGAATGGAAAGTGCTTATTGCCAAAGAAAATGAGAGGACTCTCATCTTCCCTGTTTGTTGCAATTTTTGTCAGTTTTTCAAGGATGTTGTGGACAAGTTTTGGTAAAACTCAGATTTTTTTTTCTATACAATTAAGCACTGTTTTATTTATTTATTGTATGCATTTTTTTTTTTTTTAGCAAATATATAAATTTAAATAGTAATTTAGCATTTGGTACCATTTTTATTTCGACAATATTGTATAGCATTTTAATACCAGTCATTTATCAGTTATTGCTCCTCTTGTATCACTTTATTAGTATTGGTCAGAATTTCAATCACGGCATTTTAATATATATATATTTTTTGTGTATTATTTTTGCAATAAAAAAATGTATGGATGCAAAAAACCTCTGACAAATACAAAATGTTACTGTACCAAATAAATAAAAATAGTTGTTTTTTCTTTACAATTAAGCAGTTTTATTTATTTTATTTTTTTTCATTGCAATAATTTGCAAATAAATGAATTATATTTAAATGTAAAAACTTTATATATTTAGATTTTTTTGTTAAATAAACAAAATCTGTGTAGCATTTCATGTATTGCCTTTTTTTGTATGCTATTTAAATAGTTGTCGACGATATATCTCCAAGGAGGAAATATCGGCCGATATTTTGTATATTTTTCTTAAATATATATAAGAAAAAATATCAGCCGATGTCGGAAGTAGGACTTTTATTTTGTCAGCGCCTGAACACACTGCGTTTCCATTTTACGTCTCTGTTCAACGGTTTAATTAATAGCATATTAGACAGAACTATTAAACAAAGTAAGAGGTATACGAAAAAGTATTATATTGTTTGCTTTTATATAGACAGCATTCACCAGATCAGCTGTTATATCAAGTCTTTGAATATCTAATCAACTGTTAATTTCACAAACCTTGCAGATTGGTCGAATCCAGCTGTGAGATCTTCTGAAACGTGTATTTGTAGACCGCGTGTTACTCTGCACGCAACAGTCGCTTCGTGCTAATTGAATGAGGACAGGAGATTTCAGCTTCACTTTATTTTATTCATATTTTTAAAAATAGTATAGTGGAAAATAGTATAATAGTATTACAGAATTAAATGCATTTTTAAATTATTTCTAATTTATTAAATATGAAGTAAAATAAATATAAATATTATATCAGCCA
Source organism: Gobiocypris rarus (assembly GCA_023029165.1). Lineage (NCBI taxonomy): Eukaryota > Metazoa > Chordata > Actinopteri > Cypriniformes > Gobionidae > Gobiocypris > Gobiocypris rarus. The sequence continues at coordinate 17,085,162 of CM040913.1, forward strand.
CCCTGCTCTCGAAGATATCTATCTGCATTGTTACATAAAAATGAGTGTGAAGAGAATCTAATGAAACCATTGAATTCATTAATTTATATTTTTTTACTTGGTAATTCGTACTTGTTGCAATGACTTGAATTGCCCTTGAATGTGCTTTTTATTTTCTATATGCAAAATATAATTTCTTGTTTTTTCTTTTGAATTTTTTTGACTGATTTGAAATGTGATCTGCCGTGACTTGAAAAGTTTTTTGGGTTATCAAAACAAAAGATCTTGCCACACAACATCATCTAGGATCTTTCGTCGGATGTGAGACCATGCACTTCCTGTATGCCCCCTCACTTCCTCTCTGCAGCAGCCTTACAGTAAGAATGGCAATCATTGTTTAGGTCAGAGGGTGGAATTTCCTTCACCAGCCCGGCGTCTCAGCACGTCTTATTGGTTCATCGCAGAACGGAGGTTTCTTAATGTGGGCAGCTGTTTCCTCCTATATTTAGGGCAGTGGTCAGATTTACTGACCTATTTTTTTCTCTAGCAAACAGATGGGGGAGGGGATGGAATTAGATAAAAAAATATATATAAAAAAAAGTTTGAAATTGGTTCCACTTCCTTTCTGTATAAAGAATTGTTCTGAACGAAATAAAAAAAAATGACTGTATCCGTTTATAATCCTAGACAAATAAAGAACTAGTTAAGTGACTAAAGCAACAATGCTAGTAATGTGTCTGTACTTTTCTGGAATGGAGTAACAGTCGCTTCGTGCTAATTGAATGAGGACAGAATATTATAATATAAATATTATTTATATTATAATATTTATAATATAAATATTATTTTTTATTATAATATTCAGATTTGCTCGAATCTGAGCAGCGATTGTTTGATGAATGAGTAATGTCATTCCCATTAGATTCTGTAACTGTCCTACTTTTGTCTTCATATGTTTTTGTCCTCTCTGAACATGTCAGTCGATGTTAAGTTGAATTTGCTCTCTTCATAGATTTGTTGAGCGTTCATCCGTTTGCATACCCTGCAACCTCATGCTTTTATTTCATTAACCCCGTCTTGACGTGTCTCATTGCCCATTTCTTGAGACGTATGAAGGGAGACAACATGATATCAATTAGGAGTGCAGTGCTTCAGCATTAAGCCCTAGCACAGCTTACATCAATCAATAATGAAGCCTCTTTAGCAGGAAAAGGCTTCCAATGACTTTTCCATTCTTGAGTTTGAGTTAAATTGGTTTTGCAGTTATGGAGCGTGTCACAAGGTCGCTCTCTAGACGCCACTGCGCCACGCTATTTCCTGTGGACCTGTACCTGCATCTCCAGCTCGGTGACCTAGCGCTAACCTTTTGCTCGAATCTGAGCAGCGATTGTTTGATGAATGAGTAATGTCATTCCCAGCATTAAATAACTGCCTTTCAAAGGGAGCCCTTGCTCCGGACTCTCCAGGGGGTCCTGGGCCTTGTCTTGGAGGCCTAGGCTTCTAAATTACACTGGGTAAATGAACGCTTTGACTGTTTGCTGTAAGGAGTTTCAGGATGGAACATTGAACCTGATAATTCAAGAAGAGCCACGTATTAGAAACGGCCATTAGAACTAGGTGTTCGTTTGGAACTAGCATTTATACTTCATATTTGTGGAAGTGCATGTCTTTAATTATTGTAATATTTATTTATAAAATTATTGAAATGTATATATTTCTACACACAAATTACTTGTATGTGTGTGTGTGTGTAAATTACTTTAAAAAAATTTTGTATGCAGCAGACACTTATTTAATTCAACTGACTTTAATTTCACTGAAATCCCACCAAAAGTTATGAATTTTAATTATTTTACTAAATTACTTCATTATAAACTAGTGGTGGGCAGTTATCGGTGTTAACGTGCTGCGTTAACATGAGACTCTTATCGGGCGATAAAAAAAATATCGATATTCTCAAAGTTGGGTTGTGAGCTGGGTCTATACTACGCAAGCTATGATGACTTTCACTGTGATATTTTAGCGCGGATGTATTCCTAGCCAAATTGCACTGTAGGGAGCGAGAACGAGTCTTCGAACCTGCATGTATGCCTACTGTGAAATTACCACATCAAGCGTGAACGCTGTCTTCCGAACTCATGTGCGCACCCGCGAACCGCACTCGAGTCCTGATGAGCGTGACTGACACACTGTAAGCAGAGAGCTGTAAATCTCATTTCTGCTCGTCCACAGCGTTCTTTAGAGCATTTGCAGTACATTCGTGGTAGATAGACGCAAGTGTCATTACATACCGAAGCTTTGGTAACAAAATCAACGGTTCAAAAACAAAAATATGAAAAGTTAGATATTGAACCACACCCGTTCAGACCCAAATAATATAATATAATATGAACACGGTCCAGGGAGCAATCGAACTCTGGTTCGGTCCAGACAATCGAACCAAGTGTGAAAGCACCAGTCATTATTTGGGTAGCACACATATTCTGAATGCCTTCTGCAGAATTCAAATGAGCTATTTTAATCTAGATTTTTAAAAAAAATCTATGCCCACCACTATTATAAACACTTATTTAAAGCAATATAGTTAAGGATTAATTATTTTAGGATTAATGGGGATTAACATTTTATAAATGTTTTCAGAAAATGTTCTTTACATAAAATATGCATTTTTATAATAATTCTTGGTGGTGATGTTGTTATTATTATTTACATTACAAATGACATGCATGCATGTATACTACTGTGTATAATTAATGTTATTATTGTGGTTGTTTTGTGTATTTTTACATTACAAATTGCATTACATACTAGCCCTCAACAGGCCTTGGTTAGATGATTGGCTGCTATTTTCTTCTCATAGGGACAGCAATCATGGCTTTTAAAGACCAGATGACATGACACATTTCAGAATGACTACACATTTGTTAGCCACAGAATTAGTGTTATTGGTTGATATGTGTCTTGTGCACAGGTACCCATCTATGTGCATGTGAATCTATGTTAATGAGAATGGAGTGGCTAAATTAGGGCTTAATCCTGACCTCAAATCACCGGGACTATTCAACCCCCCGCTTCACACAAAGCACACACACATACATTAATTGGTTTTATTCCAGAATAGGCCCAGTGTGGTATGTGGGGGGAGGATTTGAGCATGGCATTATGGGGGCTCAAAGCCCCTCCCCTCCTGCTCGTGTGTGTGTGTATGCGTGTACATGTTTTTCTAGCCTGGTGGGGACTTCAACCTGACTGCAGACAGACTCATGGGGACTCGTGTCACAAAAGCTTATAATTCACACAGGATTAGTTTTTATGAACATTTAAAAATGCAGAATGTTTCCTGTGATGGGTAGGTTTAGGGGCAGGGGCAGTGTAGGGGGATAACATTTACGTTTTTTACAGTATAAAAACCATTTCGCCTATGGCGAGTCAGAGTCCCCAGAAGGATAGCGCACCAGACGTGTGTGTGTGTGTGTGTGTGTGGTTTTAGTTGACGCAATCCCTCTAAATGAGCTTCATTGCACTGGCCTACCCACACCGGCTCATTGCTCACAGATTAAAAACTCAATCACTTCAGTCCTTGTTTTTCTGGAAGGGGTAGGCAGCACAGATACTCATGAGCTTTTAATGCTACAGATTGGCTTCTGCTTGCATCTCTATATTTCAGCCCTATGAGCCCATCACTTCCTATCATCAGTTTATTATTTAGCATAGTTACTGTTGCTCAGCCCATAGCTGCCCATCATAAGCCTATATCCAAGCATTAATTGGACTGTGTTGTTTAACCCATCACTTTCCACAGCCAGTAGCTTTATCAACCCATCCTTATGGTCTGAATTATGCCCCTCACTTCCCGTAATTAGTGTTCATGAGCCCATCACTTTTATTAATCTTTAGTACTTTAGTAATCGACCCATCACTTTCATTTGTTATGGTCTTAAAGGGATAGTTCACCCCCAAAAACAAATTTCTGGACTTGTTTTTTATTGGTTTAATTAAATTTTAGTACTAATAAAAAAATAATTAATTAAAAGTCTAATTAATAAAAATCATGAACTTCATTCATTTTATGAATTTACTAAACTTAGACAATTTCAACATATAAATCATTAAATTGTTTGTTTTAATTAGTCTGGATTTAATTTAATACAAATGTATTATCAAAAACAGTCGTAATCAAATGAAGTCATACATTAACAATTTAAGCTTTTAAAAAATGTAATCAGATGAAATTTTAACAATTCCTTTTATTATTTTTTGGGGTGCAAACAGAGGTTTATTTTTAAAAATGAAAACATAAGACACATTTTGATTATTTCTTTTAAATAATAAAGTTGTATTTATTAATTATTTTTTATTGATATCAGTTTACTTTAAGTAAATTCTAATATACAATAGCAAAATATCATAATTTCTTTAAGTTCAACCAAACATTTACAGTCAGTGGCCCATCTCTGTTAGTCTTGATGAGCACATCATTTTAGTTATTGTCTCACTGAATCTGAATTGTCTCACTGAATCCCATCATTACAGTCTGAAGCCCATCATTTCCAGCAGTTGCCCAACATGTGTATTCATTTTAAAGTTGAAATCAAGTTGAGAATAAACTAATCTTTAAAACACTCACGCAACTCTGTTTTCCCAGCTGGTTTAATGTGATCCATCATGCAGAATATTTAAACAAAGTCTCCTGTCCGTTTTGTGTCCTCCAGGTACACCTGTGAATCGAATCCCCATCATGGCCAAGCAGGTGTTGGATCTGTACATGCTGTATAAGCTGGTGACGGAGAAGGGAGGTCTGGTGGAGGTGATAAACAAGAAGATCTGGAGGGAGATCACCAAAGGCCTGAACCTGCCCACCTCCATCACCAGCGCCGCCTTCACCCTCCGCACACAGTAAGATTCCCTGACGTTCACGAACATCCCTGAGAAGTAGGCCAACACAGAAGTATATGAAAGCTGCTTACATGTCAAAAAAAAAAAAAGTAACCGCAAAGACTTAAATGTAAACACTGCTTTGGTGTCTTTATAAGCTTTTCCATATTATATATACTGGCCCTTATAATCATCACACATACGGATTGCTTGCTCCATTTCTGTAAATCCATTTAATAAATGAATGACTCTCTACATGTTGCTTAAATATACAACCATGTTGAATTTCAGCCCATGAAAAATGCAAGCCCTAAAAATACAGTGCATTAAAATGCAAGCACGGTTAATGCTATTCATATTTTTCGTTCAAGTAGTGCAATTCAAGAAGCTTTTTTGTTTCAAAAATATTTGGCATTATTTTGCTTCCATAAAAGTACAGAGGTCTCAAACATCTTTGAAGTCATGTAGTATGCTGACAGTTTTTGATCTTCTGTGCTAGGTATATGAAGTATCTTTATCCATACGAATGTGAGAAGAAGGGTCTGAGTTCCCCTGGAGAGCTGCAGGCGGCCATCGACAGTAACCGCAGGGAGGGCCGTCGCCCCGGATACAGCAACAGCCTGTATCGCTTTTCCCCTTCTCCCAGTGCCTCCGCCCCCCACCTCCTCTCTCCTCCCAAAATGCACCTGCCTGCCACGGGACACAATGGACTTCAGGCCACCCCCAGTCCCTCCCTGAAGAAAGCCACAGGTGTGTAGTCTTCTTAATGAGAGAATCATTTCTTAATTTCCTAATTATCTGTTTAGTCCAAACATTGCACATCAACGAAAACATTTGGTGTATTTGCCCACACTAGAGGCGAGAAGGCTTATTCCGAGGTGTTGTAGTTCTGTCTTTAGCTAGTCCAAATATAATTAGCTGTATTACAAATGAGACCAACATGCATCTTATATTGCAACCAGTCAGCTTTTCGCTTTTAGTCTCTTTTGGATTATACCTCGGACACATAAAATGGATTTTATTCTTCAGCTAATAGTTCGATAATTCTGCAGTTCTTCCAGTTCCGCAGTCATGAAAGCGAAGGCGAATCTTTCTCACCTACCGTCTCCCATAAGTGCCAAGGACCGGGCGAAGCGATTACGCAAGGTGGATGAATGACCGAATAAAATGTATGATATGCCTGATAATACTAAAAAAGAGTTCATAAAAGCGATGTAAATCACAAACTCAATTTGGTCCTGATACACTGACCGATGTCAGACTGCCTGCTGTGCACTTGAGAACTTTTTAATGATATTAAGCGGTTGCTTATTGCTGTGAGTTACTTTTAAGATTTTGGTCATATTTTGCATCATAAGCGATTGTGTTATTAAAGCTAGATAGCACACCACTGAGCTAGCCTTTTTTTGTGCAAGTTATCTAACAAAAGTTTGTTTTATTGTCATGTGTGACTATTGTGCATCTGACATAATATGGTAAATATGGCATCCTAATTATATAAAAATATCTAGTTATTTTTCCTCTTTTGTAAAGTCATAGACACTTTTTTTTTTCTTTTGCTATTAGAGCAAATACTAAAGCAAAAAAATATATTTGTGGTAGTTCACCCAGCTATGACGACTTCTACTTCTGAGAAGCTGGGAATGTGAAAAGGGTCCATAGGAAAATGTTATGCTTGTAAACGCTTAAATCTGACTACATTCATTCGGCAGAGCAATTGTTTTCGAAAATGTTGTGCACATGCACCGCACGTGCACAACATTTTTGAAAACAATTGCTCTGGCTATGGTGTGTAAGGCTATGGACATTTTAATGTTATGATTGTGCATATGTTCATGTACATCTGAATATTTACTAATTATTTGCACAAAAAAGATTTTTTTGGCATATGTCAGCTTTCTTTTTAGATGTCATCAAGTGCCAGTGACACTCTCACGATGGTTCTAAACGCGGCGGCGGCACAGTGCATGCGGTGAAGTTTTGTTCAGAATATGTAAAGCAGATGAAAAAAAAAGGGGTTTTACATAACATTTACCTTTACATAATGCCACCTTGATATGTAATAGAAGCAAAACCAAGCAGGAAGTGTATGCAGGAAATGGAGCAAGTTTCCTGGCCTGATTGGGGAAATGATCAGCCATTTAAGGGGCCGGTTTTCCTGTGAGGGTCTACTGACAGAGACAAACCACAGGGGCTGCAGTAAATGAACCGCTTGCCTTGATGTTTAATGTACGGAGCTATGTTCATGTCAAAATGTCCTGCTTCAGAACTTCCAGTTGGCTGATGAGAAGTTCCCCAAAACTTACCAAGCATCTGTTTGAGTACTGTTTTTCTGCTGCGGTCAGAATTGGATATTGTTAGCCAATAGCGAAATACCCATTTAAAGTAGCATTTTAGCAAACTAGCATTCACTAGGGTTCTACAATCATGTTCCAGAGGTAAAATCCAACTAATTTTCTCCAATACATTTTTAACAATAACTTATAAAACGTTTAAAGACAGACCAACAATGAGCTTCAAGGTTGTTGCTCAATGGTGTATGCCTTTAATCTATCGATCTATTGATCTATCTATCAATCGATTGAAAATTGGACAAAAAGACTAAAAGTGCGAGGACTGTGTACCTCACGTGCCTTTTGAGGGAAAGAATTACAATCCATTGAAGCATTGCATTGCAAACGACCATCATATTAAAAACCGACCGACTCTAAAATTGTTGAACTGATAAAATAACCTCATTAAATAACCTAATGATAAAATGCATCTCAACATAGAACTACAATGCATTTCATGTTGGTGTGAACATGCAAGGGATTATATCATCATGATTAACATTATGGATGTGGTATAGTGACCGATTGACTTCAATGTTTGTCGCCACTCTTCAGTCCCAGAGGACGGTCCAGCCTCCATGTTGCCAGGTCGACTGCCCCTGGCGCTGGCTCTCGGGCATCAGCAGCAGCTGGCACGTGCCGCCACACTGGAGCAGCTGAGGGAGAGGCTGGAGACCGGCATGGGCGTCGGAGTGGTGAGCGCGGGGGCCGCCGCGGTGGAGGGGCCAGAGAGGAAGATGGCACGTCTGGCGGAGGAACAGCAGAGGCTACTGCAGCAGGCTTTCCAACAGAACCTGCTAGCCATGGCGCAGGTGAACCCCGCCAACATGCGAATGAACAACACCAACATCCGCGGTGAGTACAATGAGCGTTTTCATCCGAAATACTTACTTAAGATCCAAACGTCAATGACACACTTTACGTTTGTTTTCAGAGGAAAAACAGGACCTGTCTCTCAGCATTTCTTCTAATGGCTCCGCTAGCATTACTGTGTCTGTGGAGGTCAACGGTGTTATTTACTCAGGTGTGTATTGTATTTGTGCACGTGTGGGATTGTCCAATATCGTCTAAGGCACTTAACCTCAGGTTACTCCAAGACTATTTCACCGATTGGGCCGGTCAAATTGGCTCTGCGTCAGCTCATAAAACCTGTCCAGTTTATAAAAAATCCTAATATAATTATGAAAAAAGAAAAACAAATTCTGATTGTATAGTAGCATACTCGTGTTACAAATGCAATATTTTAAACACTTGTACATTTATTCCTATTATTTATTTATTTTTTATAAAAAAAATTTGCCTTGAGGATATTTCCATGAATATTTCCATTAGGATCCACAAAGTTCCAATAAGCCTAAAAGTATTCTGGATCATAAAAGTACTATATTGCTTCAAATAAGTGTATATAATAAAGTAATCCAGTAAAATATAGCACAAAAAAATCCAAGGCTGCATTTTCAAAAATACAGTCAAACGCTAATATTGTGAAATTATTACCATTTAAAATACTTAAATATATTTTAAAATGTCATTTATTCCTGTGATGGAAAATCTGAATTTTCAGCATCATTGCTCCAGTCTTCAGTGTCACATGATCCTTCAGAAATCATTCAAATATGCTGATTAAATGTATAAGAAACATTTATTTTTATCAATGTTAAAAACAGATGTGCTGATAATTTTGTGGAAGCCGGGGATGCATTTTTTCCAGGATTCTTAGAATAGACAATTCAAAAGAACAGCATTTATTTGAAATTGAAATGTTTTGTAACATTAAAAGTATTAATTTCTTTCAAAAATAAATAGTACTGACCCCCAACTTTTGAACAGTAATGTAAAATGAAGTAAATTGCTAAATTCAGTGTTCAATACTCTGTACAGGATCCTTATATGCTCAGAAGTCTGGAGCTGCTCCCACCGCTGTCACAGCCATGTTCCCAGGCCACAGCTCCACCCTCAGTCCAGGCATCCCCTCTTCCTCCTCCTCTTCCTCCTCAAAGGGTCCCGACTCTGTGGATCCGGCCACAGGAGGGTCACCCTAACCATCACCAGCTCCCTGTACCAAACAGCCCGTCAGTCCACCCTAAACTACAGTCTTTCCGTTGGAGCGGCATGAGCCGCTCTGCCCTCTAGAGGCGGTTTAGCGAATCACAGTCTGCCTCCTGCACAAGCTGGCAGCTGTGTTTTCCTTCCAGCGAAGGGAGGACCACACACATACACTTTTACAAACTCATCAGCTGTTAAAGCTCATCACGGACCTCACCTGCTCTTTTCTACAAGATGTTTTCTCAGGACTGAGAAGGTTTTTAGAGATTCAACAGAATACCTCAGCGTACACACTTCGGTGATCGCGTAATCATGCCTTTCCACACCCATAGTCATTCACTCACAAAGATCTGCAAAGCAATCATGGCATGATCAAACCTACTTCTGCCAAAGTCACATCTGTGAGGTTGTGGTTGACACTTTTACTTTTTTTGCTGTCTATACTCTTATTTAAAGTTTGCTGAATTTACCTCATCTGCAGTGAATTTAAAAGACTCAGGATCGATTATGAGACTGCTGTGTTGTTGTTGTTTTTGTCTAATTTGATGGATTTTAAAACAGGCTAGAATCCCCATCTAGTGTTGCAAAGTTGTTTTGGTAAGAAAAGGGGTCACATATTTTTTCCTTTTTTAAAAATGTATTTACTTGATTTTATTGTTTTCTATTTCCGTTGTTTTGTTTTTTTTTAGCTTCTAGATACAGAAATATTAATATGATTTGAAAAAGAGTTTTGAGTTTGATTGCATTTTACACAGCCGACAGGTTTTGGTTGTTATTATTTAGACATATTTACAGGCAACAGTTTGGTTGAAAGATTTTTCTCTACCTCAGACACAAGACAATGTATGGTTGAAAAGAAATTATGTCGACACGCACGGTTAGTGTCGCGCATGTCAATCATTTCTGTGCGTTGGACGATCATGTGCAGGCTCATAAATAAGGGCCCTGATTAATGTACTATTCTTCTGCTCTGGTGCGCATACGAGTTCTTTAAAACAAACCAGGTCACAGAAAAGCAGGATAACATTCAAATCTCAAGAAGATCGGATGTTTTATTTTAATTTTTTTTGTATTTTTAATTGTTGAACTTCAGACCTCACGTATCTTTCCATATTGGAAAGCGAGTCTCTCAGGAAATTTTTTTTTTTTCTTCACAAATTTTAACTTAACAACCTAGACAGTCTCACTCCTGAAACGAATGACACTAGATACATCTCGGTCGTGTGTGGGACTGAAATAGCTACCTCAGTCAGGATTTACCTCGGATGTAGTTCAACTGCCTGCAGTACATCACTGAATTACCTCAGAAGTACTGCTGATTTTAATGCAAAAAATCTCTCAGGTAATGAATTAGAGAAATACCTTGGAAATGTAAAGATGGTTAAAGGCAGAACGTCAATACGGGAGTGCGAGATGAGATTATTGTTTGAAGAGTTAGTTCTCATATCCATGAAGTATTGATTTTTATTGCATAAACTGTCTTCCAGTACTTCCAATGTACTTCCAGTAGCAACGGAGGCTTGTCATGTTCATGTACCCATGCAGATTTAGCCTCGTCAACAATTAGCTTTACATTTTAACTGTTTATAATCCTGCATTTGCTTGACCCTGGGACCTGCTGGGATACAGACACTTTTAATTTCTTCTGTTTTAATTTCTATATTCTTCAGATAACTGCATAGCTGAAAACCAAAGACCATGTGTTTATCCTCTTTGATGACCTCACTGTATAGACACATGCAACTTTACACAATGACATTAAAGTCTGATCTGATGCAAGATTTATGTGGTTTTGTGGTGGGTTTTTCTTACTCTTTGTGTAGGATATAACTATTTTTGAATGCATTCATACATCATGGTCGTATTGGTTTTTATTTTGGTTTATTTTTGCTTATTTAAATGTTAATGAAACCCCTCCTGTTCGAACCACTCCGCTCCAAGTGGGACTCGAACCCGGGTACGCCGGCATGAGAGTTGGACGCTCTAAGGAGGCTAAAGGCTGCAACCCCTAGCGTCATCCGCTAGAGCGTCTCTTGAGATTAGAGGAGTGAGGTGTACTCGCACAGAAACTACTCGCTGGCCTACGTTACACTCCCCCAAATCCGCAAGTCAACACCATTGCTGAGTATTTTCTCTTTAAAACTGCAGTGAAAAAAGATTGTCTCAAAAACGCGGTTGGAAATCCCCTGTGTTTCTACCTTGTAACCAATCACTTCAGCGTGTGGGCGGGCTTTAGCATATCATTAACTATGATCACTCTGAAGCTGGGGAGTCTCAAGAGAAGTGTTTTCTGTTGATATAATAAACAAGTACATTTAGCAATATAGTGGGTGAATTATGTATATTACAATGTTATGATGAACTATATGTCTTGGCGTTATAAGTTGTTTAAAGTGTTTCGGATGCTGATTTTTAGAATGCAGACTGAGATGGCGAACGGGATCATGGTTTGTGTAACATTAGCAACACATTATTAGCTGTTTGATAACAGTCAAACAAAGAGATAATCATATGAATCATATTAGTTATTGATTAACCACGTGCAGCGATCTCTGAGCTGGTGTGAGTGAGTGGAGGCGGGGCTAATTTGCATATTCATAGTTCCGCGTATACTTAATTAAGCAAGGGTGTAGTTACATTCAAGCTATTTAAGGAATGATTTACATGTTATTTTACTGATCAAAGATGAGTTTTAAAATGATTTACTACTTTAAAGGGAGAACATTTGTCATAAAAATGCTGTAAAAATGCACATTTATGGTCCTTATAAAGGCTTCATTTTAAAATAAATTTGTCACAATGGCTGGTTGTGCAGTTTTGAGGAAAGATGCAATTCATGTAGCAAGACACCAAGAGGCAGTACATCAGTATTTTGCTTTTAAAATCAGACAGTTGTGTCCACAATTCATTTCATAGATCTGCTTTCATAATCCTCATTAATGTCTTATGAGATTTATGAGTGCGATGTAATAATGAAATGCATGCATATTTACTTTAGTATGCGCCTAGAACAGCAATTGACATTAACAACATTTTGAATACGTGCTGAACTCACAGTGGATATGACAGATGCTGTTTTGTGGGGGTGGCAGGATGGGATTGTCCCACTGATGCCCTTTATAAAAGGCACGGTATGGAACACATGGCACGGTTGTCCTTGACCCGTCACCAATGTAGTGTCCCGCCTCTGTCCTGATCTGGACCACCCCTCTAAACTCATCTTAGTGTCTCACCAAGGGAGTCAGTGGAGAGGATTACTGCCCTGGATATAACTAAAAGACAGATGTGGGAGAGGAAAGACCACAAGCAGAATCAATGGAATTTTGTTCAGACTGAATGACAGTTTTCGGGATTTAATCATATAGAATTTTTTTTGATGGATGGTATTATACACCTGATCTTGTTTCTTTAAATTGCGAAACAAGTTGATTGGAGCATCTTGACAAAAGAAAGCATCGACAAAATCAGTTCTGACTTCTAGCTATAAAAAGACGAGTGCCTTGTAAAACATTTGAAAGAAAGCAGTGCACTCTATTTGTTCAACCCTAGAGATGCATACAGATGAATAAACCTAGTTCTGAAGTCACATCTGTGAAGATACATGATGTCAGAAGGTGAGGATGAGGTGAGAAGCTGTGGTCATCATGCCTACTGAGGAAGAGGAGAACTCTAGACAACCCGTGTGGCAGTCGGTGCTACTGTTCGGCTGTAAGGGAATGATCGAGGGAATCATCGTTCTCTTGTTTTTCTGGCTGCTGTTGCAGGTGCTTTTCACAAAGCAACATGAAGGTATGGTAGACCTCACCTCCAAGCAAAATATATTAAACTTGGGTGTGAACCAGTAGTTGTCCATTTGGTCTGAGAAACCAACCATTATTTAGAAGTACTGCAGTTCACATCTGGTTTTTACCATTCTGTTACTGACTTTATGCGGATTAAATTGTTTCCTTTGTTTGCGGATTACGATTTAACAGTTGTTCTGTCATTTGGAATGATAGTTTCGGATTAAAATGCTGTTCTAACCAGTTTCTGTCTCTTCAGTCCACCTGCAGATTCTGCTGAGTGTGGGTTTTGTGGTCCTGTGTTTTTCTCTTATCCTGGGCTGCGTAATTTGTTGGTTAAAGACCAGACACAAACAAGCTAAAGACAAAAAGACTGTGAGGACCCCCCCTCCCCCTGATTCTGTGGATCATGTGACTGTGGCAAGTCCCTCCCCTTCATCTGGAACCACATTTACTAAATTACCATATGAACAGCTGGAAGGAGAGGTTCTAGACTACCCATCTGCTTTTGAGAGCTCTACACCATCAGATGAAGAGTTCACTGCTGTCTCTGAGGTTAACAAGCAGACGTCATGCTTCCAAAATGAGACGACTCAGTTCTCCATCTGTCTCCTCTTCTCCATACAAGCCCATGCCCAGTGGCCGCTCCTCTCTGCCCTCTTTACCAAGACTTCTTGCGAAGACCCGGAATGTTTTGGAACGCCACTGCACTGTGGCCGGGGATAGATACTCATTCAGTGAACACAGAAGGCTCACTATTCCTAACCTACAATCACCTTGCACCCTCTCTCCACTTCAAACTCAATGCCTACTACAGGAAGAACCATTATTTCCTAACTATGGTTCAAATTCTTGCAGCAAGTCCTCAGATCCCTTCTTGCACTTCACCCTGACCTTCTCTTCAACACAGAATACACTCACTGTATCCTTAGTTGGTATAACTGGTGTAGTCCATCATCTAGAAGAAGCGACTGTCCAGGTCAGGCTTCCGCTTTGCCCTGGACCTCTGGATATATCTGCCCAAGATTACAACCTCAGCTCTGGAACCCATAAACAGAACTTGGTGGTCAATGTTGGATCTTTAGAAGGGCTTAAGAGCTGCATACTCAGACTGGCCGTCTTCACTCTGGATAATCCAAAGACATCCCAATTTGAGGAGCTGGAAGTTTGCTGCAGTAGTCTGGACTGGACACCAGACAGGCCTGTCACCTGCGTTAGAGAACTAAGGCAAGTTGTGGACAAGACCAAGGTGGTCACTTCATAGCTCTTGCTACGAGTCCAGACAGTCTTAAACATCAACCAGGACATCTTAAATACCTACACCTCATGTTCTCTTTCGAAGGACAAGAGAGGCTTACATTTTATTCAGCATGCTCAATTTTAACTGGATTTGAACACTGATGTCCCTCAAAAAATTACATCCCACGATTCAGAAAGAGGTCACAAGGTCTTTGGTCAGCTCTTCATTTTGTTGCAGTACCGGACTCTGGTTCATCAGCTGAAAGTCCTGATTCTGAAAGCAGACAGTCTTACCAACCAAACCCCAGGTGAAACTACAATACACTGTTCCCATTCTCTCCCAGATGGTACCCTCAGCCCAATATTAGTTGGGCTATACAAGTTTATAGATCATGTAGACCAGTGTTTCTCTCTTTGGGACCCACCTAGAATGTTTTAGATGTCTCTCTTTTCAATACTCTAAGAAGCTAATGAGTTGAATCAGGTGTTTTAATTAGTGCGACATCTAAAACATTCTGTTTGGTATAGGTCCCCAGGACTGGAGTTGACTGATGTAGACCATTCTGAATCTCATAACAGCGGACCTCTTAAAAGGGGCACTGGGTGCTTGTGCACCTTTTTCATTTTCATCTCCAACCCTGGAGGGCCAGTGTCCTGATGAGTTTAGCTCTAACCCTAATCAAATACAACTGGAAAAAAACGAATCAAAGCGATAAGAACTAATTGCAAATTACAGACAGGTGAGTTCAATTCAGATTGGTACTCAAGTCTGCAAGACGCTGGGTGCTTCTCATTTCTACATCCTCGTTTCCTTTCCTCACATCTTAGCTCCACCCCTTTGGATACGAGGGACGGATACGTTTGTGTATCCCCACTCATGACTCGTTCCTCACCTCCTCGTGGTGCAATTAGACAATTGAGATGTCCTTCAAGATGGCTGAGTTTGATCGGTTGAGTTTGAGTTGGGTTGGTTATCCATGCCTAGACTCAAAGACCTTTCCATTCTAAATAGGGACAAAATAATTGTATTATTCATAAGTGTGCTATAATATCATCAATGTGCCCCTTTGCCAGGACCATACCGGTTCGGACTTCACAGCAGACTTCTATCTGGCAGTCTTAGCAGAATTACATCACCTAAGTGTGGACTTGTGAGAGAGATGAAGGTGGCATTTGGGGCAAGGCCAAGGCAGTTTCATATTTGTGTTTGAGAGGGGCCAAAATAATGTAAGGTGAGCACATCTGAAGTGCCATTACTTTGATGGACAGAGCTGACATTAATTTATTGTGTGACTGTAGATTACCTTTTCCATTGTTAATAAAACATTTTTTTATAGAAAGTAAAACATGCGGAAGGACTTCATATAGCAAATAATTTACATTCATACTTAATCACCTCACAGAACACACAACTTCCCTCTTCCTGTTTTAAATTCTGCATTAACAAAAAAATTACAAAAAGCTTAAAATGTTAAGAAGTGCCATATTGTCCAAATACACTGCAACATAGTTCCCAGAAAATAGTTTAATGTCCTGAGAGTGCAGGAAAGCATATTGCACCACAAATCCCTCCTAGCAGATAAATGAATATGTTTGTCATGATATGCATACGGCAGGTCCACCTTACATGACTGTTATGTAAAAGCTAGAGGATTTATCCATCATAGACTAAAGCCTAAATGTTTGCTTT
Organism: Gobiocypris rarus; assembly: GCA_023029165.1. Classification (NCBI taxonomy): domain Eukaryota; kingdom Metazoa; phylum Chordata; class Actinopteri; order Cypriniformes; family Gobionidae; genus Gobiocypris; species Gobiocypris rarus. The sequence continues at coordinate 17,101,106 of CM040913.1, forward strand.
TAATGTTCAGGATTAAACGCTTGTCTTACAGGATCCAAGATCCAGAAGAGATCAGCCTATTTTAATGACATTGTAGTTTAATCCCCCCTCCCTCTTCAATCCTTCAGACGGCAGTCCGATCCCATTTATTTCAGATCTGCTGAAACCTCAGCAATGGGAGTTCACGGCCATGAGGTCATTTAATTGTATAGCATTTATCCACTTTGATGACGCAAATAAAATCTCATGGCACATGTTCTATGACTACACATTAACACTGGTTTTGATATTTAAGTGTAGAGAATGATGAAAAGGCCTCTTTAAATAATTTTAATGTGGATCATGTACATGTTTTTAATAGACTACAGTCTCCACCATAATGTTCTGGTGATTGGTTCTTTGTAATGCAACTTTTATTAAATAGTTCACCTTTTTCTTTTGATATAGATGCACCTATTTCGTGTAATTTGGGCATGTTCTCATTGGTTCGGAGAACAGTGAAGAGTGAGATTGTGGATACTAGATACTAGATACTGCGGAACATTGTTATATTCAACCATAAGTGCAAAATGAAAATCTGACATGACCTCAAGTCTGACCCAACCATGGACACATGTGACCTTTATGATGCTGGCATTCTGTACCCTATGTTAGAAAACATTTGTATTGTTTTAGAAATTAATCTCTTTAAATAATATTAGAACTAAATCATGTTTTTATTATGTTACTGTTGAATAGATTCAGTACAAATGTATGTAACAGTGGAATCAAATTTCTCTGAACATTCTCTTTAGAAAGAAAAAAAAACCTGCAAATGGCATTCAGATGAAACTGGCATTCAGGGCAATACAAATTATTCCAATATTTATGGAAATAAATTATGATTGCAAAAATTGATAAATATAGTCTTAAGTTTCATCTGACACCATGTTGGTGTTTTGTGTCAAATGTTAAATTTACCTCACAGTTGGTTAAAAAATAGGCAATATCCTTATGAAAATTTGTTTCATTTTTAATAGCTTAATTGGGGTCATGAACTGCATTGTTTTACAATGTTTCCTGGGGTGCACTTGTTAGTATAATTTTTACATAAAAAAATTGTCATAATTTAGAAATAAAAGGCATTTTTCCTATCCTGATTTTATCCTCTGATTTGAATGCTCTGTTTGAAGGGGCGTGTCTGCTGTGAGACCTCTGTGTGAACGCCCACTGCTGTGATTGGCTGACATATTTGTATATGAAATAAGGTTTTACTATTACAGCTCTCAAGGTTAACTAATCACATGAAAGGTTGCAGCTATGAGCATTGTAATGTTGTCATTGCAACTCGATTTCTCCACTCTCACAAATGCTTTCAGCATAACTAACATTGCAAACGCCATGTAAATAAGAGATTTGTTAATTTTAACAGGAGTTTTTGAACAGGAGTTTAGAACTGTCACTGATAAACTCACGCACTGTTTGATTGACAGCTTCAGCGATTGTAAAGGGAGCCTTCTTTAAATCGCTTACTATATATATAATTTAATCAGTTTAAATAACAGATTGTTTTTTTATCCTACTAAGAGATACAATGTGAAGTTGACCGTTTAGTCACTGGTTTGATTTTTCTTTCACATAGACAAAGGACATCTGACTGTACATGAATCATTACATTACAGAAATCACTGGTCACAGATCAGGCATTAGAATTAACACGGTTACTTACATGTTGTGGCATTACTCTCGAGTCCATATCGTAAAAGTCTGTTTGCAAAAAGTCTGTTTGCAAAGCTGGTGCCAGAATTGAAACAGTCACATTGTTGAAAATAAATAAACCACATTCCTAACATTAAGATTCTTCGGAAGGTAATGCTGTTATTAGTCCAGTGATCCTGTATCGCTCTTTTCTACTCGTCATCTCACTAACACGCCAGTGGGCGGGGCCAAAGTTGCACTGATGTAGTCGACGTTGCAGAGTCTTCTTCTGCAGAGGAGGTCTTTCACCTATCTATTAGATAGGCACATTCCACAACGAGACGTTCTCAGGGCTTGGTTAAAATAAAAGCTGTTTTTGGACTAACAAGGAAGGTTTCAGTTCTGAAACTTACAGAATATTCTTATAGAATGATGACCTCTTATATGTCAAAAGCTCAAGGAAAAGTTTGCAAAGTTGTCAGTGCAATGTGAATCTTTGCAATGGATTATTATCACTGCAGATGTTGGCTCCCCTTTCTTCTCCTTGAATTGTTCATTCTGTATCTGAGTCACAAATGTCAACCTGCCTTGCAAGGAATGTACCATCCTTGCAGCCCAGGGGAAAGTTTGGTTGAGGAGATATTACTTTAGCTAGACAGAAAGGAACACAATTGCACCACATTAAATGATTGACAGATAGACAATATTTAAAAGTAACATTCAGAAACAAAAAAGCATGACCCCAAACAAATTTCCAAAATTGGCCCCTAATTTCTATTTATGATTGGACTTGATTTAATATTTCACCTTCAAGGAGATTTTCATTTCTCTCTTTTAGATTTTCCTTTTTATCTCTCACTGCTGACATCTGCCGGGGAAAGTAAGTGTAGGACATTTTAATGTTGTTGTTGGTTTATTCACCATGTATTTCCACCACATATCACACCACAGCACAGAATCGGTTTATCCCATTGTAGTTCTTTTCTAAGTATTGCAAGGATAAAACAACTATACAACATTAGAAATCTCATTCCGTAAAGGCTTTGCCTTGTGTTTTATCCCTGCTTCTGACCACATCCTCTTCAGACGCCCTCCTTCAACCCTAAAAGCAGATTATGTGCCCCTCCATCCCAGCATGCTCTTTGATTAAGACAAAATGTTAGATCAGGACAGTCCATGGCCTGATGTGTTCGGGCGAGAGTTGTTTAGTTTGTAAAACTTCCCTCTCTAAGACATCACAGATTCTAGTCAGATGACTAGAGTCTTCAACTATACTAAAATCAGAACAAACCTATAATTCCTTTAATTATGTTATTGAAATATGATTGGCAATTCAAATTTTGCCAACCATAATCTTTATCCTAGCATACCTGGGCCGTCTTGCTGTGGTGCTTCTGGTTGGTTGGTTGTTCCTGCTCCTGCCCTCTCTCAGACCTCTTTGATCCCCCCTGAGAGACTGAAATCTGGGATGAAGACCCCTTTTCTGCCCCCTGCTGGAGTTCTTGCTCCACTTTCTGTGTTTTTCTTCCCTGATGGTTTAATATGTCAACAGCATTCCAGTTCTAAATATGTCACTCAGCTGTTATTAATTTCAGCATTAAAAGACATCATGATCTATGGTCAAAATAAAACAAAACAAAAAACACTTGAAAACAATGTGCTTACCTTAATACTTGTAGCATTTTGGTCCCCACTCTCAACCAAGTCATGTCTTCTTGGGAACACTGGGGAACTTAGTAGTACATATCACATATATGTAAACATTTTCTGTCAATAAAATTTGATTTATGGCCTCCTCTCAAGGTGGGTTTTAATGTCCCCTCCTGTCAAACGTGAATTATGACATTGGAAAAATTCCAAGCATTCCCACCCCCACTCCTTTTTTTTCCGAGCCAGGATTCATGCAGATATATTGAGTTAAAGCTTTATATGCTCTCAATTTAGAACTTAAGGATTTGACTAACAAACAAAAGACAAAACAAACTCCAGTCAAACTCCTTAAAACCCTGAACATTTTTGATTTCAAAAACTTGTGATTTGCTTCAATTTGATGTAAGGAATGACTGATAAAAGCGGAAACACCTTGACTGATCTTGTTCAGTTTGTTTCCAATTCAGTGTGTCTGTCCGTCCATTTAAGCGGCTCACTTACTCATTTTTCCACAGATTTTCAGTTGGGAACAGAAGAAGGGGGAGGGGAGAGCGCTGAGGCCTCTGAGTCTGGAATTTCCCCACTGTCTCATTTTTATATAGGAAGGAGTGGAAATAAACCCGCCTTGGGGGGGAAAGATAACGAATCAAACTGACTGACAACTGACAGTGTGTTCATTGTTTACTACTGACCTTTCTCCATGTTGCTCTCTCTCTCTGAACAGACTTTTCAACTGTTGCACAGAAAGAAGAAATAAGCACAGACAGGAAGTTATAATAGTATGATGAATATGATAACGTGTTTAGTAGTATTACTATGCACACTGTGTAGCACCTGCTCAGTGACTAGCCTCCTCTGTTGGTTAGGATCTACATTATCTGATCCAGCAGGTTTCTGTTTTGTGTTCTCTGGTGGAGATTCTTTCTCTGCTTTACTCTATGGAAAGAATTTTGCTTTAAAGAAGCTAAGTATCAATGAAAAAACACATGTGTAAATAAACGGCTGATGATTACCTGATGAGGAAGCTCAAGATCATACAGTTTTAGTAAGGCTTGGTCTCTCGCCTGCTCAAGCCTTTTAGCTCGCCTCTTGCTTTCTGTGGCCACAGAATAAAAACAAAAACATCCCTGTTATACAAAATGTGCATTCTTGAGTTGTTTTGGTGGGAACACACCTCCAGTACACAAGGGGGCGATAGAGTCACCTACAAATGGCTGAGATTTTAAAAACGGCAGGAAATGGAAGTTGAGATAGTCTTTTCTACCCTATAGAGTGGTACAAAGCTTTTAAACTTGCAAATTCCACCATGTAAATAGCGAATCCGCCATGGTGCAAAACTGGCTTTTAAAGGGAATGGGAGATGAGACTCTGAATGTTTTACTGCACGTTATGCCCAAAACACACCCATTACTCATTAAGAGACTAGGGACAACTCTTTTGGACCATGCACCTGGTGCGCCAACCGTTTTTTTCCAGTGGTTAAACTAGCAAAAGTGGATTCAGACATGCCTAAGTGCACTTGCGCCTGTGCATCAGACCATGCGCTCAGATTGTTAAAATAGGGCCGTAAGAGTTAATACTCAGGTATCTAGTTTTAACAACTTGTTTTAATTTTTAAACTGTTGCACTGCCTTCATATCTGATGTGCTAATGGTAATGTGCTACAGAGCCCCTTTCCATGTAAATGCTACACCTACTGCTAATTTTGAACACAACATATCGGAACACAACAAAGTGTGAAATTGAGCTTGTATAGCAAGGAGCTTTTGTGTTCATGTAATTGCAACAAATGTTCAGTCTTTACTCAATCATAGCATGTGGAGATACCTTCCAGCAGGGCCTTCAGTGACTCAGAACTGCATTCATTGACCACTTCCTCTCTCGACTGCAGCCCTTTATGTCCAAAGATCTGCCCGAGGTAAGAGACACAAAGATGAGGCATACTGAAACCTCATTAGATTAATCTGTTCTGCCGTGAGAAATTTTTAAAGTTACGGTTGTCATTGTACCTCCTGCTCCAGGGCGGATATCTTGATCTGAGCTTCTGCTTTCTCTGTTATCCACTGTATCTCCAGGTTCTTCAGATCTTGATCCCTGTGGTAGCATGAAAAAGAGTTGATGACATGAAACATTAAAGGAACAACTACTTCCAGTTTTACTTGTTTTAAAAGCGCTGCGTGGTCACATTACATGACCGTTAAACCCCCAACTGGAAATAAATGGTGTCCTTTGTTCTGATGAACTTGTCTGAATCCTTAACAGTCACATGCATTATTAATTTTCATATGCAATAATCATTAATTTTTTGCTAATAAACATTGGCTGGATGGATGTAATATACAGATATCAGTTTTTAAAAACAGATTATATATATATATATATAAGGTTCAGGAATGGTTTGAGGAGCACAACGGTCATATATATATTTTCATATATCCTTTTAAATATACCATATACACCGATCAGGCATAACATTATGACAAGTACAAGTACATTTAGACTTTGAAAATATGTTTCATTTAAACGTTCTATTTTAAAAAATACATTTCAATTAGCCGTATATATGAAATATTTATTTTGGCCAGATTATATACACCTATCAGGCATAACATTATGACCTAATGTCCTAATATTGTGTAGGTCCCCCTTTTGCTGCCAGAACAGCCCTGACCTGTCGAGGCATGGTCTCCACTAGAACCCTGAAGGTGTGCTGTGGTATCTGGCACCAAGATGTTAGCAGCAGATCCTTTAAGTCCTGCAAGTTGTGAGGTGGGGCCTCCATGGATCGGACTTGTTTGTTCAGCACATCCCACAGATGCTCGGTTGGATTGAGATCTGGGGAATTTAGAGGTCAAGTCAACACCTCAAACTTGTTGTTGTGCTCCTCAAACCATTTCTGAACCATTTTTGCTTTGCTAGGCACATTATCCTGCAGAAAGAGGCCACAGCCACCAGGGAATACCGTTTCCATGAAAGGGTGTACATGGTCTGCTACAAAGCTTAGGTAGTTCAAAGTAACATCCACATGGATGTCAGGACCCGAGGTTTCCCAGCAGAACATTGTCCAAAGCATCACACTGCCTCCGTCGGCTTGCCTTCTTCCCATAGTGCATCCTGTGTTCTTCAGGTAAGTGACACACAAGGACCTGGCCATCCATGTGATGATCCACCTTCTACTATTTCTCTGTGGTCCGGTTCTGATGCTCACATGCCCAATGTTGATTCTTTCGGTGGTGAACGGGTCAGCATGGACACCCTGACTGGTCTGCGGCTATGCAGCCCCATTCGCAACATTCTTTGTATTCTGACACCTTTCTGTCAGAACCAGCATTAACTTCTTGAGCAATTTGAGCTACAGTAGCTCGTCTGTTTGATCAGACCACACGGGCTAGCCTTCACTCACCACGTGCATCAATGAGCCTTGGCCGCCCTTGACCCTGTTGCCGGTTCACCACTGTTCTTCCTTGGAGCACTTTTGATAGACACTGACCACTGCAGACCGGGAACACCCCACAAGAGCTGCAGTTTTGGAGGTGATCTGATCCAGTCGTCTAGCCTTCACAATTTGGCCCTTGTCAAACTCATTCAAATCCTAATGCTTGCCTATTTTTGCTGAAGGGGGAGTCTGAAATCCCCTGCCGCTTTAATATACCTGTAAATATCTTAATCAGATTCATATCAAATCCTTAATTAATATTTATCCTCCTATTTCTAATGATTAATTCCAGTTGATTTTACTAAACAGAACTACTTCTTCTTTTATGTTTTCTAAAGTTTGTATTTGGTCTTTGAGTAGCGTCTGGCCTATGATGTGTGATGTGTCACTAAACACGTGATAGCTACATGTGTGTAACACAGCCTCTAACATGCTGGCAGTGCAGTAACAGTGTTTGCTCACTTTGCCCGGCTTCCATAGATTAAATATGAATTTGCCTTTCATTTTTATTATATTTTATTTATTTTATATTTCCTTTTACTGAAATACTAAAGAATGAAGATGAATATTGCCTGTACTATTGTCTGTACCTCTCACTGAGAGAAAGCACATGTTATCAGTATGTTTTGGTGAAGTGCTCTGTTGATATGTAGTTAAGACTCTACAACCTTGGGAGAGCTGTGATGCTGGGGAGCTCTTGTGTGTGTGCGTTGCATGATCTGTGCAGGCCCAATATTGAAGATGGACATTTTCTGCACAACACCAGACATGAAGACGCCTTTCTGCAACCTCCGAGGTCAACAATGATCTAAATCTAGTCATGGGGCGACAACTAGTCTGCCTAGTTTAGTGATATGCTCTGCTATCTATCCTTGTGTGGAAATTTACCATGACTGTACATTTTCTCTGAGCCACTCAGAATCATACACCTTGAAGTAATGACGTGGGTAGACCTTGAAAACAGAATAACTGTTGGGACAATTGTATGTACGACGAGACCGGTAGAGAGGAAGTGCGGCCTACGAACTCCTTGTGAGACTTGAAGCTGGCTTCTGCTGATGAAACTGCAAACTATTCTTCAGTAAAAATGTTCTTTAATTAATTGCACTCCTGACTCTTTGTCTTCATTCTTCACTACTGGTCTCTGGGTGTAAGCTGTTATACCCCTAACATTGCCCATCAACTTAGAGGACAAAATGTTCACTTGCTGCCTAATATATCCCACCCACTAACAGGTGCCATGATGAAGAGATAATCAGTGTTATTCACTAAAACTGTTATGCCTGATTGGTGTATTTTATCTGTATGGGAATTAATTATTAGTAAAATACATACTTCTCTTTAATTTCTTGACCTCTCTCTGCCAGTAGGAGCTCCAGCCTTTGGATTTCACCGCTCTGTTGTAACACCTGCACAGTATGAAAAATCATATCTCCGTCCTCGCATCAAACCAACCCAGATTACACAGATTTTCATCAGGTTTGCAGGCCCCACCTGAGCATGAGCAGACTGCAGCTCCTGTAGCTGTTCCTCCAGCTCAGTGTCTCTAATCTTCAGCATGTCCTTCACCCTCAGCAGCTCTGCCTTCACCTGCACTAACTCTCCATCCATGTCTTCAAAAGACACCTTGGGAAGACATGATGTAAAAAAACCCACATTGAATAGCTCTTTAAATACAAATTATATATTTAAAACCTTTAAAGATCATGTGAGAAATTTTGACTATGAGATCAGGATAGGTGGAATGAAGAACAAAGGACATACGGAGCTACTCATGAGTCTCTGCACATGGCTTCTGTCCTTCTCAGGCTCCATCTGTTGCCTGCAGTCATCTAGCGGCACTTCCAAAACATCAGCTTCTCGCTGCAAGACAACATAGATTTACTAACACACTATGCACTTGCCAATTGCTCAAATCATCCAAAAATGAAAAACGAAAGATACTTTGTTATTCTCATGCTGTTGACGCTTGAGCTCATCAAGTTCTGCCTGAGCCGAGCATAACGTCATCGCCACATCCAGCCATCTCTCATTCCAGTGATTGGCCAATTTCCTTAACTCCTCCTTCTCCTGCTCAAACTCCGCCCTCATACACTGATGCCCCTCCTCTTTTTTCTTATACTCCGCCTCCAAGATTTTGACTTTTTTTTCTAGGTCTTGACATTTTAATTGCAGAGTCTGATTTTCTTCCTCCAAATTGCCCTGCAGTTCCCTTGATATATTACATCAAGGATTAGAGACATCACACACACACACACACACAAAAAAATCGATCAATATTAATATTTATTTCCAAATAAGACTTTGATAATGGACAAGGTAAATAATGGACAGTGCAATCACACCTGTGTTGGTATTTCTCTCCCAGCTCTCTAATCTTCTCATGAAGTCCCTCATCGAACGATTTCCTCAGTTCCTTCTTCTCTCCAATCAGCTGCAAGCGCTCAGTCTCCAGTGCTGCAATCTGATTGGTTTGGATCAGTTTCTGTGCCTCCAGCTCATGTAGCTGGTTAAGGGTCACCTGTAGCCTCTCTGTAGCCTTGGTCAGATCAGACGACAGCTTTTCGTTCAACTGAAAGACCAAAGCATTCAGAAAAGACATGTTCAGAACAATTTGTAACAAACTAGCTAAAATCCAAAAGTATTTTAATGAATCTATCTAAGTGGTTATTAAATGATTCTATTGTATAATATTAATGCTATTATAATGTTATTATTTTAAATGATCTGACTTTCCTGAATGTTTTTTACCTGATGAAATAACATTTTTATTTATTGAAATATATTTATTCTGGTGGAACCATCCAGAAAAGTCAGATAAACCTTGAATGATTATCGATTGAGAAATATTAGCTTAGGAAAAAGTATTGTGAAATATATATTTTAAAAACATACTTATACATATTTACGATTTAAAACTGTTTTCTATTTGAATATATTTTCAAATGTAATTTATTCCTCCGATGGTTTTGCTGATTCCTCAGCATCATTACTCCAGTCTTCAATGTCACAAGATCCTTCAGAAATCATTCTAATATGCTGATCAAGAGACATTTCTTGCTGCTTTGTATTTTTGTGTAAAAAAACATCAGGATTCTTTGATGTTCAAAGTTTGGAAAAAGTGACCTCTGACCTCTTTAATGGAAAGCAACTCCTCCTTCTTCAGCATGGTTTCAATCTTCTGTTTGTTGCAACTGCAGATCCAGAGTCTGAATCCTCTGATGAAGCTCTGCTTTGTCCTTTACAGACAATCATACACAGAAGAGTCATCCTTTATACCATTTAACTAACTCATTTAACTCAGTGGTTCTCAGCTGGTGGGTTACGACCCAGAACAACAGGGAGAATCAATGCTAAATGCATATGATAAATGTTATGTGAAAAAAATAAATAAATATATATATATATATTATATATATATATATATATATATATATATATATATATATAAAATATATATATATATAAAATATATATATATATATATATATATATATATATATATATATATATATATATATATATATATATATATATATATATATATATATATATATATATATATATATATATATATATATATATATATATATATATATATATAAAATATAAATATAATATATATATATATATTGTGTTGGATCGCCACTTAATGCCCAGTGTAAATTAATATGAAATGTAATATCAGACCTGGACAAGACGTTCTTTGTCCATTAAAGCTCCAGACAGTTTGACCTTTAAGTCATTTAAATTGTCTTCTAGTCTCCGTGTCTTCGTGGAACACAGGTCCTTTTCCTGAGGAAGAGAGATAATAGTTATTTTTGCAGTACTGGGTGTCATGTCATAATGAAAAATTAGAGAGTGTAGCACAGTTTTTTTTTGCTTGTACCAGCTCCATTTGCCCCAGGCGGCTGCGGGATGCATTCAGCTGGTCCTCTAGCTCTGCCTGGGTCTGGACACAGATGCTCAGTCTTTGTTCCAATTCTTCTGCTTGCTTTATTGCCTCTTGCTTACCCTGGGTGAACATTTGCATAGATGTAATCTTAGTACAATTTTTGTGCATTTATGGTAACTTTAATCATAAAGACCAAACTTTAAAGGAACAGTTCACCAAAAATGAAAATTCACTGACTTTCATGTCGTTCCAAACCTGTATGACTTTCGTTTTTCTGTCGAACACAACATATATATATATTTTTAATAAAATTGTTGTTTTGGCCCAGAAACTATTTTATTTTTAATTTACATTTAATTTACATTTTAGTACATTTATTTGTATTGTTATTTTTATTTATTTTAATAAAGGGATTTAATTTATTTCAGATTTAGTTTAGTTAAATTTTAGTTAATTTATTTCTAGTCATTAATTTTATTACTTTAATTTAAACTTATTTCAGCATTTCTCATTTTTCTGTTTAGTTTTAAGTCTTTCATCTTATATTATATATATATATTTATATTCAGCTTTAAAGGTGTTTTTTGTATTAAAATATCCAAAAACCACTAGAACAATTTCATATATTTTGTTAACTTGTGTACTTACATTATCCCAAATGTCTCCAAGAATGTTTAAATCCAGAGAAATAAGCAATTTTAACCAGGACACGGACTGTGTGTTGCCTATCAATGACATCATACCCACGTTTTATTTTGTAGAAACCGTGGAAACACCAAAGACGCTTTAATATATGATGTGTTTTATTAGACAGGTAAGCAACTGTTTGGATACATTTATCGACAGAAAACTAATCATGGTTATACAGCTCAGCACAGTTAATCTTTTTCTTGATTTACCACGAGTACCATGTTTTACCATGCCTAATATCGATCTAGTTTACTGCAGTGTGCAACAAGTGTCTCATAGTAGCCACTGAGCGAACGCGAGTAGCATTATAACATAACTTTCAACACGCTCAAATAATGTATCTAATTTGATAAAACAGTGCTGCGTTACCTCACACACACATGAGCAGAAGCGGTCGCCTGAGGCATAATAAAAGCTCTGTGAAATCAAGGTGTCATCAAGCTATGCTTTTGTCTTGAATAAGCGACCTCTAGCGGCAAAAAAAAAACATATTGTAGCTTTAACAAAAAAAAGTAATACAAAGTTGTTATAAAACTCTAGATGACACAGGCTGATTGGTCCTTAACTCAATCTGCTTGCATTCACATCATTCTCTATAGGGCACAGCTGATTGGTTCCTGCTATATCAGTAGCCAATGAGCTCACTGCTCAACCTTCAAATACTGGTCAGCGTTTGCTGTAGCAGTTTGCAGTGTGCTTTTAGAAACCCTCCACCTTCCCCAGCTCCACCTGTATAGATCTGCTACGGCTAATTCATGTATGCTATTGTACAGCAGTCTTACTTGCTCACAGTAGTGTGTCGTGTTTGTATCGGCACTAGCAAGTCCTGTAATATCTATTCCGCCAAGACAAAAACATATCAACATTGTCATATCCACTACCATGCCATACACTCAGAGAGTTCTCATGACAAAAATAGTTTGCTTTGTTTCAGACCACGCTGACTTTCATTGTACAGACAAAAAACATTTTTCTTCTTTTCCAAGTAAGAAAGTCATACAGGTTTGGAACAACATTGAAGGTGAGTAAATTATGAGTTTTCATTTGAACACTTTGAATGAATGTTTAACCTCTTCAGATGAGTGGAGCTGTCTCAGTGCACTGTCTTTCTCGTATTCCAGGTCGTCCGTTTTCTCCTCTGCCTTTCTGAGAGCTTCTCTGAGTTTCTTTATCTCCTTCTCAACCTGCCTCTGTCCCTGGAAGGAAGCAGCAGCATACACAACCTTCTTAGTTGATTCAAACTATTACAGATGAACTTCTCTCATGTACTTGTTAGGGTGTTTTGTCGCACATCTACCTCTCTGAGGGTTTCGTCTTTTGTAGCAGGCAGAGTTCTGTTGAGTGGGTTTGGTGATGTGGGTGGAGTCCTTCTCTCCAGGTTTGATCTCATCTTCAAAATGTCCAACTCAAGCTGCAGAACTCTTAGTTTACAAAGAGTAAATCAACATATCAATGCAGAAATATGCAGCATGCTCTACATTTGTCGAATTTAAAGGTACACTGTGACATTTTTTTGTTCAAAATTAACTAGATAATGAGTCAGTCCTTCTTCCAAAACGTACTTTTGTCTTACCCTGATTCACTATGGTAAGCCCCTTATAAAAGTTAATATTTTAGATCTGTCAGGATAGTTTTCACAGGAAATTGCGTACATACATCACTCACCCATTCGTGTCTTGTCATGTCTGTAAATAGAGAAAAGTTGCTGCGGGAATAACATAGGCTCGTTTTCACAACGAGCAAGAAAGGTTGACATGGAGCACACTAAATCTCTGGGGAAACACATGGTTTTAACAAAAGTAGTACAGAGGAGAGTCTGCTGGCAAAAAGAGACTGCAACAGAGCTTGTAATAAAACAAGAATCAACATTAGCATTTCAGAGATGCCTGAGGGATTTGAAATGTTGTAAAAGCAACTCGGAGATGGCGTTTTAATTACTCAACAGATTAGAATAAGGTATTTTATTAAACAGATAAATTAACATATGTAGCTCTCAAACAGAGTTCATTATAAAGCTTATTTATTTTGTTGTGCTGGAATTTATTTTTTAAGGAAGTACTGCGTCTATTAATGGGTATAACAGTAATGTCTTCAGCTAGTCAGCTTCAGATTCTTTCCATCTAAACTGATTATATCTCTTAAGCTTTGTAGTGAATGTTTTATTAGTAGGATAATCATATTCATGTTCAGTCACACAGAGCCAAAGCACAAAGTCACAAATTTGTGACCTAGAAATAGTGCAGAATTCTCCAAATTTATTTTCCATTGTGTTTTAAATTCCTCCACATCTTAAAAATGTGTTTATTTCCAGGTTTAAGGGGAGAAACATCCAGAAATGCAATTTTAGACTTTTGGATTTTGAAAGATTTTTGAAATAAATAAATAAAAAAATTAACCCAAGACGCATTAAATTGTTCAAAGTGACAGTAAAGACATTTATAATTTTACACAAGATTTCTATTTTAAATAAATGCTGTTATTGTGTAGTACCCTAAAAGTAAAATGGTTATTACAAACATATTATGCAGCACAACTGTTTTCAACATTGACAGTAAGAATGATCATCACATTAGAATGATTTCTAAAGGATCATGTGACACTTAAGACTGGAGTAATGATGCTGAAAATTCAGTTATTAACATTTATTTTAAATTGTAATAATATTTCACAATATTACTGTTTTTACTGTATTTTTGATCAAATAAATGCAGCTTTGGTGTAAATTTAAAAAAATCTTACCAACCCCAAACTTTTAAAAACTGTGTGTGTGTGCATAGATGAAATACTTGGTAGTGTTAAGTGTGTGTGCATAGATGAAATACTTGGTAGTGTTAAGTAGTAACGCATATTTAATGTTAGTTTAGTGTATTTGTTACATCGTGAATGGATTCCATTCATAGTACCAACACTGTACTCACTTGTCGTGTAACTCCCCTCTACGGCGGCTCTCCTCAAAACGGCTGAGTTCTGCAGCTTCCTTGTCTTTTTCAAGAGCACTCACTGCTTCAGACAGCTGCTACAAGGGAGGAAAATCAACAGGGATGAGTGTTCCGTGAAAACAGCAGCAGACTTCGATATCTCGTTCCTTTTTTCATCCCATCAGATGCCTCAGCCAATCTAACCAATATCAAACAAAATATTCAGTAGATTATACACTGCTTCAGATGTTGAGCAAGCAAGATCCATACCTTGTGCTTCGTCTCCAGAATGTTTGAGATGCTCTGGTTTTGTTGAAGCTGAGACCCTTTGGTTTTCAAAAGGTCTGTCTGAGTGTCCAAGTGACCTTTGGCCTCTCTGAGCCTCTGGATGAGCTCTGCCCTCCTCATGCTGCTTTCCTCCAGGGCAGCTCTGAGCTCAAAGTCCTCAGCAGAAGAGTGTGATCGTGGAGCTCCTTCTGGAGCCAAACGAGATGCGGACGACCATCTCGTCATGCCCAAAGAGTCCTTTTGCTTCTGGCTGCCAAGAGTGCTGATACAGAAAGAACACTAAGTATGCAATTTTTGTTGTTGCGATTACAACCAGCTAGATGTACATTATCCTGTGTAATTATACTCAAAATATTGAGAAAATATTTTATATTTAGCTCATTAAAGGCAAAGATTCCACAAAGAAAAAAACATTCCTAGCAAGCAGCTTCATATTTTTCAAAATTCACATGCCTTCATAATCTTTAATCAAAATAACTTCCCCTCCCTCTCACATTACTTTTCTTTTCTGATGACGTGTTTACTGGAGTGAGTGCGGGACAACCTGTCACTCATTGAGATCGACCAATAGCAAACCATAACCCTCCACTGTTTCACTAAAATATACATCATAATAGAGGGGTGAAGGTATGAAATCATTTTGTAGGCCAAAACATGGAAACGAGTTATCATTTTAGCACTTCTGGTTCCATCATCAATAGTTTTTTTTTAAATGTGATCTTGGATAAATGGCTGAAATAAGAACACAAGCTCAAGACACTCTCACGTTTTACAACATAAAATACACCAGTATTACCCCACCCATGATTTTTTAAGCTGTTACGTGTCTTGAAAAAGGTGGTTGCTAACATCCGGCGGAAAAGGTAAGCTCAGTCTGCTTTTACAGCCTCATCATAAACTATTCAAACTGAATCTTTCAGGGAAAATGTTTTTAGATAAAAACTGAAAAGTTGTCGGAAGCTTAGTGGCGGTAACGTTGAAGTCGTGGGACCGTGGTAGTTTGTTTATTTTAGCTTTTCACTTCTGGCAACTGCATTTTAAAATTCATAAAAGTTGTGTTCATCTGTGAAAATTATCTTGATGGACAAAATGTGTAAGTATCAACTTTGATTGATCAAAGAGTTCGTTTTTTGCAATAATGCAAAAGGCTATGGAAAAATCCTATTGGGTTTTTGTAGAGGGAACAAGTGTGATGCTAACTGCTGGTTGGCCTACAAAGTGATGTCATTCCTGCACCACTCTGTAAGGAAGAAAAGACACATCGCAACATCAATTTCCTGCTGCGTTTAAAATCACAGCCATTTGTAGGTGAATATATCGCCCCCTTGTGTACTGGAGCTGTGTTCCCACCAAAACAACTCAAGAATGCACAATGTGAGCAGGAATGTGAGAAATCTCCGGTGCATGCCAACTTTGAGGGTAATGTAAAGTTGTATGACTTATTACAAAGCTTTTTACCACATAAATACGGACAGAGACATGAAATGTTGATTTGAGGAAATTTCAAAATCACACATTATCTTTTAATCTATTATAGTGTAGAAAAAACAAGCATCCTAGCAACACAACTAACAGTTTACCAATATTAGGCCTAATATTGCTACAGTTTTGAATACAGTTAAATAACTGGGCATAGAGCACATCTGTGGTATGATACAAGAGACATGAAAGAAGTGGTGGCCTCGAATACCCTGATGAGCGGTCATCATGCAGCATTGCTACTAACGACGGCTGTTATTGGAGACTAATAAGTGACCTTGGAATGCCGCGACTGACCTATCAGAATTGGTCACTTCCCCTCCCTCTTGCAGCGACATCTCTTTTCTTCTCTGATGATGTGTTTACTGGCATGAGGGCGGGACAATCCATCACTCACTTAGATCAACCAATCGGATTAATACCTGACCTAGGAATGTCGTGACTCACCTATCAGAATCAAGAATATCAGAGAGCCATGTAATAGGTACACATACCGCACAAGATTTAGCATTTATTAGAGCTAAAGTCGTCATTAAACAGAAGTTGCAATAGACTTTTATTCCCTATTAAGATGCATAAACAGCTTTTCAAACAAGAAATTATGTAGGCGGGACTTGATTTTGTCTATCTGGAATTGATTGAGTTGTGGTTTGCTATTGGTCGATCTCATGGAAGTGACAGGTTGTCCCGCCCTTAAGTCAGTTACCACGTCGTCAGAGAAGAGATGACGCTGTTAGAGGTGAGAGGTTATTTTGATTAAAGATCATGAATGAATAAAAATGTGCATGGGCATGGATAAATCATTTATAATAAATACGACAAAACATAAGAAATAAGAACTGTCCATTTTAATTTCATGGTGACTTTGAAGCACTAACCTGGTGCTGATTTTTGAGCGGAGAGTCGATCCAGGTAAGCCCATACAACTCCATGCTGGAGATTTCTGAAGGAAGGGTAATATTTGTTAAAATTATGTAAAAGAATATGATTTTTTTTTTCTCATCCCCACAGCTTCAGTTTGGACATACCCGAGCTTTAAAAAGAGACCTACTATCCCAAAAGTCAAGATCCGAGAGAGCGAGGGGACTTAGAGACCTAAGAGTGTGCTGGAAAGATCTACGGCCCAGGTCAGCGTCCCATTCCCGGTGACTCCAGAAATCTGAAGGTGAAAGGCTTCGTCTTTCTCCACTCCACTTGGCCATGTTCATGAGAGCTCTGGAAAGTGAGTTGAGATCTGTGTACTCAACTGCAGATTGTCCTGCCCTTATACAAAACAATTTCACATGAACCAGAGAGTTTGAACGGAGCCCGTCAGAATGGCACAACAACATGGAAACAATTGTCTTATGTTTATTTGTTGCTATAATCTTTATTCTAACTTGGTTACTTGACAGTCAAGCAGCATCTGTTGCAGAAAGGGTTATGAAGTGTTTACTCTTTCATAATTTGCATGTTATATAACAGTTAACATTCATATAAGCCTACTACTAATTCAGATGACTGTCAATGCTGTCTATTATTAATGTGCAAGTATATAATCACAGAGACAACATAACATACCTCCTTGGTTAAGGCTGTTTTTCCTCCTTGTTTTTTCTATACACACACTCAGTACTGTGCTGTTTGAAAGAAAGCTTGGCAGCAGGTCTCTATGGTGACTTTCATATACAGGACACAGAGAGTGTGTGTTCAACCCACCTCTTCAGTGAATAATCAATTTGTGAGGTCATGAGACTATTTCTGGAAGGTATGATTACATTGATGAACATTTACCATGTACCTGTCAAAACACTGTAACCAGTCAAAATAACACCAATGACATATCTATTTAAGAGACATATTCAAAATAATCTATTTATATTAGGGCTGTCAAGTGATTACATTTAAATGTAATACATCAAATTAATCACACTGTGGCGATCAATTAAGCGGAAATTAACTACACATCAAATTTGGCTGAGAAATTGCCCTTAAAGATCTTTTAAAGTCATAATTGTGTTACATGACAAATGTCAATTATACTACAAAAAGTAGCTTAAGAAAAAAATTATTTTCTTTGTTTCAACATTTTAACTTTTAGGCTTCAGCAGACATGAGGTTGATGACAGAATTTTCCTTTTTGGGTGAACTACACCCTTGATGGGTTTTTTAACATTAAAAATTGAAAAAATGTATATAATGAAATTATACTCTAAATAAGAAACTAAAACCGCCAGTAGGTGGCGCTAAATGTCTAAATGAGTCATTAATTCAATCCATTGGTTAAATGGCTGATTCATTCAGGAATTAATTAAATGTCTCTGTTTATGAATGGGCCATTGAATCATTGGTTCCCTGATTCGTTGAAAACGCGGATTCATTCCCCATAACTAGGCTAATTAATGCGTTAACTCGTCAGAATTACCTAATTTACATAATGTATCTATCAGTAAGGACTAATGTGTAAATTAAAAGGATATAAAAAAAAAGAAAAAAAAAAAAGATAGGTCCTATGGAAAAAGAAGAAAATAAAGAAAGAATTGGGACCATTTTCACAAAACATTGAAATAGGATACCATGGAAATTTGATATATACCATATTCATAAAGCTTTTTGGAATGAATTATGTAGGGTACCTATCTCAGAAAAAAGTCAGATGTATTAACACCTTTAATATTATATTTCTATATTCAGTACATTATAAATCTGTTCACGAATACAAACGCAAATTATTGGGTAAGATCCACTACTGTCAATTTTTCTTGAACAGTCAAAGATTGCTTTTAATGTTTAACCTTGTATAATTGTATTTATGTATTTATTTAATTTTCTTTCCCTTTGCCTCTCGATTTTTTTATTTGTATTGCTTTTGTGATATATTTTTTTCACTTTATATATTTTACTTTATGTTATGTTTTTGTTATATTTTCATTTTTTAGTAGGCTAATAATAAGTCTACCAGCTAGAACACTGTAACCGATCAGCAATGACATATAATCTACTGTTTTTATTTGTATTAATCTATTTCGTTTTTAATTTAAGTTATCTATTTTTATTACTTTTAATTATTACTTATTATTTTTATTAGGCTACTTTTATCATTTAGGGTTACGAAAAATGGTGGTAGTCTACTATGTCGGTAAAAGTTGGGCAAAAACCTCATTCATTAGTTTTAGTTTTTGTTGTTATCGACTGCTACTAAGCTTTTTGAAGAATTTGTATATTTATTTATTTTAAACGTTCAAACAGTTAATAAAATACATTTTTGAACGTTTTTACGTAAAATCAGCTCAGTGACGTCGCACACGTGCCAAGCGCGTCTGCGCATGCGTGACAGACATGTGGAGAAATGTAAACATTACGATGATGTTTGACTAGTTTCAGCCTTCGGCACTAACGACATGTTCAGAGGAATAGTCCCGTGGTTCCGCGGGCAGGACACTTCAAATGCATTTCAACGAGGAATGTGTTGTTTAATGCGTCGATACGTGAGCAACGTCAGATCAGAGGATGATATAAAGAACTTCATTATAGACAACACAGAAATAGTAAGCAGACCAAATTTAACCCCAGAGATTTCTTTAAGACTGTTCACACCCACCTGTCGGTTTTGGACGGAGAAACCTGAATTGTGGCCTTTCCCTGATCCGTACTGGGCAATATATTGGCCGGGTGGACAGGCGCTGGCAAGGTAACAGCGTTTCATAATGAGCTCTAGAGTAGATGTTATGTTGTTACTCGTTGTAAGATACGTTCAGTCTACCTGTCGTTTTTATTAATGATGCTGCTGTGAACTGTTTTGTCAGGTATCTCTTAAATAACCCTTCGGTGTCAGGTGGCGGAAAGGTGCTGGATCTGGGCTGTGGTTGTGGAGCTTCAGCCATTGCCGCCAAACTCAGCGGAGCTTCCCATGTGGTGGCCAATGACATTGATCCAAGTGAGATTTGTTTCTGCACCTCATACCTAAAAAAGAAGAAACAGTATCATCAACCCGATCTCACGGCAATTCGTACATATTTTACGAGGTGGCTAATTCGTACGAATTTGTACGACCTCACTCGTACGAATTCATACGATTTTTACTAAATCGTACATATTTGACGAGTTGGCAAATTCGTATGAATTCATACGAATGACCTACCTCAACCCCGCCCCTAAACCTACCCATCACTGGGGTTTAGGCAAAACGTACGAATTCGTACGAGTGAGGTCGTACAAATTTGTACGAAATAGCCACCTCGTAAAATATGTACGAATTGGTCGTGAGATAGCGTTGGTCTCATTGTGATTTTGTGAAATTTACCTCGACTTAAAGCACCTTTGGAGATGTGCATTCTCATATTTTCAAACAAAGCCAAATTCTCGTCAAAAACTTTTAAAATAATGCTATGGAATGTTTTTTAAACTACAAACATTCCTAAATTATCAAGTTTAATAAAAAATAAAAAAAATACTTTAAGATTTTTCTATTTAAAATGTATTATGTTTCCATTTTTAACAAAAACAATTGTACCCTTTAATATTTAATTCTTTAAGTAAAACAATAAAATGTTTACATTTGAATATACATAAATTAAGTAGTTCAAAATTATTAAACATACACACACTCATATTATATATATATATATATATATATATATATATATATATATATATATATAATTATTATTATTAAAATAATAATAATTATGACCTTTACACAGTCATGAGGCTCTAAAGTGATCCTTTTATTTTTGGTCAAATGGCTTACAGCATGTTGTTTACACCACACTGACTGACAAAACAAAGTTCTATAATATTAAATATAAATAAATAAGTGCTTTTTGTTATTGCAGTTGCTGCCATTGCCACAAAAATGAATTGTGAACTGAACAAAGTGGACCCTTTACCTTGTGTGACAGACAACATGATCGGTTCAAAGCCTGAGGCCTGGGATCTGATTCTTCTAGGAGACATGTTCTATGATGAAGGTCTGGCTGATCATCTGCATAAGTGGCTCCAGACGTGTATAAGCACACATGGAACACAAGTGCTCATTGGTGACCCAGGACGGGCTCAATTTGAAAGCCATGACATTAGAAAATTATTACATCCGTTGGCTTACTTTGAGCTACCAGAATCAGTCAAAGAGGAGAATTATGGACTAACAAATAGCACAGTGTGGTGCTACAAACTACAAACATAATAAATACCAGCTAATACATTAATGTGTATGTAAACTATGTACATAAATAAAATATTAATCCAAGAAAATCCAAACAGCAAAAAAAAAATTTTTATAAGAATGTTTTGGTTCTCAACATTTTCAATATTTGTTTTATATATATATATATATATATATATATATATATATATATATATATATATATATATATATATATATATATATATATACACACACACACACACACACACACACACACACACACACACACACACACACACACACACACACACACACACACACTCACCTAAAGGATTATTAGGAACACCTGTTCAATTTTTCATTAATGCAATTATCTAATCAACCAATCACATGGCAGTTGTTTCAATGCATTTAGGGGTGTGGTCCTGGTCAAGACAATCTCCTGAACTCCAAACTGAATGTCAGAATGGGAAAGAAAGGTGATTTAAGCAATTTTGAGTGTGGCATGGTTGTGGGTGCCAGACGGGCCGGTCTGAGTATTTCACAATCTGCTCAGTTACTGGGATTTTCACGCACAACCATTTCTAGGGTGTAGATCTGAAAATTCAGCGTTGTCCCCGTTATGATTGAATCACAGGACCGGATACCAGTTGCCTTGTCAAAAACTCTTTATTGCCATATGTATCAGGCATAGGAGAGAAAATTGTTGTCTTCGTGCCAGCTGTATATGTTTCTCCATTCCTCCGTTTCTCTACCCTCTCCCTTCTCCATCCTCCCCTCTCTGTCTCTCATCGTCCCGTCTCTCATCCCATCGTCCCGTCTCTCATCTGAGGCAGTACACTCAATTTGGATGTTATATACTATTAAAAGAGGATCTCACTAGGAAGAAACTTCCTTAGAAGGAAGAAAAACTTGTGTCCTATGTTTAAAGTAGAGCGTATACTTCATGCTTACATCAGTTGAGATATATCACAAAACAAATACATCAGCGGAAAATATAAGCCTGTATGCATCAGTGATATACATGTATGCACATTCCTGCATGGACACGCATTCTTTGTATGACTGAAATTATCTCCCTGTGTCCTTCTCCCTGCCATCTGACAGTAATATGTCATGCAAACTTCACCTCATGCATGTCTCTCCTTGGAACACATGTACAGACACAGCCTGACTTACATTGTACATTGAAAAATAATAAAACATAATAATACTAAATAAAAAAACATTAAACAATAAAATTGTAATCTTCATAGGGTTTACAAAGAATGGTGTGAAAAGGGAAAACATCCAGTGTGTGGCAGTCCTGTGGGTGAAAATGCCTTGTTGATGCTACAGGTCAGAGGAGAATGGGCCGACTGATTCAAGCTGATAGAAGAGTAACTTTGACTGAAATGACCACTCGTTACAACCGAGGTATGCAGCAAAGCATTTGTGAAGCCACAACTACAAATAGGAAAAAGAGGCTACAATTTGCACAAGCTCACCAAAATTGGACAGTTGAAGACTGGAAAAATGTTGCCTGGTCTGATGAGTCTCAATTTCTTGAGACATTCAGATGGTAAAGTCAGAATTTGGTGTAAACAGAATGAGAACATGGATCCATCATGCCTTGTTACCACTGTGCAGGCTGGTGGTGGTGGTGTAATGGTGTGGGGGATGTTTTCTTGGCACACTTAGTGCCAATTGGTCATCGTTTAAATGCCACGGCCTACCTGAGCATTGTTTCTGACCATGTCTATCCCTTTATGACCACCATGTACCCATCCTCTGATGGCTACTTCTATCAGGATAATGCACCCTGCCACAAAGCAAAAATGGTTCAGGAATGGTTTGAGGAGCACAACAATGAGTTTGAGGTGTTGACTTGGCCTCCAAATTCCCCAGATCTCAATCCAATCGAGCATCAGTGGGATGTGCTGAACAAACAAGTCCAATCCATGGAGGCCCCACCTTGCAACTTACAGGACTTAAAGGACCTGCTGCTAACATCTTGGTGCCAGATACCACAGCACAGCTTCAGGGCTCCAGTGGAGTCCATGCCTCAACGGGTCAGGGCTTTTGGCAGTAAAAAGGGGGACCAACACAATTTTACTCATGTTATGCCTGATCGGTATATATATATATATATATATATATATATATATATATATATATATATATATATATATATATATATATATATAAATATAAATTAGTGCTGCCAATCGATTAAAAAAACTTAACTAATTAATCACTTTTTTCTGTAATTGCAATTAAAACTGTTTTTAATATTTTTGTCGTAATAATTTCAGTTACTCTTAGACAGTAGTACATTTTAAATATTTATTGTAATGTCAACTTTTTATAAATGAAGGCCTGTATCACTGATACTAATACTGTACTGATGTCTCTATGAAATATATATATTTTTTTAAACAAAAAAAAAAACAATGATAGACATTAGACATGTGCCGATATTCGGTAATGCGATATATCACGATAATAAATATGCACAATATTGTTATCGTGGGCACTTCGAAATACCTTAAATAATAATTTATTAACAAATAAATTATTTTATAATGCATTAAAGAATACTTTGCCCATCAACCGTATAAAATGCTCAACACCGCTGTACTCTGCGTCAAAGGAACACGTGCTCAGATGTAAATAAGCCCTAAATGCATGAGAAGCACGTGGCTGAACGAGTGAAGGAGACGCACACACTGAATGAAGTGCACTTTCAATGACAGCAGAGGGCGCTGATGAAACTGCAGAATGCAGCGGTTACCCCGGAAACCCCACAAACAAAGCAATTGCGCTAGTGAAGTTTTTCAAATGCTCCAAACAGCCATTCATTTTTAGTAATTTCAATGTTGTTCATCACAGCACCAAATACTTAATACTTAAAGACTTAACAGGCTATTTATTTTCAAACTTAAACATTTTTATATTTTAAATTTGGACTACAGCATGCCCTAATGATTAGACATTTTCTGATTATTTGTTATTGTTTAGTAAAACTTTGAGACATAAGGCTTCATTAGTTAACATGTTAATTCATTATTACCAAACAGTTGTATTTCTTAACTAACTTTAAAAAAAAACTTTCTGTAACAAATGTAGCTATTGCTCAATCTTAGTTAATGTTACCTGTTGTTCTTTATAGCCTAATTCTTTTGCACTTAAAATGTAACTTTTATATATTTTTGGTGCATTGTATTATTGTATTTAAACATTCAGAGTTATTTTTGTTATTACAAAAAGAGTTCTTAAACCTGTTATACTATTACAACACTTTTTTTGCAACTTATTTCAATATCGTGATAATACCATATACCGTGATAAAAGCTTCAGCAATTAATCGCAACATGAAAAATTGATACCGGCACATGCCTAATAGACATTCAACATTACAGTATAATTGAAATATATCGATTTCAACATTTATTAGGCTTAAAGAAAATAACTTTTAATTTTAGTGAACTTAAAACAATCTTCACAAAAACCCATTATAATAAATGACATATTTACCTGTGGCCTTCCTACCTGTCTATCTTTTTTTGGTGTTGCTCGTGAGCTGCTCTAAATAAACATTGGCGAACTCCACATAATCCTGGATCCATTGCCAGAACAGTCTTTCAGAAATCTTTCATGCGTGGAGCTGAATGTCCATTCCTTGTCTTCTCTCAACATCTATGCTCTCTCATCTCTCTCCCTCACTTGTTGCTCAGTGTAGTTGCTCTTATTTATTTGGCAGCCGTCCCAGAAGCCAAATCAAAACCCATGCTACAATAGTATATGAGCAATCTGTTCTGCTTTTCAATTACCTCTTTCAAATGTCTGGTTGGTAGTATCATTTCCTCATTTATTTTAATAACGCAAGATCTTTGCAGAATTCAGAAAAAATCTGTAAACTACTCTCAATTATCCAAGCACACTATAATTAAATAATCCTCACAAATACATCAGCACAATGTATTTTGTTATAAATTCATACTTCAATCTCGTTCTAGTAATAGTAAATTAGTCAAATCCTTAGTTTACTATTTATTTTACAATTGGTAGACAAAACATTCTTACATAATTCTATAATTAATGTTAAATACAGTAAGTTAACATTTAAAATGCAAA
Organism: Gobiocypris rarus; assembly: GCA_023029165.1. Taxonomy (NCBI): domain Eukaryota; kingdom Metazoa; phylum Chordata; class Actinopteri; order Cypriniformes; family Gobionidae; genus Gobiocypris; species Gobiocypris rarus. Next base: position 17,126,359 of record CM040913.1, read on the forward strand.
CTCTGTAACGAATATTGATTTCATCTTTTCTTTTTTTACCTCAAACATCAACAGATTAGTACATATGAAAAGAATGATGTTTGAGTTCATTGAGTGCATTGCATGTTATGACAAAGTTGATGTGCTGTAGACTAATCACATCAGTACACAGTCCAAGAGACTTGTTGGATCTTGTCGGGGCCAATCAGGTTTTGTAACGCCTCCCTTGACTCATCTAAAACAGACACATAGCAGGTATGAATGCACGAAATGGACAACAATAATATGTGCCATGTGACTACCTGTCATCAGGGGACATCCATGGAAATTGAAAATTCTGATGTTGGCACAGTTTGCAAGGACAGCAGTCACAGCCATATCAGTCAAATTGCGACATCGTACCATCTGTAACTCCTGTAATCAAAAATTGTTTCATTAAATAATAATAATACAAAATTAAAATGGTCTTAATGAAAAAATTCTAATCAGTATGCAATACCTTCAGGTTACGTGAACAAACTCCTGTCGCAAGTCCAATGACCCCTTGATCAGTTACCTTTAAATAGTTTACAAGTAGTAAGTATGTGGTGAAAACAATACACATCAGTGTGTAAAAGCAGAATGTCAGAGTAGCATTTTGATTTTGGTATATGCTATATACTTACACTGATGTGCCAAAACATTATGGGCAGTCAAAGGAAGTAAATATGAACTAACAAGGCCACATACAGTATAAGGTCTGGGTAGATTGAACGGAAAGCAAAAAATCAGTTCTCGTAATCAACATGTTGGATGCAGGAGAAATGGGCAGGAATAAAGATCTGAACGACTTTGACAAGGGACACGTTTTTATGGCAAGGCGACTGGGTCAGAGTATCTCCGAAACAGCAAGGCTTGTGGGTTCCTCAGTCACCAGGTGAGAATTTACCAACAGTGGACAGAGGAGGGACAAAACACAAAGTAGCGACAGGATGTTTGGGTGCCCAGGGTTGCCCGAGGGCAACAAAGGCTATGCTGTCTGGTCTGAGCAAACAGAAAGTCTACTGTGGCACAAGTCGCACAAAATGTTGATGATGATTATGGGATGAATGTGTCACAACGCACAGTGCATCACAATCTTCTGCATATGGGGCTGTGTAGCCGCACACCAATCAGAGTGCCACAGTTGAAAGCGGCTACAATGGGCACACGAGCATCAGGAACTAAACCTTGGAGCAGTGGAAGAAGGTCACGTGGTCCGATGAGTCCTGCTTTCTTTTACATCATGTGGACGGCCATGTACATGTGTGCCGTTTAGCAGGTAAAGTGATGGCACCAGGATGCATTGTGGGACGATGACAAGCCAGTGTCCAAGCCAAGTTCCCCAGATCTCAATCCAGTTGAGCATCTGTGGGATGTGCTGAACCAAGAAGTTTGATCCACGGCGGCTCCACATCTCAACCTACAGGACACAGAAAGGATCTTCTGCTGGATCTTGATGCAATTCACAGGACACCTTCAGGGGGTTAAACCATGATTCTTCTTTCATTAGCGGTTAGGTGCTGTTTCGGCAGCATGCAAAGGACCAACAGCATCATGCATAATGTTTTGGTTCATCTGTGTATATATATATATATATATATATATATATATATATATATAACCCAACAACAATGTAAATTACCTCTGTCCCAGAAAAGTAAACGCTGTGCAGCCTCCTGCAGTTTGTCCCCAGCTCCAGCAAGGCTTTATCACTGACAGCAGTGCAGCCACGGAGAGAAATCACTTCCAAACATTTGCAGTGTAGAGCCAGAGCTTGAATCCTGAATCTGTCACAGCCGTACAGCCTGTGAGATCAACTACCTGAAGACAGGGGCAGCGGGATGCCAACACCTCTAGACCTGTGGGAAAGACAAATATGGCGAAAGGGGACAATTTAATTTGACCAACAGTGCAATCAGATATATGTACGAGTCTAAAATTCATATTTTGGGTGCTACATTGGGTGCAGATAATAAAAATTAAATAGTACAAAAAGGCCTGACAGTTGCTTTCCGTGTTATTTTTTGAAGTCATGGAAAAGTAATTTTTCATTTCAACATACAAGTCAGTAGAGTTTATTAACATTTTTTAAGGAAGTCTCTTATGCTCAACAAACTGCATTTATCTGATCGAAAACACAGCAAAAAAGCAATAATATGAATTATTATTACAATTATATATATATATATATATATATATATATATATATATATATATATATATATATATATATATTATTCCTGTTATCAAAGCTGTATTTTCAGCATCATTACTCCAGTGTCACATGATATGCTGATTTGCTGCTCAAGAAACATTTATGATTATTATCAATGTTGAAAACATTTGTGCTGCATAATATTTTTTGTGGAAACTGGAATTAACTGGAAACTGATTTTGTGATGAACAAAGTTTAAAAGCATTTATTTGAAACAATATAAAAGTATTTACTGACAGTTCAGAATAAAGATATGCATTACTAAATAAATAAATGTTTGTGTTTTTATTAATATTCTTGAGGATATATATTTATTTTATTATTTAGTAAAAAAATACTGAATATATTTTTATTTAGCTCTAGATAGATCTATATCCAATTCTGAGCGTCTCTAACGGCCAAAACCTTTTCAATACTTTTACCAGTCAGTCACAATTCATGTTTTTTTATGATTTTATAAAGCTCAAACTCCTAAAAAAAAGTTGAGAAAAACTACTAGAAAACATTTCACACTTCCTTAAAATAATTCTACAAATGTTAATAATATATTAAAGATGCAGTGTGTAGTATTTATGAGGTTCTATTGACAGAAATGCAACATAATATAGATGATTATGTTTTCAGTGGTGTATAATGTCCTTACATAATGTACCATTATGTTTTTACCTTAGAATGAGCCACTTCAATCTTCATACACTGCGGGTCCCCTTGGACAAACTGCTCTAGAGAGTGCTAGCTACTCTCTGACAACATTTTTGTCCCGTGTTGGCCACCGTAGCTTCTCTATGTGCTTCAAAAGGGAGGGGTGAGCGGTGGGCGATTGCAATTCACAACCTCACCGCTAGATGCAGCTAAAATTTACACACTGCACCTTTAAGAATTAATTCCCTAATATTCTAACCATGGGAAGTTGGGGGTCCTGTAATTATTTGCACTATATGCCACTTTATACATTTCTAAATATGAATCAATAACCAATTAATGCATCAAAAACAAAATTCAGAGTCAGTTTAGTATAATCTTATATACTATAGCATTAGTATTTTGAATATTTTGTTATATGTTCGGTTTTCATTATAATTTTAGTATTGTATTGAGCCTAAGCATAATTTCTAGTTTTCCAAGTTTAAGTCCGAAGTATTTTTATAACCATTAATTTGTGAACATAATACCCTCAGATGTGATTTCTGCACAGCCTCTTAACAGTATTGTCCTCAACTGCAGACAGTTGATTTGTTTAAGGGCAGAGTCTGACACCCTGCAGTTCTGCAGATCCAGTGTGTGAGTACCAGCGTGCACGAGCTGAAACACAAACCACACACCCAAGCGAAGACACTGCGTATTGTACACTGCGTATTATCATCACAAATGCTCTTGTAAGAGAGGACACCTTACCTGGCTGATGTTGGAGTCTGTGACCGTGCCAGAAGACATCATTATCCGCAATAATCTGTCTTTAACGGCTGCAGGCAACATCCTGATCTCATCATACTTCTCAGAACGCTGAGCAACACTAAAAGCACACCTGTGCACGGGGAAACATATATCAGACCTGCAATTCACGCCATAACATGGACAGAATGAATTGCGTCAATAGTTTTCCAGCTTTACACATCTAGCTGTGCGTTTTACGTTACTCACAAGCTCATAAGCGAATCTACGGTTGCCATGATTTGGTCGCTTTCAGCGTTGTTTATACATCACGTGGAAATTACGTTCATTGTTTTCTTATTTGGTCAATGCATCTACTGTCTATCTGGCATTTTGTCGCCACTGACGCCACATTGTTTTGGTGTCCTCTCATTCGCGAGCATCAGCGTGGGTGGGACGCAAATAGTATTACGTCATTCACAAGAGACAAACAATAACGGTCGAGGGAAATTAAATATTTTTCTTTTCACATACCTCCAAAATGTGAACATTTAACCCTTTATGGTACAGCGTTGCCATATTGCAATAATGTATGTCTACTAATTTCCTTGTTATTCAGAATAAAATATAATACATTGCACTGTGGGAATTAAGGGCAGGACTTAAGGTAGCCAATGGTGTGCTGTTTTTTAAGTCAAATGACATTTAAATGTCCCTCTCCAAAACTCACTTTCCCGGTCACCTTCACACTGACGGAAGACACCCGTTGAAGTGCCAGGTCTCTTTTCAAAGGGATTTTTCTCATCATTATCTCATTAAAATTAGATATTTTTAATCACAAATCAACGTTGTCTAACATTGTTTTACTGTAAATTAAGAAAATATGTTTCAATGTTTCCATATGGCAATGCTGTACCACAGTGGAACTGCAGTAATGGATTTCCCCATTTGGGATTTTTTTATAGATAGTAGCATCAACAGTATGACTGTAGTTATTTATTTAAAGTGTTTATTGTAGTATAGTTATGTTTATGTTAGTAACAAAATTATTTCTTTTCAGAAAACAAATACAGAAATATTTTTTGGAAAGGGTAATAGGAAAAGTGCAGAGTTAACTCTTCCATGTGATGAGAGTGACGATGAGTTAGCCAAATTATAGGGATATGCTTTTGTTGGTTTCCATGAGTCCTAGGTATACAGTGGGTACGGAAAGTATTCAGACCCCCTTACATTTTTCACTCTTTGTTATATTGACTGAAAAACTCAGAATTGTTGACATTCTTGCAGATTTATTAAAAAAGAAAAACTGAAATATCACATGGTCCTAAGTATCCAGAGGCATGTTGCATGAAGCTAGCTGAACAAACTCTGAGTTTCAGAGTAGGTTTAGAGTTGACAAATCCAGATAAATCCAACCTGGTTTAGATAAAGTTCAATTGTTTCTCAAAGCTTGGTATAAACTTTCTCTGTCAACTCAGGTTTAATCCAGAGTTTGCAATTAACACTGAAGCGCGTGCACCTGAAAGGCGAACACGTGCGGCAAACATCCAATCACAGTGTCCGTTCGATTCACTTCTTTTCTGAAGATTGAGAGATCGTTCTGAAAATGATCATGAAATTAAATGTGTTTAAAGCAGGAATAAACACTTCTGCTGCAGCTGAAAGAATATCTGACTATATCAATGCATGATGTGAATCAAATAAATCTGCCTAATAATTATAGGTTCACAAAGAGCTCAAATAAATACACGTTGTTTAAAAGAATTATGAATGCATGTATTATATTTATATTAATTTTTGGCTACTTGTCAATATTATATAATTATATGAATATATTATGTGAATTAAAAGTAATTATAATTCATATAATATAAATATAATAAATAATTTGCACCAAAAGATGAGCAATTTTGTCTCTAAAGTTTTTTCACTATAAACTACTTTAATTTTTTATGAGAGATACAGGGGGTGTGAGTTTTGGTCCAGTTTGAGTTTGTGATCTCTAACCCAGAATAAAACCTGCTCCAGAGTAGGTTAGCTGTGTAGTGTAAGTTACCATGGTGATTAACACTGCTAAAAACCAATCCACCTTCTTGAGCCCGAAAAACCAGAGTTTGCTCAAACTAATCTCAAACTTACCTGGGTAGCAACTGAAACCAGCTTTGTGCAACAGGCCACAGACCCTTTGCTCAGTAGAAGCACCCTTTGATCTAATACAGCCATGAGTCTTTTTGGGAAAGATGCAACAAGTTTATCACACCTGGATTTTGGGATCCTCTGCCATTCCTCCTTGCAGATTCTCTCCAGTTCTGTCAGGTTGGATAGTAAACGTTGGTGGACATCCATTTTCAGGTCTCTCCAGAGATGCTCAATTGGGTTTAAGTCAGGGCTCTGGCTGGGCCATTCAAGAACAGTCACAGAATTGTTGTGAATAACAATAATTTTATAGTAGAACTACTTTTTTGACCATTTTCCATTGTGTCCATTACAAAAATATTTTATGGTTTATATGATTGAAGTTATTTCATGTAATAATTTGAAAGATATTTCAATGCATACTATAGAGGGTTAAAACTAATTTACAAAAGCTTTTTTAATTATTGTTGTTTACTAGGTTATAGCATTGTTTGTGTCTGGAAATGTATCTATTGCAGAAGGCATTTCTTGTTTTACACTATTTTACTTCAGTATTCTCAGAAATAAAGTTACAATTAAAATCTTAACTTGTATGAGTGAATCATGGTTTAACAGACTTTAAAATCCAGGATCAACTGCCAAAGGGATTACAAAAATTGTTTTATTAAAAACCAATACAAGTTTTATAAAACTGTATAAAAATAGATAGTCAAATTTTTACAAACCAGTAGAATAAAAATAAAAGCACAATATATAAAATAAAAACATGCCGCTTCACGACAGACATGTTTCCTGAACATGTCTCAACAAGTATAAAACTCACACTTGTACACAAATACTGAATCACTTGTTACTAGCAGCTGTTGAACTGTATGTCCAGTGTGCAAGTGGTGCATTCAAAATACAATACAAATACTTTGGGTTCAAGTACACAGTAAAATGAATCAGTGCAAAGGAGTCATAATATTAACAGGAAGTAAACACATGACAAAAAAAAAGGCCAATTGCTTGAATTTTAATAAGAAATCACTTTTTCACTGGAATTCTGTTTTGAGGTGATTTCCTTCTTTTTATGATATTTCTTCTTAAACTCTTGGAAGAGGCTACAAGAACCGGAGACATCTGTGACCTGGATGGGCTGAGCCTGTTTTTTCTTCAAGGGGCTGAAACTCCAAACACCTGCAGATAGCACAAAGCCATTTAGATGAGTGTTAAACTACCCGCCATAAAGTGTTACATGATAGGCAGATACAGAATTCAATTCTCACAATATACCCTGGTTAGGCTTTAGAACTTGGACGTTACACTAGCCTACGATTATTGGTTATGTGCTTCTACCATTATTTTTGTTATTCAAAATAAATGAGCTTTAACTTCATAAGATGCTACTACAAATGGATTACAATTTAAATTAACAACATGAATCCTGTGTTCAATACCTTGTGTTGGCGAATGACTAGTTTCCCTCTGTTTAAGCATGACTTCTGGGCCTGACATCCCTTAAGAAAAGGGAACAAGAATTTAAAAGTGGTAAACTGACATGTGCTAAGAAAATTGTATACTATTTCAGCAGTAAACTAAACAAAAAGAAGAAGCATTTTTTCAGTTACCATTTGGTGTACTCTGTGACGTGTCAGCTTGTGCGCAATTGAGTTCAGCTCCATCTTCAAAGTTAAAAGACTCTGGCAATACTTTGAATTCTAATGCAAGACCCTCCTCCAATGGCATCAAAGCAGGGTTCCCCAACTCATATTTACTTTTTGTTACTTTCTCGAGTGAATGCAATAATTTGGATGGCGCAGTCTTCCCTCTGATGACGTATTTATTCATAGACATTTGTTGCGTCGAATACTTATGCTGTCTCTTCCGCTGTCTCTTTCGCTTATTTCCCTCACCCAAATGGATGCCACTCGTCGCATTAGCACTTGTACTAAGCAGTTTTTTGATTGAGGTAGATGAAAGTGCATTTTTGCAGAGTTCAGAAATGGGATGTGAGTGCAAGGTTCCATGCAAAGCCAGATCTTTGAAGGGATTTCTTTGTATCCTCTCTATATTATCCACAATATCATCTTGGAATTCCACACCTTTGAGCTTTGACATACTCTTCCCTTTAATCTTCTGATGAGAGAGTACAGTTACTTGAAGAGTTTCTGGGGGTTCTTCAAAACTTTCTTTCCATCTCTTATCTCTTTTAGTTAGCTTCAGTTCTTTTCTTCCAGAAGATGACCCATACAGTGAAAGACATATCGTATTGGTTTTCAAATCAGGAGATGGGGTGTCTTGTTCTTCTGGCTCAATCTTGTTCTTCATGGTCACATTTATTGCACATTTTGAAGTAGCATCATCTCTTGTCTGCTCTGAAATCTCGGTCTCCATCTTACAAACCTCTTCAGAACTTGGCGAGTTATCTCCTGTCAGACCTGAAATTTCAGTCTCCATCTTACAAACCTCTTCAGAACTTGGCGAGTTATCTCCTGTCAGACCTGAAATTTCAGTCTCCATCTCACAAACCTTTTCAGAACTTGAAATGTCCTTCAGAATCCTTGTCTTGTCCCCAGTAGGATAGTTTGGCAAGTGGGTTTCATCCTCCATTTCAGAATCCTCTGTGATTTCAGAATCCTCGGTTTCTTCAAGAGCAGAATTTTCCAGTTCCACCAATTCATTAGGATCCTCTTTTTCAGTCTGCAACTCAAAATTTGTGCCGTTCACCTCAGTTTTAATCTCGTCTTCACTGAACTCTGCTTTTTTATGGCACGTACACGATGAGCTATTTCCATAGTCTAAAGTTTGAAACCATTTAGCAAGACAACAGAAAGACTCCAACTTTTCATCACCAGAACTTTGAGATTTCCCCTCTTTTGGTTTAACATCTAAGTATTCCAGAACTTGAACCTGGTTCTCAGTGGTAATATGAACATCCATGTCTTCCTGTAAGTCCTTAGCTTCCATCTCATTGGAAAACCATAGCTCAGCCATGTCTTGAGGGAGAACATTGATCTTAATAGAGTCTAAAGCGTCCGTCTTGTCAGTCTCCTCTTCATTTATATTCAAAGCAAGTTCTTGACTAGGTTTTGGATCAGTCTCAGGTCTCATACTCTCATCTGTGAGCATATAGTCAATGTCAGGCATTTCTTCATTGAATTCATTTTGCTTTTGAGAAGGTTCTGCAATCACAGGATGAAGTTTTGGATCAGTCTCAGGTCTCATACTCTCATCTGTGAGCATATAGTCAATGTCAGGCATTTCTTCATTGAATTCATTTTGCTTTTGAGAAGGTTCTGCAATCACAGGATGAAGTTTCTGTGGACTGGTACAGTCAATCTGGCAGGTTGATCCAGTCGTTAACACCAAACATTTGGCTTTATTATAAAAATTGGCTTCTTCCAACCTCCACATGTCTGTCTGTTTTTTTGTTGATATTGTGTCTTGAGGTGTGTATAACAAAGAGGTCGTATGCACCATTTCTGGTTGTGCAGCAATGTCTTCCATCAACTGACCAGCAAAACATTGTTTAGCCACTTCCTGCGAGAGAACATTAATCCTAATAGAAGTGTCCATCTCAACAATCTCCTCTTCATTCATTTGCACAGGAAGTTCTTGACTAGGTTTTTGATCTGTTTTACATCTCACACTCTCATCTGTGAGTACATAGTCAATTTCAGGCATTTCTTCATTGAATTGCATTTGAGATGGTTCTGCGATCACAGGATGAAGTTTTGGTGGACTTGCACAGTCAATTTGTCTGGCTGATCCAGTCAATGACGGACGTTTGGCTCCATTACAAGAACTGTCATCCAGCCTTGATGTTGCAGTTGAGGGTTGATGCTCGTTTTTCAAAGCGTAACATTTTCCAATTTGCCGTTTTTCTCCTATTCCACTCAGGTGTGTCATGGCCTTCAGTGAAGGGATTGTATTTGATTGGCATTTGGTTTGTTCCTCAACCAAATAGCCCTTCAGCGAGTAGTTGCCATCAGCCTCTTCCAACCTCTCCATCTGTACCTTTGTTAATAACATGTCATGTTCTTGGTGTGTTTGCAACAAAGAGGCCCTGTGTATTAGCGCTGGTGTTGCAGCCATGTCTTCATTTTCCATCAACTGACCAGCAAAGCATTGTTTAGCCACTTCCTGAGGGAGAACATTAATCCTAATAGAAGTTGAAGTGTCCATCTCGACAATCACCTCTTCATCCATTTGTACAGAAAGTTCTTGACTAGGTTTTGGATCAATTTCACATCTTACACGGTTATCACAGTCGCTGGATTCATTTTGCACTTGAGTTACTGACACAAACTCTGGTTGTTTTTCAACCACAGGACTAAGCGTTAATGGACTTGTGCCGTCACTTTGGCCGGATGATTCACTTGTCAATGCAGGACTTTTGGCTCCCACGCCATTACAACAATTATTGTTCGGTCTTAATGTTCTGGATGAGCGTTGACGCTTTCTTTTCAAATAATTGCGTTTTTCAAAGTGTTGATGTTTTCTTAATAAATAATCGCGATCTTCCAATGTCCTTACCAGATTTGTCATTGCACTTAATGGATTTATAGTATTTGGTTGGCAACTGGTTTGTTCCTCAACCACATTAAGCTTTAGAGAGCAGTTATCAGTCACAGGTGAATGAGCATTGTACATATTTTTCTCCAAAGATGTTTGTTCTTCTACTTGTACTTTGTTAGTCATTTCTGTTGAACCATCATGTTCAGCTAAAGATGTTTTATGAAGGGCTGATAATGTACGTAGAATTTGAGATGCTGACTTTTTATCCTTCTCCTCTAATCTCTCTCTGCTTGCTCGTTCTTCCATTGATATTTTTTCAAGTGCTTGGGATGTGTTAAACAAAGATGTCTCACGCTTGTCTGATGATGCAGCAATGACGTTATGTTCTTCTCACTAGTCTTAGCCATTTCATGAGGGAGGACATTCATCTTAGAGGCTGAAGCATCCACCTTGTCAGTCTCCACTTCATTCATGCACAAAGTCTTCCCTCTTCCTTCTTGATTAGGTTTTGGAAAGGTCTCACATCTCACATTCTTATCAAGGATAGCACAGTCATTGTTAGGTTCTATTTGAGATAACGCATCCTCCCATTGTTCAGCTACCACATTGAGCTTTGGTGAGTTTGCGCAGTCATTTTGGCTGGTTGATTTTGGCGACAAAACACGTTTGGCTCCAACATCATTACAAAATTGGTCATCCGAATGGGACACTTCGGTCTGGACATAATCCTTCACAACAGTATTCATGTCCTCTAAAGAATTTGTAATATTTGGTTGACTATTAGTTTGTACTGTAACCGCCCAATCACACTTTGGTGAGCAGATGTTTTTATTAAGACTCTTATTGTCCGACGCTGGTTCTTCTACTTTGTTCTCAACCTCTGTTGGTAACCATTTACTTGATGGCTTTTCAGTGGCTTCTTGCAAATTGCTTAGCGTTTTACATGGTGAGATTTGTGCTTCATGGTCAGGGGCATTTTGAAAGGATTTATAGAACCAAGAATAACCACAATCCTTGTCAATGTCATCAACGTTTTCATTAAGATTCAACCAAGATGACTTATACGTCATCTTCGGTGGCTCTTCGTTGTGTTTTAAAACGTGAAAATCCTTGATGACTTTGTTACGTGCATCACTTTTAATTTGCCTCAGTATCACAGGCTCTTTCATTGGACAGTAAACATAGACTTCTTCCATTATGTTTTGATATATACCAGTTTGTACAGCATTATAAAACTTGCGAAAATCCCCATTCCAATAAAGCTTTAAGATGTCCCTCCCAGCATCAGTTTTTTGGACATTCTTCTGATGCACGTTATCGATTTGCTGAATCATGGCCATTAAGGTGTGCAGTCGCTCTAATGGCCATTCGATAACAGGAATAGTTTCAGTTTCAACAGTTTTCTTGTCTGTGATTGTGCAGTTATTATTGAGCTTTTCACTTGGTTCATTTTGCATTTGATCTGGCACAGACATTTTTTGTTCTGCAATGACACTTTTAGGCAAACTTGAGCGGCGACTTTGGCCAGTTGATTCAGTGCAAACAGGACTTTTGGCTCCAACATTGCGAAGTCCGTCATTCAGCCTTGGCTCAGCTGACTTTGGCCGTTGTTGCTTGCCGGTTACATTTATTTCTCCCTTTTGGTTATTCAGATTAGCATTAGCCTCCAGAGCAAGTGGAATATTTGGTTGATGCCGTACAACCTCTTGCACAGACCTTTCATTAATTTTCATATTAGCAGATTTATCTGAAATGTTAACAGATGCTGTTCCAATTGGAGATAAAGGCGTGACAACAGCAACGGCTCTCTGTGCAGCAATGTTCTGTACACACGTAGAAGGTGTTTGTACATTAGCATGGGTTGAAATCACAGGAATTAATGACTGATAAGTGTAGCCACCAAGCAAACTACTGTGACAATGAGGTGCATTTTCTGTTGTGGGGTAATAATTCAGATTAGATGGTAAACTTGTTCTTTGCAATTTTTTTGGCAAATTTGTAGGAGAATTTGCATGTTGCTGTCTGCCATGCAAATTGATAGTGTTCACACTTCTTCTAGCTTCATTAAGACTTTTAGTGTCCTTTGTTTTTGCTTGAACCGGTTGTGAATTATTTGCCCCAGCTGCCAGGGAGGTATTTTGCTGCTGCATGTAAAAACTGTTATTTGAGTTAAAGGCACAATGTGACATGTGTGGCCCATTATTGTTGGGAGCACCCCGTAGATTTATGTTGTTAACAGGTAAGAATATCTGGCTATTAGAGGGCACATTCAACAGAATTATTTGTGAGTCCTGTTTTCCTGTTGGCAACGTACATTTTGAAGTAAGAGAATTTTCTTGTACAAGCGTGGTGTCTTTGGCAGCTTGAATGCTGCTAGTCAAAATCTGGTTGCTGGTTGCCGGTTGGATTGTGCAGGTAAACTGTGTCAAGTAATTTCCAGTGGCACCTTGTCCTGAATACGAAGGGCTTGCAGCATGAGCTGGTAAACATAGCTGATAAAAGTTTTGGTCCAGGGTATTAGATGTCCCATCTCCAGATGTGGTCCCTTTTCCATGCAAATTTTGCAGTTGTCCTGATTGTTGTGAATTAGCTTGCATGCTAATGAATGTTCACTTATCTCCAGAAAAGTTGAAATATTCACATCCCTGGGGGGGGGGACAAAAACAAAATATCAGGGTACAAAATACTGGCAAAAATAGGCAAACATTTTTTTTAATTCACTGGAACTTTGTCTAAATATCTCTGACTAATATTGTCACGATACCAACTAGACATGTGCCGATATTCGGTAATGCGATATATCACGATAATGAATATGCACAATATTGTTATCGTGGGCACTTTGAAATACCGTAAATAATAATTTATTAACAAATAAATTATTTTATAATGCGTTAAAGAATACTTTGCCCATCAACCGTATAAAATGCTCAACACCGCTGTATTCTGCGTCAAAGGGACACGAGCTCAGATGTAAATAAGCCCTAAGTGCATGAGAAGCACGTGGCTGAACGAGTGAAGGAGAGCACACGCTGAATGAAGTGCACTTTCAATGACAGCAGAGGGCGCTGATGGAACTGCAGAATGCAGCGGTTACCCCGGAAACCCCACAAACAAAGCAATTGCGCTAGTGAAGTTTTTCAAATGCTCCAAACAGCCATTCATTTTTAGTAATTTCAATGTTGTTCATCACAGCACCAAATACTTAATACTTAAAGACTTAACAGGCTATTTATTTTCAAACTTAAACATTTTTATATTTTAAATTTGGACTACAGCATGCCCTAATGATTAGACATTTTCTGATTATTTGTTATTGTTTAGTAAAACTTTGAGACATAAGGCTTCATTAGTTAACATGTTAATTCATTATTACCAAACAGTTGTATTTCTTAACTAACTTTAAAAAAAAACTTTCTGTAACAAATGTAGCTATTGCTCAATCTTAGTTAATGTTACCTGTTGTTCTTTATAGCCTAATTCTTTTGCACTTAAAATTTAACTTTTATATATTTTTGGTGCATTGTTTTATTGTATTTAAACATTCAGAGTTATTTTTGTTATTACAAAAAGAGTTCTTAAACCTGTTATACTATTACAACACTTTTTTTGCAACTTATTTCAATATCGTGATAATACCGTATACCGTGATAAAAGCTTCAGCAATTAATCGCAACATGAAAAATTGATACCGGCACATGCCTAATACCAACATTATTTTGATGCATGACAAATATCTTGATACCAATACTGAACCGATACCACAGCAAAAATCTAAAAACCAGAAAAACAATTGAATAATAGATGTCAGGAGCTCAATTCTTTATTAACTGACTAAAGATGAGAGAAATATTTGCAACATTGATGCAGTTGAGATTAGGGCTGGGCGATATCTTAAAAATTTTTATCTCGATATTATGAATTTTTTTACGATAATCAATATATATCTTGGTATGTTTGCAATTGCTTTTAAATAAATTATTATTATTTTGCCCCCATTAAAAACAACAAAAACTATTTAGATAGAACCAAATTAAATACAAAATGTTTACGTTTACAGAACAGGTTGGGATGACCAAAATCTTAAATCATGATACGAGTAATTTAATATTTTTGAATGGACTTTTATAATTACAATATAGATTTTTAATTTGATCTTTTTTTTAAATAAAACATGCAAATTACAAACAATATGACCAAAACAGTTATTTTCAGCTAGAGTGGGTCTATTTAACAGAAGCAAGTCAAAAAATAAATCTAAAATAGCATAATATATATATATATATACAGATCAGGTCAGAGTCCGGCAGCGCAAACACGTCCCGCGCCGCGCTATTATTGCTCTCATGCGTGCACGTTTCTTTCTTTGCAATGCGTTGCACGTATATAATTAACTCTTCTGCTTACAATGTTTAGTGAATGGTGGAAGCAGACCTCTGCGTCATCTGGTAATGTTTTTTGGGAAAGTATGCATGTTGAATTTGAAATATTCAATATACACGTTATTTTCAAATTTTACATCGTCGTCAAAATTATTGCGAAATTATCGCTAACATTCGATATCGCCCAGCCCTAGTTGAGGTCAGTGATAACTTTGCCTGTCGCAAAAAATAGCTCTTATTTAACGTAATTAGTAGTTAATATACTGGACCAACTGTCAAAAACAAATATTGATTGACAGGTGGGCGGTTTTAATACTGATGATTTTGGCATACAGCTCATGAAAACCCAAAAATCTAAAAAAATTAGCATATTTCATCTGACCAATAAAAGAAAACTGTTTTAATACAAAAAAAGTCAATCTTCAAATAATTATGTTCTGTTATGTACTCAATACTTGGTCGGGAATTCTTTTGCAGAAATGACTGCTTCAATGCGGCGTGGCATGAAGGCAATCAGCCTGTGGCACTGCTGAGGTGTTATGGAGGCCCAGGATGCTTCGATAGCGGCCTTAAGCTCATCCAGAGTGTTGGGTCTTGCGTCTCTCAACTTTCTCTTCACAATATCCCACAGATTCTCTATGGGGTTCAGGTCAGGAGAGTTGTCAGGCCAATTGAGCACAGTAATACCATGGTCAGTAAACCATTTACCAGTGGTTTTGGCACTGTGAGCAGGTGCCAGGTCGTGCTGAAAAACGAAATCTTCATCTCCATAAAGCTTTTCAGCAGATGGAAGCATGAAGTGCTCCAAAATCTCCTGATAGCTAGCTGCATTGACCCTGCCCTTGATAAAACACAGTGAACCAACACCAGCAGCTGACACACCCCAGACCATCACTGACTGTGGGTACTTGACACTGGACTTCAGGCATTTTGGCATTTCCTTCTCCCCAGTCTTCCTCCAGACTCTGGCACCTTGATTTCCGAATGACATGCAAAATGAGCGACAGTCCAGTGCTGCTTCTCTGTAGCCCAGGTCAGGCGCTTCTGCCGCTGTTTCTGGTTCAAAAGTGGCTTGATCTGGGGAATGCGGCACCTGTAGCCCATTTCCTGCACACGCCTGTGCACGGTGGCTCTGGATG
This sequence comes from Gobiocypris rarus, assembly GCA_023029165.1. Classification (NCBI taxonomy): domain Eukaryota; kingdom Metazoa; phylum Chordata; class Actinopteri; order Cypriniformes; family Gobionidae; genus Gobiocypris; species Gobiocypris rarus. The sequence continues at coordinate 17,142,102 of CM040913.1, forward strand.
TTTCTACTCCAGACTCAGTCCACTACTTCCGCAGGTCCCCCAAGGTCTGGAATCGGTCCTTCTCCACAATCTTCCTCAGGGTCCGGTCACCTCTTCTCGTTGTGCAGCGATTTTTGCGACACTTTTTCCTTCCCACAGACTTCCCACTGAGGTGCCTTGATACAGCACTCTGGGAACAGCCTATTCGTTCTGTGTCTTACCCTCTCGCTTGAGGGTGTCAATGATGGCCTTCTGGACAGCAGTCAGGTCGGCAGTCTTACCCATGATTGCGGTTTTGAGTAATGAACCAGGCTGGGAGTTTTTAAAAGCCTCAGGAATCTTTTGCAGGTGTTTAGAGTTAATTAGTTGATTCAGATGATTAGTTTAATAGCTTGTTTAGAGAATCTTTTCATGATTTGCTAATTTTTTGAGATAGGAATTTTGGGTTTTCATGAGCTGTATGCCAAAAACATCAGTATTAAAACAATAAAAGACCTGAAATATTTCAGTTGGTTTGCAATGAATCTAAAATTAATGAAAGTTTAATTTTTATCATTACATTATGGAAAATAATGAACTTTTATCACAATATACTAATTTTTTGAGAAGGACCTGTAAGTGCTGATAAAATATTGGAGAAAAACACAGTTGTGTCCAATAGATGGCGCCATTGCACTATGCATTTTGGTACCTTATCTCGCGACGCGTCCATGACCTGAGAAACATCAGAGACGTGCGGGCCATATTTTACGCCGAACTGTCACAATCAGGGCGACTCCCTGCGGAAGAACTACTATCGAAAAAGATTGTAATTGGAAAAATAAATTAGGAGAGATCTAAAGACCGTGCCTATTACGCACAGACACCCGTGCCCTGTGTTTTTGAGAGGCGCGCTCAAGGTGAACGCTGCTGTGTGTGAAAAGGCAGAGGGCCGTGAATTCTAAACTAAAACTTTTTTTTTTTTCTCTCTGTTTCATACATTCATAGCCTGTGTGTTTTTTTGTTTTTTCTTCAACTCTTTAAACAGGTCACTGATTGTTTCTAAACATGTAAGATGATTTTTTTATTTTGTTTTATACATTGCCCTGTTTCATAACCGGTTTTATTTTTTTCTTCAACTCTATAAACATTTAACTGATTGCATTTTTTTGTTATGACCCCATTTTTGTGACTCCGGTGTTATTTAAACTGAAATGGTTGGTTCAGTGGATATTTTAGTAAGCTATTTTATAAACACACAACTTGAGGTCAATATTGTTTTAAAAGAACAGATGTTTGCGGGGGACGCACTTCAGTTTTTCACAGTACAGTCCCGCAGATACGCGGCTATGGGATGCGGCAGGGTGGGAGGGGAATTTCCTGATAACAGCGACTTCAAAAGACAAAACCTTGTGTCAATAACATGATTTATTGTACCGCATTCAAAAACAAAAAACCTTGTGTCAAATTCAACAAAACTTACTGTCTAAACCACCTGTCAAAAACATCAAAACCTAATGTCAATCACATGATTTATTAAACAGGAAGTCCCGTCTATACAGGAAGTCCCACCCCTATATCAGAAGTCCCGCCCACCTGTCAATCAATAATTTTTTGACAGTTGGTCAAGTATATTGGAGTATGAGGTAGCTGCGGAACAAGAGTGGTTGTTTCTAAATTAGTGGGTGTTTTCAAACTAATGTGTGTTTATAAATCACGCAATGAAAATGATCTCCTTCACCCGACCCCACCCCTAAACCCTACCCACACTGTGACGTGGGCAAATCAGGTAACAGTTGAAACAGTCCCTCTGTTTATGGCCACACCCACTGATGAGGTAACTCCTATTACTAACCTGCAGAGACATATACTTAAGTATATAAACTACTACTGTCGATCGGGTGTTGCAAGTTAAGCTGAACCACAGACCGACCGTCATGCACAGAGTAACATGTTCATGTTCAGGCTACAAATGCACACTTCAGAATATCTGACAGCTGGATTCAACTAAGTCTGCAAGATTTGTGAAATTAAATGGGTCCTACAACTAATTAAACTCGTCAGTGGAATTGCCTGATTTAAAAATCAGGATACGGTGTCACACCGGAGGACATGGTTTTCAGTGACAGAATGTATAAAGTTCCTACACTTTTAGAAATATGATTGTCATTTACTAAAATAGACACTTTTAAAATGACGCCTGAGGTATTTATAAACATTTGTATTCTTTTTTTAATTTGTTGAAGTTGTAATTTATGTAACCACGCTTGAGAGACAGTCACACCCTTTACTCAAATTTTTAAAAAAAAATTCTAAAGACAAAGCAGTTTTTTAACTGCTTTGTCTTTAGACAATAGAAAAGTTTAACCATTTACTGCATTTTAAAATATAATATTCATTTTTATCTTGTGTGTATCTTGAGAAAATACCAAGTCAAATCAACAACCCATATTTTAAAGCCTAATAAATGTTAATTCATAGCTTTCAATTATCCTGTAATGCTGAATGGATATAAATAATGGCTAAAATTGAGAAAAACATTTTACTTACACACACACACACACACACACACACACACACACACACACACACACACACACACACACACACACACACACACACACACACACACACACACACACACACACACACACACACACACACACACACACACACACACACACACACACACACACACACACACACACACACACACACACACACACACACACACACACACACACACACACACACACACACACACACACACACACACACACACACACACACACACACACACACACACACACACACACACACACACACACACACACACACACACACACATACACTAGCAGTATTGCTACCACTGATGGCTTCTTTCATAAAAAGACGTCATTAAACAAATATTTAAAATATAGGCTACAACTAGGTAATCGCAATATATTTCTAGTACCGGTATATCATGGAACACGACTCTTCCCTTCCACACCAAAACATGTTGTAGTCACTTAAGATTAAAGGATTTCTGTTGTCTCTGCCCCTGCTGGTTCACACCATTTCCATCATCAGTTGCCTATACCCTTCCCCCTCATACCTTCACTGACTTGGCACCATCTTGTCCAAAAGGTGTCACACAAGCAACAATGTGTATTTACACCAAAAGGCGAAACGAAACATGACAAATCCCAGAAGACAAGTCACAACAATTTTCAAACCACAACCATTTACACCCACAGCGAAATGAATCATGCTCTGTCAAAGAAAGTAAAATTGCAGTCATCACTTGCATCCTGCAAAGACAAAAAAATGAACTCGCAACTGCTGTCCTGCAGGGAGATATTTTACCAAATAAAGTTATTCTGCCAGAAGAATAGCATGAGAACTTTATGCATGTTCCATCTGTATCATCTCAGTGAGCTTTTATGAGGTTTTACACAAGCGCAGTAAAGTTAATTTAGCATTTTCCGACATTTCAGTGTGGATGAGAAACTTTTGGAAAACGCTTGGAAATGCTAGCGTGGATGGAGAGCGTTTTCTAACGAAAACAAATGTATCTGGAATTAGACGTTGTCTTGGTGTAACCATAAGCTTGTTGTTTGGTTCAGGAGCAGCTGTAAAAGGTGTCTGCTGTTTGTTTGCGGTGCTCGGTGACTGCCTTGTCTACAACTCTGCATAGCCTCATGGAACACACTGACGACACGTGACGTCAGCGCGAACAGGGTGCGCGGAGGTATATATTTGCAATATATTCCCTATATTTGAAAATCAATTGCACAAATCGATCGGACAAACCAACACAAGTTTCGAAAACGAAAATAGGGAATCGATTTTAACCAAATATGTACACTATTAATATTAAACTAACTAAACAAAACGATAGCTGTAACAAATCTCACAAACAAGCAGAAAAAGATGATAAAGAATTCTAAAAGTGCAGTAGGCATTGTGAAAGATTAAAAGAAAATTCCCCCCAATTTTACGCGCCTGTAGTTTCAATCGTTTTCTATCGGATGCTGCTGGGGAGCACAACACCGATCAACCGGTGCGACAAGAGAGACAAGAGAGAGAGTGATAACCCCTAATAACTTGAGGAGTTGGATATGGAAGCACTTCGGGTTTTGACTGTAGATCAAACTATGAAGGACAAAGTGGTATGCAAACAGTGTGATCGTGAGTTCCCATATCACAGCTGCAATACAACTAAGAGGGGGCATATGCAGCTTCATCATCCAGATGAATACAAAGACCTAGACCCGGTAGAGCCACCCCAACCTCCCATTCGCGCAGCTCGCCATAATTTGTATAGACAGAGATTACAATCGAGCAGCTATTAGCTGCCATTTCCAAAATGCCGGTCACAAGTTTGAGTTTGTCTTGTTGGTCAAAGTAACCCCACCCCAGCGGTTCTTACTTCTAGACCAGCAATGTTTTTGTGCTACTAAAGAACCACTTTTCCTGGTTCGGAGCTGGTGCTTTGGGTGTCGAAAGACAAAGAACAGATTTGAAACTAGGCTCTGGCTCGAAACAGCACTTAAACTGCCTTGATGGAAAAGGGGTAGGGAAAAACATTTCATTGATGTTATGGCAGTCCACTCTGCTTATTGTTTTTTGAGAATGTTGCACTCCTGTTTGTCATTGTGCACGAAACTTCACGGCAATAAAATCAGAAATATTGCAGACTTGTGCATTTGAAGTGTTCTCTTTACATTCATCCTGAAGTATGTTAGTTGTCTGTGGTTTGGCCTATATTTGCCGTTGAAAGGAACGTCTTTAGACATGGAAAATCGATTTTACAATCAATTCAATGAACATTTGCCTTTTTTTCCCTCACAAGTGACAGCAGTACAGTGCACTTTTTTCAAGTGCCCTCATAATCGTTAATCAAAATAACTTCACGACTTTAATTTTGTGTAAGTCCACATTTGTTATTTTAAAGGTGCAGTATGTATTATTGACAGCTAGTGGTCGAAATAGGTTCTGCATTCCAAATCAACTCCCGCTGATATCTTTTCACCCCCTCCTCATCCTCCTCCTCCTCCTCCTCCTCATACACAACAGTCATGCAGGTTGCCAGATTGAGGACACGCAACTGGAGCAAGCAAAATTTACACACTAAGTTGATTTATTCACATTTTAATATGCTCTCATTCAGAGATTTTTAGATAGATGCCGAGGCTTTTTAGGTCAGGTAGAATCTGCAATCTCTGAACTAGTTTGTTAGATGAATTCCATGAATGCTGCAATGCGCTGTGTTTTCCACCAACTGGCAACCTAGCATGTCAGAATACTATTAGGTAAACTGGCAACGTGGGGTATGCACAGACCAAAACAAACAGACATTCCAACACTGAACACACATTTCAAAGTAGGATAACTGGCTGTAGTATTGGTTTTCTGAGAAACAAGTAGGTGAATTTAGAATTTTCCTAAATATCTGCAAACATAGTATTTTTATGCTTAAGTAGTGAAAATCTCACATACAGCAACTTTAAATATTCTTCAAAAATACGATCCGCTTATCTGGGATTCAACTTTAACCGTGTAGTTCACCCAAAAATGAAAATTCTGTCATTTAACGTTGCTCATCCTCAAGTTGTTCCAAACCTGTATAAAATGTCTTTGTTCTGCTGAACACAGGAAGATATTTGGAAGAATGAGTAACCAAGCAGATCTCGTCCCCTATTTACTTCCATAGTGGGTAAATAAAATAAAATAAATAATAAAAAGATATACTATGTTATGACAATAAGTATTAAAAGCTGCTGAAATCTGTTTGGTTAAATGACATTCTTCCAAATATCTTCCTTTGTGTTCAGCAGAAGAAAGAAATGCATACAGGTTCGGAACATCATAAGGTTGAGCAAATGACAAGTTTCATTTTTGGGTGAACTATCCCTTCAACTACTACTGAAAAACTTAATGTTTAAGCTCAGTTTAAGAAAGACAATATGAGAAATCCATTTCTATTCTACAGCATGTAAACGCTAAACGTTACATATAACATTATGCATTTAAATGAAGGCCTATATGTCGTTGACTAACGTTAGATGTGTGTCGTTAAGTACTTGTGTTAATGTTACATCGTTTTTTCTGACCGCAGCGAAACAGAATTCAAGAAAGACGAGCAAAACGTACAGAAAAATCGCGTTTAAATTCGCTCAAACCGTTTCGTGAAGGAACATCTTTTCTAGTCGAAAACGTTAAAACAAGACGCTTTTAAATGCGCGGTTTGTGCTTGTTTTGGAGTGAAAACGGAGATTTGGGGAATTCCTGGCCCGCAGTTGACAAAAATCACAAAACGGGGTTCGAAGAGCTCTTTTTTCGGACACATGCCAAATTTTAAACAATAGCTAAACTAAACGTTCACTGCAAGGAAGCATTAAAATACTCACTTAAGATACTCGTGGACACGCTCCACAGTCTGTGATGAATGTATTTCATTCAGCTGCTTTCTCTGAATAACGTGACTTCCTCCCAGTCAATCTTTTCAGGGCTGATGTGCACCGAAGGGCGGGACCACACGTGTTGCCAAGTCCTATTTTTTTGGTGTCGATTAGACTTTTGCTGATCCAAGTTATTCAGTATTTCGTTAAAATACTGAATAACATAAAAATACATAGGCTACATACATAAATGAATCAATGAATACATAAAAATACATACATACATTAATTAATGAATTCATAAATAAATAAAATACCTGAATAAATAAGTCTTTTTTTATATTAATACATACGTATACATACCGAAACTCACATACATAAATTAATTAAACAATAAATAAATGAATCAATCAATAAATAAAAGTTACATGCATACATACATACATAAATGAATGAATGAATGAATAAATAAATTAATTAATTAATTAAATAAAAATGCATACATGAATTAATGAATTAATAAATAAATAAATGAATTAATTCAATAAAAATACAAACATGAATGAACGAACAATCATACATACAAATTGATTTGATGCTAAACACACATTTATGATTATTATCAGTTTTGAAAACAGTTTTGTTCAATGTTTTAAGGATATTTTGAAAGCTTTCTATATCAGATAAATGCTGTTCTTTTGAACCTTCTATCCATCAAATAATCCTGGGGAAAAGTGAGCATATTCAGCATGAGAGACTACTTAAAAAAGTACATATCCCAGTCTGAACTGTACTGTAAGGTTTTGAGTATTAACACCTGATCACTCTTTTGGGTTTGCTACTGTTACAATTAAAAACCGCTTAAGGGTAAAAACAAGACAGGCAGACATGATGTAAGCAACACAGCCACAACTACTAACATTGATTCTGGTGTGCAAATTTACAAAGTATTGGTGGCACAGAGGGCCCCCCAAATAAAATTCTCCTTAGGGCCCCATAAGGGCTTGGGCCAGCCCTGCATACAATACATGCATGAATGAAACATGCTCTGGATATCACTATCAAGAATCAATGAATTTGTTATGCTAACATTAATATCTGGATTCTATTGCACCCAAAAACATTATGAAACCAACAATATCACGACTACAGTTTTACAAAATATTGTTACAAATAAACACCAAAAACTAAATTTGGCATCTTTTCCTATTCACCTGGATGTGGTAGGAAGTTTTCAAACTACATAATTATGCTCATCTGAGCATAAGTTAATTTTATATTAAAGTAAAGTAAGTTATTTAGTAAGTATACTAATATCAATAATTTAGACAGACAAAATGGTAGCGGTCTGATAACATCGATCTAAACCAGTTTAATGCATGTGTAACAGTAAACTTTGAGTGCACAATAGTTTACAACTATGTTTTTCGTTTGTGGCATACTTATAGTTTACTAGTTAAATACCTTTAGCATATTTTTTTGTTAATGAAAGTACACTTTGAAGTATATTCTCAGTAAAGTAGTTGTTTTATACTGCAAGTGAAGGCCTTGTTAGTTTTCTTTAAGTTAAAATCATATTTATAGTTTACTATTTAAATACAGATTATTGTTTTGCACTTTAATTATACTAGTACTATATTCCTATTTAGGTATTAATGTAGTGGGCTGTAAAATATGATTGTCATATATTTGAAATAGTCCATTGAAATGACTTATAAGATAGCGAGGTGCTTTTAATAACATCTAAGCCTACGTAAATATGTTATTTTCATTGTGATTGCCTCGCCTGAGACAGGACACAATCTAAAGTGTTAAAGTGTGAATCGCCCCATCAGACAATCTGGCTGGGAAGAGGCTGGTGAAGCGGTAGGGAGTCACCCTGGAGGTGTGATGTCCCTCAGACTGTGCCTTTGTGATGCGGTAACACTGAGGACAATGACTGTATGCGGGGCTGAAACTGTCACTGCTAGGTAACCCATCAATATTAAATGTTATTTTAGATTCTATTATCTATGAAATTCTGGGTCTAAGCACTAGTATGTTTAACATTTGTACTTGTCAAACTTAAATGAAAACATGTAACTGAAAAATCAATTATAAGCAGTTTCATTCATCATCATACACAAAAATATAAGAAAAGACTGGTGTCACTCCAGACATTAGCAAAGATCACTGAGTGCCCTAAGCACAGACGCCACTCTTCAGCACAATGGTAACCACAAAATTCAAAAACATTACAGAAACTCCTCTAAATGTCTAACCTAACTGAACATTAAACACTAACATTAACTAAAAACATCTTTCCTTTTACAGAAAAAAATTTATTGAAGTCCCCTGTAAAGCATGCTGGGAACTACAGATCCACTACCCAGTTAGTTATGTTCCCAAAAATATCTCATGTATTAACACAAATGAATTAAGTAAACTTCAGGTTTAAATATATTAGGTTGATTGAACACAATTCAAATTAAGCTGAGACAAAATTAGATATGTTTAAGTAAAGTGGACAGAATTTAAATGTCATATCTGGGCCTGAACATTTTTTTTGAATGTCCTCAGGGATCGATTTGACCTGTCTATTTTGATCTTTGACAATATATTTGAACTCCAGGGTCGTTTTTGACCTCTCATATCCAGCCACATCTGTAGAGAAAGGTATTGGATGATTCTAATGATGAATCATCATAATCATAATAATATCAGAGATCAAAATGGACAGGATATGGAAGACCAAAGGGCTACAAAGGTACTCCAAATATAAAAGGCCAAAATGATCCCTCCGGAGAATATGAAAAGTTCAAAGGTGAGCGTGGGTGGTCAAGGTCAAAGGTCGCCATCAATTAAATGTGATACTTACTGTCATCTACAGAACCTGTAAAAGGGACATGGTGAAGGAAAAAAAAATGAGATGGGAGGAAAAATTATGCTCTGCTTTCATGTTCTCTCCCAAATGTGTTTTGTTCTCCAGCAAAAGTTTTGCGTTCCCCTGAGAAACTTTGTGTTAGCTCGCAAAGAACACAAAGGAGGGGATAACCGTTCCCTCCTCTCGGGGAACCGAGGTTACGTTAGGTAACCAGAAACGTTTCCTAGAGAAAGCAAAAGCATTTAAATAAATATTTTTTCCATCACCATGTGAGACGCGGCAGTCCAATTTCTTGTTCAGGTGGGTCGATTGGAAGTATTGTGCCAATGTGGTGAGAAACCAAGTCCCCCCTAGGAATCGGGTCTCCGTTAGGACAGCAAGCGATCCCATTGGCTCCAATTACTTTTAATACTCTTAAAGTCCCTGTAAAGTAAAAAATAAACATGTGTTCTGAGTTTCTCACACCACAGATACATGTGTTATTAACTAACTAGCCAAATTTGAATCATAAAAAAATCTGCTAAGTACATAAAATATCTTATCGAAATCTAGAAAAAATAAGCAGCATTCTCTGCTCTCAAACGCTGGGGGGCGTGTCCGTTGATCGGCGCCAAAACCACACCCACTCGCGGGAAAGTGGCCTTAAACACACAAGACAACAACAACACTCAAGTACGATAGATGGAGTGTGTCGGAGACACGGCAGCAAGAGTAGAGTGGGCAGACGGAGCGGGAACAGTCAAGGCGCAGAATTTTGAAAGTAACAAATTACAAAATCAATCAACAGGATATTTACATTGAGAAAGAGAGATGACTAGATCTCGACTAAAAAAGAATGTGGCTGATCCAGAGACAAAGGATTGCATTGAGGATTCAGAGGAAGGAGAAGGAGATGGGATGGAGGTAGGTGGGGGAAATGTAGAGGAGAGGAGAGCATTCACAATGGTAGGGACAAGGAAAAGGAAGAAAAAAAAATAAACAAGGGACAGCAAGTAGTTCAGGGGAAAGTGGTGAAGAAGAGTGGCTAGAAAGAAGAAGGGATGAGTTTAAGTTGATAGTTAGGTTTAAAGAGGGCCATGGAATGAGAGGGGTGAGTCCCATAGCTTTGTGATTGAGTTAAAAAGTTGATAGGTGAGATAAAAAGTGCGAAGGTTTTGCAGGATGGAGCATTGTTGGTGATTTGTGTTAATGAGGAGCAAAAGGTGAAAATAATGAGAATCAAAAAAGTGTGTAAACAAGAGGTAGAGAGTTGAAAACAGTAGGTGAAAAGACGTGGGTAAGTGGAGTAATTTCTGGAGTTCCGTTAGAGGTGTCAGTGGAAGAGATAAAGGAAAATATTGAGGGAGGGAAAGTAGGAGAAGTCAGACGATTGAAAACAAACAAAGATGGAAGTAGAGTGGATAGTTTATCAGTGATGTTACAGTTTGAAGAGGAAATTTTACCAGAGCGGGTTAAAATTGGATATGTAAGTTTTCCAGTAAGAGAGTATGTGAAGGCGCCATTGAGATGCTATAATTGCCAAAGATATGGCCACATTGCAAAAGTGTGCAAGGCAAAAAGAGATGAGATGTGGAGCGAACATGATTATGGGAGATGTGAAGAAGGTGCGGAGGTAAAGTGCTGCAACTGTGGGGGTGCGCACAATGTGGCATATGGGGGCTGCGCAGTAAGGAGGAAAGCAGTAGAAGTTCAGAATGAGAAGAATAAAAATAATCTGACATATGCGGAAGCAGTGAAACTAGTAGAACAAAAGAGCAAGGAGAAGCCAGAAAAAGGCAATAAAGAGGGTCTGAATGTAAATAAGCCAAGAGAGCAAATAAGGGTGGAAGAAGGGACAGTAAGGGAAGATGTGTTAGTGGTAAACAAGAAGAGTATTATGTTGTTTATGGCAGAAGTTATTAATTGCACAGCTCAAACGGATAAAAGAACAGAGAAGATTCAAATAATTGTAAAGGCAGCAGAAAGATTTCTAGGTGTAAAAGGACTCACATGGGAGAAAGTTAGAGATGGTTTAACTTTGGAGTCACAGCAAAGTCAGGAAATATGGGTTGGTCAACAATGTGGATGATATTAATACTGCAGTGGAATGCAAGGAGCCTGTTGGCTAATGGTTTGGAGTTTAAAGGATATATTAGTAAAATGAAAGAGAAACCGGATGTGATTTGTATCCAGGAATCGTGGCTTAAACCTGAACTTGATTTTGTAGTGAAAGGATATGCTACAGTAAGAAGGGACAGAGAAGAAGGAAATGGAGGGGGATGTGTGACGTTTATTAGAGTAGGTATTCCATAAAGGAAAGTAGGGATAGGGAAAACAAGTGAGTATGTAGTAGATGAAGTATGGGATCAAGGGAAGAAGTTTGTGGTAGTAAATTTGTATAATCCATGCAAGAGATTAGGATTAAATGAACTGGGGAATATTGAAGGACAAGATCATGAGAGAATTATCTGGTGTGGAGACTTTAATGCGCATAATACACTGTGGGGTGGGAAAGTAGTGGATGTAAATGGACAGGTGGTAGAAGAGTTAATTGATGCAAGAAAATTAGTTTGTTTAAATGATGGGGGTGGAACGAGGATAAATTTTTCGTCTGGGTTAGAGTCTGCATTAGATTTAACATTGGTATCAGAAGTGTTAGGAGGAATAACGGAATGGGAGATTTTGAAGAATTGCACAATGGGGAGCGATCATTACCCTCTAATAATCACTATAATGGGGATTGGAAAAGAGAAGGGAAAAAGGAGGAGCTGCAGGAGATGGTTGTATGAAAAGGCTAACTGGGCAGAGTTTATGAGAGAAAGTGAGGAGGAATTGAGTATGACGGACATATCTGAAGGAAATAGTATTGATGATCTAAATGATAGCATCATTGCAATAATTAAGGGGGCAGCAGAGAAATATATCCCAAAGGGTAAAGGAATTAGGAAGTCGAAAATGGTTCCGTGGTGGAATGAAGAATGCAATGAAGCCATTAGAAATAAAAGGAAAGCATTTAGGAAACTGAAGAGAACTCACAATTTCCAAAATTTAGTTCAATATAAAATGGCTCAAGCAGTGTTAAGGAGAGTGGTAAGAAAGACAAAAAGGGAGTTTTGGAGATCATTCTGTAATGAAATAGGGCGAAGTACTCCAGTAGAAGAGATATGGAATATGATTAAGAAAATGAGAGGAATAAGAAAGGAATTTGAGTTACCAGTGCTCAAAATGGGAGAGGAGGTAGCAGTAACAGATGAAGAGAAGGCAATAATGTTTCGAGATGAGTTTATTAAGGTTAACTCTTCCAGAAACTTGTGTGAAGAGAGGAAGAGAATACGAGAAGAGATGTTAAAAGAAATCCGACAGTGAAAGACAGGAGGAAGCACTGGACAGTGTGTTAGATTTTCCATTTGAAATGGCTGAATTAAGGAGAGCTTTAAAAAGAGTGAAAGAATCTGCTACCGGGCAGGATGGGGTAAGTTATAGTATGATAAAGCATTTAACTGAAAAGGCATTGGGTGTAATATTGGAATTTATAAACAGGGAGAAGGAGTGTTACCAAAGAGCTGGAAAGAGGCAATAGTTATTCCCATAAGGAAGCCAGGGAAGGATCATAGTATTCCAACAAACTATAGACCAATAGCACTTACTTCACATGTATGTAAAATAATGGAAAAAATGATCACAGACAGGTTAATGTATTATCTGGAAAAAGAGAAGAAGCTATCCATAAATCAGAGAGGATTTAGGGGCGGGCGAGGAACGATGGATCCAGTGGTTTGCTTGGAGTCCGATATTAGAAAGGCGTTGATTAATAAAGAGATTGTGATAGCAGTGTTTTTTTGACATTGAAAAGGCTTATGACATGGTATGGAGAGAAGGGTTGTTACTGAAATTAGAAAGTATGGGGGTAGGAGGAAGAATGTATAATTGGATCAAAGAATTTCTGGAAGAAAGATCAATTAAGGTAAGAGTGGGAGAGAGCATGTCATCAAAAGGTATGATAGAGAATGGCACTCCTCAGGGGAGTGTCATTAGTCCATTGCTTTTTATAATCATGATAAATGATGTATTTAAGAGGGTGGATAAAAATATTTGCAGATTGTTGTTTGCAGATGATGGAGCTCTGTGGATCAGAGGGGGGAATATAAAGTATGTTGTGCGGAGGATGCAAAAGGCTTTAAAAGAAGTTGAGGAATGGTCATTTAAGTGGGGGTTTAAATTCTCAGTAGAAAAAACTCAGGTAATTTTTTTCACTAATAAAAGAATTGATGATGGAATGAAATTTAAGTTCTATAATCTAAATCTAGAACGGGTAACCAAAATAAGGTTTCTTGGAATTTGGTTGGACAGTAGACTCAAATGGAAAGGACATATTGAGAAGATAGAAGATAAGTGTAAAAGAGTGTTGAATATAATGAGGTGTGTGTCAGGGCAAGTCTGGGGGGCAGATCGGCTGGCACTGAAAACTATTTATATAACATTAATTAGATCAGTCATGGATTATGGAAGCATAGTGTATGGATCAGCGGCAAAAACTCACTTGGACAAACTAGAGCGAATTCAAGCAAAGGCATTAAGGATTTGTTGTGGAGCATACCCGTCATCACCTGTTTCAGCGTTGCAGGTAGAAGTAGGAGATATGCCTCTAAAATTAAGAAGACAACAGTTAAATGCAGTATATTGGGCGAATCTTATGGGACAGGACAAATCTCATCCTACTTTAAGGGTATTAGAGCAGTGTTGGGAGTATGGAAAAAGAAAGTGTATTAGCTTTGGATGGGTGATTGATGATTTAGTAAAAGAGTTAGACATTAAAGAGTTTAGAATTACTCCAAGAGTTGTGTTATCAGCAGTCCCTTTGTGGATTTTGCCACAACCGTCAGTTGATCTAAGGATGCTAGAAAACAGGCAGAAAGGAGGACAGAATGAAATAGAGGAAATCCAGGTAAGGGAATACATGGGGTTAAAATATGGGCATAAAATACAAGTATATACAGATGCATCAAAAAATACAGATAATGAACGGGTAGGTGTGGCATTTGTTGTTCCAAAAATGCAGATATCTTGGAAAATAAGGATATCAAACAAATTATCAGTCTTTTCAGGGGAATTAATTGCCATTATAATGACATTGAGGTGGATAAAGGAGGCAGGATTAAAGGATGTAGTAATCTGTTCAGACTCCAGTTCTGCTCTTATGTGCATTGACACACAACAGTCAGACACCAGACAGGACTTAGTAGTGGAGATATTACAAGAATTACGTAAGGTACAGAAGGAAAGAGTGAGGGTAATATTCATATGGGTACCAGCTCATGTTGGGGTAAAAGGGAATGAGGCAGCAGATAAAATGGCGAAACAAGCTCTACAGGAGGATAGAATAGGAATGGAAATAACACATAGTAGAGATGAAATTAAAGCTGTAATTAAAAAGCAAATAAATCAAAGATGGCAACAAATGTGGGAATCAGGAAGTAATGGTAGACACATGTATGAAATACAGCCAAAAGTGGGGAAAAAGAGGTAGGCCTACTTGGGTGGAAATAGAAGAGAAGAAAACATATTATCAAGACTCAGAATAGGACATACAGGACTTAATAAAACATTGAAATTTATGTCCAAGCATCCGACAGGACTATGTGATTGGTGTGGAGAAAGTGAAACAGTAGAACATGTTATTATGTATTGTGAAAGATATAAAGAGGATAGAGAAAAATTGGTTGAAGAGATTTTGAGGAAAGAGGAGATTGATATAACTTTGAGAAACATATTAAATCCAGAACAGGGAAATGATAATAGACAAGCTTTAAATAAATATTTGAAGGACACAGGTTTAATTAATAGGATTTGAAAGTTTTTTTTTTTTTGCGAAGCCAGAGGAGCTGAACACGCAGCGCTGGTTGTAGCATAAGGTTTTAATAGAGTGGGTAAGGATTGGGGAAATGGTTAGAGTCTCTGGATCAAGTTCACAGTAGGTGGCGGTAATGCGAGAAATCGATGCGAATCGCCAAAAAAAAAAAAAAAGAAGAAGAAGAAGAACACTCAAGTACAGCTCACGAGTCATGACGGCACCAGATGTCGGCGGGACAGGAGGATGAAGGTCGGGGCCAGTGCGGCCCTAGCCTCTTTGGCGCCCTAGGCAAGATTTTTTTTGGCGCCCCCTTATTGCGATTTATATCACCAAGTATTTACACAAAATAATAAAAAAAAATAATAATAACACTTGTATAGCACTTTTCTAGATAGCCAAAGTCGCTTTATGAGAAAACATGAGCCTAAATTATTTTGCCATTGACGTTTTCATTTATTTTGTAAAAAAAAAGGGTTTCAAATTCACATGTTTAAATAGTGTGAAAGAAAGTGCAACACTTTTGGTAAAAAAATAAAATAGAATAAAAAACACAAAAGAAACAAAAGCCACTTTAGAATTTAATCCAAATAACTGGATCATAATTTACTCAAATATAAAAACAAATCAAACAACAATGATTGAAATAATACAGTAAAAGTATGATTCAGCACTAAAAATAACAAGACTAATATAAAATTCTTCAATAGCCTAAATAAGAAAACTAACAAAACAAATCACACGTTAAACTTAAATAGCTGAACTCAAACACTAACTAATGAAAGTGCAAAAAAGTGGGCACATGACCCACAGGCCACAGGGGTCCATTTTGTGTCCTGTTTCATAGGTCACATGGCTCCATATTTTCTCCAATGAAAAGTGCATTTTTCACTAATTTCCGTCCAGTTAATCAACCACAAGAAATATGAGTCACCTTCACTGGTAAGTAAAGAAGTATTTTCAAGAACTTTACATTATATATCATCAACTGTTTTAGAGTAAATAACTAAAAACTGTGTTGCCTCAAGGCAACTTTGTACCTAAATACAATCGCATAAGGCCATACCAGACACACTGGGTTGGAAACAAATGTATTTGTAAGGAAAAGAGTTAGAATTATCGAAATATATTTGCATTTTTGCATGATTTTGTAATGCACATATATGATTAGTAATTCACATACTATAACTGCACATATTATGATCTGCACATTTTCTATAGCACTTTAAAAAAGTATAAAACACAACCAATGAGGGTGAGGATGAGGTGTCATGTGATGAGGAAGATGAGGGTCATAGTGAAAGGGAGAGAGAGTGAGGGTGAGATTGAAGATGGAGATGAGGATGGATATGATAACTTGATTTGATAACTTGATGATAACTTGATGGTACACAATGGTACAACTTCCACAATGGTATAATGTTGCCTGAGAGCAACAGCTGAATTTGAAATTTTACTTTTTATTAAATATTACATTTTTAATACATTATAAACTGGATAAATGTGTTTGTTCAGGTGTCTGATTAAAAAAATGCATGTTTGTCAATACATATATTTCTTTTTTCTACATGCAAATGTCAAATGTTTAAATTTTTCCGTTGTGGTACAATGTTGCCTTGAGGCAACAAACTTTAAAAAAAAATAATTAAAAAAAAAAAAATGTTTATTGTTATGGTGTCCAATTTTAGGCAGGAAAAACATCAAAACATTTTACTCATTGAAATCATATTGTGGACCACGGAGGGTTAAATAAATGAATAGATAATACACATTAAAAAATATTATAAGAAATACAAAGAGATATTTGAAATAATCCAACATAAATATTACCTGTCTGCACCTCTAGACTTAATGCTCATGTTAACATTCTATAATCAAAGATATCACTGGCAGGTTTACATCTAGAAATATCCATCTTGTAGTCTTAGATGATGATTCTGAACAACTAAATTATTCTACTATTATGCCAAGGTGATAAATCATCTCTTGCCTGCTAATATTGTCTCATACAGTGACAAATTATTAGGCCTTTGCTAACTGCGTTTAATGTGCCTCTCTAACTAATTACAGAGACATTTCAAACCAATTGGCATAGCATAAAAAACGACAATGTTGTTGGCCTTAAAAAATGCTGCTTTTCAAGCCATGGTAATGCATGTTTTTGAAGGATTGGATATCAGTCTGTTTATGTAGATATTCATCTGTAAAGTTAACGTGTTATCTTAGTGCACGCGCACAATTAATTAATTCAGTGTTTTCTTCACACAGTCTTACCTCTGGCTTTTTCGCGTTTTTCCTCCTCCTCTTTTCGTTTTTTTCTTCCTTGCGCACCAGATAATGTATGAGGTCGTTTTGACATGTCGCCACTTCGCCCCTCGCTGAGCCATTACAGTAAACAAATCGTCACACGGGGCCTGAAACCTCACACCGGCCATCCTTCAGGTGTCAATCAATTGTGGGCGGGTGCAGTAATGCCCTTATTTTGGATTTTTATATAATACAAATTATTAATACTAATTCGAAGTTTAGTTTGCTAAAGATATCAGCAGTTTGGTTATGTTTGTAACTTAAAAAAAAAAAAACATTTATTATTTTTTTTATTATCCCTTGGCCTCTTTGGCTCCCCCTAGCGAGATTGCGCCCTTAGCATTTGCCTATACTGCCTATATACCGGGCCGGCACTGGTCGGGGCAGGAGATAGTCGGTTCGGCCCCATTCTGCAGCGGATTATCAGTGAATCCCAGTTGTTGCCGATGAAAGTTTGTAAAACTAAATTACAAACTGGTAAATTGGTGGTGATCCTCAGCTCTCCATCAAGGTAGCTGTTCACAAAATTAATCCACCTCTTCTTGAGATCGTCTTTTTATATTTTTTGTAGGCTGTTTTAAGTTGTAGCTGTAGTAACTAACGGTACTGACAGTAACTTGCAATCTAGCGGGTGAACTGATGCGAAATTGCGAATGTACTCTAGTGATGGGGGAGGAGCCACATGCCAAGCGGGAGCCACCGTTTTAACCCCGCCCAAAAAATCCAGAATACAGCAATGGTGAAAAACTTCTTAACAATCTAATTCTATCTAACAATGAATTCTACGGAAGCCCTGAACCGCAAAGTAAAATAAAAAAAAATCTGTAAAAAAAAAAAAATCTAGAATTTCGAGATTAAAGTCGAAATATTTGAGATTAAAGTCTAAATATTTCGAGATTAAAGTCGAAATATTTCAAAATTAAAGTCGAAATATTTGAGATTAAAGTCGAAATATTTTGAGATTAAAGTCGAAATATTTGAGAATAAAGTCGAAATGTTTGAGATTAAAGTCGAAATGTTTGAGAATAATGTCGAAATGTTTGAGATTAAAGTCAAACGCTTTCAAGAATAATGTCGAAATGTTTGAGATTAAAGTCAAACGCTTTTGAGAATAAAGTCGTTATATATTTTTAGTAGCTAAAGAACTGCGCTGGTGAAGAACTGGTCCAAACTTTATGTGGCACGTTGACTGCGAAAAGATTAAGCGTCACGGCCTCTGCTCGGATTCCCACGAAATGTGATGTGGTTGAAAGTGTATTTCACCAATAATGACCCGAAAGTCATGCAACATATTTTATTGAGACAGTAAAGAATAGAGATGGTTGTCCTAGAAGGATCCGTTCGATAGTGGGACTGAAAGCGAATTGCTATGGAGCAGATGCAGATCTTTCTTCGACGAGATGCTATGGCAATAACTGCATTATTCATATAAATATGGAAATACCCCAAGATGGCTTGAAAAATACACATAAACCATATATGATCACATCGTGTGTTAACTGTCCTCATGTTTCAGTCAAAATGTTCTGCTTTTTATTCAATATAGCAGGATGATCCCCCCGCCCCCCTGCTCTCAGGACAGATAGCCTATTATAGGCTATAAAATAATATTGATAAAAGGGTTTATTTAATCATATTCACAATAACAGCAGTTTAGGCCTATAATCATTCATTTTGAGCCTCGCTAGGCGCTCGCAGTTTAAAAAATCCAGTTTTGACTTTATTCTCGAAATTTTTCGACTTTAATCTCGAAATATTTCGACTTTATTCTCGTAATATTTCGACTTTATTCTCGAAATATTTTGACTTTATTCTAAATAATATTTTATTTATTCTAAATATTTGAATTTATTCTCAAAATATTTCGATTTATTCTCGAAATATTTCGACTTTATTCTCGAAATATTTCGACTTTATTCTCGAAATATTTCGACTTTATTCTCGAAATATTTCGACTTTATTCTCGAAATTCTAGATTTTTTTTTTTTACATATATATATTTTTATTTTTACTTTGCGGTTCAGGGCTTCTGTAGAATTCAGTACTACATAGTTCACAGTCTTTGTAATGTGTTTCAACAATACATTTCTAACATTTCTAATGTGTTTAGAAACAAATCTCAGAATTGCCTTTACAGGGACTTTAAGCACCTGTTTACAATTCCTACAATATCATGTTATGATAAATGCTATTTGAACTACGTTATAATGGCCTATTAGTGTCTGTATTAGTTATTTTATGTGCTAGCATAACAGATACCCGAATTAGCCTGATAGCTCAGTTTAAACACACATTTGCACTTATACCCTATGTATAAAATTATCTTTAATGTAATTATGTTCATTTAAGTGTTAAATGTCCAAATATTTGTTATACAATGTAATGATGTTTATTTAAATTAATATCCTATTAGTATTATTAAATTTCCTTGAATAATAATTGATTTATTTAACAATTGAAAGAAATCTGTTTTATTTTGCACTATATAATAAGATATACATATTTGAAATGAATATTTTTAGTATAATCATTAACTGATAGTGGAAGAGACCTGATTCGCCATGCCACCAACAGTTCATCCGCCCCTGCCATGTCCCTTTAGGGACACCGTTGCACAGCAGAGGAGTGGTGACTCTACCAGGAAGGAGTCAGGCTGTATTTATTTGAAACTTTATTCTATTTTTGTTAGGGATTATTTTCAAAATATGGCAACAATTTTGTCCCTTGGCTTATCAATCATGAAACATATTTCAAATATTCAAGAAATCCAAAACAAAACATAATTCAATAAAATTTCCAGGTGTTCTAGCCATAATATCAACAGTTAAATATCCATAATATCCTGATATTTTCTTTCATCATTTAAATATACTTTATACCACATTTATGCTGTAAGAGAATCATAAACATGTGCATGGTATTGCAGAAATGACGACGCAACTGTGGGACTAATAAATCGTGTTTTATAAATTAAAAATGTTAATGGTTTAGGTTTATTTGTAAAATGTCATATCTGTATGCATTCTTAAAACAGCTGTCGTCACAGACTCGTGTATTTAAAACACAACCGTTTCAACATTCACATTTAAGGTGTAACTGAAATTTAATAAACACATAAAAACCAAATGAACTGTGGCCAGCAAGAATTTAATGTAAACTCATCCAAAGAAAGTAATTGACCAAAAATGGGCCTTAAATTAGAATTTAGATTTATTTTTGGACTTTGATTGATAAATGCAGATTGCTTTAAGATGTGTTCTTCATGTTAAGTGAACTGCATCAATACAAATTCATGAAAACATTGAGGAAAAAACAAAATTATTTACACACAAAAAACATCTTATCAAACTGAAATTATACATGCAAAATGGTTTTCGTCTAAATATATAAAAAAAGGAAAGCACTCATTCCACTAAATTGCAGGAAGATTCACATTTGTTCTATTTTATTGCTTTAATAGAAGATTGAGTTATTCTTGAAAACCCTTGGGACCCTTTAAAACTCCAAATATGTGATATAAAACAAACAAAAGTAACACCCAACAGACTAGTCACTTAAAATCATAATGTGTGTGCACAGATGCACACGAAGCACACATGAAAACACTAAACAAAATCTAAACATAGAAGTCCAGCTTTGTGACCTGTGAGAGCACAAGAAGAGGGTCTGCTGAAGAACTCCCACACAGACCCCACCGTTCACTTGTATGTGGAAGTGTGGAGGTTTGATTTGTGAAGATTACGTGTGGCATGTGACGTCGCAGCACATCTTCAGGAGAACTGGAGCTGTTGCACGCCCGGGATCTGCAACAGAAGAAACGCAAATAAAAGCTTCAATCAAAATGATTGAAAAGTGTGCCATCTTTATTTGAAATAAATGACACGTGGTTTGATAGAGGCAATAGATGAAGGATCATGTTTGATGTTTTTGGCCGAAAAGAACATGCCAGCATTCTTACCTGCTGATAGGAGGTGGTGTACACCATCACATTTTGTTGCTGTCCATCAGCTGTTATTATCCCAGCAGGTAGTGGGTTTGCTGAGAAAGAAAAATATTTCATTGGGTTAGATTGGCTAATGATGGTTGTGTTGTATCTATCTATACTCACCTAAAGGATTATTAGGAACACCATACTAATACTGTGTTTGACACCCTTTCACCTTCAGAACTGCCTTAATTCTACGTGGCATTGATTTAACAAGGTGCTGAAAGCATTCTTTAGAAATGTTGGCCCATATTGATAGGATAGCATCTTGCATTTGATGGAGATTTGTGGGATGCACATCCAGGGCACGAAGCTCCCGTTCCACCACATCCCAAAGATGCTCTATTAGGTTGAGATCTGGTGACTGTGGGGGCCATTTTAGTACAGTGAACTCATTGTCATGTTCAAGAAACCAATTTGAAATTATTTGAGCTTTTTGACATGGTGCATTATCCTGCTGGAAGTAGCCATCAGAGGATGGGTACATGGTGGTCATAAAGGGATGGACATGCTCAGAAACAATGCTCAGGTAGGCCGTGGCATTTAAACGATGCCCAATTGGGCCTAAAGTGTACCAAGAAAACATCCCCCATACCATTACACCACCACCACCAGCCTGCACAGTGGTAGCAAGGCATGATGGATCCATGTTCTCATTCTGTTTACACCAAATTCTGACTTTACCATCTGAATGTCTCAAGAAATTGAGACTCATCAGACCAGGCAACATTTTTCCAGTCTTCAACTGTCCAATTTTGCTGAGCTCGTGCAAATTGTAGCCTCTTTTTCCTATTTGTAGTGGACAACCCTAGAAATGGTTGTGCGTGAAAATCCCAGTAACTGATTGTGAAATACTCAGACCGGCCCGCCTGGTACCAACAACCATGCCACGCTCAAACTTGCTTAAATCACCTTTCTTTCCCATTCTGACATTCAGTTTGGAGTTCAGGAGATTGTCTTGACCAGGACCACACCCCTAAATGCATTGAAGCAACTGCCATGTGATTGGTTGATTAGATAATTGCATTAATGAGAAAATGAACAGGTGTTCCTAATAATCCTTTAGGTGAGTGTATTTTAAAATAAAATGCACCAAATATATTTGGTAGCATTATTCTCGTTTCATAATGTATTAACATATTTATCTGGCTGATAAAAGTAGCATGAAACATTGCATAAATAAGACAAGTACATTTTATAAAACAAAAAGCACCAAATAATGGCATTGTGTCAGAACACAACAGGTATGAAGATACATTTGGAAAACTTTTTCTTCAAATTTTACAGCATGATTATCTTTTGGAAAAGTGTAATACAGTGTTTGATTTTGCTATCTTACACATGTAGTGTATCTTAAAGTTGTGTGCGTTGCAGCAAACATTATTGTCAACTAGGAATTGAATTGATATTGAAACTTTGTAGAACTAAGAAAAGTAAAATATAAATCCATGGGACATGTACCATCTTAAAAATGTAAGTTTAATTGTAAGGTTTTTAAGCATAATTTAAATGTTTAAGATTCACTCAGTTGAACTGTGCTGTTTTGTGAATAACAATTGTAATGAATGACTGCCTTGTAGAGTTCATCAGCTCTCTCCAAAGTCTGTTCATGCTGGCCAACAGACAAACTCATCATAAACATATGGTTACATTTTTAAAATTCTACGCATTTTGAGTAGAAAACCGATAGTATATTTTATGTAAAGGGTATGTTTCCACACTGAAAAAGGCCACAAGAAAAGTAAAATCATATACAACTTTTAAGTGCAATCCTAGATCACGGCTACCACAAAATGTTGAATATAATAGTAGTATAAGATATGACCAGTTATTATTTAAGATTTAGTAAATTTAAGTTTTAAGTTTACATTTATTTATTTAAGTTTAAAGTAAGATCATGCTTAGACATAAGATGAATAAAATTTAATATTCTTTAAAATTAAACCTTACTTATGCTGTGTCTTTGACCACAGAGGAGGACAAACTTTGTCAATGCGTTTCATAGCATGGGTTCATACAAGGTTAATAGTTTAAGACCTGCTTGAATCTTTGTAAAAATAAGATCAAAGAAAACTAAGCACAGTTTTTGCTTTTATATTTAAACAATCTAAAGTTTTACATGTTTTAGGAATTTAAGCAAAATCATTCCTACCATGGGGCATCAGATGCTATCTTTATACATCAGTCTTCTTGGAAGATAAAGAAGATATACATTTATTTAATTTAATTTAGATCTAATTTCAACTTTTAAGATTATGCTTTGAAATAAATGAGTATGAACAACATTCGCTCTGGAAAGGCGTTAGCAGACTAACTTTACACGTGCTGTGATATATTGCACAGAGGTTCATCCGGTAACTCCTCCAGTCTCTGTGTGGGTCTTAAACATCCATGTCATAGTGGAGGGGGCTCATGGGTTGTATTTCACGTCAAACTGTCACATGCAGTCGACTCCTGCGGATGAACTACATTCCAAAAAGATAGATCTAAAGCGGTATGGTTATTTATGGTTATTCACACACACACACACACACACACACACACACACACACACACACACACACACACACACACACACACACACACACACACACACACACACACACACACACACACACACACACACACACACACACACACACACACCACACACACACACACACACACACACACACACACACGGGTGAGAGACGATGTTTTGAGAGACATTCAGGAAATAGGATGTATGGATGGCTACATGTTAGGAACTTTAATTAATTTTTTTAAAGATGTGGAAAGTTAGATGCAGACTCTCTAAACACGTAAGATGATTTTTGTGAACCCATTTCATAAGCAGTATGTTTTTCTTCAACTCTATAAACATTTAACTGATTGCAGTTTTTGTGACTCCATTTTATTTAAACTGAAATTGTTGGTTCATTGGAATTTTTAGTAAGCTATTTTAAACTTTTGTGAGGCAGATTTTCATTTATATTATTTTAAAAGAATATAATGTGTGTGTGAGATACACAGTTTTCGCAGTACAGCCGGATAAGCTCTTGAATGAGGAGGGGGATCCTGATAACAGTGACTCCAAAACCCCAAACCTTCTGTCAAAACATGAAGTATTATACCAACTTCAAAACCCTAAACCTTCTGTCAAAACATGAAGTATTATACCAACTCCAAAACCCCAAACTTTCTGTCAAAACATGAAGTCTTATACCAACTTCAAAACCCCAAACCTTCTGTCAAAACATGAAGTATTATACCAACTTCAAAACCCCAAACCTTCTGTCAAAACATGAAGTATTATACAAACTTCAAAACCCCAAACCTTCTGTCAAAACATGAAGTATTATACCAACTTCAAAACCCCAAACCTTCTGTCAAAACATGAAGTATTATACCAACTTCAAAACCCCAAACCTTCTGTCAAAACATGAAGTATTATACCAAACTTCAAAACCCCAAACCTTCCGTCAAAACATGAAGTATTATACCAACTCCAAAACCCCAAACCTTCTGTCAAAACATGAAGTATTATGTCAACTCCAAAACCCCAAACCTTCTGTCAAAACATGAAGTATTCTACCATCTTCAAAACCCTAAACCTTCTGTCAAAACATGAATTATTATACCAACTTCAAAACCCCAAACCTTCTGTCAAAACATGAAGTATTATACCAACTTCAAAACCCCAAACCTTCTGTCAAAACATGAATTATTATACCAACTTCAAAACCCTAAACCTTCTGTCAAAACATGAAGTAGTATACCAACTTCCAAAACCCTAAACCTTCTGTCAAAACATGAAGTATTATACCAACTTCAAAACCCCAAACCTTCTGTCAAAACATGAAGTATTATACCAACTCCAAAACCCCAAACCTTCTGTCAAAACATGAAGTATTATACCAACTTCAAAACCCTAAACCTTCTGTCAAAACATGAAGTATTATATCAACTCCAAAACCCTAAACCTTCTGTCAAAAACATGAAGTATTATACGAACTTCAAAACCCCAAACCTTCTGTCAAAACATGATACAGTGAGGAAAATAAGTATTTGAAAACCGTTATTTTGCAATTTCTCCCACATAGAAATCATGGAGGGGTCTGAAATTATCATCGTAGGTGCATGTCCACTGTGAGAGACATAATCTAAAAATAAAAAAAAACCAGAAATCACAATGTATGATTTTTAAACTATTTATTTGTATGATACAGCTGCAAATAAGTATTTGAACCATAGACTGTATAAAAATATGGACGTAGTGTCTGTGACGTCACCCATAGGATTCTGCAGAGCGGTTTTGAAGCGTAAAGTAGAGTCGAGCTGGCCGTTGCCATCTTGGCAGCGCGTCATCAACCGTCACTCCCGGATAACAGAAAATGGGCAAAGAGGCGGGACGTGGGCAGAGCTGAGGTGACGCGTGACTAACAAACAACAGATAAATGGCTACCCACCTGCCACTCAAAGTGGCCACGCCCTTAATTATGCAGAACTTTAAGGCTTAATATAATGTAAACAAATGCGCTATAAAAAATTCACCCCCCTCAGAGTTGTCATGAAGGGCAAAACTAGCCGTTTAGACCAAAACTAGAATTTGTACCAGGCTGTAAACATGTTTTATTCTGCTGTAAAGTTGGGCATTTTAACATGGGGCTCAATGAGATTCTGCTCCCTTCTGGAGCATGTGGCCAGTCGATGAACTGCAGTTTAATCCACTTCCATATTGGCTTCAAGAGAGACAGCGGGAGGTTGCCGATTGATTTGAACACCTGAGAAAATGTTAATATTTGGTACAGTAGCCTTTGTTTGCAATTACTGAGGTCAAACGTTTCCTGTAGTTTTTCACCAGGTTTGCACACACTGCAGGAGGGATTTTGGCTCACTCCTCCACACAGATCTTCTCTAGATCAGTCAGGTTTCTGGCCTGTCGCTGAGGAACACGGAGTTTGAGCTCCCTCCAAAGATTCTCTATTGGGTTTAGGTCTGGAGACTGGCTAGGCCAAACCAGAACCTTGATATGCTTCTTACAGAGCCACTCCTTGGTTATCCTGGCTGTGTGCTTCGGGTCATTGTCATGTTGGAAGACCCAGCCTCGACCCATCTTCAATGCTCTAACTGAGGGAAGGAGGTTGTTCCCCAAAATCTTGCAATATATGGCCCCGGTCATCCTCTTCTTAATACAGTGCAGTCGCCCTGTCCCATGTGCAGACAAACATCCCCAAAGCATGATGCTACCACCCCCATGCTTCACAGTAGGGATGGTGTTCTTGGGATGGTACTTGGGATCATCCAAATGGTCATTGGCAAACTTAAGACGGGCCTGGACATGTGCTGGTTTATGCAGGGGAACCTTCCGTGCCATGCATGATTTCAAACCATGACGTCTTATGGTGCGTTCACACCGGACGCGAGTGATTTACATGTTAAGTCAATGCAGAGACGCGAATAGGCATTCTGCGGCGCGAATAGGGCAATTCGCGCAAATTTAGCGTTTTGAACGCGCGATTCGCTCAAGTTGAAAAATCTGAACTTTGGCGGATATTCGCACCACGTTGACCAATCAGGAGCCTGCTCTAAGCGGCCATCATCCAGGCGCAGCTCCTGGATGAGTTGGTGAAACTCACAGAGCTGGGTGCGCCTCTGAAGGATCTGATGGACCCAGACACTGTGCCGAATGAGTCTACGCCACTTTTCAGCCTTCCAAAGCAAATAAAGCGCAGCTACCCTCTCAACAAAATCTATGTCAGCCATTTCACCAGCGGCAAATGTGGGAAGGACTGGCCGAGGAAAGGCTGATCTCGCCGGGGTTAATGAGAGCGGAGCGCTGCTGATCGCCTGGATCTTACAAAGTTCAAATAGGCACTCTTTTTATAAATAAACCACAGATTTGAGATTTAAACAACTATATAATCACCTGAAAAAGTATTCAAACTACGTTTTGTCACACATTAACAGCAGTATTTTTTACAAAAGAAGACCTCAAGTGACCGAGTCAAGTGGCTAGTAGAAGCCCCTCCCATGACGTGAATTCGCGTCTGTTGTGTAGTGAATGGCACACACGAATGATGCAAGTAAACTCAAAATGTTCAAGCGTTCAACTTTGCGCGAACAGCGCAAATAATTTGCGTCCGATGTGAACGCCCCATAAGTGTATTACCAACAGTAACCTTGGAAACGGTGGTCGCAGCTCTTTTCAGGTCATTGACCAGCTCCTCCTGTGTAGTTCTGGGCTGATTTCTCACCTTTCTTAGGATCATTGAGACCCCATGAGGTGAGATCTTGCATGGAGCCCCAGTCCGAGGGAGATTGACAGTCATGTTTAGCTTCTTCCATTTTCTAATGATTGCTCCAACAGTGGACCTTTTTTCACCAAGCTGCTTGGCAATTTTTCCGTAGCCCTTTCCAGCCTTGTGGAGGTTTTTGTCTCTAGTGTCTTTGGACAGCTCTTTGGTCTTGGCCATGTTAGTAGTTGGATTCTTACTGATTGTATGGCGTGGACAGGTGTCTTTATGCAGCTAATGATCTCAAACAGGTGCAGCTAATTTAGGATAATAAATGGAGTGGAGGTGGACATTTTAAAGGCAGACTAACAGTTCTTTGAGGGTCAGAATTCTAGCTGATAGACAGGTGTTCAAATACTTATTTGCAGCTGTATCATACAAATAAATATTTAAAAAATCATACATTGTGATTTCTGGTATTTTGTTTTAGATTACGTCTCTCACAATGGACATGCACCTACGATGACAATTTCAGACCCCTCCATGATTTCCAAGTGGGAAAACTTGCAAAATAGCAGGGTGTTTTCCTCACTGTATATTATATCAGAAGGCCCGCCCTAACCCGGAAATTCCTACCTAACCCAGAAGTCCCTCCCTAACCCGGAAGTCCCGCCCCTATAACGGAAGGTCAACCTGTCAAAAGGTCAAAGCCATTAATCATTTTGACATTGGGTGTGTCATAAGTACTACTCATAACATTTGAGCTACGTTTGATTCTGCATTATTAGAGCAGGTTAGACCTGTAAGCAGTAGACCAATCACAACAAACTGGGCCATCTGACCAATCAGAGCAGAGTAGAGCAATCACAACAGACTCGGCCATCGGACCAATCAGAGCAGAGTAGAGCAATCACAACAGACTCGGCCATCTGACCAATCAGAGCAGAGTAGCCCAATAATCAGACTGGGCCATCTGACCAATCAGAGAAGAGTAGGGTCTCAGAAAGGAGAGGTTTAGAGAGACTGAATCTTCAAACATATTGTTTTCACATTCTTTGAGAATAGAGGTGATGCTGCAATTTATATTGTGAGACAATTAAAGTGTTTTATGTTGAAAAATATGAAGTTACATAAAAATATTACAAGAAACAAAATACTACTAATTAAATGACTAACACTTAAACTAAAATGAAACCAAGAAGAATAAAAAGATATAAAAAGATAACTCCCAATATGAATACCTACTACAATAGCATATAAAGAAAATGAATAAATTCAGGTTTGGCTGTATGTAGAAAGCCACACCACCAGTAACATAGCCATCTGTTCTCAAGTTCATAAGTTACTTACTGAAAGACTCATCGGTCAGCTCCTCTCCCATGCCTTCGGTTACAGTTACAGTGCTTATGCCTTTCTCTCCTTTCATGGCCTGAGGACACACAGACACCACATAACGTCAACCTGAACCAATCAAAAGGAGGACACCTCTGACAGCTGTGCAGAGTGTTTCCAAAAAGCCTTTATTTCAATGATGTATGATGACGGCAAATAAATATTAATGCTACCTCTCTGAACTTCTGCAGGTAGAGCTTCAGAGGCTCCACATACATGTCGAAACCCAGCGTGGACATTGCGAACAGGATGTCTTCACCATTTATCGTCTTGCGTTTCTCCTGATGGCACCTCTCGCTGGCTTCTGAAGTAATGAAACTGATGAACTCGCTCACACACTCCTGCACACACTCCTTGGCATCCTTTGCTATCTGAGGGGATGGAAGGACAAAAAAATATTTTTGAATAACATACATTTGACCTAAACGTTTTCAGCAAAAGAGTGGGCATTAAACAGAACTGCCTGGAAAATGTATTACTTTTCCTGTTTGTGGTACTGCATTCTTCATGATTCGGGCAACGTTGGCGATTGGGAGATAGATGTCTTGCTCCCGTAGGTTATCTCTGCTTCCATTGCCATCCTCGTGGTCGAGTCCCTCATCACCTTCATCTTTATAAAATAACAAAAAAATGCATTATCTAAATAATACATTTAGACATTTTTATATTTTAATTCATGTATACATAATTTCTTCATATTTATTTAATTCACATTTAAATTAATCCAAATTATTTGTTTATCATTTAAATATTTTTCAATTATATAAAATATTAAATACAAATATATCATATTTGATATTATTTATTAATAAATGATCTAAATGCTAAATAAATCCCTTTATATGATGTTCGGCTTCATTTACCATCCTGAGCTTGGAGAACAAAGTGACTGCCAGCCATATATTCTCCGGTTATGCCAAGTTGAGAGGCATCTGTGGTTGAACTGTCTCCGTCCATCTGAAACATAAACGACATTTTATTACAGGTGTTTAATTCTCAAATTTTTCTAGTCTCAAAACCAAGTGAGCTGCCTACCTAGACAGCATTTGTGGCCATTAGTGCACTACTAGACATGTGGGCATTTTGAGACAGCCATCTTGTCATAATGTATGTACAATCAATATGAACTTAACCTGTATTTTATTCAGTTACAAACGTTCATTCAGAACCGTCAACTCAATGGACTAAATTTCACACAAACATATATTTTTCATTTAACAAAACAAACTCATTGTTTCATCTAGCTATACACACATAAGATATCAAAATATTGATTATGTCATAGAAATTATTTTGTGTGTGTTTTTGTTCACCCTAAACTGTCTGCCTTCAATATATAATGTATAATAAGATTATATTGCATATATATCTTGATACCAAACCACACTGGTGTATTGTATTGGCTAAACAACCGGTGATAGCAATGAACATGTAAGGTTCAAGGCGCTAAATCAACTCAAACCACATTCCCCTGCTGAAATATTCAGACAAATTGCTCATATGAATTGATGGACGCGTTAAACAGTAGAAGAGGGCAGATGACAATGACGACGGGCCAAAGCACCCATGGATCCGTCAAAATTGGTCGCAGTAAACAAAGGGGCCGCGGCGCGCACCGTGACGAGCTTTTTACAATTATTTCCACAAGCGAGCTGCTTTTCATATCGCGCGCTTAATTTCTCATTCTCCCCGCCAACTAATAATAAAACACTCGCGCGCGGAGATTTCCATTCGATGTAACAAAATATGGGTTAGCAATCATTGGCCGGAGCCGCACACTAACCTGCGATGAAGCCCTGGTTGGTTCTCGTCTCAGCTCGGCCGTTTGGTTGGACAAAAAATGGCTGCGGGAGAGCCAGTCCCTGCGCAGGGCTGAACAGTCCTCGAGGAGGAGCCTCAATCGGACACCAGGTGGCGCTATAGTCCAGTTTAAAAATAAAACACAGTTTGTTGAAATAGCGCCTCCCATTGGTACACTTCCCTAAAATTGCCTTGAGAACATCAGTCTACTATCAGTTTACCGCTTAACACATCAATTCCCTAACAGATATCAACGGTTTCCTTATTTGTTATATCAAGGCCACATTTTTATGTCTTCCTGGTTTATTTGTGTGTGTGTGTGTACAGAAGTGTGCTTTTCCTACTTTTCCAAGACTCTTTCATTCGTAAACAATTCATCATAAAACATGATATTTTAAAACTATATAACATTTTAATATATAAAATCATTTATTTCTCCAACAGTTCTCCAACCACACCATAGCATTTTTTCTCCTAATGCATAAAAAAGTCAAACAGCGAAGAGCTTGAGATGTGAGATATTGAAAAAGACATTTATCACTAATATTTTTTATTGTATTAACTACTATAGTCGAATTTTTGACAATAAAGGGTTAATTTTGATTTGACAAAAATTATTAACCATTAAAAGTTATTAACTAAAAGTACTAACTGTATTTGATAACTAAAGTTAATAGGATATTTCTGTTATATTTTAATGATTTGCTTTGAATAAAGTACAGTACCAATATAAAGCTGTTATTTTAATAATCATGCTTATATTTTTATTTTATAAAGTTTCTCACAGAATAAATAAGTCTGTTTACATTCAGTTGCCTGGATCAACATCATTCAGAAATTAAAATTCAGTAATTAAGCAGAAAAATTAAAACAGTTTCTAATGTTGTCCTTTTAAAATATCATGCATATAAAAACCAAGTTATAAGTAAGGATTCTATTGAACTGTGAATATTAAATAATGTTAAATAACTATACATTTCATGTACGTGATAAACCAGGGACAAAAGATTTTTCAGATCCATACAAATACTTTATACAAATACTTCCATACAAATACTTTATACAAATTTCTTACAGTAATTTTCTTCCTTTCATTTATCTACTTTAGCATTGATACATTTGCATGAGTGAATTAATACGTTTTAATTTCTTTCACAGCAAAATATAATAAAATAATAAACTAGCAACACTGATACATTATTGTTTTAATCCATCCTAAACATAAATTAATAAATACAAAAATAAAATCCACATGCATTAGTAAATTGTATAGGCTGCCCAACACAAATATTTGGACATCAAAACATTTCATTAACGGTCTGCCACATCTCAATGTCCCTCCCTAAATATACATTTCTGAACCATAAAACATATATTTATAAGAACCATTTTGAAAAATATGTTCCAACATATTAACATATGGAAACAGACAACAGTTCTTTATTCAATGAAGATGGTCACGTGACTGTTGTCACATGAGGCAGCATGTGTGATTCATTGAACTCCATGTATGTATTGGAGTTAAGTCAATCAATAATGTTTAACTGTGCAGAGAAATGCCCCCAAAAATGTAGATCAGCACATCAGATCGAACCTGTTTAATGAAATATGTCATTTCAACATTTACGTCACCAGTGATATTAAAAGAAAACACAGTGCCAGAAAGGCAGTGCCCAACAAATCTGCCAGAGCCGTCAGATACGGGATGGAGAAGCTATCAGGGTCCCTGCTGCATTTCCACAAGCAGTGAACCATCACGTCAGCGGTGCCCAGCAGGAGAAACACCTGAATGGAAGAAGATTCAGCTTAAATACCACTCCTCTCCTCAATAAGACACACGCTAACATCACTTGCCTGTGTGAAAGCTGCTACCAAATAGAAGGAAATGAAGACAGCAGTGGGCGGAGCCGGGCTGCCTTGTATTAGGTAAATGGTGTAGATGAAGACCAGGTGACCCGGGATGGCTAACGTGAGGAGCACCTGTGCTGATCTTCCATTCGGCCCTGCCAGAAACAATGCGAAAGTGATTTTTGTCTTTGTTTTGAAAACCTAAACATTGATGGATATCTGTTAGGGCCCTGATATACTTAAAGCTAAATCGAAGTACGAACTAGTGTGACATCATTTCAAATAAAATCAGACTCACGTCGGAGAGCTGCTTTATAGTAGAAATTGAAGATTCTAATTGATGGTAATTCTAAATGAAAGCGACTGACACCGTTTTAAAAAAGTGAAAGTGACACGTGAAGGCCAAGTATGGTAACACATACTCAGAATTTGTCCTCTGCATTTAACCCATTTAAGTTAGTGCACACACACATTAGGAGTAGTGAGTAGTGAACACACACACACTGCAAACTGTGGACACACACACCTGGAGCAGTTGAATGTCCACAATGGTTTCGGACATCCCTACAAATGGCTGTCCCTTCAAATAGTGGCCTATTTAAGGGTATAGGGGGCGATTTCGGACATTTGCTATGATCTGATGCTTTCTTAACTGCTGTTTTTACTGTGTTATTGAGAGAAAAGCGCACAGCATGTATTTACATGTTCATCTAAACATCGCTCCAAACAGTGTGGTCAGCGTCAGGATGTTCGCTAACAGTATACTATTGCAAAGGTACCAAAGTCTATTAACCCCAAAGTAAAGAATATAAAAGAACTTTGTATAACATATCAGGGCCTTTACCTGCGGCGCAAAAGCTGCGGCAGGGGCAGTAACATCCTTTAGCGTCGTCTGGAAGTTCGCCCAGTGGACACTGAAAATGAAGATACGTGGCTATACGACTAGCCTGGATGGAAACCAGATTACCACCAACACCTTAAGGAAAGGTTGATATTGGAAATTTAAAACAGTCACAGTTGATCAGAACGCAGCAAGTGAGTTTTGTTTGACGCACCATTTATAACAGGAGTGTAGAGAACAACTCCCTCAAGAATTGGATCTGCGATGGTTCGGTCCAGAATCAGTCCTCCAAGACTGGAGATATGAAATAAAAACCAACATAAGCTGGTTGTACCAACGGTCCAGGCTAGACATATATTTATACATTTACCTGCTGATCACCATTGCGGTTATTATTGGCTCCCAGCTGGAAAACAGCAGTTTTTGGCTTTCAGGGTGCCGAAATGACAGAATGACCCATGCCGGCGTCAGGCACAGGAAAACAATACACACCAGATAGGTAATATAAGGGTAAGGTTCTACAAACAGAGAGTTACAAAATAAAATGGTGTTAAAGAGAGTGAAAACAGCACACACCTCTAATTGGGAAAAGCAAACTAGTCTTTGTCCAGTGAACTGGTCTTTCATTCTCACCCATGCAGTAAAAAAAGCCTTGACTGATGAAGGCGAGCAGTCCAAGTGTGATGAGGTCACCAAAACTGGCAGCGATGGGCGTGGCTATGTTGTCAGGGTTGACGCCCACCTTCTTGGAACCAAAAACCACACCAACCATTAAGAACCCTAGAAAAATATTTATATATCAATTATCAAATCCATTCAGAATTTATACATGTGGTATAACATTTTTTTATTAATTCTGATGTACGCTAAGTCTAGGGTCAGTACAATTGTACTTCTTTTTCAAAGACATTAAGACTTTTATTCAGCAAGGATGCATTAAATTGATCAAAAGTGACTGTAAAGAGATTTATATTGATTAGATTTTTATCCTGAAAAATATGCATTACAGTTTCAGCAGAAATTTGAAGCAGCACAACTGTTTTCAACATTGATAATAACGATAAATGTTTCTTGAGCAAGCAGATCAGCATATTAGAATGATTTCTGAAGGATCATGTGACTCTGAAGGCTGGAGAAATTATGCTGAAAATTCCATATCTCGCTATTGTGATGATTGGGCCGTTCTAAGTGGTTGTCAAGGTGTTGCTATGGTGTTCTGGATGGTTACATACCAGCATGAACTAAAAAAGCCCCTCCAAGTCTCTATTCTGGTCTCTATATATGGCTCAGGTCCTTCAATGCAAGTCAATGTATTTTTCCCCCACACTTTTTATCGTCTGCCATGTGAAAATTCTATGTTTGATTGATTAGAAAAGTGACAGCCTTTCCTCAAAATCCACATTAAAGGGATAGTTTCTCACACAAACTGATCGTTTTGTGTCTTAAGATATCCATGTGTTGTCATGAGCCACAAGGCTCTTTGTGCTTGTTGTCTAAGCATGTTTTTTTTTGCTCTCATAGAAATGTTACCCATTCACATGCATTATGACTGGCCCACAGCAACGGTTGAAGTTAAAAATCTTCATCTGTGTTCTACTGAAGAAACAAAAGACACCTACATGGTGGATGCACTGGGGGTAATCAGATAAACATCAAATTTTAATTTGCTCACCCTAAAGTTGTTCTAAATTTGTATGTATATAAAAAAATACCATGGAAGTCAATGGGGTCCATCAACTGTTTGGTTACTGACATTCTTCAAAATATCTTCTTTGGTGTTCAGCATAACAAAGAAATTCATACAAATTTTAAACAACTTGAGGGTGAGCAAATGATGCCAGAATTTTTGGGTGAACTATTCCTTTAATTCAAACGAAACAAGTACATTATTTAAAGGGATAGTTCACCCAAAAATGGAAATTACCCCAAGACTTACTCACCCTCAAGCCATCCTAGGTGTATATGACTTTCTTCTTTCAGATGAATACAATTGGAGTTATATAAAAAACGTCCTGGCGTTTTGGGAGAACTATCCTTTTAAGGTGAATACTAAGGCAACATTTTGCAGGTGAAAAAGTCCATTGGACACTTTCAAACCAAGCAGCTTTCTGTTGGCCAGTGTGGCGATTCTGTGTGACCAACTTGAACTCGTTGCAAAATCTGTGTGAGGAAATCTTTCGCCTTACTTTTCCAATCACGTAGAGAGTGTGGGGGTAATAATGTTCAGTCCTTAACCTAATCTGTCACCAGTAAGGAATTGCTTTCATTAATTGTATACTGACAGTTTTATCAATGATAATGATAATGTGAGCTATTTGGCCTGAGGATATTGGGTCTATATTCGGGACCTGTATGGAAAATGGGTTTGCATGGCCAAGATCACAAGCCATGAGCCATTCAAGAGAGAATAACCTCATGATCAGCACCCACAAAGACGATGTCCTTCTTATTTGATACCCATGAAGTATTTAAGGATTATAAATGGTCTATTTTAGGAAGATAAACATTGGTCAGAAATTTGGATGCAAACCCTGCAGCAGGGATGCTGTGAACGCCGTCACCACGCTGCAACAGCAGAGCAGAGCTACATGGCTCACGATGAGCTCCTCTTCCAGCATCCATCCAAGAGCCGAGGCTACAAGAGCAGCCAGGAAGCCCAGAACTGTCGCTTGTACCTAAAGAGACAAATTACCTTTAATGAAGAACAGAATTTCACCAAACAAGTATCAAATGAGCTTCATTAACCTGTTTGAGGGCAAGATTTCCAATGATCAGGTTCCTCTTCTCGGTTGAAGAGTTAATTCTGCCAACATTCACCTGCAATATTGATATTGAAGAGTTGAATGACTGTTCAATTATTTACTTTAAGCAATATAAAGCATTACATAAAGCATAAGTTTTGTTTTGTTCAAACCGCTAAGAGACATTGAAGTATAACCCTGAGGGCTGTTTTCTTCACAGCAGGGTGTGAAGTTCCTCACCATAACAAAAAGCATGTGATGAAGGGGAAAGAGCACAACGCAGACACAATACAGCAGAAGACCTCAATGAGGAGGAAGAAGTAGATCATATGTAAAGGGACAGTTGACAGATCAGAGTCCTCCCTCCCTCCCTTCACATTTCAATCAATGAATTTCAATGACTCCAGTCATATATACAGTATATGTCTGTGTGTGTGTAACTATACACACATATGCTGTAATTACACACACACACACACACACACACACACACACACAAATACATTTATATATATATATGCTGGTCCAGTGGGGTTTGATAGGTATATAGATAACATAGTAATCTTACAGCGGTGGAGAGTCTTGATGCCAGTGTCATCTCCAGGTTCCCCTTTAGGCCCAGTAGAGGTGGGACAAGGATGAAGATCTCGGCCACGTTACTGAAAACGTCCCAGTGCTAATTTGTAAACAAAAGACACCTATTTATAGTAAAAAATCCCAAACATCCACCCCGAGATAATTTTTAACACTCACCTGCACTAGGTCCAGCAACATCCCCGCAAGCACCGTTCCAAAACCTGCCAGTAGGAATGGAACCAAAATCTGTATCATCATGGCCCGGATCGACTCACTTGGCATCTCCTGGCCATGTATATTCTGAGGCTCATCCTGGGATATGGTCCCGGAGGCCAACGCATTGGGAAGCAGGGGATCCGACTCTGAAAACTCCTTACTGCAGGTAATGTCAGGGCTTCTGTTC